>CAWUFW010010584.1:0-682237 GCA_963921515.1 Calotriton arnoldi | reverse complement strand
AATAGGTTTTATGCCTAATGTGATAATGCTAAGGTCATTATTGTGCCAGTAGTGACTGGTTGTGTTTTATATGTACTTACCTTTTCTGATGGTTCTGACCGTGGCCCGATTGGCTCGGTCCTGTATATAATCCCCTGTAAATACTGCCTAGTGCCAGTTGGCACAGTGTACCTTGTGTGATTATATTCTAATGTGTTTTTATAATACAAAGGCTATTTTTATATAACCTTGTGTGGAGTCTCCTTTTGTGGTGTGCCTAGTGTGTTGCTGCTGAGTGGGTGTTGCGCAAGCGCTTTACACATTGCCTCCGGGATGGGCCTGACTGCTCGTGCCAAGCTACCAAGGGGGTGAGCAGGGGTTATCTTTGGCGTGTAACTCCCTCGCCCTGACTAGAGTGGTGGTTCCTGCCTGGCTTTGGCGCAAGCCTTAGCCAACCAGAAATCCCATTTCTAACAACTATATACAGAAACAATTGTGCAAAAAATGGGGAGGGAGGAGAGAGAAAGATTTCATAAATGTCCTTATTATTAGCACATATGCTTAATGATCCAATGACGAATGGAACTGTGATCATAAGCGTTGTGTGGACATATACAATACGCCGACGTTTCGACCCTGTATATCGCGCAAGAAGTGAAAGTGCGTCCAGGCGGGTCTTCCTCAGGGCAGGAGGGGGAGAAATGGCAGCCTAAGGATTGATTTAAAAGGCAGCGTCAGGTGTGTGTTATAAACCGAAATATGAGTTCACTATGTAGCTTTTAAGGCATAAAGCTTACCCAAAAGTAGATTCCTAGGTGGCCCTGCGATTAATAATTTCTTAGTCAGGTATAGGTAGGAAATTAATTCATAAGGATCTCCACCAGCCGGTTTGGAGCCTATTGGAAAGTGAAAAACTGAATCAGTGACTAACAATAGTGCTATTGTTAATTATACAACACGAGTCTTAGAGGGCTGTGACATACCTCAGAGATAAACTGTATTAGACTTCCACCCGTCGGTTGGAGTCGATTTTGTGCCAGTCCGATGTGTTTCTAAAGTAAATAATGAGCACTGCATAAGTCATGGTTTTAAAATAACACGAGAGCGCAAAGCGCGCTTCGTTCAAAAGATCCCTAATTAGTTCTCACCGTGATCTGGAATTCAAGCCTCCTTCTGTCCGTGGTTTATTTCGGAAATGAGGGGCTGAAAGAACTGAGGCTATAAATAGCCTACCTAGCGTGTGATGGACGTGCACGCTAGCTCGTGTCTCCTTAAGATGTGTACGCATGGTGGAGCAGCTCGGTTATCCTGTCAAGGAACCGGGCTGCTCATCGCAAGGATGTAATCAATTACCCAGCCTGTCGAGAAACAGTGTCTCAGGCATGCGTGTGGGTTTACACTAAATAAGAAGCGCTGTGTAGATAGCTGTAATGAACTGAGACTCAGTTGGCTGATTTGTGTGTTCTCCTAAGTACAGTTTGATGACATTATATGGACATGATGACGTGGGTTAGGGAATAACACAAAAAGATATACACTAATTAAAACATGTAAATACTTTCGAAAATTTAGAAATTACCTTAGTGCCTGTATGGTGAATTTTACACTCTTATGGCACTATTTCTGATGCTGCATCATGTAAAATAAACAGTCTATGACAGTGAATACTATGCAGGATGTGACACAAATGCGTGTGAATGATTAAAACAAGTAAATTCTTTTGCAAATATGAAAGTGCCAAAATGCACTTATTGACACATTTTACACGTGGATGTCATACAATTTATACAGCAATATGTGCTACTTTACACTCTTAGCCCATTTACTGATGCTACATCATATTAAATCAAGTTACAGATTGGATCAAGAATAGTCTGTAGTAGTGAAATTCTGGACCAACTATTATATAAGATCGATGACATAAATAGGCATTGATTCAAGTTATGCTTGGTATATTTAAAAGTACATAGCAAGGCAATGCATAGTGAGGCTGGTATGTACTGTACAGTGTGATTGTTCTGGGAGAAGTGCTCTACCAAGGAGCTCCCTTGGTAGAGCACTTCTCCCAGAACAATCACACTGCGGATGACCTACAGTGGTGGGTGCTGGAGAAAATCACCCTGCACCCCAGAGGAGGCAGTATGGTCTCACAACTAAATCTAAATGAATGCAGATGGATTTACACTCTGGACTCCGTAAACACAGGGTTAAATGAGTTTGAGGAAACTTACAGGCAAATGGCTAAACTTTAGATCTCACTGTACAGTACATACCAGCCTCACTATGCATTGCCTTGCTATGTACTTTTAAATATACCAAGCATAACTTGAATCAATGCCTATTTATGTCATCGATCTTATATAATAGTTGGTCCAGAATTTCACTACTACAGACTATTCTTGATCCAATCTGTAACTTGATTTAATATGATGTAGCATCAGTAAATGGGCTAAGAGTGTAAAGTAGCACATATTGCCGTATAAATTGTATGACATCCACGTGTAAAATGTGTCAATAAGTGCATTTTGGCACTTTCATATTTGCAAAAGAATTTACTTGTTTTAATCATTCACACGCATTTGTGTCACATCCTGCATAGTATTCACTGTCATAGACTGTTTATTTTACATGATGCAGCATCAGAAATAGTGCCATAAGAGTGTAAAATTCACCATACAGGCACTAAGGTAATTTCTAAATTTTCGAAAGTATTTACATGTTTTAATTAGTGTATATCTTTTTGTGTTATTCCCTAACCCACGTCATCATGTCCATATAATGTCATCAAACTGTACTTAGGAGAACACACAAATCAGCCAACTGAGTCTCAGTTCATTACAGCTATCTACACAGCGCTTCTTATTTAGTGTAAACCCACACGCATGCCTGAGACACTGTTTCTCGACAGGCTGGGTAATTGATTACATCCTTGCGATGAGCAGCCCGGTTCCTTGACAGGATAACCGAGCTGCTCCACCATGCGTACACATCTTAAGGAGACACGAGCTAGCGTGCACGTCCATCACACGCTAGGTAGGCTATTTATAGCCTCAGTTCTTTCAGCCCCTCATTTCCGAAATAAACCACGGACAGAAGGAGGCTTGAATTCCAGATCACGGTGAGAACTAATTAGGGATCTTTGAACGAAGCGCGCTTTGCGCTCTCGTGTTATTTTAAAACCATGACTTATGCAGTGCTCATTATTTACTTTAGAAACACATCGGACTGGCACAAAATCGACTCCAACCGACGGGTGGAAGTCTAATACAGTTTATCTCTGAGGTATGTCACAGCCCTCTAAGACTCGTGTTGTATAATTAACAATAGCACTATTGTTAGTCACTGATTCAGTTTTTCACTTTCCAATAGGCTCCAAACCGGCTGGTGGAGATCCTTATGAATTAATTTCCTACCTATACCTGACTAAGAAATTATTAATCGCAGGGCCACCTAGGAATCTACTTTTGGGTAAGCTTTATGCCTTAAAAGCTACATAGTGAACTCATATTTCGGTTTATAACACACACCTGACGCTGCCTTTTAAATCAATCCTTAGGCTGCCATTTCTCCCCCCTCCTGCCCTGAGGAAGACCCGCCTGGACGCACTTTCACTTCTTGCGCGATATACAGGGTCAAAACGTCGGCGTATTGTATATGTCCACACAACGCTTATGATCACAGTTCCATTCGTCATTGGATCATTAAGCATATGTGCTAATAATAAGGACATTTATGAAATCTTTCTCTCTCCCCCTCCCCATTTTTTGCACAATTGTTTCTGTATATAGTGGATTATATTTATCACCATTCACCACATGTCACTGTTGCACCACAGTCACGTATTGCAATTGAAATTATAAATTGCGACAGCCTTTATTATTTGTTTTTCTTTTAATACATTATTGATTCAAAAATCTTTGGTGTGTGTTATATCTTTATTTATTTTTCTTTGTAAATTATTCATATTGGTTATAAGTAAGCTGTTGCTACTTGTCCTAAGTAATTGATACCCCGACAGAACCATTTTTCCTTTAGAATACGTACACCCAGGTTCTGAGGGACACCGGGTTGCCCCATTACGTTTAACACACTAATTATAGTGGGCACCTTGCACCAGTCCAAACAACCTCTTATTGGAGATAGGTTAAAGACAACCTTTATTGAAAGCTATCCTAGTGGTAGCTATGGAGAGCAGCCTTCAGGCTAAGTCTTGAAGGAATGTAAAGCAGCTTGTTTTACCAGTCTATAATCTCTTGAGTGACCAAATGAAAGAGGACCACACCAGGTATATATTCAAAATATATGTATTTATTGCTAAACACACCCCTCTAGTCTCTTTATGAGGCTAGAGTTCGAAGTACATAAATTATAAGTTAGTTATCTACAGTAATAGCACAAATACACGTTTGAGCCCTAGGGGCGTACCAAACCATATACCAATAAAGTGGTATAAGAACCACGACTGAGCTAGACACAGGGCCTAGAGCCTGTAGAAGTGCTTGGACCACAAGGAACCACCCAAGGTAGTGACACAGGGGACCCACGGGGGACTCGTGCAGTGTATGAACACAGCCGCGAATCGCCGTTAACTTCTATGGGGAAAGTCGCAATTTGAATTTAACAGAAAAGGGACACTTAGAGGAGGACTTGGAGCAAACCCTTTGAGAACTAGGCTGTTCTAGTGTCAATACTCACGGGAGCACCGGAGTACTCGAGTTACCTCACCCAGGGGAGCCGGGTGCATAGGTGTCTTTCGGGGTCGGGTTTCGTCGTTGCTTTCAATGGCGATCTGCTGCAAAGTGCTGCTGGCGGCCAAGTCGAAAGTGTTCGGCTGGATCCAAAGGTGGATCGAAGATCGGAAGAACCTGAAAGCAGAGGGGACAGAGTCTGGGTCACTAGCCAGTGACCAGGAAGGCGATGAGCAGATGCCCACCGATGTCGAGTGCTTCAGGTAGGTTGACGGTTGTCTTGACTCTTCAGCCACGAGGTCCAGGAGGCGTCGACGATGACCAGGAGCTGGATTCTAGCTGTCCCATGACGTCTGTCAATTGCAGGGGTGTCGGCGACCGGATTGGACCCAACAAGCCTTGGCAACGGCAAGTCTTGTGGAAATGGAAGAAGGACGATGTTGCAGACCAGCAAGGTCTGTGGGACTCACCCAGCGAGGGTAAGTCAGGGGACGTCTGGAGCAACCAGGGAGCCCAAGCAGAAGAAGATTGGCCTTCGGGAGGGCCTACTAGCCAACAGACTAGCGACCGCGAAGGAGCCTCGAGTCGACGCACGTGGAGCTGGCTCACAGGACACTCCTGGAGTGGAGGCCAGCGATCTTCGGTGCAGTTGGTGCTGGAGGCTGGGGCTACTCTAAGCCCAAAGCACGACTTCGTGGGAGACCCAGAAGAGGATGCACTTGCAAATGCAATCGGTGTCCAGGGGTCATGGTTCCACGTTACCCACGACAGCTACGAGCCTCAGCTTTGCTGGGGACTCAGGGCAGCCTCGGGAAGTCTGGAAATCCACCTCTGGTGATGCAAAGACTTCGGCGTCCGACGGGAGCTTCAGCGATGCAGACCGGACAATTGCTTCTTTGGTGCCTGCCAAGCAGGGGAGTCACTCCTTGACCCCAAGGGAGATTCTTCAGTCCTCTAATCTTGAAGTAGAGCGTCGAAGGTCCAGGATTCTGTGTCAGAGTTTCGTCCAGGTTAATCTAAAGTCCTAAGGACTGGGGTCCCATACTTATACTAAGGTAGGGGGTTGGACATACTCTGTGGCCCCACCTATGGGAGGGTCAGGGCAGAGGGGTGGTTACACCCTTTCCCTTTGTCCAGTTTCGCGCCAGAGCAGGGGCTGGAAGCCCCTGAGCCGGTTTGAACTGGGGTATGCACAGGGACACCAAATGTGTCCCCAGTGCAGGACTTCAAAGCACCAGAGAGTGCTCCCGCCCAGCCCCAATACACACTATCCTGTCTGGGGAGGTGGTTACACCTCCCTGGGACAGGAAACCTATTGTCCAGGCCTCCCTGCCGGAGTTTCGGTCAGCAGCAGGAGGCCAGACTTGTGTCTGTGGCAGCGGCATCCATTTTGTGATGCCAGGGCTCTGGAAAGTCAGTACCGGGTATACCGGTGTGTACATGTCTCTCCCTCTAGAAGGGTGGAATGCTACCCCCGCCGCCAGAACTGGCGGGGGGGTAGTATTCCAAGATGTTTGACACCAAACACGACATGTTTCCGTGCAGCCATCCCAAAGTTAGCATTTAACGCGAGGTTATAATGCGCTTAAGAGTATATGGTCGGGCTGCACTACAAACAGCATCAGAGAAGGGTCTCCGAATGCTGCAGAGGGGCTCAGCTCATGCAGGGGCACCCTTTCACATAGGAACCACGCACTCTGCCTTCAGGATTGATAAGGCCTGCCATAGGAGTGACTTATAGGTTTATATGTGTGTATGTAGGTAGTGATATAGGTAGCCTATATCACAGTAAGGGGTGCATGCACCACCTTACCCAGGCTGCAGTAGCAGACCTGTGGTGTCATTTTGGATGGCCTTCCAGGGGTGGCACAATACATGCTGCAGCCCCTGGTAGGCCTCTGAGGTACCTATGCCCTGGGTACATAGTATACCATATACTAGGGACTCTTAAGGGCACTCCAGATTCCAATCAGAGATGTGCCTAAGGCACATGGAAACCATTTTAGAGAGGAAGCAGCTAGGCTGGGGTTCTGATTAGCAGGGCCCCAGCCAGACTAAGGTCGAAAAACAGTGAAGCATCAGCAAAAAGTGGGGGTACCCATGTGAAGCAGATCCTACTCTCCTACAACAGTCATCTTGACTCTTCAGCCACGAGGTCCAGGAGGCGTCGACGATGACCAGGAGCTGGATTCGAGCTTTCCCACGGCGTCTGTCGATTGCAGGGGTGTCGGTGACCGGATTGGACCCAACAAGCCTTGGCAACGACAAGTCTCGTGGAAATGGAAGAAGGACGATGTTGCAGACCAGCAAGGTCTGTGGGACTCACCCAGCGAGGGTAAGTCAGGGCACGTCTGGAGCAACCAGGGAGCCCAAGCAGAAGAAGATTGGCCTTCGGGAGGGCCTATTAGCCAACGGACTAGCGACCGCGAAGGAGCCTCGAGTCGACGCACGTGGAGCTGGCTCACAGGACACTCGTGGAGTGGAAGCCAGTGATCTTCGGTGCAGTTGGTGCTGGAGGCTGGGGCTACTCGGAGCCCAAAGCACGACTTCGTGGGAGACCCAGAAGAGGATGCACTTGCAAATGCGATTGGTGTTCAGGGGTCACGGTTCCACGTTACCCACGACAGCTACGGGCCTCAGCTTTGCTGGGGACTCAGGGCAGCCTCGGGGAAGTCTGGAAATCCACCTCTGGTGATGCAAAGACTTCGGCGTCCGGCGGGAGCTTCAGCGATGCAGACCGGACAATTGCTTCTTTGGTGCCTGCCAAGCAGGGAGTCACTCCTTGACCCCAAGGGAGATTCTTCAGTCCTCTAATCTTGAAGTAGAGCGTCGAAGGTCGAGGATTCTGTGTCAGAGTTTCATCCAGGTTAATCTAAAGTCCTAAGGACTGGGGTCCCATACTTATACTAAGGTAGGGGGTTGGACATACTCTGTGGACCCACCTATGGGAGGGTCAGGGCAGAGGGTGGTTACACCCCTTTCCCTTTGTCCAGTTTCACGCCAGAGCAGGGGCTGGAAGCCCCTGAGCCGGTTTGAACTGGGGTATGCACAGGGACACCAAATGTGCCCCCAGTGCAGGACTTCAAAGCACCAGAGAGTGCTCCGGCCCAGCCCCAATACACACTATCCTGTCTGGGGAGGTGGTTACACCTCCCTGGGACAGGAATCCTATTGTCCAGGCCTCCCCTGCCGGAGTTTCGGTCAGCAGCAGGAGGCCAGACTCGTGTCTGTGGCAGCGGCATCCATTTTGTGATGCCAGGGCTCTGGAAAGTCAGTACCGGGTATACCGGTGTGTACATGTCTCTCCCTCTAGAAGGGTGGAATGCTACCCCGCCGCCAGAACTGGCGGGGGGTAGTATTCCAAGATGTTTGACACCAAACACGACATGTTTCCGTGCAGCCATCCCAAAGTTAGCATTTAACGCGAGGTTATAATGCGCTTAAGAGTATATGGTCAGGCTGCACTACAAACAGCATCAGAGAAGGGTCTCCGAACGCTGCAGAGGGGCTCTGCTCATGCAGGGGCACCCTCTCACATAGGAACCACTAACTCTGCTTCAAGATTGATAAGGCCTGCCATAGGAGTGACTTATAGGTTTATATGTGTGTATGTATGTAGTGATATAGGTAGCCTATATCACAGTAAGGGGTGCATGCACCACCTTACCCAGGCTGCAGTAGCAGACTTGTGGTGTCCTTTTGGCTGGCCTTCCAGGGGTGGCACAATACACGCTCCAGCCCCTGGTAGGCCTCTGAGGTACCTATGCCCTGGGTACATAGTATACCATATACTAGTGACTTATAAGGGCACTCCAGATTCCAATCAGAGATGTGCCTAATGCACATGGAAACCATTTTATAGAGGAAGCAGATAGACTGGGGCCCTGAATAGCAGGATCCCAGTCCAACTAAGTCATAAACCAGCAAAACACCAGGAAAAAAGTGGGGGCAACCATATAGTCAGATTCCACCTTCCTATATAACCCCCCCGCCCAAACGAAAGGAGATAAGGCTAACCTTGGACAGTTGAGCCTTTATTGACTAAGTGGCCATATAAGGAAGCACCTGCACTAGCATGGTTGCCCCCTATCTTATGGTCCACTAAGCAATCCCTCACCCTAAGGGTATGAGAGGGTCTCCACCATGGGGAATTACTATCTGTGGTGTGCTTTGGTAAAGTACAAGGCTGGTGAGGTGTCTGAGAAGGGAAGTGAGGCCCTAGGAAGGTTGGTCTCAGCTTCCTCAGATCACTGGTCACCATGTATGCCTGTCTTTCCATGACTGAGTTGCACTGTGCTCTAAGGGTCAACCTTTGGCTGCCTACAGCTGGGGGTTGGGTCCCTTTGGATGGACCACTGGAGGGACATGGCAGGTTTGGAACCTTTTGGTCCCAGGTTTGCCCTTGCCTAACAGAGTCCTTCTGGGGAGGTCCCTACACAAAGGTATGGGGGATCCCTGAGGGTGTTGAGGAATTTTCACCTGGCTAGGGCTACTAGACTGGGTGCCCCTAATCTGCTGATGGGGGTTCCTCTGGACAGGGGGTCTGGGGGTCCACTGACCTCCCTGACCTCTGCAGCCCTGGGCTGACTGAGGCAGGGTAGAGAGGGGCAGGTTACCTGCTCCAGACTGGGTACCACCTTGGAAGGGTCCTCTGCCATCAGGGGTTGGGCAGGCCAGGCCTCACTACCTCTGGGGCAGTTGATTCACTATGGGTAGGGTCAGTTCCCTGAGGAGGCTGACCCTTACCTACTGTCTGGAGGGTAAATACTTTTCTTCAACCCTTGTGCTCTCTTTTGGGGGAGAGTGGGCCATTCTTCCAGGCTCCATCTCTCCAAAGTTTCCCTGGGCTTGGGCTGTGGCCATCACAGCCCCACTAACCCTTACAGGGACGCCCAGCATTCTCAGATGGGCTTGGTGTTCAACTTCAGCCCAGGCTGAAATTTCCAGATCATTGCCCATCAGGCAATCTACAGGCAAGGTTGGGGACACTGCCACTCTTTTGGGCCTGTGACCCCTTCCCAGCTGAGATTGACTATGGCCATGGGGTGATCTGTTCTGACACCATCAATGTTGGTTACCTGGTATTTAAACTCAGGTAAAAGCTGGTGAGGGGGACTAGTTTCCCTGCCACCATGGTGACACTAGCCCCTGTGTCCCTAAATGCCACAGCTTTCTGACCATTAATTATTGGCTCCAGTCTGTGTAGGAGAGTAGGATCTGCTTCACATGGGTACCCCCACTTTTTGCTGATGCTTCACTGTTTTTCGACCTTAGTCTGGCTGGGGCCCTGCTAATCAGAACCCCAGCCTAGCTGCTTCCTCTCTAAAATGGTTTCCATGTGCCTTAGGCACATCTCTGATTGGAATCTGGAGTGCCCTTATAAGTCCCTAGTATATGGTATACTATGTACCCAGGGCATAGGTACCTCAGAGGCCTACCAGGGGCTGCAGCATGTATTGTGCCACCCCTGGAAGGCCATCCAAAATGACACCACAGGTCTGATACTGCAGCCTGGGTAAGGTGGTGCATGCACCCCTTACTGTGATATAGGCTACCTATATCACTACATACATACACACATATAAACCTATAAGTCACTCCTATGGCAGGCCTTATCAATCCTGAAGGCAGAGTGCGTGGTTCCTATGTGAGAGGGTGCCCCTGCATGAGCTGGGCCCCTCTGCAGCGTTCGGAGACCCTTCTCTGATGCTGTTTGTAGTGCAGCCCGACCATATACTCTTAAGCGCATTATAACCTCGCGTTAAATGCTAACTTTGGGATGGCTGCACGGAAACATGTCGTGTTTGGTATCAAACATCTTGGAATACTACCCCCCCCGCCAGTTTTGGCGGCGGGGGTAGCATTCCACCCTTCTAGAGGGAGAGACATGTACACACCGGTATACCCGGTACTGACTTTCCAGAGCCCTGGCATCACAAAATGGATGCCGCTGCCACAGACACGAGTCTGGCCTCCTGCTGCTGACCGAAACTCCGGCAGGGGAGGCCTGGACAATAGGTTTCCTGTCCCAGGGAGCTGTAACCACCTCCCCAGACAGGATAGTGTGTATTGGGGCTGGGCGGGAGCACTCTCTGGTGCTTTGAAGTCCTGCACTGGGGGCACATTTGGTGTCCCTGTGCATACCCCAGTTCAAACCGGCTCAGGGGCTTCGAGCCCCTGCTCTGGCGTGAAACTGGACAAAGTGAAAGGGGTGTAACCACCCCTCTACCCTGACCCTCCCTGACCCATAGGTGGGGCCACAGAGTATGTCCAACCCCCTACCTTAGTATAAGTATGGGACCCCAGTCCTTAGGACTTTAGATTAACCTGGACGAAACTCTGACACAGAATCCTGGACCTTCGACGCTCTACTTCAAGATTAGAGGACTGAAGAATCTCCCTTGGGGTCAAGGAGTGACTCCCCTGCTTGGCAGGCACCAAAGAAGCAATTGTCCGGTCTGCATCGCTGAAGCTCCCGCCGGACGCCGAAGTCTTTGCATCACCAGAGGTGGATTTCCAGACTTCCCCGAGGCTGCCCTGAGTCCCCAGCAAAGCTGAGGCCCGTAGCTGTCGTGGGTAACGTGGAACCATGACCCCTGGACACCGATCGCATTTGCAAGTGCATCCTCTTCTGGGTCTCCCACGAAGTCGTGCTTTGGGCTCCGAGTAGCCCCAGCCTCCAGCACCAACTGCACTGAAGATCACTGGCCTCCACTCCACGAGTGTCCTGTGAGCCAGCTCCACGTGCGTCGACTCGAGGCTCCTTCGCGGTCGCTAGTCCGTTGGCTAGTAGGCCCTCCTGAAGGCCAATCTTCTTCTGCTTGGGCTCCCTGGTTGCTGCAGGCATGCCCTGACTTACCCTCGCTGGGTGAGTCCCACAGACCTTGCTGGTCTGCAACATCGTCCTTCTTCCATTTCCACGAGACTTGCCGTTGCCAAGGCTTGTTGGGTCCAATCCGGTCGACGACACCCCTGCAATCGACAGACGTCGTGGGGCAGCTCCAATACAGCTCCTGGTCATCGTCGACGCCTCCTGGACCTCGTGGCTGAAGAGTCAAGACGACCGTCAACCTACCTGAAGCACTCGACATCGGTGGGCATCTGCTCATCGCCTTCCTGGTCACTAGCTAGTGACCCAGACTCTGTCCCCTCTGCTTTCAGGTTCTTCAGATCTTCGATCCACCTTTGGATCCACCCGAACACTTTCGACTTGGCCGCCAGCAGCACTTTGCAGCAGATCGCCATTGAAAGCGATGACGAAACCCGACCCCGAAAGACACCTATGCACCCGGCTCCCCTGGGTGAGGTAACTCGAGTACTCCGGTGCTCCCGTGGGTATTGACACTAGAACAGCCTAGTTCTCAAAGGGTTTGCTCCAAGGCCTCCTCTAAGTGTCCCTTTTCTTTTAAATTCAAACCGCGACTTTCCCCATAGAAGTTAACGGCGATTCGCGGCTGTGTTCATACACTGCACGCGTCCCCCGTGGGTCCCCTGTGTCACCACCTTGGGTGGTTCCTTGTGGTCCAAGCACTTCTACAGGCTCTAGGCCTTGTGTCTAGCTCAGTCGTGGTTCTTATACCACTTTATTGGTATATGGTTTGGTACGCCCCTAGGGCTCAAACGTGTATTTGTGCTATTACTGTAGATAACTAACTTATAATTTATGTACTTCGAACTCTAGCCTCATAAAGAGACTAGAGGGGTGTGTTTAGCAATAGATACATATATTTTGAATATATACCTGGTGTGGTCCTCTTTCATTTGGTCACTCAAGAGATTATAGACTGGTAAAACAAGCTGCTTTACATTCCTTCAAGACTTAGCCTGAAGGCTGCTCTCCATAGCTACCACTAGGATAGCTTTCAATAAAGGTTGTCTTTAACCTATCTCCAATAAGGGGTTGTTTGTACTGGTGCAAGGTGCCCACTATAATTAGTGGACAGCATATGCCAGGCCAACTTCTCACATTGGTGTGCAGCGTGTGGGATTCCAGCTTGCTATTGTTTTACCAGATAATCTCAATTGAATTGATCAACTGAAAACCACTAAGGGTACCTAAGGTACATATAAATCAAGCTTAGTAATACAGTAAGTTCTACTGAACTTAGAGTTGTGTGTTAAGGGATAGCATACCCTTTCTACAACTCAAGAGAGTTTAGTAGGCCACACTAGACTAGGTAGTGCATACACCACACCTCACTAGTAATGTCTTCAAAGCCAGGACCCAGTGAGTCCTCGCCAGAAGCCAGTGTGCTTCTTCCCTCCAAGTATGATAAACTCCCATTCTTGGAATTGAGAGCATTATGCAATACTAGGAAGTTGAAGGCAGGCAAAAGTGCCAGCACCCAACACCTCAGGGAGGTGTTACTAGCTGATGATCTCCGCAGGCCCATAGGGTCTGAAGGGGTAGGCAGAGAGGGTGGGGCAGAAGATGAGGAAGGGGCCAGGGGTGAAGAAACCCAGGCCCCCCTCTGAAACTGTCCAGGAAGGTGAAAATGACCTTGTCCTGGAAAACCCAATTCCTCCTGTGGAGGAGGAGGAGGAGGATCAGAATGACCTCCCCTTTGTCCCCCAGGAAGAGTACTGAGTGTGCCCAGAAGGTCTAGGTCTCCTTCTCAGGAGTCTAACCACTCTGACACCTCAATAGAGACCTCTGTCTCCTCTCATAGGAGGGAATCCTCTCATGAAAGGAGAAAGAGACTGATTCAGTATGAGCAAGCCCAGCTTGAACTCAGAAAACAGCAATTGGCTATAGACAGGGAGTCCCTAGATCTCTATAGAGAGAGACAAAAGATGGGACTAGAGTCCCATGGTGGCAGCAGTTTCCCCAAAGATAGGGAAAGGTCTTATGACCATAGAAACCTGAGCAAGATTGTCCCTCCCTACCAGAGTGGGGATGACATCCACAAATGGATAACTGCTCTAGAGAGGGCCTGTAAAGTACAGAGGGTCCCTCAGGAGCAGTGGGCAGCAATCGTGTGGCTCTCCTTTGCAGACAAAGGTAGAGATAAGCTCCTCACTGTTAGAGAGGAGGATGCTTATAATTACAAAGTCCTGAAGAGTGCTCTAATTGATGGGTTTGGCCTAACCACTGAACAATACAGGTTAAAGTTCAGGGATACCCAAAAAACACAGACTCAAGACTGGGTGGACTTTGTTGATTGTTCTGCCAAGGCTCTGGAAGGTTGGTTATTGGGCAGTAAGGTGTGTGACTTCACAGGATTGTACAATCTGATCATGAGGGAGCAGATTCTTAATAACTGTCAAAATCAGCTGTTGCATCAGCACCTGGTGGACTCTGATCTGACCTCTCCCCAAGAATTGGGAAAGAAGGCAGACAAATGGGTCAGAACCAGGGTGAGGCAGAAGGTACAGAACCAAGGTGGTGACCCTAAGAAGCAAGATTCGAAAAACTCTGATAAGGGTGGGGAGAAGGGTAAAGATCAAAAGTCTTCACAAGGCCCCCAAAATCTTCTTCAGGTGGGGATTCACAGTCTAACAAAGGGAAAGGCCAAAGGAAACCATGGTGCAAGGTCTGTAAGCAAAAGACCCACTGGACCAGTGATTGCACCAAGTCCAAAGACTCTACTCCAGCCCCCACCAATGCCCCTAAGGCACCTGCTCCCCCTAGTGCAGTTACAGTTGGTGGTGGGACTACACAAGCCAAGGGTTTAGTAGGGTTGACCCTGGGTAAGGAGATGAGCTCTGACCTAGTCAGAGAACTCACTCAGGCTGTCTTAGTCTGTGATGGAGGCATGGATGTGACCTCCTCTGTGAGTCCCAGTAATCTGGGCAAGTACAGGCAACAGCCCTTAATCAATGGAAAAGAGGCTTTGGCATTTAGGGACACAGGGGAAAGTGTCACCATGGTGACACAAGACCTTGTGAATCCTGGGCAGATTATACTTGGTGAAATGTACCAAGTGACCAATGCTAGCAACCTCAGAACAGACCATACTCTGGCAGTTGTTAACTTCTCCTGGGGAGGGGTAACTGGCCTTAAGAAGGTTGTGGTAAGTGCAGACCTACCCGTTGAATGCTTGCTTGGCAATGACTTAGAAACTTCAGCTTGGGCAGAAGTGGAGCTCAGGACCCATGCAGAAATGCTGGGCATCCCTGCAGATGTGTTTGCTGTGACCAGGTCACAAGCCAAAATGTCTAACACTGAACAGGCCTTGGATTCTGGAATAATGGACTAAGTGCCCTCCAAGAAGAGGAGTAGTAGGGAAAAGGCAGTGCCTTCCCCCTTGGCTCAGAAGGAAGATCAGTCTCTTGAGGGGGATGATCTCAGTCCTGAGGGAGGAACTGTCCCAGAGGAGCTTGAACCTGACCAGGTTGAGTTCTTGGGGACAGGGTGCCCTTCCAGGGCAGATCTGAGCCAGGAGCAGCAGAGCTGCCCCTCTCTTGAACCCCTCAGACAGCAAGCTGCTGCTGAGGCTGCTGGGAAAGCTAGTGGTCCCCATACTGTGTATTGGGATGATGGACTCTTGTACTCAGAGTGTAGAGACCCCAAGCCTGGTGCCACCAGGACGTTGGTTATACCTCTGAAGTTCAGCGGCTTCCTATTGACCCTAGCCCATGACATTCCCTTAGCAGGTCACCTGGGCCAGAACAAGACTTGGGACAGAATTGTCCCTCACTTTCACTGGCCCCACATGTCTGAAGACACCAAGGAGTTTTGTCACTCCTGTGTAACCTGCCAGGCCAGTGGCAAGGCAGGTGGCACTACAAAGGCCCCCTGATACCACTACCTGTGGTGGGGGTTCCCTTTGAGAGGGTGGGGATTGACATTGTTGGTCCCATGGATCCCCAAACAGCATCTGGGCACAGGTTTATCCTGGTGGTAGTGGATCATGCCACCAGGGACCCAGAGGCTATTCCCCTTAGGACCACTACAGCACCTGTGGTGGCAAGGGCCCTCCTGGGAATTTTCTCAAGAGTGGGCTTCCCTAAGGAGGTTGTATCAGACAGGGGTGCTAACTTTATGTCTGGATACTTAAAAGCAATGTGGAAGGAGTGTGGAGTGACTTACAAGTTCACCACACCCTATCACCCACAATGCAACGGTTTAGTTGAGAGATTCAACAAAACCTTGAAGGGCATGATTAAAGGGCTCCCAGAAAAGCTTAGGCGAAGATGGGACATACTCTTGCCCTGCCTTTTATTTGCATAGAGGGAGGTGCCTCAAAAGGGGTTGGCTACAGCCCTTTTGAACTTTGTTTGGTCACCCTGTCAGGGGTCCATTGTGCTTGGTGAAGGAAGGATGGGAGTTACCTCTCAAGCCCCCAAAGCAAGACATAGTGGACTATGTACTTGGTCTCCGCTCCCGGATGGCTGAGTATATGAAAAAGGCAACTAAAAACCTTGAGGCTAGCCAGGAACTTCAAAAAGCCTGGCATGACCAAAGGCTGTACTGACTGTTTACCAGCCAGGACAGAAGGTGTGGGTGTTGGAGCCAGTGGCCCCAGCAGCTCTCCAAGACAAATGGAGTGGACCCCATACCATTGTTGAACAGAAGGGTGAGGTTACCTATTTGGTGGACCTAGGAACACCCAGGAGTCCCCACAGGGTTCTCCATGTCAACAGGTTAAAACCATATGTGGACAGGGCAGACATGGGCTTGCTCATGGCTACTGATGAGGGACAGGAGGAAGAGAGTGACCCACTCCCTGACCTGCTCTCACAGAACCCTGATGATGGGTCAGTGGATGGTGTAGCCTTGGCAGGCAGCCTCACTACCCAGCAGCAGACTGATTGCAGACAGGTGCTCAATCAGTTCAGACACATATTCTCACTGACACCCAGTCAGACTACCTGGTGCACTCATGAAGTGGACACTGGGGACAGTCTGCCTATTAAAAATAAGATTTATAGGCAACCTGACCATGTCAGGGACTGTATCAGGACAGAAGTCCAGAAGATGTTGGATTTGGGAGTTATTGAACCCTCAGATAGCCCTTGGGCTAGTCCAGTGGTCCTTGTGCCAAAACCTCACACCAATGGTGGGAAAAGAGAGATGAGGTTTTGTGTGGACTACAGGGGTCTCAATGCAGTCACTAGGACTGGTGCCCATCCAATACCAAGGGCAGATGAGCTAATAGACACTTTGGCCTCAGCCAAGTATCTAAGCACATTTGACCTGACAGCTGGCTACTGGCAGATCAGACTAGCTGATGATGCAAAGCCAAAGACAGCATTCTCAACCCCTAGTGGGCATTATCAATTTGTGGTGATGCCCTTTGGTCTGAAGAATGCACCTGCCACTTTTCAGAGGTTGGTGAATACAGTCCTTACAGGTCTGGAAGCCTATAGTGCAGCATATCTAGATGATATTGCTGTCTTTAGCTCCACCTGGGAGGATCACCTGGTCCACCTCAGAAATGTTTTGCAGGCCCTGCAGAAAGCAGGCCTGACTATCAAGGCCACAAAGTGCCAGATAGGGCAGAGTCAGGTTGTGTACCTGGGCCACCTTGTGGGTGGAGGCCAGGTTCAACCACTGCAGAGCAATATCCAGACCATCATGGACTGGACTGCTCCAACTACCCAGACTCAGGTGAGAGCCTTCTTAGGCCTGACTGGGTACTATAGGAGATTTGTCAAGGGGTATGGATCAATAGTGACACCCCTGAATGACTTAACTTCCAAGAAAATGCCCAAAAAGGTTCAGTGGACAGTTAGCTGTAAAAGGCATTTGATGACCTGAAGCAGGCCATGTGCACTGCACCCATTCTACAGAGTCCTGATTACTCCAAGAAGTTCATTGTCCAAACAGATGCATCTGAATTGGGGGTAGGGGCTGTACTGTCACAATTGAATGATGAAGGTCAGGATCAGCCAGTAGCTTTTATTAGCAGAAGGCTGACCCCTAGAGAGAAACGTTGGTCAGCCATTGAGAGGAGGCCTTTGCTGTGGTCTGGGCTCTGAAGAAGTTGAGGCCATACTTGTTTGGTACTCACTTCCTTGTTCAAACAGACCATAAGCCCCTCTTATGGCTAAAACAAATGAAGGGTGAAAACCGCAAACTGCTTAGGTGGTCCATCTCCCTACAGGGGATGGACTTCACAGTGGAACATAGACCTGGGAGTAACCATGCCAATGCAGATGGACTCTCTAGGTACTTCCACTTAGAACATGAAGACTTAACTGGGCAAGGTTAGTTTAATGTCCCTACGTTTGGGGGGGTTGTGTAGGAGAGTAGGATCTGCTTCACATGGGTACCCCCACTTTTTGCTGATGCTTCACTGTTTTTCGACCTTAGTCTGGCTGGGGCCCTGCTAATCAGAACCCCAGCCTAGCTGCTTCCTCTCTAAAATGGTTTCCATGTGCCTTAGGCACATCTCTGATTGGAATCTGGAGTGCCCTTATAAGTCCCTAGTATATGGTATACTATGTACCCAGGGCATAGGTACCTCAGAGGCCTACCAGGGGCTGCAGCATGTATTGTGCCACCCCTGGAAGGCCATCCAAAATGACACCACAGGTCTGCTACTGCAGCCTGGGTAAGGTGGTGCATGCACCCCTTACTGTGATATAGGCTACCTATATCACTAAATACATACACACATATAAACCTATAAGTCACTCCTATGGCAGGCCTTATCAATCCTGAAGGCAGAGTGCGTGGTTCCTATGTGAGAGGGTGCCCCTGCATGAGCTGGGCCCCTCTGCAGCGTTCGGAGACCCTTCTCTGATGCTGTTTGTAGTGCAGCCCGACCATATACTCTTAAGCGCATTATAACCTCGCGTTAAATGCTAACTTTGGGATGGCTGCACGGAAACATGTCGTGTTTGGTGTCAAACATCTTGGAATACTACCCCCCGCCAGTTCTGGCGGCGGGGTAGCATTCCACCCTTCTAGAGGGAGAGACATGTACACACCGGTATACCCGGTACTGACTTTCCAGAGCCCTGGCATCACAAAATGGATGCCGCTGCCACAGACACAAGTCTGGCCTCCTGCTGCTGACCGAAACTCCGGCAGGGGAGGCCTGGACAATAGGTTTCCTGTCCCAGGGAGGTGTAACCACCTCCCCAGACAGGATAGTGTGTATTGGGGCTGGGCGGGAGCACTCTCTGGTGCTTTGAAGTCCTGCACTGGGGACACATTTGGTGTCCCTGTGCATACCCCAGTTCAAACCGGCTCAGGGGCTTCCAGCCCCTGCTCTGGCGCGAAACTGGACAAAGGGAAAGGGGTGTAACCACCCCTCTGCCCTGACCCTCCCATAGGTGGGGCCACAGAGTATGTCCAACCCCCTACCTTAGTATAAGTATGGGACCCCAGTCCTTAGGACTTTAGATTAACCTGGACGAAACTCTGACACAGAATCCTGGACCTTCGACGCTCTACTTCAAGATTAGAGGACTGAAGAATCTCCCTTGGGGTCAAGGAGTGACTCCCTGCTTGGCAGGCACCAAAGAAGCAATTGTCCAGTCTGCATCGCTGAAGCTCCCGCCGGACGCCGAAGTCTTTGCATCACCAGAGGTAGATTTCCAGACTTCCCGAGGCTGCCCTGAGTCCCCAGCAAAGCTGAGGCCCGTAGCTGTCGTGGGTAATGTGGAACCGTGACCCCTGGACACCGATCGCATTTGCAAGTGCATCCTCTTCTGGGTCTCCCACGAAGTCATGCTTTGGGCTCCGAGTAGCCCCAGCCTCCAGCACCAACTGCACCGAAGATCACTGGCCTCCACTCCACGAGTGTCCTGTGAGCCAGCTCCACGTGCGTCGACTCGAGGCTCCTTCGCGGTCGCTAGTCCATTGGCTAGTAGGCCCTCCCGAAGGCCAATCTTCTTCTGCTTGGGCTCCCTGGTTGCTCCAGGCGTGCCCTGATTTACCCTTGCTGGGTGAGTCCCACAGACCTTGCTGGTCTGCAACATCGTCCTTCTTCCATTTCCACGAGACTTGTCGTTGCCAAGGCTTGTTGGGTCCAATCCGGTCGCCATCACCCCTGCAATCGACAGACGTTGTGGGACAGCTCGAATCCAGCTCCTGGTCGTCGTCGACACCTCCTGGACCTCGTGGCTGAAGAGTCAAGACGACCATCAACCTACCTAAAGCACTCGACATCGGTGGGCATCTGCTCATCGCCTTCCTGGTCACTGGCTAGTGACCCAGACTCTGTCCCCTCTGCTTTCAGGTTCTTCAGATCTTCGATCCACCTTTGGATCCACCCGAACACTTTCGACTTGGCCGCCAGCGGCACTTTGAAGCAGATCGCCTTTGAAAGCGATGACGAAACCCGACCCCGAAAGACACCTATGCATCCGGCTCCCCTGGGTGAGGTAACTCGAGTACTCCGTAGCTCCCGTGGGTATTGACACTAGAACAGCCTAGTTCTCAAAGGGTTTGCTCCAAGGCCTCCTCTAAGTGTCCCTTTTCTTTTAAATTCAAACCGCGACTTTCCCCATAGAAGTTAGCGGCGATTCGCGGCTGTGTTCATACACTGCACGCGTCCCCCGTGCGTCCCCTGTGTCACTACCTTGGGTGGTTCCTTGTGGTCCAAGCACTTCTACAGGCTCTAGGCCTTGTGTCTAGCTCAGTCGTGGTTCTTATACCACTTTATTGGTATATGGTTTGGTACGCCCCTAGGGCTCAAACGTGTATTTGTGCTATTACTGTAGATAACTAACTTATAATTTATGTACTTCGAACTCTAGCCTCATAAAGAGACTAGAGGGGTGTGTTTAGCAATAAATACATATATTTTGAATATATACCTGGTGTGGTCCTCTTTCATTTGGTCACTCAAGAGATTATAGACTGGTAAAACAAGCTGCTTTACATTCCTTCAAGACTTAGCCTGAAGGCTGCTCTCCATAGCTACCACTAGGATAGCTTTCAATAAAGGTTGTCTTTAACCTATCTCCAATAAGGGGTTGTTTGGACTGGTGCAAGGTGCCCACTATAATTAGGAGACCCAGAAGAGGATGCACTTGCAAATGCGATCGGTGTCCAGGGACATCTAGTAACGACTAGTTGAACTGCAGCTCTTTGTAGAATTATTTTGATATTGGACACTATAATATTCACTGCCCACTGCTAATCTCGTCCCATAATGCTCTGCAGGGCCTTTGGTTGGGATTGTATTTTTGCCCATAACTGTGCTTGGGGTGGTCCTAGGAGGAAGGAACCACCACTGAATCGTTCACATGATCTGCTTTTTGTGTTCAAGGCATCTGCTTGGTCCTCCCCCTAGGTTAGGGGGAACCCAAAATCATCACCTCTCTCATTGCTTGATATTTTCATTGTCAAAGTTCACTTTTGTGAATTTGTTATATGCTTTTTAGCATAGAAAATTGCTTTAACAAAGCATTTGTATGTGTTTAATATACTGCTGCTACGCTTACGTCGATTAGCAGAGTTTTTTACTCTGCTACATGCAATTTGCGTAGTGTGTAGTAACACAAACTTTGCATGCTCCGTGAGCGTAGCAAAGTATTATGCCCAGGGTTAGTATTGCAGCCCTCCAGCTTCAATCTCATAGATGCGTATTGAAACCCTCTAGCTTTAGTCTTCTAGATGCGTATTGCAACCCTCTAGCTTCAGTCACATAAATTTGTACTGCAACCCTCTAGCCTATATGCTATATGCGTATTGCAGCCCTCTAGATACAGTGACATAAATGTGTACTGCAGACCTCTAGCTTCAGTCTGGTTAATGCGTATTGCAGCCCTCTCTCTTCAATTTACTAGATGCGTACTGCAACCCTCTAGCTTCTGTCTTCTAAATGCGTATTGCAACCATCTAGCTTCAGGCTTCTAGATGCGCATTGCAACACTGTAGCTTCAGTCACATAAATGCATACAGCAACCCTCTTACATCTGTCTCCTAGATGCATATTGAACCCTCTAGCTTCAGTCCTCTAAATGCGTACTGCAACTATCTTGCTTCAGTCTACTAGATGCTTATTGCTGCCCTCTAGTTTCAGACTTAGAGACGCGTATTCGAACGCTCTAGCTTCAGTCTTCTAGAAGCGTATTGCAGCCCTCTAGTTTCAGTCTTCTAGATGCGTATTGCAGCCCTCTAGCTTCAGTCTTCTAGATGTGTATTGCAGCCCTCTAGTTTCAGCCTTCTAGATGCGTACTGCAACCCTCTAGCTTCAGTCTTTTAATTATGTACTGCAACCCTCTAGCTTCAGGGTTCTAAATGCATATTGAAACCCTCTAGCTTCAGTATTCTTGATGCGTACTGCAACCCTCATGCATCTGTCTTCTAGATGCATACTGAACCCTCTAGCTTCAGTCTTCTAGATGTGTATTGCAAACCTCTACCTTCAGTCTTCTAGAAGCGTATTGCAGCCCTCTAGCTTCAGTCGTCTAGATGTGTAATGCAACCCTCTAGCTTAAATTCTCTAGATGCGAATTGCAGCTATCTAGCTTCAAACTTATAAATGCTTATTGGAACCCTCTAGCTTCAGCCTTCTAGATGCGTATTGCAGCCCTCTAGCTTCAGTTTTATAGCTGCATATTGGAACCCTCTAGCTTCAGACTTCTAGATGCGTATTGCAACCCTCTAGCTTCAGTCCCATAAATGCATACTGCAACCATCTAGTTTCAGTTCTCTAGTGCGTATTACAGCCCTCTAGCTTCAGCCTTCTAGATGCATATTGAACCCTCTAGCTTCAGTCTTCTAGATGTGTATTGCAACCCTATAGCTTCAGTATTCTAGATGCGTATAGGAATCCTCTAGCATAAGTCTTCTAGATGCATATTGCAACCTTCTAGCTTCAGTCTTCTAGTTGCATATTGTGCCCTCTAGCTTCAGGCCCCTAGATGCGTACTGCTAACCTCTAGCTTCAGTTTTCTAAATTGTGAGAAGTTGGCCTGGTATATGCTGTTCACTAATTAAAGTGGACACCTTGCACCAGGGCAAATCGACTCTTATGGTAGATAGGTTTAAGACAACCTTTTAAAGAAAGCTATCCTAGTGGTAGCTGTGGAGAGCAGCCTTCAGGCTAAGTCTCGGAGGAATGTAAAGCAGCTTGTTTTACCATATAATCTCTTGAATCACCAAATGAAAAGACACCACACAGGTATATATATCAAATATATATGTATTTATTTCTAAATAACTCTCTACTAATCTCTTTATGAGATTAGAAGACAAACATATGCACAAATCAACGTTTCACAATAAGTTAAGCACAAAATATGGCTGGGGCCCTAGGGGCGTACCAGACCATATACTAAGTAAGAGACTTAGAAACAACGACTTGCAAGGAGACAAGGCCTAGGGCCTTCAGAAGTGCTGGGGCCTCACGAAACCACCCAAGGCAGGTAAGTAAAGGACCCACGGGGGACGCGTGCAGTGTGGATACACAGGCGCGAATCGCCGTTAACTTCAATGGGGCAAGTCGCGGTTGGAAATAAAGAGTTTTAGGATACTTCTATAGAACCTACAAGCAAGTCACTTACAGGGTAAGTCGTTCTAGGGCCCACACCCACAGGAGCACCGTAGTGCTGGAGTTACCTCACCCAGGGAAGCCGGGTGCACAGGTGTCCTTTGGTGTCGGGTCGCGGCGTCGTTTTCAATGGCGAACAAAGAAGACTTGCTGCTTGCGGGAGCTGAAGAAGTGTCCGGTGGAATCCAAGCCTGGATTCTGAAGAAGGATGACCTGAAAGCAGAGGGGACAGTGTTCAAAGTCACTTGGCAGTGACTCGGGCAAGGAAGATGGATGCCCACCGTCGTCGTGTGATTCAGGTCGGTTGCGGGTGCCTTGACTCTTCAGCCACGTGGTCCAGGAGGCGTCGACGACGACCAGGAGCTGGATTCGGTGTGTCCCTCGACGTCTGCAGCTGACTGCGGTATCGGCAACTCGATCGGAGCCAACAAGCCTTGGCAGCCGCAAGTCTCGGGGAGATGGAGAAAAGTCGATGGCGCAGACCAGCAAGGTCTGTGGAACTCACCCAGCGAGGGTAAGTCAGGGCAGGCCTGGAGCAACCAGGGGAGCCCTTTGGTTTCTTTAAGAAGTCTTCTGGGGACCCACAAGCCAGCGGGCAAGGGATCGCGAAGACACCTCGGGCGGAATCACTCAACAGGGGCCCACGGTCACTCGGGACGGTGTAGGCCTCTGATCTTCGGAGGATTCCTGCTGGAGGTTGGGACCACACGTGGTCCAAAGCACAGGTTCGTAGAACGTTGTGAAGGGGTTGCACTCGACAATAGTGCACGGTACCCAGGGGTCGCGGTTCCTCGTTACTCGTGGGGTCCACTTGCCTCAGCTTCGCTGGGGACTCACGATGGCCTGGGAGAAGTCAGGAAATCCACTTCTTGGGCTGCAGGGACTTCGGACTCCGGCGGGAGCGGCGTAGTTTGCGACCGTCGTTGTCGTTTTTGGTGCCTGCCAAGCAGGGAGTCACTCCTTGACTCCAAGGGAGATTCTTCTGTCTTCCAAAGGTAGTGGAACGTCGAAGGGCCAGGATTCTTCTGTAGAGCGTCGTCCAGGGGTTATCTGCTTTGCAATGGCAAGAGTTCCCCCTCTTATACTAAAAGAGGGGATGGACTAGCTCTATGACCCCACCTATGGGAGGGTCAAGGGAGGGGTGGCTACACCCACTTCCCTTTGTCCAGTTTCGCGCCAGAGCAGGGGCAGGTAGCCCCTGAGCTGGTTTGAACTGGCATATGCACAGAGGAGCCTTCTGCTCCCCCAGTGCAGGACTTCAAAGCACTCTAAGAGCGCACCCACCCAGCCCCAATACACTAAACCCTGTCTGGGAGGTGGTTACACCTCCCTGTGACAGGATGCCTATTGTTGGGCTTCCTCCACTGCGAGTTTCGGTCATCAGCAGGAGGGCAGCCCAGTGTCTGTGACTGGTGGCATCCATTTTGTGATGCCAGGGCTCTTTAGGATTCTACCGCGTTTCCACAGCAGGCACATGTCTTATCCCTCTAGAAGGGTGGAATGCTACCCCCGCCGCCAAGATTGGCGGGGGGTAGTATTCCAAGATGTTTGACACCAAACACGACATGTTTTGATGCAGCCATTCCAAAGTTAGCATTTACCGCGAGGATATAATGCACTTAAGAGTATATGGTTTAACCGCATCCACAAACAGCACCAGAGAATGGACTCTGAGAACTGCAGAGGGGCCCTGCTCATGCAGAGGCACCCCCTCACATAGAAGCCAAGCACCCTGCCCTCAGGATTGATAGGGCCTGCCTTAGGGGTGACTGATAGGTTTATATGTGTGTGCAAGAGAGATATAGGAAACCTATATCTCAGTGAGGAGTGCTAGCACCACCTCACCCAGGCTGCAGTAGCAGGCCTGTGGTGTCAGATTTAGACTGCTTCCCAGGGGTGGCATAACACATGCTGCAGCCCCTGGTAGGCCTGTGAAGTACCTATGCCCTTGGCACCTAAGGTACCATATACTAGGGACTCATAAGGCACCACAGTATCCAATCACTAGTGCACCTAGAGTGCACTCCATGTCGTTTAGAGAGAACAGAGAGGCTGGGGCCCTGATTGGCAGGGACCCAGCCAGACTATAGCCAGAAACCAGTGCTAACATCAGAAAAAAAGTGGGGGCAACATAAGAGGCAGATCCTACTCTCCTACATAAATGCATATTGCAACACTCTAGCTTCAGTCCTCTAGATGCGTACTGCAACCCTCTAGCTTCAGTCCTCTTGATGAGTACTGCAACCCTCTAGCTGCAGTCTTCTAGATGTGTATTGCAGCCCTCTAGCCTCAGTCTAATAGATGCGTATTGGAACCCTCTAGCTTCAGTCTTCTAGATCCGTATTGCAGCCCTCTAGCTTCAGTCTTATAGATGCGTATTAGAACCCTCTAGCTCCAGTCTTATAGATGTGTATTGCAACCCTCTAGCTTCAGCCACATAAATGCATACTGCAACCCTCTAGCTGCAGTTTTCTAGATGCGTATTGCAGCCCTCTAGCTTCAGTCTCCTAGATGCGCATTGCAACCCTCTAGCTACTGTCACATAAATGTGCACTGCAGCCCACTAGCTTCAGTCTTCTAGATGCGCATTGCAGCCCTCTAGCTTCAGTATTCTAGATGCATATTGAACCCTCCAGCTTCAGTCTTCTAGATGTGTATTGCAACCCTCTAGCTTCAGTCTTATAGATGTGTATAGAAACCCTCTAGCATAAGTATTCTGGATGTGTATTGCAACCCTCTAGCTGCAGCCACATAAATGCATACTGCAACACTCTAGCTGCAGTTTTCTAGATGCGTATTGCAGCCCTCTAGCTTCAGTCTCCTAGATGCGCATTGCAACCTTCTAGCTACTGTCACATAAATGTGTACTGCAGCCCACTAGCTTCAGTCTTCTAGATGTGCATTGCAGCCCTCTAGGTTCAGTCTTCTAGATGCGTATTGCAGCCCTCTAGCTTCAGTCTCCTAATTGTTTATTGCAACCCTCTAACTTCAGTTTTCTAGTTGCTTAATGCAACCCTCTATCATTGGTCTTCTAAATGCGTATTGCAACCCTCTAGCTTCAGTCTTCTAAATGCGCATTGCTACCCTCTAGCTTCAGTCACATAAATGCGTACTGCAACCCTCTTGCGTCTGTCTCCTAGATGCATATTGAACCCTCTACCTTCAGTCTTCTATATGTGTATTGCATCCCTCTAGCTTCAGTCTTTTAGATGCGTACTTCAACCCTCCAGCTTCAGTCTCCCAGATGAGTACTGAAAACCTCTAGCTTCAGTCTTCTGGATGCCTATTGCAGCCCTTTAGCTTCAGCCTTCTAGATGCGTATTGCAACCTTCTAGCTTCAGTATTCTAGTTGCGTATTGCGGCCCTTTAGCTTCAGTCTTCTAGATGTGCATAGCAACCCTCTAGCTTCAGTCTTCTAGATGCGTATTGCAACCCTCTTGCGTTAGTCTTCTAGATGTGTATTGCAACCCTCTAGCTTCAGTCTTCTAGATGCATATTGGAACCCTCTAGTTTCAGTCTTCTAGATGCGTACTGCAACCCTCTTGCTTCGGTCTCCTAGATGCGTACTGCAATGCTCTAGCTCCAGTGTCCTAGATGCGTACTTCAACTCTCTAGCTTCAGTCTCCTAGATGCGTACTGCAACCCTCTTGCTTCAGTCTGCTAGATGCGTATTGCAGCCCTCTAGCTTAAGTCTTCTATATGCGTAATGCAGCCCTCTAGCTTCAGTCTTCTAGATGCATATTGGAACCCTCTAGCTTCAGTCTTCTAGATGCGTACTGCAACCCTCTAGCTTCGGTCTCCTAGATGCGTACTGTAATGCTCTAGCTCCAGTGTCCTAGATGCGTACTTCAACCCTCTAGCTTCAGTCTCCTAGAGGCGTACTGCAACCCTCTGGATTCAGTCTTCTAGATGCTTATTGCAACACTCTAGCTACAATCTTCTACATGCATACTGCAACCCCTAGCTTCAGTCTCACTAGATGCGTATTGCAGCCCTCTAGATACAGTCTTCTAGATGTGTATTGCAGCCCTCTAGCTTTAGCATTTATAGATGCGTATTGCAACCCTCTTGCGTTAGTCTTCTAGATGTGTGTTGCAACCCTCTAGCTTCAGTCTTCTAGATGCATATTGGAACCCTCTAGTTTCAGTCTTCTAGATGCGTACTGCAACCCTCTTGCTTCGGTCTCCTAGATGCGTACTGCAATGCTCTAGCTCCAGTGTCCTAGATGCGTACTTCAACTCTCTAGCTTCAGTCTCCTAGATGCGTACTGCAACCCTCTTGCTTCAGTCTGCTAGATGCGTATTGCAGCCCTCTAGCTTAAGTCTTCTATATGCGTAATGCAGCCCTCTAGCTTCAGTCTTCTAGATGCATATTGGAACCCTCTAGCTTCAGTCTTCTAGATGCGTACTGCAACCCTCTAGCTTCGGTCTCCTAGATGCGTACTGTAATGCTCTAGCTCCAGTGTCCTAGATGCGTACTTCAACCCTCTAGCTTCAGTCTCCTAGAGGCGTACTGCAACCCTCTGGATTCAGTCTTCTAGATGCTTATTGCAACACTCTAGCTACAATCTTCTACATGCATACTGCAACCCCCTAGCTTCAGTCTCACTAGATGCGTATTGCAGCCCTCTAGATACAGTCTTCTAGATGTGTATTGCAGCCCTCTAGCTTTAGCATTTATAGATGCGTATTGCAACCCTCTTGCGTTAGTCTTCTAGATGTGTATTGCAACCCTCTAGCTTCAGTCTTCTAGATGCATATTGGAACCCTCTAGTTTCAGTCTTCTAGATGCGTACTGCAACCCTCTTGCTTCGGTCTCCTAGATGCGTACTGCAATGCTCTAGCTCCAGTGTCCTAGATGCGTACTTCAACTCTCTAGCTTCAGTCTCCTAGATGCGTACTGCAACCCTCTTGCTTCAGTCTGCTAGATGCGTATTGCAGCCCTCTAGCTTAAGTCTTCTATATGCGTAATGCAGCCCTCTAGCTTCAGTCTATTGGATGCGTATTGCAAACTTCTCTAGCTTCAGTCTTCTAGATGTGTATCACAACTTCTCTAGCTTCAGTCTTCTAGATGCATATTGCGACCCTCTAGCTTCAGTCTTCTAGATGTGCATAGCAACCCTCTAGCTTCAGTCTTCTAGATGGGTATTGCAACACTCTTGCGTCAGTCTTCTAGATGTGTATTTCAACCCTCTAGTTTCAGTCTTCTAGATGCATATTGGAACCCTCTAGCTTCAGTCACATAAATGTGTACTGCAACCCTCTTGCGTCTGTCTCCTAGATGCATATCGAACCCTCCTGCGTCTGTCTCCTAGATGCATATTGAACCCACTACCTTCAGTCCTCTAGATGCGTACTGCAAAACTCTCGCTTCAGTCTCCTAGATGGGTACTGCTGCCCTCTATTTTCAGTCTTCTAGATGCGTATTGCAGCCCTCTAGCTTCAGTCTTCTAGATGTGTATTGTAGCCCTCTAGTTTCAGTCTTCTAGATGCGTACTGCAACCCTATAGCTTCAGTCTTTTAATTGCGTATTGCAATCCTCTAGCTTCAGTCACATAAATGTGTACTGCACCCCTCTAGCTTCAGTCCTCCAGATGCGTATTACAGCCCTCTAGCTTCAGTCTTCTGGATGCATATTGAACCCTCTAGCTACAGTCATCTAGATGTGTATTGAAAACCTCCAGCTTCAGTCTTCTAGAAGCGTATTGCAGCCCCCTTGTTTCAGTCTTCTAGTTATGTACTGCAACCTTCTAGCTTCAGTTTTCTAGATGCGTATTGCAACCCTCTAGCTTCAGTCCTCTAGATGCGTACTGTAAACCTCTAGCTTCAGTCTCCTAGATGGGTACTGCTGCCCTCTAGTTTCAGTCTTCTAGATGTGTATTGCAACCCTCTAGCTTCAGTCTTCTAGATGCATATTGGAACCCTCTAGTTTCAGTCCTCTAGATGCGTACTGCAAAACTCTCGCTTCAGTCTCCTAGATGGGTACTGCTGCCCTCTAGTTTCAGTCTTCTAGATGCGTATTGGAACCCTCCAGAATCAGTCTTCTAGAAGCTTATTGCAGCCCTCTATTTTCAGTCTTCTAGATGCGTATTGCAGCCCTCTAGCTTCAGTCTTCTAGATGTGTATTGTAGCCCTCTAGTTTCAGTCTTCTAGATGCGTACTGCAACCCTATAGCTTCAGTCTTTTAATTGCGTATTGCAATCCTCTAGCTTCAGTCACATAAATGTGTACTGCACCCCTCTAGCTTCAGTCCTCCAGATGCGTATTACAGCCCTCTAGCTTCAGTCTTCTGGATGCATATTGAACCCTCTAGCTACAGTCATCTAGATGTGTATTGAAAACCTCCAGCTTCAGTCTTCTAGAAGCGTATTGCAGCCCCCTTGTTTCAGTCTTCTAGTTATGTACTGCAACCTTCTAGCTTCAGTTTTCTAGATGCGTATTGCAACCCTCTAGCTTCAGTCCTCTAGGTGCGTACTGTAAACCTCTAGCTTCAGTCTCCTAGATGGGTACTGCTGCCCTCTAGTTTCAGTCTTCTAGATGCGTATTGGAACCCTCTAGAATCAGCCTTCTAGAAGCTTATTGCAGCCCACTATTTTCAGTCTTCTCGATGCGTATTGCAGCCCTCTAGCTTCAGTCTTCTAGATGTGTATTGTAGCCCTCTAGTTTCAGTCTTCTAGATGGGTACTGCAACCCTATAGCTTCAGTCTTTTAATTGCGTATTGCAATCCTCTAGCTTCAGCCACATAAATGCGTACTGCAACCCTCTAGCTTCACTCCTCCAGATGCGTATTACAGTCCTCTAGCTTCAGTCTTCTGGATGCATATTGAATCCTCGAGTTACAGTCATCTAGATGTGTATTGTAAACCTCTAGTTTCAGTCTTATAGATGCGTATAGGAACCCTCTAGCTTAAGTCTTCTAGATGTGTATTGCAACCCTCTAACTTAAGTCTTCTAGTTGCGTATTGCAGCACTCCAGCTTCAATCTCATAGATGCGTATTGGAACCCTCTAGCTTTAGTCTTCTAGATGCGTATTGCAACCCTCTAGCTTCAGTCACATAAATTTGTACTGCAACCCTATAGCCTCAGTCTCCTATATGCGTATTGCAGCCCTCTAGATACAGTGACATAAATGTGTACTGCAGCCCTCTAGCTTCTGTCTGGTTAATGCGTATTGCAGCCCTCTCTCTTCAATCTCCTAGATGCGTAATGTAACCCTCTAGCTTCAGTCTTCTAGTTGCGTACTGCGGCCCTCTGGCTTTGGTCTTCTAAATGCGTATTGTAACCCTTTAGCTTCAGTCTACTAGATTCGTAATGCAACCCTCTAGCTTCAGTCTTCTAGTTGCGTACTGCAACCCTCTGGCTTTGGTCTTCCAAATGCTTATTGCAATCCTCCAGCTTCACTCTTCTAGATGCGTACTGCAACCCTCTAGCTTCTGTCTTCTAAATGCGTATTGCAACCATCTAGCTTCAGGCTTCTAGATGCGCATTGCAACACTGTAGCATCAGTCACATAAATAGATACCGCAACCCTCTTACATCTGTCTCCTAGATGCATACTGAACCCTCTAGCTTCAGTCTTCTAGATGTGTATTGCAAACCTCTACCTTCAGTCTTCTAGAAGCGTATTGCAGCCCTCTAGCTTCAGTCTTCTAGATGTGTAATGCAACCCTCTAGCTTAAATTCTCTAGATGCAAATTACAGCTATCTAGCTTCAAACTTATAAATGCTTATTGGAACCCTCTAGCTTCAGCCTTCTAGATGCGTATTGCAGCCCTCTAGCTTCAGTTTTATAGCTGCATATTGGAACCCTCCAGCTTCAGACTTCTAGATGCGTATTGCAACCCTCTAGCTTCAGTCCCATAAATGCATACTGCAACCATCTAGTTTCAGTTCTCTAGTGCGTATTACAGCCCTCTAGCTTCAGCCTTCTAGATGCATATTGAACCCTCTAGCTTCAGTCTTTTAGATGTGTATTGCAACCCTGTAGCTTCAGTATTCTAGATGCGTATAGGAATCCTCTAGCATAAGTCTTCTAGATGCATATTGCAACCTTCTAGCTTCAGTTTTCCAAATGCATATTGCAACACTCTAGCTTCAGTCCTCTAGATGCGTACTGCAACCCTCTAGATTCAGTCTTCTAGATGAGTACTGCAACCCTCTAGCTGCAGTCTTCTAGATGTGTATTGCAGCCCTCTAGCCTCAGTCTAATAGATGCGTATTGGAACCCTCTAGCTTCAGTCTTCTAGATCCGTATTGCAGCCCTCTAGCTTCAGTCTTATAGATGCGTATTAGAACCCTCTAGCTCCAGTCTTATAGATGTGTATTGCAACCCTCTAGCTTCAGCCACATAAATGCATACTGCAACCCTCTAGCTGCAGTTTTCTAGATGCGTATTGCAGCCCTCTAGCTTCAGTCTCCTAGATGCATATTGAACCCTCTAGCTTCAGTCTTCTAGATGTGTATTGCAACACTCTAGCTTCAGTCTTATAGATGTGTATAGGAACCCTCTAGCATAAGTATTCTGGATGTGTATTGCAACCCTCTAGCTTCAGCCACATAAATGCATACTGCAACACTCTAGCTGCAGTTTTCTAGATGTGTACTGCAGCCCTCTAGCTTCAGTCTCCTAGATGCGCATTGCAACCTTCTAGCTACTGTCACATAAATGTGTACTGCAGCCCACTAGCTTCAGTCTTCTAGATGTGCATTGCAGCCCTCTAGGTTCAGTCTTCTAGATGCGTATTGCAGCCCTCTAGCTTCAGTCTCCTAATTGTTTATTGCAACCCTCTAACTTCAGTCTTCTAGTTGCTTAATGCAACCCTCTATCATTGGTCTTCTAAATGCGTATTGCAACCCTCTAGCTTCAGTCTTCTAAATGCGCATTGCTACCCTCTAGCTCAGTCACATAAATGCGTACTGCAACCCTCTTGCGTCTGTCTCCTAGATGCATATTGAACCCTCTACCTTCAGTCTTCTATATGTGTATTGCATCCCTCTAGCTTCAGTCTTCTAGATGCGTACTTCAACCCTCCAGCTTCAGTCTCCCAGATGAGTACTGAAAACCTCTAGCTTCAGTCTTCTGGATGCCTATTGCAGCCCTTTAGCTTCAGCCTTCTAGATGCGTATTGCAACCTTCTAGCTTCAGTATTCTAGTTGCGTATTGCGGCCCTTTAGCTTCAGGCCCCTTAATGCGTACTTCAACCCTCTAGCTTCAGTCTTCTAGATTCGTATTGCAACCCTCCAGCTTCAGTTTTTTAGATGCGCACTGTAACCCTCTAGGTTCCTTTTTCTAGATGCGTATTGCAGCCCTCTAGCTTAAGTCTTCTATATGCGTAATGCAGCCCTCTAGCTTCAGTCTTCTGGATGCGTATTGCAAACTTCTCTAGCTTCAGTCTTCTAGATGTGTATTGCAACCCTCTAGCTTCAGTCTTCTAGATGCATATTGGAACCCCCTAGCTTCAGTCTTCTAGATGCGTACTGCAACCCTCTAGCTTCGGTCTCCTAGATGCGTACTGTAATGCTCTAGCTTCAGTGTCCTAGATGCGTACTTCAACCCTCTAGCTTCAGTCTCCTAGATGCGTACTGCAACCCTCTGGCTTCAGTCTTCTAGATGCTTATTGCAACACTCTAGCTACAATCTTCTACATGCATACTGCAACCCTCTAGCTTCAGTCTCCCTAGATGCGTATTGCAGCCCTCTAGATACAGTCTTCTAGATGCGTATTGCAGCCCTCTAGCTTTAGCATTTCTAGATGCATATTGCAATCCTCTAGCTTCAATCTTCTAGATGCGTATTGCAACCCTCTAGCTTCACTCTTCTAGATTCATATTGCCGCCCTCTAGGTTCAGTCTTCAAGATGTGTATTGCAGTCTCTAATTTCAGTCTTATAAATGCTTATTGGAACCCTCTAGCTTCAGTCTTCAAGATACGCATTGCTGCCCTCTAGCTTCAGTCTTAAAGATGTGCATAAGAGCCCTTTAGCTTCAGACTTCTAGATGCGTATTCCAACCCTCTAGCTTCAGTCACATAAATGTGTACTGCAGTCCTCTAGCTTCAGTCTCATAGATGCATATTGAAACCCTCTAGCTTCAGTCTTCTAGATACGTATCACAACTTCTCTAGCTTCAATCTTCTAGATGCATATTGCGACCCTCTAGCTTCTGTCTTCTAGATGTGCATAGCAACCCTCTAGCTTCAGTCTTCTAGATGCGTATTGCAACCCTCTTGCGTTAGTCTTCTAGATGTGTATTGCAACCCTCTAGCTTCAGTCTTCTAGATGCATATTGGAACCCTCTAGTTTCAGTCTTCTAGATGCGTACTGCAACCCTCTTGCTTCGGTCTCCTAGATGCGTACTGCAATGCTCTAGCTCCAGTGTCCTAGATGCGTACTTCAACTCTCTAGCTTCAGTCTCCTAGATGCGTACTGCAACCCTCTTGCTTCAGTCTGCTAGATGCGTATTGCAGCCCCTCTAGCTTAAGTCTTCTATATGCGTAATGCAGCCCTCTAGCTTCAGTCTTCTGGATGCTTATTGCAAACTTCTCTAGCTTCAGTCTTCTAGATGCGTATCACAACTTCTCTAGCTTCAGTCTTCTAGATGCGTACTGCAACCATCTAGCTTCGGTCTCCTAGATGCGTACTGTAATGCTCTAGCTTCAGTGTCCTAGATGCGTACTTCAACCCTCTAGCTTCAGTCTCCTAGACGCGTACTGCAACCCTCTGGATTCAGTCTTCTAGATGCTTATTGCAACACTCTAGCTACAATCTTCTACATGCATACTGCAACCCTCTAGCTTCAGTCTCCCTAGATGCGTATTGCAGCCCTCTAGATACAGTCTTCTAGATGCGTATTGCAGCCCTCTAGCTTTAGCATTTCCAGATGCGTATTGCAACCCTCTTGCGTTAGTCTTCTAGATGTGTATTGCAACCCTCTAGCTTCAGTCTTCTAGATGCATATTGGAACCCTCTAGTTTCCGTCTTCTAGATGCGTACTGCAACCCTCTAGCTTCGGTCTCCTAGATGTGTACTGTAATGCTCTAGCTTCAGTGTCCTAGATGCGTACTTCAACCCTCTAGCTTCAGTCTCCTAGACGCGTACTGCAACCCTCTGGCTTCAGTCTTCTAGATGCTTATTGCAACACTCTAGCTACAATCTTCTACATGCATACTGCAACCCTCTAGCTTCAGTCTCCCTAGATGGGTATTGCAGCCCTCTAGATACAGTCTTCTAGATGCGTATTGCAGCCCTCTAGCTTTAGCATTTCTAGATGCGTATTGCAATCCTCTAGGTTCAATCTTCTAGATGCGTATTGCAACCCTCTAGCTTCACTCTTCTAGATTCATATTGCAGCCCTCTAGGTTCAGTCTTCTAGATGTGTATTGCAGTCTCTAATTTCAGTTTTATAAATGCTTATTGGAAGACTGAAGCTAGAGGGGTGCGATATGCATCTAGAACACTGGCGCTAGAGGGTTGCAGTACGCATTTATGTGACTGAAGCTAGAGGGTTGCAGTACCCATTTATGTGACTGAAGCTAGAGTCTTTAGTCTTCTAGATGCGTATTGCAACCTTCTAGCTTCAGTCTTCTAGTTGCATATTGTGCCCTCTAGCTTCAGGCCCCTAGATGCGTACTGCAAACCTCTAGCTTCAGTCTTCTACATGCGTATTGCGTATTGCAACACTCTAGCTTCAGTCCTCTAGATGTGTACTGCAACCCTCTAGCTTCAGTCTTCTAGATGCGTATTGCAGCCCTCTGGCTTCAGTCTAATAGATGCGTATTGGAACCCTCTAGCTTCAGTCTTCTAGATCCTTATTGCAGCCCTCTAGCTTCAGTCTTATAGATGCGTATTAGAACCCTCTAGCTTCAGTCTTCTCGATGTGTATTGCAACCCTCTAGCTTCAGCCACATAAATGCATACTGCAATCATCTAGCTTCAGTCTCCTAGATGCGCATTGCAACCCTCTAGCTACAGTCACATAAATGTGTACTGCAGCCCACTACCTTCAGTCTTCTAGATGCACATTGCAGCACTCTAGCTTGCGCATGAGGCACAGGGTCAGACTGATTTGCATATGGCCATGTCTGAACTGGGGTGGCGGAGTGAGCTAAAGAATGATGATGGATTAAACCCAGATCAGTTGACTGGGGGTGAGTGCTTGTAATGTCAACACTCCGTCCATCATCCCCTTTGGTTTTGCTTTGTTCGCCCTAAGTTGGCAGGGTATGCCCAGACGTGGGTCCCTTGCTCACTTTGCCACTGGATTCAAGATAGCCTGGCTGATGAGGGCTGTGAGCCCGAAACCGGTCCCAGGATGCTTGTTTCCGGTCCAGGGAAGACATGGCTTGGCAGGTCGGGCTGGACTGTTCCCATGAGGCACAGGGTCAGACTGATTTGCATATGGCCATGTCTGAACTGGGGTGGCGGAGTGAGCTAAAGAATGATGATGGATTAAACCCAGATCAGTTGACTGGGGGTGAGTGCTTGTAATGTCAACACTCCGTCCATCATCTCCTTTGGTTTTGCTTTGTTCGCCCTAAGTTGGCAGGGTATGCCTAGACGTGGGTCCCTTGCTCACTTTGCCACTGGATTCAAGATAGCCTGGCTGATGAGGGCTGTGAGCCCGAAACCGGTCCCAGGATGCTTTTTTCCGGTCCAGGGAAGACATGGCTTGGCAGTTTGGGCTGGACTGTTCCCATGAGGCACAGGGTCAGACTGATTTGCAACATTACAAGAGCAAACCTCACAACCTTGAGGTGTTGCCCAAACTTGACATTCAGCATTCAGCAGCACAACCGCGTGTCCTACTGGTTCCCAATAGACGGGAGAAGTAGAGGGGTGTGTAACCATGCAGGGCATACCGTTATGAATCTCCCAGTTTCATCTAATTAAACATCAATATAGAAGTGTGACCTAGAGCAGCCCCCAGGAGCGCAGGGGCACACCCGGTGTGCCACCCCATATTCAGGCCTTGTCTTGGCAAATGACAGTGTACAGATATCTTACCCAAGGCAGTTCGAGTGACATTACTTAAAGTGAGTGCCAGACACAGTCTCTTTCATACAATACCATCCGCCGTCTGAGGCGTGACATCTGGCATTCTCAACGAGATCTTGTCCGACGAGTCCGCCACCGATGAACCTCCATCCCCTGAGGAATTAAGGGAAGTGTCAGCTTTGTCCTCTGGCTCCGCTGTTTCTGCCATCTGTTCTGTGATGCGGACCACCGCCTGCTGCTCTTGTCGAATCACATTGCAATCTTTGAAATGCAGCAGTTTAAAGATGAGCGGTCGTGCTCTGTCGCCCGGGGCCGGCTTCCTTCCTGGGACACGGTGTGCCCTTTCAATGGTAAAGAACGGGGAGAACTCTGTATGTGGCAGTATGGTCTTGAGCCATTGTTCCATGAAGGTGACCACATCTTGTCCTTTCGCACCTTTCGACAGCCCAATCAGCCGAACATTATTCCTCCTGGAGCGGCCTTCCGCATACTCCATACGCTCCTCAAGGTATCTGATCCTGACCTTGTGTGCATTTTGTTGCTTCTCTTGGAATTCTGTGGCTGGCTTCAGTTCTGCTACATCTTGTTCCACAGCAGTAACCCATTCTTTTAATTTCCGATGGTCTGCGTGCAACAGGGTGAGGTCTAAGGCTACTTTATCCAGCTTGGCTTCCATTGATTCATGAGATCGCTCAATTGCATTCAGGATAGCGTCCAAGCGGTCATCCGAGGCCTTCTGCCCCTCCACTGGTTGCGGTTGATCCACTTCGTTCATGCCTGCGGCCTGTGAGGAATCCCTCGATCCAGCGCCTCTGGTTCGCTCCATCTATCCACCAGGCCTCATCTAACTTGCCACCAGGGTCTCGGATCGGCAAGCAGGGCAGGTCAGCTCGCTATTTCGGGGCGCGTGGGACATCCCCTGCATGCAATGCGCGGGGGTACAGCCTAAAGTAGTCCCGGGTGCCGTCTGTGTGCAGGCACGTAGAGGCGCGACCAGCACTCGACCTGCGGCGCAGACTCCCCGCCCTCCTGGCTGGCCACGTGCGCGGGTCCATCACCCCAATACTCATCTGGTATTTCCAGGTATTACAGGTAAGTGCCCTCAGGTCACTGTATCGCAAGCCAATTGTACAATGCTGCTTCCCAGAGTACCTCTTCCAGCTATGGGACGAACTCTGATATCCCCCCGGGCCGAAGGCTTCCACGTGGCTCCCAGGGCCTGCCAGCTCCAGACGCCTTCACTCTCCGCCTGCCCTCTCCCGTAAGGCGTGTTCCGTCGTCCGCCTCTCGTCGCCGCTCTGATCACCAGTTCCAGCCAGTACCACTCCTCTTGCCTGCTAAAAGGAGTGAGGCTCCAGCACAAGCGGACATAAAGGCACCGGGGCACCATGCAGCTCACCCAGCTCCTCGCGTAGCCCTCTCCTGCCCAGGCGAGGCAGGCCAGTATGTGGCTGTTCCCTCCTCAGGGACCGCACCCAGCAGCAGACGGCCCCTGTCCTTGCTCCGGTCCAGCCTCACCGTATACTGCCCTGCCCATCCTTCGGCCAGGTCCTCGGGAAGCCCAGTGCCCCCACAGCCGAGCTCTGCTCGGCGGTTCAGCCCGCCAATCTGCCTCCGCAGCTGGCCGCACCCAGGCTTCGTTCTTTCCTCTCTGGCCTGTCGTAGGCTGCCGGAGTACTCGCTCACACGAGCCCTTCTCCGTCCGTCCGTTGTCTCCTCACTGCCGCTTCCTGTGTCTAGGGACCAGGCCCGTCTAGTGCGTCTCCTTCGCCTGGGGCGCTTCCTGGATGCACGCAGTCAGTGCTGCCCATCGCCTCAGGTGTCCTGGGAGCGTGTGCTGCGGCTCTTGGCTTGCCTCCCACTGCCTCACAGGCACGAGGCATCTGCAGGAGTTGTGCCCAGTGAACCTCTTCCGACTGGGGTCACGTTGCAGACGCCTCGCCTGCTCGATTCAGTCCGCGGCCCTCCGGCCTCTCTCCGTCGCTCCGCAACTACGCTTTTACAGCGCAATCCGCACCTCCACAGGCCCCGGGCGGAGTCACCGGACCTTCAGGCTCAGCACTGCGTCTAAAAACTGCGTTGATGCCGGATAAAAGTACCAAATTAAGGGGATGAACGGCGGAGCGAAGTTAAAACGTGTCCGGCATGCTGCCCATGCAGGCCACGCCCCCCTGGTTTCAGCCTTCTTTATGCATATTGCAACCCTCTTGCTACAATCTTCTACATGCATACTGCAACCCTCTAGCTTCAGTCTCCCTAGATGCGTATTGCAGCCCGCTAGATACAGTCTTCTAGATGCGTATTGCAGCCCTCTAGCGTTAGCATTTCTAGATGTGTATTGCAATCCTCTAGCTTCAGTCTTCTGTCTTCTAGATGCGTATTGCAACCCTCAAGCTTCAGTCATCTAGAAAAGTATTGCAACCCTCTATCTTCACTCTTCTAGATGCGAATTGCAGACCTCTAGCTTCAGTCTTCTAGATACTTATTGCAACCCTCTAGTTTCAGTCTTCTAGATGTGTATTTCAACCCTCTGGCTCCAATCTTCTAGATGCGTATTGTAACTCTCTAGCAACAGTCTTCTAGATGTGTGCTGCAACCCTCTAGCATTAGTCTTCTAGATGTGAATTGCAGCCCACTAGCTACAGTCTTCTAGATGCGTATTGCAACCCTCTAGCTTCAGTCTTCTAGATGCGTATTGCAACCCTCTAGCTTGTCTTCTAGATGCGTATTGCAGTCTCTAGCTTCAGATTTCTAGATGCGTATTGCATCCCTCTAGATTCAGCCCTCTAGATGCGTATTGCAGCCCTCTAGCTTCAGTCTTTTAGATGCGTATTGCAACCCCCTAGCTTCAGTCTTCTAGATGCATATTGCAACCCTCTAGCTTCAGTCTTCTATATGTGTATTGAAATCCTCTAGCTTCAGTCACATAAATATGTACTGCAACCCACTTGCATCAGTCTTCTAGATGCGTATTGAACCCTCTAGCTTTAGTCTTCCAGATGCATATTGCAACCCTCTAGCTTCAGTCTTCAAGATGCATATCGCAACCCTCTAGCTTCAGTCTTCTAGGTGCGTATTCCAACCCACTAGCTTCAGTCTTGTAGATGGCTATTGTAGCCCTCTAGCTTCAGTCTTCTATTTGCGCATTGCAATCCTCTAGCTTCAGTCTTCTATATGCGTATTGCAACCTTCTAGCTTCAGTCTTCTAGATGCATATTGCAACCCTCTAGCTTCAGTCTTCTAGATGTGCATAGCAACCCTCTAGCTTCAGTCTTCTAGATGTGTATTGCAACCCTCTAGCTTCAGTCTTCTAGATGCATATTGGAACCCTCTAGCTTCAGTCACATAAATGTGTACTGCAACCCTCTTGCGTCTGTCTCCTAGATGCATATCGAACCCTCCTGCGTCTGTCTCCTAGATGCATATCGAACCCACTACCTTCAGTCCTCTAGATGCATACTGCAAAACTCTCGCTTCAGTCTCCTAGATGGGTACTGCTGCCCTATAGTTTCAGTCTTCTAGATGCGTATTGGAACCCTCTAGAATCAGTCTTCTAGAAGCTTATTGCAGCCCTCTATTTTCAGTCTTCTAGATGCGTATTGCAGCCCTCTAGCTTCAGTCTTCTAGATGTGTATTTTAGCCCTGTGGTTTCAGTCTTCTAGATGCGTACTGCAACCCTATAGCTTCAGTCTTTTAATTGCGTATTGCAATCCTCTAGCTTCAGTCACATAAATGTGTACTGCACCCCTCTAGCTTCAGTCCTCCAGATGCGTATTACAGCCCTCTAGCTTCAGTCTTCTGGATGCATATTGAACCCTCTAGCTACAGTCATCTAGATGTGTATTGGAAACCTCCAGCTTCAGTCTTCTAGAAGCGTATTGCAGCCCCCTAGTTTCAGTCTTCTAGTTACGTACTGCAACCTTCTAGCTTCAGTTTTCTAGATGCGTATTGCAACCCTCTAGCTTCAGTCCTCTAGATGCATACTGTAAACCTCTAGCTTCAGTCTCCTAGATGGGTCCTGCTGCCCTCTAGTTTCAGTCTTCTAGATGCGTATTGGAACCCTCTAGAATCAGTCTTCTAGAAGCTTATTGCAGCCCACTATTTTCAGTCTTCTCGATGCGTATTGCAGCCCTCTAGCTTCATTCTTCTAGATGTGTATTCTAGCCCTCTAGTTTCAGTCTTCTCGATGGGTACTGCAACCCTATCGCTTCAGTCTTTTAATTGCGTATTGCAATCCTCTAGCTTCAGCCACATAAATGCGTACTGCAACTGTGAGAAGTTGGCCTGGTATATGCTGTCCACTATTTATAGTGGGCACCTTGCACCAGTCCAAACAACCCCTTATTGGAGATAGGTTAAAGACAACCTTTATTGAAAGCTATTCTAGTGGTAGCTATGGAGAGCAGCCTTCAGGCTAAGTCTTGAAGGAATGTAAATCAGCTTGTTTTACCAGCCTATAATCTCTTGAGTGACCAAATGAAAGAGGACCACACCAGGTATATATTCAAAATATATGTATTTATTGCTAAACACACCCCTCTAGTCTCTTTATGAGGCTAGAGTTCGAAGTACATAAGTTATAAGTTAGTTATCAACAGTAATAGCACAAATACACGTTTGAGCTCTAGGGGCGTACCAAACCATATACCAATAAAGTGGTATAAGAACCACGACTGAGCTAGACACAAGGCCTAGAGCCTGTAGAAGTGCTTGGACCACAAGGAACCACCCAAGGTAGTGACACAGGGGACCCACGGGGACGCGTGCAGTGTGAGAACACAGCCGCGAATCGCCGTTGACTTCTATGGGGAAAGTCGCGGTTGGAATTTTAGAGAAAAGGGACACTTAGAGGAGGACTTGGAGTAAACCCTTTTAGAACTGGGTCGTTCTAGACTCTATACCCACGGGAGCACCGGAGTACTCGTGTTACCTCACCCAGGGAAGCCGGGTGCATAGGTGTCTTTCGGGTCGGGTTTCGTCGTCGGTTTCAATGGCGATCTGCTGCAAAGTGCTGCTGGCGGCCAAGTCGAAAGTGTTCGGGTGGATCCAAAGGTGGATCGAAGATCTGAAGAACCTGAAAGCAGAGGGGACAGAGTCCTGGTCACTAGCCAGTGACCAGGAAGGCGATGAGCGGATGCCCACCGATGTCGAGTGCTTCAGGTAGGTTGACGGTCGTCTTGACTCTTCAGCCACGAGGTCCAGGAGGCGTTGACGACGACCAGGAGCTGGATTCGAGCTGTCCCACAACGTCTGTCGATTGCTGAGGTGTCGGCGACCGGATTGGACCCATCAAGCCTTGGCAACGGCAAGTCTCGTGGAAATAGAAGAAGGACGGTGGTGCAGACCAGCAAGGTCTGTGGGACTCACCCAGCGAGGGTAAGTCAGGGCACACCTGGAGCAACCAGGGAAGCCCAAGCAGAAGAAGATTGGCCTTCGGGAGGGCCTACTAGCCAACGGACTAGCGACCGCGAAGGAGCCTCGAGTGGACGCACTTGGAGCTGGCTCATGGGACACTCGTGGAGTGGAGGCCAGTGATCTTCGGTGCAGTTGGTGCTGGAGGCGGGGGCTACTCGGAGCCCAAAGCACAACTTCGTGGGAGCCCAGGAAGAGGATGCACTTGCAAATGTGCTCGGTGTCCAGGGGTCACGGTTCCACGTTACCCACGACAGCTACGGGCCTCAGCTTTGCTGGGGACTCAGGGCAGCCTCGGGAAATCTGGAAATCCACCTCTGGTGATGCAAAGACTTCAGCGTCCGGCGGGAGCTTCAGCGATGCTGACCGGACAATTGCTTCTTTGGTGCCTGCCAAGCAGGGGAGTCACTCCTTGACCCCAAGGGAGATTCTTCAGTCCTCTAATCTTGAAGTAGAGCGTCGAAGGTCCAGGATTCTGTGTCAGAGTTTCGTCCAGGTAAATCTAAAGTCCTAAGGACTGGGGTCCCATACTTATACTAAGATAGGGGGTTGGACATACTCTGGGGACCCACCTATGGGAGGGTCAGGGCAGAGGGGTGGTTACACCCCTTTCCCTTTGTCCAGTTTTGCGCCAGAGCAGGGGCTGGAAGCCCCTGAGCCGGTTTGAACTGGGGTATGCACAGGGACACCAAATGTGCCCCCAGTGCAGGACTTCAAAGCACCAGAGAGTACAAACAGCATCAGAGAAGGGTCTCCGAACGCTGCAGAGGGGCTCTGCTCATGCAGGGGCACCCTCTCACATAGGAACCAAGCACTCTGCCTTCAGGATTGATAAGGCCTGCCATAGGAGTGACTTATAGGTTTATATGTGTGTATGTATGTAGTGATATAGGTAGCCTATATCACAGTAAGGGGTGCATGCACCACCTTACCCAGGCTGCAGTAGCAGACCTGTGGTGTCATTTTGGATGGCCTTCCAGGGGTGGCACAATACATTACATGCTGCAGCCCCTGGTAGGCCTCTGAGGTACCTATGCCCTGGGTACATAGTATACCATATACTAGGGACTTACAAGGGCACTCCAGATTCCAATCAGAGATGTGCCTAGGGCACATGGAAACCATTTTAGAGAGGAAGCAGCTAGGCTGGGGTTCTGATTAGCAGGGCCCCAGCCAGACTAAAGTCGAAAAACAGTGAAGCATCAGCAAAAAGTGGGGGTACCCATGTGAAGCAGATCCTACTCTCCTACACAACCCCCCCCAAACGTAGGGACATTAAACTAACCTTGCCCAGTTAAGTCTTCATGTTCTAAGTGGAAGTACCTAGAGAGTCCATCTGCATTGGCATGGTTACTCCCAGGTCTATGTTCCACTGTGAAGTCAATCAATCAATCATTATATTTGTAAAGCGCGCTACTTACCCGTGAGGGTTTCAAGGCGCTGAGGGGAGGGGAGGGGAGGTGCTACTGTTCGAATAGCCAGGTCTTGAGGAGTCTCCTGAAGGTCAGTAGGTCCTGTGTCTGCCGTAGGTGGAGGGGGAGGGTGTTCCATGTCTTGGCGGCGAGGTGGGAGAAGGATCTGCCGCCGGTGGTTGCTCTTCTGATGCGGGGTCGGTGGCGAGGGCGTGGTCGGCGGAGCGGAGCTGGCGGGTGGGGGTGTAGAAGTTGAGGAGGCAGTTGAGGTACGTTGGTCCGGTGTTGTGGAGTGCTTTGTGTGCGTGGGTGAGGAGCTTGAAGGTTATCCTCTTGTTGACGGGGAGCCAGTGCAGGTCTTTCAGGCGGGGTGTGATGTGGCTGCGGCGCGGGATGTCGAGGATCAGACGTGCTGAAGCGTTCTGGATGCGTTGGAGCCGTTTGAGGAGTTTCGCCGAGGCTCCGGCGTAGAGGGCGTTTCCGTAATCCAGTCTGCTGCTGACGAGAGCCTGGGTGACCGTCCTTCTGGTTTCCGTGGGGATCCACTTGTAGATCCTGCGAAGCATACGGAGGGTGTTGAAGCAGGAGGAGGAGACGGCGTTGACCTGCTTCGTCATGGAGAGGGTGGAATCGAGGATGACCCCTAGGTTGCGTGCGTGGTCGGTGGGTGTGGGGGCCGTTCCTAGCGCAGAGGGCCACCAGGAGTTGTCCCAAGCCGAGGGGGTGGACCCGAGGATGAGGACCTCCGTTTTGTCCATCCCCTGTAGGGAAATGGACCACCTAAGCAGTTTGGGGTTTTCACCCTTCATTTGTTTTAGCCATAAGAGGGGCTTATGGTCTGTTTGAACAAGGAAGTGATTACCAAACAAGTATGGCCTCAACTTCTTCAGAGCCCAGACCACAGCAAAGGCCTCCCTCTCAATGGCTGACCAACGTTTCTCTCTAGGGGTCAGCCTTCTGCTAATAAAAGCTACTGGCTGATCCTGACCTTCATCATTCAATTGTGACGGTACAGCCCCTACCCCCAATTCCGATGCATCTGTTTGGACAATGAACTTCTTGGAGTAATCAGGACTCTGTAGAATGGGAGCAGTGCACATGGCCTGCTTTAGGTCATCAAATGCCTTTTGACTGCTAACTGTCCACTTAACCTTTTTTGGGCATTTTCTTGGAAGTTAAGTCATTCAGGTGTGTCACTATTGATCCATACCCCTTGACAAATCTCCTATTGTACCCAGTCAGGCCTAAAAAGGCTCTCACCTGAGTCTGGGTAGTTGGAGCAGTCCAGTCCATGATGGTCTGGATCTTGCTCTGCAGTGGTTGAACCTGGCCTCCACCCACAAGGTGGCCCAGGTACACAACCTGACTCTGCCCTATCTGGCACTTGGTGGCCTTGATGGTCAGGCCTGCTTTCTGAAGGGCCTGTAAAACATTTCTGAGGTGGACCAGGTGATCCTCCCAGGTGGAGCTAAAGACAGCAATATCATCTAGATATGCTGCACTATAGGCTTCCAGACCTGTAAGGACTGCATTCACCAACCTCTGAAAAGTGGCAGGTGCATTCTTCAGACCAAAGGGCATCACCACAAATTGATAATGCCCACTAGGGGTTGAGAATGCTGTTTTTGGCTTTGCATCATCAGCTAGTCTGATCTGCCAGTAGCCAGCTGTCTGGTCAAATGTGCTTAGATACTTGGCTGAGGCCAAAGTGTCTATTAGCTCATCTGCCCTAGGTATTGGATGGGCATCAGTCCTAGTGACTGCATTGAGACCCCGGTAGTCCACACAAAACCTCATCTCTCTTTTCCCACCATTGGTGTGAGGTTTTGGCACAAGGACCACTGGACTAGACCAAGGGCTATCTGAGGGTTCAATAACTCCCAAATCCAACATCTTCTGGACTTCTGTCCTGATACAGTCCCTGACATGGTCAGGTTGCCTATAAATCTTATTTTTAATAGGCAGACTGTCCCCAGTGTCCACTTCATGAGTGCACCAGGTGGTCTGACTGGGTGTCAGTGAGAATATGTGTCTGAACTGATTGAGCACCTGTCTGCAATCAGTTTGCTGCTGGGCAGTGAGGCTGCCTGCCAAGGCTACACCATTCACTGACCCATCATCAGGGTTCTGTGAGAGCAGGTCAGGGAGTGGGTCACTCTCTTCCTCCTGTCCCTCATCAGTAGCCATGAGCAAGCCCATGTCTGCCCTCTCCACATATGGTTTTAACCTGTTGACATGGAGAACCCTGTGGGGACTCCTGGGTGTTCCTAGGTCTACTAAGTAGGTAACCTCACCCTTCTGTTCAACAATGGTATGGGGTCCACTCCATTTGTCTTGGAGAGCTGCTGGGGCCACTGGCTCCAACACCCACACCTTCTGCCCTGGCTGGTAACCAGTCAGTACAGCCTTTTGGTCATGCCAGGCTTTTTGAAGTTCCTGGCTAGCCTCAAGGTTTTTAGTTGCCTTTTTCATGTACTCAGCCATCTGGGAGCGGAGACCAAGTACATAGTCCACTATGTCTTGCTTTGGGGGCTTGAGAGGTAACTCCCATCCTTCCTTCACCAAGCACAATGGACCCCTGACAGGGTGACCAAACAAAAGTTCAAAAGGGCTGTAGCCAACCCCTTTTGAGGCACCTCCCTGTATGCAAATAAAAGGCAGGGCAAGAGTATGTCCCATCTTCGCCTAAGCTTTTCTGGGAGCCCTTTAATCATGCCCTTCAAGGTTTTGTTGAATCTCTCAACTAAACCATTGCATTGTGGGTGATAGGGTGTGTGAACTTGTAAGTCACTCCACACTCCTTCCACATTGCTTTCAAGTATCCAGACATAAAGTTAGCACCCCTATCTGATACAACCTCCTTAGGAAGCCCACTCTTGAGAACATTCCCAGGAGGGCCCTTGCCACCACAGGTGCTGTAGTGGTCCTAAGGGGAATAGCCTCTGGGTACCTGGTGGCATGATCCACTACCACCAGGATAAACCTGTGCCCAGATGCTGTTTGGGGATCCATGGGACCAACAATGTCAATCCCCACCCTTTCAAAGGGAACCTCCACCACAGGTAGTGGTATCAGGGGTGCCTTTGTAGTGCCACCTGCCTTGCCACTGGCCTGGCAGGTTACACAGGTGCGACAAAACTCCTTGGTGTCTTCAGACATGTGGGGCCAGTGAAAGTGAGGGACAATTCTGTCCCAAGTCTTGTTCTGGCCCAGGTGACCTGCTAAGAGAATGTCATGGGCTAGGGTCAATAGGAAACCCCTGAACTTCAGAGGTATGACCAACCTCCTGGTGGCACCAGGCTTGGGGTCTCTACACTCTGAGTACAAGAGTCCATCATCCCAATACACAGTATGAGGACCACTAGCTTTCCCAGCAGCCTCAGCAGCAGCTTGCTGTCTGAGGGGTTCAAGAGAGGGGCAGCTATGCTGCTCCTGGCTCAGATCTGCCCTGGAAGGGCCCCCTGTCCCCAAGAACTCAACCTGGTCAGGTTCAAGCTCCTCTGGGACAGTTCCTTCCTCAGGACTGAGATCATCCCCCTCAAGAGACTGATCTTCCTTCTGAGCCAAGGGGGAAGGCACTGCCTTTACCCTACTACTCCTCTTCTTGGAGGGCACTTGGTCCATTATTCCAGAATCCAAGGCCTGTTCAGTGTTAGACATTTTGGCTTGTGACCTGGTCACAGCAAACACATCTGCAGGGATGCCCAGCATTTCTGCATGGGTCCTGAGCTCCACTTCTGCCCAAGCTGAAGTTTCTAAATCATTGCCAAGCAAGCATTCAACTGGTAGGTCTGCACTTACCACAACCTTCTTAAGGCCAGTTACCCCTCCCCAGGAGAAGTTAACAACTGCCAGAGTATGGTCTGTTCTGACATTGCTAGCATTGGTCACTTGGTACATTTCACCAAGTATAATCTGCCCAGGATTCACAAGGTCTTGTGTCACCATGGTGACACTTGCCCCTGTGTCCCTAAATGCCAAAGCCTCTTTTCCATTGATTAAGGGCTGTTGTCTGTACTTGCCCAGATTACTGGGACTCACAGAGGAGGTCACATCCATGCCTCCATCACACACTAGGACAGCCTGAGTGAGTTCTCTGACTAGGTCAGAGCTCATCTACTTACCCAGGGTCAACCCTACTAAACCCTTGGCCTGTGTAGTCCCACCACCAACTGTCACTGCACTAGGGGGAGCAGGTGCCTTAGGGGCATTGGTGGGGGCCGGAGTAGAGTCTTTGGACTTGGTGCAATCACTGGTCCAGTGGGTCTTTTGCTTACAGACCTTGCACCATGGTTTCTTTTGGCCTTTCCCTTTGTTAGACTGTGAATCCCCACCTGAAGAAGATTTTGGGGGAGTTGTGAAGACTTCTGGTCTTTACCCTTCTCCCCACCCTTATCAGAGTTCTTAGAATCTTGCTTCTTTGGGTCACCACCTTGGTTCTGTACCTTCTGCCTCACCCTGGTTCTGACCCATTTGTCTGCCTTCTTTCCCAATTCTTGGGGAGAGGTCAGATCAGAGTCCACCAGGTGCTGATGCAACAGCTGATTTTGACAATTATTAAGGATCTGCTCCCTCATGATAAGATTGTACAATCCTGTGAAGTCACATACCTTACTGCCCAATAACCAACCTTCCAGAGCCTTGGCAGAACAATCAACAAAGTCCACCCAATCTTGAGTCTGTGCTTTTTGGGTATCTCTGAACTTTAACCTGTATTGTTCAGTGGTTAGGCCAAACCCATCAATCAGAGCACTCTTCAAGACTTTGTAATTGTCAGCATCCTCTTCTCTTACAGTCAGGAGCTTGTCTCTACCTTTGTCTGCAAAGGAGAGCCACAAGATTGCTGCCCACTGCTCCTGGGGGACCCTCTGTACTTTACAGGCCCTCTCCAGTGCAGTTATCCATTTGTGGATGTCATCCCTACTCTGGTAGGGAGGGACAATCTTGCTCAGGTTTCTATGGTCATAAGACCTTTCCCTATCTCTGGGGAAATTGCTGCCACCATGGGACTCTAGTTCCATCTTTTTTCTCTCTCTATAGAGATCTAGGGACTCCCTGTCTGTAGCCAATTGCTGTTGTCTGAGTTCAAGCTGGGCTTGCTCATACTGAATCAGTCTCTTCCTCCTCTCATGAGAGGATTCCCTTCCACGAGAGGAGACAGAGGTCCCTACTGAGGTGTCAGAGTGGTTAGACTCCTGAGAAGGAGATCTAGACCTTCTGGGCACACTCACAATTCTTCCTGGGGGACAAAGGGGAGGTCATTCTGATCCTCCTCCTCCTCCACAGGAGGAATTGGGTTTTCCAGGTCAAGGTCATTTTCACCTTCCTGGCCAGTTTCAGAGGGGGGGCCCTGGGTTTCTTCACCCTTGACCCCTTCCTTATTTTCTGCCCCACCCTCTCTGCCTACCCCTTCAGACCCTAGGGGCCTGCTGAGATCATCAGCCAGTAACACCTCCCTGAGGTGTTGGGTGCTGGCACTTTTGCCTGCCTTCAGCTTCCTAGTATTGCATAATGCTCTCAATTCCAAGAATGGGAGTTTATCATACTTGGAGGGAAGAAGCCCACTGGCTTCTGGCAAGGACTCACTGGGTCCTGGCTTTGAAGACATTACTAGTGAGGTGTGGTGTATGCACTACCTACTCTAGTGTGGCCTACTAAACTCTCTTGAGTTGTAGAAAGGGTGTGCTATCCCTTAACACACAACTCTAAGTTCAGTAGAACTTACTGTATACTAAGCTTGATTTATATGTACCTTAGGTACCCTTAGTGGTTTTCAGTTGATCAATTCAATTGAGATTATCTGGTAAAACAATAGCAAGCTGGAATCCCACACGCTGCACACCAATGTGAGAAGTTGGCCTGGTATATCCTGTCCACTATTTATAGTGGGCACCTTGCACCAGTCCAAACAACCCCTTATTGGAGATAGGTTAAAGACAACCTTTATTGAAAGCTATCCTAGTGGTAGCTATGGAGAGCAGCCTTCAGGCTAAGTCTTGAAGGAATGTAAAGCAGCTTGTTTTACCAGCCTATAATCTCTTGAGTGACCAAATGAAAGAGGACCACACCAGGTATATATTCAAAATATATGTATTTATTGCTAAACACACCCCTCTAGTCTCTTTATGAGGCTAGAGTTCAAAGTACATAAGTTATAAGTTAGTTATCAACAGTGATAGCACAAATACACGTTTGAGCCCTAGGGGCGTACCAAACCATATACCAATAAAATGGTATAAGAACCACGACTGAGCTAGACACAAGGCCTAGAGCCTGTAGAAGTGCTTGGACCACAAGGAACCACCCAAGGTAGTGACACAGGGGACCCACGGGGGACGAGTGCAGTGTGAGAACACAGCCGCGAATCGCCGTTGACTTCTATGGGGAAAGTCGCGGTTGGAATTTTAGAGAAAAGGGACACTTAGAGGAGGACTTGGAGCAAATCCTTTTAGAACTGGGTCGTTCTAGAGTCTATACCCACGGGAGCACCGGAGTACTCGTGTTACCTCACCCAGGGAAGCCGGGTGCATAGGTGTCTTTCGGGGTCGGGTTTCGTCGTCGGTTTCAATGGCGATCTGCTGCAAAGTGCTGCTGGCGGCCAAGTCGAAAGTGTTCGGGTGGATCCAAAGGTGGATCGAAGATCTGAAGAACCTGAAAGCAGAGGGGACAGAGTCTGGGTCACTAGCCAGTGACCAGGAAGGCGATGAGCGGATGCCCACCGATATCGAGTGCTTCAGGTAGGGTGACGGTCGTCTTGACTGTTCAGCCACGAGGTCCAGGAGGCGTCGACGACGACCAGGAGCTGGATTCGAGCTGTCCCACGACGTCTGACGATTGCTGAGGTATCGGCGACCGGATTGGACCCAACAAGCCTTGGCAACGGCAAGTCTCGTGGAAATAGAAGAAGGATGGTGCAGACCAGCAAGGTCTGTGGGACTCACCCAGCAAGGGTAAGTCAGGGCACTCCTGGAGCAACCAGGGAAGCCCAAGTAGAAGAAGATTGGCCTTCGGGAGGGCCTACTAGCCAACGGACTAGCAACCGCGAAGGAGCCTCGAGTGGACGCACTTGGAGCTGGCTCACGGGACACTCGTGGAGTGGAGGCCAGTGATCTTCGGTGCAGTCAGTGCTGGAGGCTGGGGCTACTTGGAGCCCAAAGCACAGCTTTGTGGGAGCCCAGGAAGAGGATGCACTTGCAAATGTGCTCGGTGTCCAGGGGTCACGGTTCCACGTTACCCTCGACAGCTACGGGCCTCAGCTTCGCTGGGGACTCAGGGCAGCCTCGGGGAAGTCTGGAAATCTACCTCTGGTGATGCAAAGACTTCAGCGTCCGGCGGGAGCTTCAGCGATGCAGACCGGACAATTGCTTCTTTGGTGCCTGCCGTCACTCCTTGACCCCAAGGGAGATTCTTCAGTCCTCTAATCTTGAAGTAGAGCGTCGAAGGTCCAGGATTCTGTGTCAGAGTTTCGTCCAGGTAAATCTAAAGTCCTAAGGACTGGGGTCCCATACTTATACTAAGATAGGGGTTGGACATACTCTGAGGACCCACCTACGGGAGGGTCAGGGCAGAGGGGTGGTTACACCCCTTTCACTTTGTCCAGTTTCGCGCCAGAGCAGGGGCTGGAAGCCCCTGAGCCGGTTTGAACTGGGGTATGCACAGGGACACCAAATGTGCCCCAGTGGAGGACTTCAAAGCACCAGAGAGTGCTCCCGCCCAGCCCCAATACACACTATCCTGTCTGGGGAGGTGGTTACACCTCCCTGGGACAGGAAACCTATTGTCCAGGCCTCCCCTGCCGGAGTTTCGGTCAGCAGCAGGAGGCCAGACTCGTGTCTGTGGCAGCGGCATCCATTTTGTGATGCCAGGGCTCTGGAAAGTCAGTACCGGGTATACCGGTGTGTACATGTCTCTCCCACTAGAAGGGTGGAATGCTACCCCGCCGCCAGAACTGGCGGGGGGGTAGTATTCCAAGATGTTTGACACCAAACACGACATGTTTCCGTGCAGCCATCCCAAAGTTAGCATTTAACGCGAGGTTATAATGCGCTTAAGAGTATATGGTCAGGCTGCACTACAAACAGCATCAGAGAAGGGTCTCCGAATGCTGCAGAGGGGCTCTGCTCATGCAGGGCACCCTCTCACATAGGAACCAAGCACTCTGCCTTCAGGATTGATAAGGCCTGCCATAGGAGTGACTTATAGGTTTATATGTGTGTATGTATGTAGTGATATAGGTAGCCTATATCACAGTAAGGGGTGCATGCACCACCATACCCAGGCGGCAGTAGCAGACCTGTGGTGTCATTTTGGATGGCCTTCCAGGGGTGGCACAATACATGCTGCAGCCCCTGGTAGGCCTCTGAGGTACCTATGCCCTGGGTACATAGTATACCATATACTAGGGACTTACAAGGGCACTCCAGATTCCAATCAGAGATGTGCCTAGGGCACATGGAAACCATTTTAGAGAGGAAGCAGCTAGGCTGGGGTTCTGATTAGCAGGGCCCCAGCCAGACTAAAGTCGAAAAACAGTGAAGCATCAGCTAAAAGTGGGGGTGCCCATGTGAAGCAGATCCTACTCTCCTACAGCAACCCTCTAGCTTCAGTCCTCCAGATGCGTATTACAGTCCTCTAGCTTCAGTCTTCTGGATGCATATTGAACCCTCGAATTACAGTCATCTAGATGTTTATTGCAAACCTCTAGTTTCAGTCTTATAGATGCGTATAGGAACCCTCTAGCTTAAGTCTTCTAGATGTGTATTGCAACCCTCTAACTTAAGTCTTCTAGTTGCGTATTGCAGCCCTCCAGCTTTAATCTCATAGATGCGTATTGAAACCCTCTAGCTTTAGTCTTCTAGATGCGTATTGCAACCCTCTAGCTTCAGTCACATAAATTTTTACTGCAACCCTCTAGCCTCAGTCTCCTATATGCCTATTGCAGCCCTCTAGATACAGTGACATAAATGTGTACTAGCTTCAGTCTGGTTAATGCGTATTGCAGCCCTCTCTCTTCAATCTACTAGATGCGTAATGTAACCCTCTAGCTTCAGTCTTCTAGTTGCGTACTGCGGCCCTCTGGCTTTGGTCTTCTAAATGCGTATTGTAACCCTTTAGCTTCAGTCTACTAGATTCGTAATGCAACCCTCTAGCTTCAGTCTTCTAGTTGCGTACTGCAACCCTCTGGCTTTGGTCTTCCAAATGCTTATTGCAATCCTCCAGCTTCACTCTTCTAGATGCGTACTGCAACCCTCTAGCTTCTGTCTTCTAGATGTGTATTGCAACCCTCTAACTTAAGTCTTCTAGTTGCGTATTGCAGCCCTCCAGCTTTAATCTCATAGATGCGTATTGAAACCCTCTAGCTTTAGTCTTCTAGATGCGTATTGCAACCCTCTAGCTTCAGTCACATAAATTTTTACTGCAACCCTCTAGCCTCAGTCTCCTATATGCCTATTGCAGCCCTCTAGATACAGTGACATAAATGTGTACTAGCTTCAGTCTGGTTAATGCGTATTGCAGCCCTCTCTCTTCAATCTACTAGATGCGTAATGTAACCCTCTAGCTTCAGTCTTCTAGTTGCGTACTGCGGCCCTCTGGCTTTGGTCTTCTAAATGCGTATTGTAACCCTTTAGCTTCAGTCTACTAGATTCGTAATGCAACCCTCTAGCTTCAGTCTTCTAGTTGCGTACTGCAACCCTCTGGCTTTGGTCTTCCAAATGCTTATTGCAATCCTCCAGCTTCACTCTTCTAGATGCGTACTGCAACCCTCTAGCTTCTGTCTTCTAAATGCTTATTGCAACCATCTAGCTTCAGGCTTCTAGATGCGCATTGCAACCCTGTAGCTTCAGTCACATAAATGCATACAGCAACCCTCTTACATCTGTCTCCTAGATGCATATTGAACCCTCTAGCTTCAGTCCTCTAAATGCGTACTGCAACTATCTAGCTTCAGTCTACTAGATGCTTATTGCTGCCCTCTAGTTTCAGCCTTAGAGACGCATATTCGAACCCTCTAGCTTCAGTCTTCTAGAAGCGTATTGCAGCCCTCTAGTTTCAGTCTTCTAGATGCGTATTGCAGCCCTCTAGCTTCAGTCTTATAGATGCGTATTAGAACCCTCTAGCTCCAGTCTTATAGATGTGTATTGCAACCCTCTAGCTTCAGCCACATAAATGCATACTACAACCCTCTAGCTGCAGTTTTCTAGATGCGTATTGCAGCCCTCTAGCTTCAGTCTCCTAGATGCGCATTGCAACCCTCTAGCTACTGTCACATAAATGTGTACTGCAGCCCACTAGCTTCAGTCTTCTAGATGCGCATTGAGCCCTCTAGCTTCAGTCTTCTAGATGCATATGGAACCCTCTAGCTTCAGTCTTATAGATGTGTATAGGAACCCTCTAGCATAAGTATTCTGGATGTGTATTGCAACCCTCTAGCTTCAGCCACATAAATGCATACTGCAACACTCTAGCTGCAGTTTTCTAGATGCGTATTGCAGCCCTCTAGCTTCAGTCTCCTAGATGCGATTGCAACCTTCTAGCTACTGTCACATAAATGTGTACTGCAGCCCACTAGCTTCAGTCTTCTAGATGTGCATTGCAGCCCTCTAGGTTCAGTCTTCTAGATGCGTATTGCAGCCCTCTAGCTTCAGTCTCCTAATTGTTTATTGCAACCCTCTAACTTCAGTCTTCTAGTTGCTTAAAGCAACCCTCTATCATTGGTCTTCTAAATGCGTATTGCAACCCTCTAGCTTCAGTCTTCTAAATGCGCATTGCTACCCTCTAGCTTCAGTCACATAAATGCGTACTGCAACCCTCTTGCGTCTGTCTCCTAGATGCATATTGAACCCTCTACCTTCAGTCTTCTATATGTGTATTGCATCCCTCTAGCTTCAGTCTTCTAGATGCGTACTTCAACCCTCCAGCTTCAGTCTCCCAGATGAGTACTGAAAACCTCTAGCTTCAGTCTTCTGGATGCCTATTGCAGCCCTTTAGCTTCAGCCTTCTAGATGTGCATAAGAACCCTTTAGCTTCAGACTTCTAGATGCGTATTCCAACCCTCTAGCTTCAGTCAAATAAATGCATACTGCAGTCCTCTAGCTTCAGTCTTCTAGATGCATATTGAAACCCTCTAGCTTCAGTCTTCTAGATACGTATCACAACTTCTCTAGCTTCAGTCTTCTAGATGCATATTGCGACCCTCTAGCTTCAGTCTTCTACATGTGCATAGTAACCCTCTAGCTTCAGACTTCTAGATGCGTATTGCAACCCTCTTGCGTTAGTCTTCTAGATGTGTATTGCAACCCTCTAGCTTCAGTCTTCTAGATGCATATTGTAACCCTCTAGTTTCAGTCTTCTAGATGCGTACTGCAACCCTCTTGCTTCGGTCTCCTAGATGCGTACTGCAATGCTCTAGCTCAAGTGTCCTAGATGCGTACTTCAACTCTCTAGCTTCAGTCTCCTAGATGCGTACTGCAACCCTCTTGCTTCAGTCTGCTAGATGCGTATTGCAGCCCTCTAGCTTAAGTCTTCTATATGCGTAATGCAGCCCTCTAGCTTCAGTCTTCTGGATGCTTATTGCAAACTTCTCTAGCTTCAGTCTTCTAGATGCATATCACAACTTCTCTAGCTTCAGTCTTCTACATGCATATTGCGACCCTCTAGCTTCAGTCTTCTAGATGTTCATAGCAACCCTCTAGCTTCAGTCTTTTAGATGCGTATTGCAACACTCTTGCGTCAGTCTTCTAGATGCGTATTGCAGCCCTCTAGCTTCAGTCTCCTAAATGTGTACTGCAACCCTCTAACTTCAGTCTTCTAGTTGCTTACTGCAACCCTCTATCATTGGTATTCTAAATGCATATTGTAACCCTCTAGCTTCAGTCTTCTAAATGCGCATTGCAACCCTCTAGCTTCAGTCACATAAATGCGTACTTTAACCCTCTTGCGTCTGTCTACTAGATGCATTGTAGTGTAGCTCCTATTTCCCTTATAGGCTCTGCGCATTGGAATAATATATCCTATAGGATTGACATAGGACTAAGGTCGGTATGTCCCTATCGAGTATATTAAACTTAATTACTTGTGCCAGCTAGCTCAGAGGCCACTAGAAACTTCTTGACAACAAGAAGGGATTAGTTTCTGGCAGCCGCAAAACATGACCACTGTGTTTCCCTTACAGAATCAGGACGTGTCCCAGAGTCGTAGAAACAATAGATAACTATTTCACTCAGCTCAGTCGTGCATGATTCAGTTATTCTCAAAGTTACACAGAAATAACAGACGGGCGTTTCAATAAAAAGGTTTATTGAACAGTCTTGTTTCTGTTGTAAGTTAGATGTGCTGTTACGATCACAAGACAGTATGCGAGATAAATAATGTACAGAGTGAGCAGTAGAAATAAATAATACTGCGTTAGCATTATCTTTTCAGCATATATGCATTTACATAAAATGACACAGCCTAAAAATGCGAGTACTCATACGATGCGTTTCTAGCCTAGTTCTACCCAGTGTACCTAACCTATCCTAGGTGTAGGGAGAAGTAGAAGTAGGTGTTGTATTCAGTGGCGTAGCTAGGGGGGTGATGGGGGCGGACCGCCCCAGGCGGCACAAGTTTTGGGGCGGCAGCCGGCCCTCCTTCCACCGCTCTTACCTGCGGCCGTTGCGGCCGCAAGAATCGGCCGCGACCGCTATCAACACCACCCCCACCCCCCCTCTCTTCAATCATTTTGCCGAGGGCGGCAAACGCAGGGGCCGCCACGGGCAGCCTAAGGCCTAGCTACGCCCCTGGTTGTATTCCTGACTAGAGTATACTAAGAGTAAGTTACGCCTAGCATGCCAAGAGTCTAGTATGCCAAGAGTCCCTCTAGGTTCTAGTCTGCTCCATACCTGAAGAATGAGAGAGGTAGGAATCTCTATCCGGACTCGAACTCCAACACCCCGCAAGGGAAGTTAGATCACTGGAAGCTGGACTCTCTGCGTGCAGGAATGACAGCGTCTTCTCAGTGCGTCTGGCCGGGAATCGGGCTCCTCTGAAGTCGAGGTCTCCTCTGATTTACAGGGGTTTGGGAAGGTATATTTATACCTGAAAATGTTAGCATTGACGTGAGTTGGGTAGCGAAAGACGTCATGAATGAATCCCCTAAGGAATAGAGGTTCATGCATAATGTATGAGTCCTTGAAGAAATCAATAGTCCTGGGCAAGGGAAACTCCCGCAGCCTGAGGGTCTGTTTTTTCATGGACTCGTTGAGACGCTAGGGTGGACGGATGTCGGAATCCATGCCTGTATTTGGTATGCATGGTTTATGCCTAAATAAGGTCTGGGAATGTATGCCTATATAAGGCCAGGTTGGATTGTGCCTATATAAGGTCATGATTCTAGAAAGCCCGTTTATGGACACCCTATAAAGTACACAACACCCACTTATCTTTTGTGTATACACCAATACTAAAATGCTAAACATTTAAAATGCTAAACATTAAAATGGAGTACCGCATAATAAAACATATCCTAAAAAGCTTTAAAAGACATATTAAAAATGCAAAGTTTGCTGTACATCATTAAGCAGTGCTTTTCATTTCCAGCATAAGGTATGAAATAAATGCATTTGGAACGAAATATAAAAGCAATATTTACATATGACGAAAATGATCGATAAGGTTGTCCAAAATCAAAAGTCATTTCCTGTCATGAAACTCAAATGAACTAATTTAGACACACAAGACGACTAAGTGTCCCTGGAAGTACTGCCAAGTCTGTATTATAAGGCTAGTTCTACTTTAAGCAGATTGGAGTGCCATTTTCGTTTGAAAAAAATGGGACAAAAGTTCAAATTTGGTAAAGTTCCAAAGTTTTCTCTAGCTTCAGTCTTCTAGATGCGTATTGCAACCTTCTAGCTTCAGTCTTCTAGATGCGAATTACAGCCCTCTAGCTTTAGTATTTCTATATGTGTATTGCAAACATGTAGCTTCAGTGTTCTACATGCGTATTGCAACCGTCTAGCTTCAGTTTTCTAGATGCATATTGCAACCATTTATCTTCACTCTTCTAGATGCATATTGTAGCCCACTAGCTTCAGTCTTCTAGATGCATACTGCAACTCTCTAGCTTCAGTCTTCTTGATGCGTATTGCAACCCTGTAACTTTAGTCTTCTAGATGCGTATTGCAACCCTCTAGCTTCAGTCTTCTAGACGCATAGTGCAACCCTCTAGCTTCAGTCTTATAGATGGGTATTGCAACCCTCTAACTTCTGTCTTGTAGATGCATATTGCAACCCTCTAGCTTCAGTCATCTAGATGTGAATTGCAACCCTCTAGCTTCATTCTTCTAGATGCATATTGCAACCTTCTAGCTTCAGTCTTCTAGATGCATATTTCAGTCCTCCAGCTCCAATTGTCTAGATGCGCATTGCAACTCTCTAGCTTCAGTCTTCTAGATGCGTATTGCAACCCTCTAGCTTTAGTATTCTATATGCATATTGCAACCCTCTAGCTTCAGTCTTCTAGATGCGTAGTGCATCCCTCTAGCTTCAGTCTTCTAGATGCATATTGCAGCATCTCTAGCTTCAGCCTTCTAGATGCATATTGCAGTCCTCTAGCTTCAGCCTTCTAGATGCGTGTTGCAACCCTATAGCTTTAGGTTTCTAGATGCGTATTGCATATTGCAACCCTCTAGCTTCAGTCCTCTAGATGCGTACTGAAGCCCTCTAGCTTCAGTCTTCTAGATACGTATTGAAACCCTCTTGCTTCAGTGTTCTAGATGCGTATTGTAGCCCTCTAGCTTTAGTCTTCTAGATGTGTATTGCAACCCTCTAGCTTTAGCCTTCTAGATGCGTACTGCAACCCTCTGGCTTAAGTCTTCTAGATGCATACTAAAACTCTCTAGCTCCAGCCTGCTAGATGCATATTGCAACCCTCTAGCTTTGGTCTTCTAGATGTGTACTGCAACCCTCTAGCTTTAGTCTCCTAGATGCATACTGCAACCATCTAGCTTCAGTCTCCTAGATGCGTACTTCAGCCCTCTAGCTTTAGTCCTCTAGATATGTATTGCATCCCTCTAGGTTCACTCTTCTAGATGCATATTGCAGTCTCTAGCTTCAGTCTTCTAGATTCGTATTTCAGCCCTCTAGCTTCATTCTTCTAGATGCATACTGCAACTCTTTAGCTTCAGCCTTCTAGATGCGTATTGCAACCCTCTAGCTTTAGTATTCTATATGCATATTGCAACCCTCTAGCTTCAGTCTTCTAGATGCGTAGTGCATCCCTCTAGCTTCAGTCTTCTAGATGCATATTGCAGCATCTCTAGCTTCAGCCTTCTAGATGCATATTGCAGTCCTCTAGCTTCAGACTTCTAGATGCGTGTTGCAACCCTCTAGCTTCAGGTTTCTAGATGCGTATTGCATATTGCAACCCTCTAGCTTCAGTCCTCTAGATGCGTACTGAAGCCCTCTAGCTTCAGTCTTCTAGATACGTATTGAAACCCTCTTGCTTCAGTGTTCTAGATGCGTATTGTAGCCCTCTAGCTTTAGTCTTCTAGATGTGTATTGCAACCCTCTAGCTTTAGCCTTCTAGATGCGTACTGCAACCCTCTGGCTTAAGTCTTCTAGATGCATACTAAAACTCTCTAGCTCCAGCCTGCTAGATGCATATTGCAACCCTCTAGCTTTGGTCTTCTAGATGTGTACTGCAACCCTCTAGCTTTAGTCTCCTAGATGCGTACTGCAACCATCTAGCTTCAGTCTCCTAGATGCGTACTTCAGCCCTCTAGCTTTAGTCCTCTAGATATGTATTGCATCCCTCTAGGTTCACTCTTCTAGATGCATATTGCAGTCTCTAGCTTCAGTCTTCTAGATTCGTATTTCAGCCCTCTAGCTTCATTCTTCTAGATGCATACTGCAACACTTTAGCTTCAGCCTTCTAGATGCGTATTGCAACCCTCTGGCTTCTGTCTTTTAGATGCGTACTGCAACCCTCTAGCTTCAGTCTCCTAGATGCGTACTGTAACCCTCTAGCTTCAGTCTCCAAGATGCGTATTGCAGCCCTCTAGTTTCAGTCTTCTAGATGCATAATGCAGCCCTTAGCTTCAGTTTTCTAGATGCATATTGCAGCACTCTAGCTTCAGTCTTCTAGATGCGTATTGGAACTCCCTAGCTTCAGTTTTCTAGATGTGTATTGCAGCCCTTTAGCTTCAGTCTTCTACATGCGTATTGTGGCCCTCTAGCTTCAGTCTTCTAGATGCATATTGCAGCCCTCTAGATTCAGCCGTCTAAATGCATACTAAAACTCTCTAGCTTCAGTCTCATAGAAGCGTATTACAGCCCTCTAGCTTCAGTCATCTAGATGCGTACTGCAACCCTCTAGCTTCAGTCTCCTAGATGCGTACTGCAACCCTCTAGCTTCTGTCTCCTTGATGTGTATTGCAGCCCTCTAGCTTCAGTCTTCTAGATAAGTACTGCAACCCTTTGGCCTCAGTCTTCTAGATGCATACTAAAACTCTCCAGCTTCAGCCTTCTAGATGCATATTGCAACCCTCCAGCTTTAGTCTTCTAGATGTGTACTGCAACCCTCTAGCTTCAGTCTCCTAGATGCGTACTGCAACCCTCTAGCTTCAGTCTCCTAGATGCTTACTTCAGCCCACTAGCTTTAGTCTTCTAGATTTGTATTGCATCCCTCTAGGTTCACTCTTCTAGAAGCGTATTGCAGTCTCTAGCTTCGGTCTTCTAGATGCGTATTTCAGCCCTCTATCTTCAGTCTTCTAGATGCATACTCCAACTCTCTAGCTTCAGTCTTCTAGATGCATACTGCAACTCTCTAGCTTCAGCCTTCTAGATGCGTATTGCAACCCTCTTGCTTCTGTCTTTTAAATGCGTTTTGCAACCCTTTGGCTTCAGTCGCCTAGATGCGTACTGTAACCCTCTAGCTTTAGTCTCCTAGATGCGTATTACAGCCCTCTAGCTTTAGTCTTCTAGATGCATATTGCAGCCCTTAGATTCAGCTTTCTAGATGCGTATTGCAGCACTCTAGCTTCAGTCTTCTAGATGCGTATTGGAACTCCCTAGCTTCAATCTTCTAGATGTGTATTGCAGCCCTCTAGCTTCAGTCTTCTAGATGAGTATTGCGACCCTCTAGCTTCAGTCTTCTAGATGGGTATTGCAGCCCTGTAGCTTCAGTCTTCTAGATGCATATTGCAGCCCTCTAGCTTCAGTCTTCTAGATGCGCATTGCAACCCTCTAGCTTCAGTCATTCTAAATGCCAATGGCAACCCTATATTCTAACCTTTTGTAGCACGCAGATTTCTCAGATAAGGTGGCTGAGTACATCCGAAATAGCCGTTCTAGAGATAAGTCTATCCATTCCAAATGAAAAGTTAAGTGTCCAAGACCTAGAATTCCTGATAAGGCTACAGCTGCCCTTGTATTAGATCATATCGGGCACATTCACTAGAATGTCATGCAGGGAACTTGCTGCCTTGCGTGAAAGGGAGGGAGCAGAAACGCTCCATATTTACAAAGACATGGAGCATTTCTGCTCTCTCCTTGCGTCAGTGCACCATGTGTTGCCTAGCACCAAAGCAGGCACCCTTGCACCATAGGGCGTGATTGTTTTTGTGCAGGATGTTGGGCAGGTGCACCGTTTTGGCAGAAACCAAGGTTTACAAGCCTTTGTCTATCTGGGTTTGCGTCAAAATACATGGATGGATGGATGGGAATGCCCATGCTCCACCCATGTAATACCTACCTGATGCAAAGTACAGCAAGGCAGTGGTATGCGCTGTGTTACTTTGTATGTATGAAACCACGCAAAGCCATGCAAAGTGGCTTTGCCTGGCTTAGTAAATGGAAAAAAATTATTTTGCATCGGGCTGTGCCACAAAAGTGACGCAACCCCGACATCATAATAAATCTAGGCTATAATGCGTACCTATTTCACCATATTTGGCTATGACCCAAAGACAGGTATTAAGAGTACCAGGTTGTCCTTCTTTGGCATGCTTTTAGATGTGTTGGACCAAGTTAGTATTATTTAGAATTCACAGAACAAGCCAATGAGTCTGGGGATCCAGTAGATCACAATGTCTTTAGTAACTGGGCTCGATGATCTTTCTGTTTTGTTGGTAATGCCCATGTGGCTATGCCGTTGGAAAGACGGAAAGACTTGTTGCTTAAGATTGATTACAAATGGATTGACAACAATGGTTTGAGCGTGCAAGCTCAGAGACTGGTCCATCAGCACAGGGTTTCCCTGGAAATGGGGATATAGTTCAATGTTTTTTCTCACTAAGTACATTCCAAAGAGTATTTGAGAAATTTGTTTTTGATGAAGGAACCATTCCACCAGCCATTCTCAATTTGATAATGGGTTTTAATAGTACTCCTGTGATGGACAGTTTCAGCAGTATATGTACCAATCTTTCTTCCCCCAAAGGGCATGCATTTGCCAAACAGCAGAGTACAATGGAGAGCCAGCATTATTCAAGGTCGGCATCCCATTTCCTGCCCCTCTAGTAAGGGATGGCAAAATCACTTTGGGCCATATTTATGGCAAAGTAACACAACGCAGTGCAGCAAGCCCCCTTGCTGTGCTGCGTCACAGGGAAAAGGCAGGAATGTGCCATATTTAAAAGAATACAACACATTCCTGTCCTTGTCGGTTTTGGCTGACTAGCGCCAACACAGGCACCCTTGCACCATGGCACGGACAGGACTGTTTTTGTGCAGAAAGGGCCACCTTCCTGCACAAACCCAATCCTCACAGGCAAATTCCTCCATATGTGCTGCAGAAAGCAGCGCACATAGAAAGAGGAAGTAACAAGGAGAAATAAAGATAATTCTCCTCATTACGCCTCACCATATCTTTTTGGTGCATTCCCAGGTTTACCAGTTATGGTAGATCTGGGAATGCGTCAAAAACCATAGGAGTTGCGAGGAACACCCACGCAACGCCCATGGAACAGCGTCCCTGGTGCAGAGTAAGGAAACGCAGCGATTTCCGCTGCGTTTTTTACTCGAGATTTATGAGGCCACTCAGGGCCATGCAAGGCGGCCTGGAATCACTTCATAAATTTCTTTTTGAGTTACATCTCTCTTGCACCACGTTGTGTGGTGCAAGAGTGACGCAGCAGGGCTCGTAAATATGTCCTTATGTTTTTTCACATTTCAGAAGCAATTCCAGAGGATGGGATTCTTCGACTTTACAGGAATTTCAAATAGACTTTTCTCTCCTTTGTGTCAAGTTTTTTCTTCAAGGCCAATTTATTTATGTGTAGAAGTCGAATCAGAGCTCATACTGCAAGAAGTGTCAGATCATCTTTCCAACGCATGAGTGGCTTAATGCAGCCTTGTATATATTGTTTTCTTTGACACAGTTTTCTGTGTTAAAGGGGCGTGCAATGTGTGTTGCTGGGGGCGTTTTCAGCAACACCCATGGCCTTTTGACACTGCTCCAGGTTTACAAGGAATTGTAAACCCGAGGCCGCGCCAAAAACGTAAGCCTCCCCAGGGGAGGCATAAGAGTGGCGCAACGAGGAGAAATACTTGTATTTCTCCTCGTTTTTTGTCTTTGTATTTGTGGTGCATTCTGCAGCACACGTAGAAGGAGCAAAATCCCATTAACGATTGTTTTTGTGCGGGAAGTTGTTTCTTCCTGCACAAAAACAGTCACCTTAACAACACAGGCACCGTTGCACCATGGCGCAAGGCGGCCTGCGTTTGCGCATGGCAGACCATTGTGTGCCAGCGCAGGTGAAAAGGACAGGAATGTGCATAGATATGGCGCATTCCTGCCCTTTTCTTTCGATACAGGGCAGTGCAGAGAGATTCCTTGTGGCGCTGCCCTGGGCCAAAACCTCGTAAATGAGGCCCTCAGAGTTTTGTGACAAACAATTTTTGTAAAAAAAAGAACAGAAAAGAACAGTCACTTCACAGTGGAGATGATAGTTCAGCTCATAAGAGTTCTTATAGGCATAAGATGGTGATGCAAGACGTCAAGCACAATTATCTCTCTGTTCTAATTGTCTGGTACACAGGAGGTTCCTTTTATTTCATTGTCACATCATGTTTTACAAATGTATGTCTTTGTCCTTTGGTCTGTCTTTTACTCCCGGGTGTTTTATCAGGCTTCTCAAACCTCTGGGGGCCATCCTTTTAGCTGAAGGCCTTTCAATGTTAATCTATTTAGACAATACTGTTACTTGCTCGAGCCAGTTCATTCAGGATCTGGCTTTTCTGTTCGACTGGGAAAAAATCACCTAATGTTCCATGACACCACATAGTCTTTAGGGGTTTCTCTGTAGATCCAATCAAGAAATAATACAACTTTTAAAACCTGTGATAACGCAAATTAAAAAAGAAAAGACTGAATCCACTCTTTCATGCATCTCTCAGAGACAATGATATACATTTTGTTTTCGTGTATTCAGGTCGTATTTCCAGGACCTCTTCATTACCGTGCACTCCAAACTATCAAGATCAAACATTTTTTTGATGGGTCTTGCACTTGGAGACCACGTACCCTTAGAAGAAGGTAGTCAGGAAAAGATAAGACAGTGGTGAGACCATTTAGTTGCTTGGAACGTGGATTGGCGAGTTTGGTGTGAGCAGTACTCGACTGGCAGTACACTGTCGTAAAGGAGTTGTCAATGTATATAAATTGTGTAAGTCTTTTGCGGCTCCTTTGCTTTTGCAGTTTCTCAGAGGAAAGGTACTATGCACTTTCCATTAGATGGTAGACAAAGTTTTGGCATTCCAATACATAAACATCTAGGAGGCACCAAGTTGAAACACCGATAGAGCTGGCAAAGGCGTTTTGGGAGTTCTGTCCCCATTACACAATTTTAGTTAGGGCAGAATTTGTTCCAAGCATTCACAACACTGAGGCAAGTTGGCACTCCAAATACCTACAAAACAACAGAAAGGGCAGACTTTATCCGGTAATTTTCCAATCATCACTGGGGTCTGTTGCTCATGGATCTCTTTGTCTCATGTCTGAAATCACAATTGCCCCACTTTTTGAGTAGGCGGTCGGTCAGATCCTCTAGCTCTAGGTACAGACACTTTTTGAAAGATTGGTCAACCAGTCAGCCTTATCCTTTTCCTCATTTTGTCATGATTTCCAGGTGACTGGCTTAGATTCACAGGCAGAAGGCATTAGTACCTCTCATTCACCCACTCTATATGCCTCTGGCCTGTTTCCAATCTCTCCTTTATATATGCATAGGTTTTCCTGTATTGCTTCCATTTCACTACAACCACATCTAAGAGCAGCCAGAAGTCACAATCAGATCCTGTTGGCACATTTCCAGCTGATTACCTGGAAACTTTCTGGTGATTCTGGACTCTGACAGGCCTTTTACCTTCAGCTGCTAGCCTCATACAGTCTTCATGAGCTCTGGGCACTAACAAGACTTACAAGACTGCTAGGCAAGATTGGGTTGCTTGGTGAGTGGAAATGAATCTCGATTCGATTTTAACTGACCTCAAATCAGTACTGAATTTCCTTTCCTTACTGACTTCTCAATCCCATGACAAGTCTGTCAGGACTACTAATGGTTATAGTAAAGTATTCTGTTGGCCATGAGCCTTTTAAGACTAAAGCCTTTATGGAACATTCTTTGGTGTGCAAATTGTTGAATGCTATCAGACATTCTTCCACTAACTCCTGCAAATTCCTCACTGTGGTGATGTTAAACTAGTTCTACTGTTGTTGCAAACATGGCCAGATAAATGACTCGCTGTCACTTAAAATGGTTTCACTGTCACTTAACAACACTACTTTGCTTGATTTCCGTTAAAAGAGTCTTGGATGTTGGGGCTCCAGACATTTTTACAAGACATTATTCACCTTCTATTATGAGAAGTACTATGAATGCCCCCACTAGTGCTGAATATCCTTATCCAATATCTCATCCAAAGTTATGTGCAGTGTGTTGTCGTAAAGAATATTAACTAAAGACTAGTGTTTTAACAATTTCTGCTCCTCAAATGTTAATCTCTTTGAAAATACCATGCTCCTGTATCTTCACCTCCTTTTGCCAGATTGTCTAACGCTATGTCTCAGGCTGCAATAGATACACAAATGATGATGCTAACTAAACTAAAGGAGACATTTAGAGCGTTTTGGGTTGGAACAAGGTGAAAGGACATTCTTAGATCTGTGGACTGGTCCAGAGTATCAACATTCACGCCACACGCCTTTATGGTAGCAGAGAATGTGCTTTAAAGAACAAGTTACTTACCTTTGGTAACGCCTTATCTGGTAGAGACAAGATCTAGCTGCAGATTCCTTAACCTGGAATTCTCCACAGGTGCCAGACCGGATCAGGATATTTTTGAACAGCAGTACCTCTGCGCATTGGTAGGGGGCGTTGTGCGACTCCGTAGCAACGTCGGCCTCCGGATGTGATGTCAACAGAGTTCATATAAGACCTCCTCCGACACGCTGACGTCAGTTTCTTCTGTGACTACCTTTCGCACTCACAACGCGGAGCCACTTTTAGAAACTGCATATGGAAACAGTGTGCCAAAAAAGAAATAACTTTTTGATAAACAAATACAAAGTCCTGAAAAGAGGCATTAGAATGCTAAGAAAGAGATCTTGAGGGCAACAGAACTAACAGTACACAGAGCAGGGAGGATAGGTGGGTCATTAAGGAATCTGCAGCTAGATCCTGTCTCTACCAGATAAGGCGTTACCAAAAGTAAATAACCTATTCGTCTGATAGAGACATCTAGCAGCAGATTCCTTAGCTTTGAATTAGATACCCAAGCAACACCATCCTTGGAAGCGGGTCTGCGAACATGAACTGTCAAACCAAGATCCCTAAATAAGACTAGCTGGTCATAACAACTAAATTGTATAAAGAATCACAGGCAAAGCAAAGAAGATGGTCCACCAGAAGAATTGTGGGAAACCCTCATGAGAAACATGTGGACAACATAACCCACAACAGAGGGATAAGAAAGTGTTGGAGCAAACACTTCATAAAAACAATACTATGTATCAATCCCTGTCAAAGGCAATTAGCCCATGACTGGACAAGGCCAGGAGGCCAAATACATCAATCTGTGCCCCTAAAGTAGAGCATCAGCTCTATGCAGTAGAAACTAGAACCTGATCTCACCCTAATCCTCCACAAATAAACAAAACTCAGGGGTCAAGGACATTAACATTTACCCCTGATTTAAATGAAGAGCCCTTTGTTATGGAATCTAACCCCTCCCGAGAACAGAGCGGGAGAGGATTCTCAGAGCACACCCACAAGAGAGAGAAAGAGTGTAAGAGAAAGACACCTCTACAACTCAGAACAAAAACATTGCAAAAATAGCACAATAAACGGCAGAGACCCCTCTCAGACGGAGAAAACCCCAGCAGAGAGAAACCCACCCTCCGGAACTACGTAACACAATAGCCCCGATATTATCAATAAGATGGATAACCAGCAATCATAATACCATGTAAGAGTAGTGAGGGACTGTGAGGAACATCACCCATCCCAGAACAACCATGACAATCGCGTATAAGCAAACCGCACCACCTGGCAAAGCTACCAAGAGGAGGTTAGCCAAAAAGAATTAAAAGAAAACAGCAGTTCAAAAAATAAAAACCTCCTGCCATAAAGGGGAATAAGATCATCAGCAAGGTCTATTCAACTATAGTTGAAATAAAGGCCAACACACGAAAGTCCCTTACTAATCAATGATTTCAGGTAGCCAAATCTGATTAACATTCTCGACAAGAGATGAAGCATCATAGTTATAAATGGAGAAAGCCCCATGAAATGGAAAGGTTTATGGCAGTGATAGAGTCACCACAAAGACTGAGTCCAGAAAGTAACGTCCCAACCTGAGACACGATGTACCCTTCACTGAAAAAGGGAATATCGACCACATCCTCTGAAGGAAAAAAGGGAAGAATATGAAGAAAAGATCAGCCCAATCAGACAAAATTCATAATTAATGAAGAAAGTGTTTACCAGACCTTTAAAGGACAAACCCCACACCGCATATGGAGGGAAAGGATTGTAAGGCAGACCTCTGCTTCCTTAAATACCTCGAAAGACAGGAACTATAAAGTTAAAGTAACACATTCCAGAAGGAAATCTTAGATGAAAATTAGCCACCAACCATCAACAATAAGGAGTAAGATTGCAACATCTAAGAACAACCAGACAGGAAGAAAATGTCCCGGTTGCAAACAGAATTGGTAAATGACCAATGCCTATAGAAAGCAAGAAATATAAAGCATTCCTGATACGAGAAGAAATGACATACTCTTATAGAGGAGGAAGACAAAAGGACAACGGCACCAGACCAAGGACATCTCTAGGCAGAGGTGAGATCCAAAACATTGCATTAGATAGACCTTCACCACTCATAGCCTCTTGTCAGAAAAACTTGCTGCCAAAACTAAGCAAAACAAAAAACTGCCATAAAAAGTCCAGGTCCAGGCTAAATCCTGTCCAGCCATGGATTCTGCCTCCCTCTTCAAAATTTCCCATATGGAACGAAGATAGTTATAAGGGTACGAAGCACGAAGAGGACCGAGACCAATGGGACGCCTTAGAAGTCTGCGACAACCGCCTAACAGCAAGCTTCATGCGACGTTCCTTCAGAGCCTTTGGTCAAAGCCGTTGGCATGAGTCGCACTCCTCTGAGTCATTGTGCTTTCCTAGCCACCACATACAAATAGAATGGGGGTCCGTGGCCAACATTTGCGGACCACAGGTTCCACACGGTTTAAACCCCGAGGACATAGAAAAGGCACACTGTTCCTTTCGATAAAAGCATCGAGGGAAGCCAAAAAACGGCCAGAGGAATCACTGATCGGATCCGTGTTGTAAGTGTGAAAAAGAAGAAACTGAAGTCAGCGGGTCGGAGGGGAGCTTATATGGACTCCGTTGACATCACATCCGGAGGACGACGTTGCTACGGAGTTGCTCGACTCCCACTACCGACACACAGAGGTACTGCTGTACAAGAATTTCCACATCCAGTCTGGCACCTGGGAAGAATTCTAAGATAAGAAATCTGCAGCTAGATATCTCTATCAGATAAGATATTGCATGAGCCCAGCTCTTACTCTATTATTCTGATATCGCTAGCAAATGAGAGAAAGCTCCGGTTGTATTAAAGACACAGAGGGGAACATTTTCCTACTGTGTCTATATCTTTTCAGATGTTTTCTACCACACACAATACTTTTTCTGTAATTCTAATGTTGTTTCTTCTTTCTTTCCAGCTTCAACTGCTGCAGCAGCTGCTCCTTCATAAGCCTGATCTCAACGGGGCACTTATGGCGCTCAAGCATCCTGACTCCTGGATATTTCTGACAAGTCGTCTGGTGAGTCCAAAGAAGTTGTTCTGCTCTTTCTATTGCTCTCTTTCTTCTGATGTAATTCTCCTGTTTCATTCATAAAGTGGAGAAGTGTGGCTCAATGGTTAGAGCGGCAGACCCTGATGCAGAGATCTGGCCCGGGACCAGGGTTCAATTCCCGCCTTGGCGGGTCTTGGGCTCAATTTCCTCGGACCTGATAATTCTCGCCTCAGTGCCTATTCTAATCATGGGTCCCACTCTGCAACTCTGGGCAATAGCTTGCTTAATCTCCACAACGGCCCCAACAGCGCTGGGATGCCTGGCTTCACCCTGGGGGTGCCCAGGAGTGGACATTTTCACAGGGAAAAGCCAGGAAGGGTTCCACAGCGGTATGCGTACAGCGCCAGAACACCCTAGGGTAACAGTGCGCTTTACAAGTACAAATTTCATTTCATTCATTCATTTCATTCATAAAGTTTAATTTCTTTCTTCAAATCAAGAAAATAAGCTGTTAGTGGTGACTTCTATACAAAGAGCAAGCGTAAGACGGATTGGTGGCTTTGCTTCCATCAACCTGTAATTTGTGACTCAGTGTTTTCTGGGTAGTGTAGTTTTCTGTGCTTCGAGGCCGGTGTAATAAAAGGAGCAAGATAATTCAGCGTATTATTCGCCTCCATTCCTTTAATAAAATAAGGGCCTTCCTTCACTGTTCTAGCTGGGCAAACCTGCATGCAGAAATGAATCTGGCAGGACTAGAAACCAACAAAGACATTATGGCCAATTTCCTATAATAGTTGCAGTGATTCCAACGTCCAGAAAAAAATAAATGAACTTTGTGTCCTACATGTGGTGAGACGGATCCAGTCATGAGAGAAGCAGCTTCATTTTTTAAAGTACATTTCTTCAAGCGGTTGAGATATCAGGAACTGTACTTAGTGTTCGCTTTTCACCGTGCATCCCTAGTGCATACACAACTAGGCTCAGGTTTATCATTATTTCACGCAGCACCGCAAGCCGCTTTGCTGCGCTGCGTAAAAGGGAACGGACAGGAATGCACCATATTTATCACAATGTGAAGCACTCCTGCCTATTCCTAGAGCTGGCACACAATGTGCTGCCCAGCGCCAAAGCAGGCACTCTTGCACCATGGTGAAAGGGTGCCAAGCAGGCACTCTTGCACCATGGTGAAAGGGTGCCAAGCAGGCACTCTTGCACCATGGTGAAAGGGTGCCAAGCAGGCACTCTTGCACCATGGTGAAAGGGAGCCAAGCAGGCACTCTTTCACCATGGTGAAAGGGTGCCTGCGTTGAAGGAGGATTCTGTTTGTGCAGGAAGGTGTCCCTCACTGCACAAAAACAATCCTCTGAGACTTTTCCCTCTGTGTGCTCTAGCATGCAGCACACTTAGAAAGAGGAAAAACGAGGAGAAATAAAGATACTTCTCCTCGCTACGCCTCCGCTAGGAAGGCGTAGCATTTTGCGTGTTCCCAGGTCTACCAGTAATGGTAAATCTAGGAATAAACCAACACAGCCGTTTGCTCTGCGTTGCGTTACTGTGGATTTATGAAGCCCCCCAGGGCCACACAAGATGGCCTTGCGTGGCTTGATAAATCACATTTCAAGGGTTGCGTCACTTTTGCCCCATGCACCGTGGTGCGAAGGCGATGCGACCCTTGATAAATACGGCACCGAATCTGAGACTATGCATCCATCCCACTTCAGACGAATGCCCCCCCCCCCCCGTTCACTCAAATCACCACAGACTTTGCAAATAGGTTGATAACTTTATTTGATGTCATGTCACTCTGCAGGTTGGCCCCATAACTCGGGCTGTCATTCCCAGCTTCATTTCATTCTTCCCTGAAATAAATACTCCAGGGAAGCGGTGGAATCCCCTTCCATGACATCCCCCGGGCGCAGGGCCGGGCGCAGCAGGAACTTGGTCTGGTAGAGGCTCTCCTTGTCCATCTGCGACGCCTCTTCCCAGTCGGGCATGTCCCCGGTGGCTGAGATCCACGAGTCCGCCACGACCCCCTCCGACTCGAACCACAGCTCCTGCAACAGGACACAAACAGTCAAAAGAGGCCTCTCCGCCCTCCTGGGAACAGCAGTTCAGAGACCACCAAGAAGTGGACAACAGCTGGACACCTTGGAGCTTCCCTCGTGACGTGAGAGGTCACGTGAGCATCAGCAGATAGCGATTTACCCTCGTGCAGGTCAGCTGAAAACCAATTGGCATCTGGAGGGACCAGTAAAGGTGATAGACATGAGGGCATGAGGAATGAGGGCGAGAGGGATGGAGCACCACTGAGGGTATAAAAGGATTAGGAATGAAGGCACGAGGGACGGAGCACCACTGAGGGTATAAAAGGATTAGGAATGAGGGCATGAGGTATGGAGCACCACTGAGGGTATAAAAGGATTAGGAATGATGGCGCGGGGGATGGAGCACCACTGAGGGTATAAAAGGATTAGGAACGAGGGCACGAGGGACGGAGCACCACTGAGGGTATAAAAGCATTGGGAATGAGGGCGCGATGGATGAGGGCACGAGGGATTTAGCACCACTGAGGGTACAAAAGGATTAGGAATGAGGGCATGAGGAATGAGGGCGCGAGGGATGGAGCACCACTGAGGGTATAAAAGGATTGGGAATGAGGGCGCGATGGATGAAGCACCACTGAGGCTATAAAAGGATTAGGAATGAGGGCACGAGGGATGGAGCACCACTGAGGGTATAAAAGGATTAGGAATGAAGGCACGAGGGAGCACCACTGAGGGTATAAAAGGATTAGGAACGAAGGCACGAGGGAGCACCACTGAGGGTATAAAAGGATTAGGAATGAGAGCACGAAGGAGGGAGCACCACTAAGGGTATGAAAGGATTAGGAATGAGGCCACGAGGGATGGAGCACCACTGAGGGTATAAAAGGATTAGGAATGAGGGCACGAGGGATGAAGCACCACTGAGGCTATAAAAGGATTAGGAATGAGGGCATGAGGAATGAGGGCGCGAGGGATGGAGCACCACTGAGGGTATAAAAGGATTAGGAATGAAGGCACGAGGGATGGAGCACCACTGAGGGTATAAAAGGATTAGGAATGAGGGCACGAGGGATGAAGCACCACTGAGGCTATAAAAGGATTAGGAATGAGGGCATGAGGAATGAGGGCGCGAGGGATGGAGCACCACTGAGGGTATAAAAGGATTGGGAATGAGGGCGCGATGGATGAGGGCACGAGGGATTTAGCACCACTGAGGGTACAAAAGGATTAGGAATGAGGGCATGAGGAATGAGGGCGCGAAGGATGGACCACCACTGAGGGTATAAAAGGATTAGGAATGAGGGCGCGAGGGATGAGGGCACGAGGAAGGAAGCACCACTGAGGGTACAAAAGGATTAGGAATGAGGGCACGAGGGATGGAGCACCACTGCGGCTATAAAAGGATTAGGAATGAGGGCACGAGGGACGGAGCAACACTGAGGCTATAAAAGGATTAGGAATGAGGGCGCAAAGGATGGACCACCACTGAGGGTATAAAAGGATTAGGAATGAGGGTGCGAGGACGGAGCACCACTGAGGCTATAAAAGGATTAGGAATGAGGGCGCGAGGGACGGAGCACCACTGAGGGTATAAAAGGATTAGGAACGAGGGCGCGAGGGACGGAGCACCACTGAGGGTATAAAAGGATTAGGAACGAGGGCACGAGGGACGGAGCACCACTGAGGGTATAAAAGGATTAGGATTGAGGCAGCGAGGGACGGAGCACCACTGAGTGTATAAAAGGATTAGGAATGAAGGCGCGAGGGATGGAGAACCACTGAGGGTATAAAAGGATTAGGAATGAAGGCGCGAGGGATGGAGCACCACTGAGGGTATAAAAGGATTAGGAATGATGGCGCGGGGGATGGAGCACCACTGAGGGTATAAAAGGATTAGGAACGAGGGCACGAGGGACGGAGCACCACTGAGGGTATAAAAGCATTGGGAATGAGGGCGCGATGGATGAGGGCACGAGGGATTTAGCACCACTGAGGGTACAAAAGGATTAGGAATGAGGGCATGAGGAATGAGGGCGCGAGGGATGGAGCACCACTGAGGGTATAAAAGGATTGGGAATGAGGGCGCGATGGATGAAGCACCACTGAGGCTATAAAAGGATTAGGAATGAGGGCACGAGGGATGGAGCACCACTGAGGGTATAAAAGGATTAGGAATGAAGGCACGAGGGAGCACCACTGAGGGTATAAAAGGATTAGGAACGAAGGCACGAGGGAGCACCACTGAGGGTATAAAAGGATTAGGAATGAGAGCACGAAGGAGGGAGCACCACTAAGGGTATGAAAGGATTAGGAATGAGGCCACGAGGGATGGAGCACCACTGAGGGTATAAAAGGATTAGGAATGAGGGCACGAGGGATGAAGCACCACTGAGGCTATAAAAGGATTAGGAATGAGGGCATGAGGAATGAGGGCGCGAGGGATGGAGCACCACTGAGGGTATAAAAGGATTAGGAATGAAGGCACGAGGGATGGAGCACCACTGAGGGTATAAAAGGATTAGGAATGAGGGCACGAGGGATGAAGCACCACTGAGGCTATAAAAGGATTAGGAATGAGGGCATGAGGAATGAGGGCGCGAGGGATGGAGCACCACTGAGGGTATAAAAGGATTGGGAATGAGGGCGCGATGGATGAGGGCACGAGGGATTTAGCACCACTGAGGGTACAAAAGGATTAGGAATGAGGGCATGAGGAATGAGGGCGCGAAGGATGGACCACCACTGAGGGTATAAAAGGATTAGGAATGAGGGCGCGAGGGATGAGGGCACGAGGGAAGGAGCACCACTGAGGGTACAAAAGGATTAGGAATGAGGGCACGAGGGATGGAGCACCACTGCGGCTATAAAAGGATTAGGAATGAGGGCACGAGGGACGGAGCAACACTGAGGCTATAAAAGGATTAGGAATGAGGGCGCAAAGGATGGACCACCACTGAGGGTATAAAAGGATTAGGAATGAGGGTGCGAGGGACGGAGCACCACTGAGGCTATAAAAGGATTAGGAATGAGGGCGCGAGGGACGGAGCACCACTGAGGGTATAAAAGGATTAGGAACGAGGGCGCGAGGGACGGAGCACCACTGAGGGTATAAAAGGATTAGGAACGAGGGCACGAGGGACGGAGCACCACTGAGGGTATAAAAGGATTAGGATTGAGGCAGCGAGGGACGGAGCACCACTGAGTGTATAAAAGGATTAGGAATGAAGGCGCGAGGGATGGAGAACCACTGAGGGTATAAAAGGATTAGGAATGAAGGCGCGAGGGATGGAGAACCACTGAGGGTATAAAAGGATTAGGAACGAGGGCGCGAGGGACGGAGCACCACTGAGGGTATAAAAGGATTAGGAATGAAGGCGCGAGGGATGGAGAACCAGAGGGTATAAAAGGATTAGGAATGAGGGTGCGAGGGACGGAGCACCACTGAGGCTATAAAAGGATTAGGAACGAGGGCGCGAGGGACGGAGCACCACTGAGGGTATAAAAGGATTAGGGACGAGGGAACGAGGGACGGAGCACCACTGAGGGTATAAAAGGATTAGGAATGAGGGCACGAGGGATGGAGCACCACTGAGGGTATAAAAGGATTAGGAATGAGGCCGCGAGGGGCGGAGCACCACTGAGGGTATAAAAAGATTAGGAACGAGGGACAGAGTACCACTGAGGGTATAAAAGGATTAGGAACGAGGGCACGAGGGACGGAGCACCACTGAGGGTATAAAAGGATTAGGAATGAAGGCGTGAGGGATGGAGAACCACTGAGGGTATAAAAGGATTAGGAATGAGGGTGCGAGGGACGGAGCACCACTGAGGCTATAAAAGGATTAGGAATGAGGGCGCGAGGGACGGAGCACCACTGAGGGTATAAAAGGATTAGGGACGAGGGAACGAGGGACGGAGCACCACTGAGGGTATAAAAGGATTAGGGACGAGGGAACGAGGGACGGAGCACCACTGAGGGTATAAAAGGATTAGGAATGAGGGCACGAGGGATGGAGCACCACTGAGGGTATAAAAGGATTAGGAATGAGGGCACGAGAGATGGAGAACCACTGACGGTATAAAAGGATTAGGAATGAGGGCGCGAGGTGACGGAGCACCACTGAGGGTATAAAAGGATATGGAATGAGGGCACGAGACACGGAGCACCGTGAGGGTATAAAAGGATTAGGAATGAGGGCGAGAGGGATGGAGCACCACTGAGGGTATAAAAGGATTAGGAATGAGGGCACGAGGGACGGAGCACCACTGAGGGTATAAAAGGATTAGGAACGAGGGCAGAAGGGATGGAGCACCACTGAGGGTATAAAAGGATTAGGAATGAGGGCACGAGGGATGGAGAACCACTGACGGTATAAAAGGATTAGGAATGAGGGCGCGAGGTGACGGAGCACCACTGAGGGTATAAAAGGATATGGAATGAGGGCACGAGACACGGAGCACCGTGAGGGTATAAAAGGATTAGGAACGAGGGAACGAGGGACGGAGCACCACTGAGGGTATAAAAGGATTAGGAATGAGGGCACGAGGGACGGAGCACCACTGAGGGTATAAAAGGATTAGGAAGGAGAGCACGAGGGATGAAGCACCACTGAGGCTATAAAAGGATTAGGAATGAGGGCATGAGGGACGGAGCACCACTGAGAGTATAAAAGGATTAGGAATGAGGGCACGAGGAATGAGAGTACCACTGAGGGTATAAAAGGATTAGGAATGAGGGCACGAGGAATGAGAGTACCACTGAGGGTATAAAAGGATTAGGAATGAGGGCACGAGGAATGAGAGTACCACTGAGGGTATAAAATGATTAGGAATGATGGCGCGAGGGATGGAGAACCACTGAGGGTATAAAAGGATTGGGAAGGAGGGCATGAGGGATGGAGCACCACTGAGGGAATAAAAGGTTTAGGAATGAATGCACAAGGGATGGAGTACCACTGAGGGTATGAGAGATTTAGGAATGAATGCATGAGGGATGGAGTACCACTGAGGGTTCGTGCGGATTAGGAATGAATGCATGAGGGATGGAGAACCACTGAGGGTATAAAAGGATTAGGAATGAGGGCACGAGGAATGAGAGTACCACTGAGGGTATACAAGGATTAGGAATGAAGGCACGAGGGATGGAGCACCACTGAGGGTATAAAAGGATTAGGAATGAGGGCGCGAGGCGGGTCACCACTGAGGCTATAAAAGGATTAGGAACGAGGGCATGAAGGATGGAGCACCACTGAGGGTTTAAAAGGATTAGGAATGAAGGCACGAGGGATGGAGCACCACTGAGGGTATAAAAGGATTAGGAATGAAGGTACGAGGGACGGAGCACCACTCAGGGTATAAAAGGATTAGGAATGAGGGCACGAGGAATGAGAGTACCACTGAGGGTATAAAAGGATTAGGAATGAGGGCACGAGGGATGGAGCACCACTGAGGGAATAAAAGGTTAAGAATGAATACACAAGGGATGGAGTACCACTGAGGGTATGAGAGGTTTAGGAATGAGGGAACGAGGGATGAAGCACCAATGAGGGTATGAGAGGATTAGGAATGAATGCATGAGGGGTGGAAGACCACTGAGGGTATGAGCAGTTTAGGAATGAGGGCAGAAGGGATGGAACTCCAATGAGGGCACGAGGGATGAAGCACCAATGAGGGTATGAGAGGATTAGGAATGAATGCATGAGGGATGGAGTACCAATGAGGGTGCGTGCGGATTAGGAATTAATGCATGAGGGATGGAGAACCACTGAGGGTATAAAAGGATTAGGAATGAGGGCACGAGGGATGGAGCACCACTGAGGGTATAAAAGGATTACAAAGGAGGGCATGGGGGACGGAGCACCACTGAGGGTATAAAAGGATTAGGAAAGAGGGCACGAGGGACGCAGCACCACTGAGGCTATAAAAGGATTAGGAAGGAGGGCACGAGGGACGGAGCACCACTGAGGGTATAAAAGGATTAGGAAGGAGAGCACGAGGGATGAAGCATCACTGAGGGTATAAAAGGATTAGGAATGAGGGCACGAGGGATGGAGCACCACTAAGGCTATAAAAGGATTAGGAATGAAGATACGAGGGATGGAGCACCACTGAGGCTATACAAGGTTTAGGAATGAGGCCGCGAGAGGCGGAGCACCACTGAGGGTATAAAAGATTAGGAACGAGGGACAGAGTACCACTGAGGGTATAAAAGGATTAGGAACGAGGGCACAAGGGATGGAGCACCACTGAGGATATAAAAGGATTAGGAATGAGGGCACGAGGGATGGAGCACCACTGAGGGTATAAATGGATTAGGAATGAGGGCACGAGGGCACGAGGGATGGAGCACCATTGAGGGCATGAGAGGATTAGGAATGAGGGCACAAGGGAAGGAGCACCACTGAGGGGATAGAAGGATTAGGAATGAGGGCACGAGGGATGGAGCACCACTGAGGGTATAAACGGATTAGGAATGAGGGCACGAAGGAGGGAGCACCACTAAGGGTATGAAAGGATTAGGAATGAGGGCACGAGGGATGGAACACCACTGAGGGTTTGAGAGGTTTAGGAATGAATGCATGAGGGATGGAGAACCTCTGAGGGTGCGTGCGGATTAGGAATGAATGCATGAGGGATGGAGAACCACTGAGGGTATAAAGGGATTAGGAATGAATGCATGAGGGGTGGAGCACCACTGAGTGTATGAGAGGATTAGGAATGAGGGGGTGAGGGATGGAGAACCACTGCGGGTATGAGAGGATAAGGAGGGAGGGCATGAGGGATGGAGACACACTGAGTGTATGAGATGATTAGGATTGACTATAAGAGGATGGAGGACCACTGAGGGAATGAGAGGATTAGGAATGAGGGCACGAGGGACGGAGCTCCACTGAGTTTATAAAAGGATTAGGAATGAATGCACGAGGGATGGAGCATCATTGAGGGTATAAATGGATTAGGAATAAGGGCACGAGGGCACGAGGGATAGAGCACCATTGAGGGCATGAGAGGATTAGGAATGTGGGCACGAGGGATGGAGCACCACTGAAGGTATAAAAGGATTAGGAAGGAGGGCAGGAGGGACGGAGCACCACTGAGGGTATAAAAGGATTAGGAAGGAGAGCACGAGGGATGAAGCATCACTGAGGGTATAAAAGGATTAGGAATGAGGGCACGAGGGATGGAGCACCACTAAGGCTATAAAAGGATTAGGAATGAAGGTACGAGGGATGGAGCACCACTGAGGCTATACAAGGTTTAGGAATGAGGCCGCGAGGGCGGAGCACCACTGAGGGTATAAAAAGATTAGGAACGAGGGACAGAGTACCACTGAGGGTATAAAAGGATTAGGAACGAGGGCACAAGGGATGGAGCACCACTGAGGATATAAAAGGATTAGGAATGAGGGCACGAGGGATGGAGCACCACTGAGGGTATAAATGGATTAGGAATGAGGGCACGAGGGCACGAGGGATGGAGCACCATTGAGGGCATGAGAGGATTAGGAATGAGGGCACAAGGGAAGGAGCACCACTGAGGGGATAGAAGGATTAGGAATGAGGGCACGAGGGATGGAGCACCACTGAGGGTATAAACGGATTAGGAATGAGGGCACGAAGGAGGGAGCACCACTAAGGGTATGAAAGGATTAGGAATGAGGGCACGAGGGATGGAACACCACTGAGGGTTTGAGAGGTTTAGGAATGAATGCATGAGGGATGGAGAACCTCTGAGGGTGCGTGCGGATTAGGAATGAATGCATGAGGGATGGAGAACCACTGAGGGTATAAAGGGATTAGGAATGAATGCATGAGGGGTGGAGCACCACTGAGTGTATGAGAGGATTAGGAATGAGGGGTGAGGGATGGAGAACCACTGCGGGTATGAGAGGATAAGGAGGGAGGGCATGAGGGATGGAGACACACTGAGGGTATGAGAGGATTAGGAATGAATACATGAGGGATGGAGCAACACTGAGTGTATGAGATGATTAGGATTGACTATAAGAGGATGGAGGACCACTGAGGGAATGAGAGGATTAGGAATGAGGGCACGAGGGACGGAGCTCCACTGAGTTTATAATAGGATTACGAATGAGGGCACGAGGATGGAGCATCACTGAGGGTATAAAAGGATTAGGAATGAATGCACGAGGGATGGAGCATCATTGAGGGTATAAATGGATTAGGAATAAGGGCATGAGAGATGGAGCATCACTGAAGGTAAAAATGGATTAGGAATGAGGGCACGAGGGCACGAGGGATAGAGCACCATTGAGGGCATGAGAGGATTAGGAATGTGGGCACGAGGGATGGAGCACCACTGAAGGTATAAAAGGATTAGGAAGGAGGGCAGGAGGGACGGAGCACCACTGAGGGTATAAAAGGATTAGGAAGGAGAGCACGAGGGATGAAGCATCACTGAGGGTATAAAAGGATTAGGAATGAGGGCACGAGGGATGGAGCACCACTAAGGCTATAAAAGGATTAGGAATGAAGGTACGAGGGATGGAGCACCACTGAGGCTATACAAGGTTTAGGAATGAGGCCGCGAGGGGCGGAGCACCACTGAGGGTATAAAAAGATTAGGAACGAGGGACAGAGTACCACTGAGGGTATAAAAAGATTAGGAACGAGGGCACAAGGGATGGAGCACCACTGAGGGTATAAAAGGATTAGGAACGAGGGCACAAGGGATGGAGCACCACTGAGGATATAAAAGGATTAGGAATGAGGGCACGAGGGATGGAGCACCACTGAGGGTATAAATGGATTAGGAATGAGGGCACGAGGGCACGAGGGATGGAGCACCATTGAGGGCATGATAGGATTAGGAATGAGGGCACTAGGGTAAGAGCACCACTGAGGGGATATAAGGATTAGGAATGAGGGCACGAGGGATGGAGCACCACTGAGGGTATAAACGGATTAGGAATGAGGGCACGAAGGAGGGAGCACCACTAAGGGTATGAAAGGATTAGGAATGAGGGCACGAGGGATGGAACACCACTGAGGGTTTGAGAGGTTTAGGAATGAATGCATGAGGGATGGAGAACCTCTGAGGGTGCGTGCGGATTAGGAATGAATGCATGAGGGATGGAGAACCACTGAGGGTATAAAGGGATTAGGAATGAATGCATGAGGGGTGGAGCACCACTGAGTGTATGAGAGGATTAGGAATGAGGGGGTGAGGGATGGAGAACCACTGCGGGTATGAGAGGATAAGGAGGGAGGGCATGAGGGATGGAGACACACTGAGGGTATGAGAGGATTAGGAATGAATACATGAGGGATGGAGCAACACTGAGTGTATGAGATGATTAGGATTGACTATAAGAGGATGGAGGACCACTGAGGGAATGAGAGGATTAGGAATGAGGGCACGAGGGACGGAGCTCCACTGAGTTTATAATAGGATTACGAATGAGGGCACGAGGGATGGAGCATCACTGAGGGTATAAAAGGATTAGGAATGAATGCACGAGGGATGGAGCATCATTGAGGGTATAAATGGATTAGGAATAAGGGCATGAGAGATGGAGCATCACTGAAGGTAAAAATGGATTAGGAATGAGGGCACGAGGGCACGAGGGATAGAGCACCATTGAGGGCATGAGAGGATTAGGAATGTGGGCACGAGGGATGGAGCACCACTGAAGGTATAAAAGGATTAGGAAGGAGGGCAGGAGGGACGGAGCACCACTGAGGGTATAAAAGGATTAGGAAGGAGAGCACGAGGGATGAAGCATCACTGAGGGTATAAAAGGATTAGGAATGAGGGCACGAGGGATGGAGCACCACTAAGGCTATAAAAGGATTAGGAATGAAGGTACGAGGGATGGAGCACCACTGAGGCTATACAAGGTTTAGGAATGAGGCCGCGAGGGCGGAGCACCACTGAGGGTATAAAAAGATTAGGAACGAGGGACAGAGTACCACTGAGGGTATAAAAAGATTAGGAACGAGGGCACAAGGGATGGAGCACCACTGAGGATATAAAAGGATTAGGAATGAGGGCATGAGGGATGGAGCACCACTGAGGGTATAAATGGATTAGGAATGAGGGCACGAGGGCACGAGGGATGGAGCACCATTGAGGGCATGAGAGGATTAGGAATGAGGGCACAAGGGAAAGAGCACCACTGAGGGGATAGAAGGATTAGGAATGAGGGCACGAGGGATGGAGCACCACTGAGGGTATAAACGGATTAGGAATGAGGGCACGAAGGAGGGAGCACCACTAAGGGTATGAAAGGATTAGGAATGAGGGCACCAGGGATGGAACACCACTGAGGGTTTGAGAGGTTTAGGAATGAATGCATGAGGGATGGAGAACCTCTGAGGGTGCGTGCGGATTAGGAATGAATGCATGAGGGATGGAGAACCACTGAGGGTATAAAGGGATTAGGAATGAATGCATGAGGGGTGGAGCACCACTCAGTGTATGAGAGGATTAGGAATGAGGGGGTGAGGGATGGAGAACCACTGCGGGTATGAGAGGATAAGGAGGGAGGGCATGAGGGATGGAGACACACTGAGGGTATGAGAGAATTAGGAATGAATACATGAGGGATGGAGCAACACTGAGTGTATGAGATGATTAGGATTGACTATAAGAGGATGGAGGACCACTGAGGGAATGAGAGGATTAGGAATGAGGGCACGAGGGACGGAGCTCCACTGAGTTTATAATAGGATTATGAATGAGGGCACGAGGGATGGAGCATCACTGAGGGTATAAAAGGATTAGGAATGAATGCACGAGGGATGGAGCATCATTGAGGGTATAAATGGATTAGGAATAAGGGCATGAGAGATGGAGCATCACTGAAGGTAAAAATGGATTAGGAATGAGGGCACGAGGGCACGAGGGATAGAGCACCATTGAGGGCATGAGAGGATTAGGAATGTGGGCACGAGGGATGGAGCACCACTGAAGGTATAAAAGGATTAGGAATGAAGACACGAGGGAAGGAGCACCACTGAGGGGATAGAAGGATTAGGAATGAGGGCACGAGGGATGGAGCACCACTGAGGGTATAAAAAGATTAGGAATGAGGGCACGAAGGAGGGAGCACCACTAAGGGTATGAAAGGATTAGGAATGAGGCCACGAGGGATGGAGCACCAAAGAGGGTATAAAAGGATTAGGAATAAGAGCACGAGCGACAGAGCACCACTGAGGGTATAAAAGGATTTGGAACGAGGGACAGAGCAACACTGAGGGTATAAAAGGTTTAGGAATGAGGGCACGAGGGACGGAGCACCACTGAGGGTATAAAAGGATTAGGAACGAGGGCACGAGGGATGGAGCACCACTGAGGGAATAAAAGGTTTAGGAATGAATGCACAAGGGATGGAGTACCACTGAGGGTATGAGAGGATTAGGAATGAGGGTAGAGGGATGAAGCACCAATGAGTTTATGAGAGGATTAGGAATGAATGCATGAGGGATGGAGTACCACTGAGGGTGCGTGCGGATTAGGAATGAATGCATGAGGGATGGAGAACCACTGAGGGTATAAAAGGATTAGGAATGAATGCATGAGGGGTGGAGCACCACTGAGTGTATGAGAGGATTATGAATGAGGGGGTGAGGGATGGAGAACCACTGCGGGTATGAGAGGATAAGGAGGGAGGGCATGAGGGATGGAGCAACACTGAGGGTATGAGAGGATTAGGAATGAATACATGAGGGATAGAGCAACACTGAGCGTGTGAGAGGATTAGGAATGAATGCATGAGGGGTGGAGTACCACTGAGTGTATGAGAGGATTATGAATGAGGGGGTGAGGGATGGAGAACCATTGCTGGTATGAGAGGATCAGGAGGGAGGGAATGAGGGATGGAGCAACACTGAGTGTATGAGATGATTAGGATTGAATATAAGAGGATGGAGCACCACTGAGGGTGTGAGAGGATTAGGAATGAGGGCATGAGGTATGGAGCACCACTGAGGGTATAAAAGGATTAGGAATGAAGGCACAAGGGAAAGAGAAACACTGAAGCATTAGAGGATTAGGAATGAATACACAAGGGCTGGAGGACCACTGAGGGTATAAAAGGATTAGGAATGAAGGCACAAGGGAAAGAGAAACACTGAAGGCATGAGAGGATTAGGAATGAATACACGAGGGCTGGAGGACCACTGAGGGTATAAAAGGATTAGGAATGAAGGCACAAGGAAAAGAGAAACACTGAGGGCATGAGAGGATAAGGAATAAATGCAGGAGGGATGGAGCACCAGTGAGGGAATGGGAGGATTAGGAATGAGGGCACGAGGGATGGAGCACCACTGAGGGTATGAGAGGATTAGGAATGTATGCATGATGGATGGAGCTCCACTGAGTTTATAAAAGGATTATGAATGAGGGCACTGGGGATGTAGCAACACTGAGGGTATGAGAGGATTAGGAATGAATGCTTGAGGGATAGAGCACCACTGAGGGTATAAAAGGATTAGGAATGAAGGCACAAGGGAAAGAGGAACACTGAGGGCATGAGAGGATAAGGAATAAATGCAGGTGGGATGGAGCACCAGTGAGGGAATGGGAGGATTAGGAATGAGGGCACGAGGGATGGAGCACCACTGAGGGTATGAGAGGATTAGGAATGTATGCATGATGGATGGAGTTCCACTGAGTTTATAAAAGGATTATGAATGAGGGCACTGGGGATGTAGCAACACTGAGGGTATGAGAGGATTAGGAATGAAAGCGTGAGGGATAGAGCACCACTGAGGGTATAAAAGGATTAGGAATGAAGGCACAAGGGAAAGAGGAACACTGAGGGCATGAGAGGATTAGGAACAAATGCACGAGGGATGGAACAACACTAAGGGTATAAAAGGATTAGGAATGAATGCACAAGGGCTGGAACACCACTGAGAGTATGAGAGGTTTAGGAATGAGGGAACGAGGGATGGAGCACCAATGAGGATATGAGAGGATTAGGGATGAATTCATGAGGGATGGAACACCACTGAGGGTTTGAGAGGTTTAGGAATGAGGACACGAGGGATGGAGCACAAATGAGTAAATGAGAGGATTAGAAATGAATGCATGAGGTATAGAGATCCACTGAGGGTATAAAAGGTTTAAGAATGAATGAATGCATGAGGGGTGGAGCACCACTGAGTGTATGAGAGGATTAGGAATGAGGGCAGGAGGGCAAAAGTGATGGAGAACCACTGCAGGTATGAGAAGATAAAGAGGGAGGGCATGAGGGATGGAGCAACACTGAGGGTATGAGAGGATTAGGAATGAATACATGAGTAATGGAGCACAACTGAGGGTGTAAAAGGATTAGGAATGAGGGCATGAGGGATGGAGCACCAATGAGGGTATGAAAGGATTAGGAATGAAGGCACAAGAAATAGAGCAACACTGAGGGCATGAGAGGATTAGGAATGAATGCACAAGGGATGGAGGACCACTGAGGGAATGAGAAGGTTAGAAATAAATGCACGAGGGATGGAGCATCACTGAGGAAATTAGATGATTAGGAATGAGGGCATGAGGAATGAAGCACCACAGAGGGTATGAGAGGATTAGGAATGTATGCATGAGGGATGGAGCACCACTGAGGGTATAAAAGGATTAGGAATGAATGCACGAGGGTGGAACACCACTGAGAGTATAAAAGGATTAGGAATGAATGCACAGGGGATGAAACACCACTGAGGGTATAAAAGGATTAGGAATGAATGCATGCGGGATGGAACACCACTGGGGTTATGAGAGGTTTAGAAATTAGGGCACGAGAGATGAAGCACAAATGAGGATATGAGAGGATTAGGAATGAATGCATTAGGGATGGAACACCACTGAGGGTTTGAGAGGTTTAGTAATGAAAGCATGAAGGATAGACCACCACTGAGGGTATGTGGGGATTAAGAATGAATGCATGAGAGATGGAGGACCACTGAGGGTATAAAAGAATTAGGAATGAGGGCACGAGGGATGGAGCATCACTGAGGGTACAAAAGGATTAGGAATGAATGCATAAGGTATAGACATCCACTGAGGGTATAAAAGGATTAGGCATTAATGGATGAGACATGGAGCACCACTGAGGGTATGAGAGGATTAGGAATGAGGGCGTGAGGGATGGAGAACCACTGCGGGTATGAGAGGATAAGGAGGGAGGGCATGAGGGATGGAGCAACACTGAGGGTGTGAGAGGATTAGGAATGAATACCTGAGTGATGGAGCACCACTGAGGGTGTAAAAGGATTAGGAATGAGGGCATGAGGGATGGAGCAACACTGAGGGCATGAGAGGATTAGGAATGAATGCACAAGGGATGGAGGACCACTGAGGGAATGAGAAGGTTAGAAATAAATGCACGAAGGATGGAGCAACACTGAGGGCATGAGAGGATTAAGAAGGAAAGCACAAGGGATGTTGGACCACTGAGGGTATGAGAAAGTTGGAAATAAATGCAGGAGGGGTGGAGCACCACTGAGGGAATGAGAGGATTAGGAATGAGGGCACGAGAAATGGAGAATCATTGAGGGTATGAGAGGATTAGGAATGATTGCATGAGTGATGGAACACCTCTGAAGGTATAAAAGGATTACGAATGAGGGCACTAGGGATGGAGCACCACTGAGGTTATGAGAGGATCAGGAATGAATGGATGAGGGATGGAGCACCATTGAGGTTATAAAAGGACTAGGATTGAATGCACGAGGGATGGAACACCACAGAAGGTATGAGGGGATTAGGAGAAAGGACATGAGAGACAGAGCACCGCTGAGGGTATGAGAGGGTTAGGAATGAATGCATAAGGGATGGAGCAACACTGATGGTGTGAGGGGATTAGGAATGAATGCATGAGGAATAGAACACCACTGAGGGTATGAGGGGATTAGGAGTAAGAGCATGTAAGACAGAGCACCACTGTGTGTATGAGAGGGCTGGGAATGAATGCAATAGGGATGGAGCCTCACTGAGGGCATGAGGGGATTAGGAATGGGTGCATGAGCGATGTAGCTCCACTGATGGTATTAAAGGATTAGGAATGAGGGCACGAGGGATGGACCACCTCTGAGGGTATAAAAGGATCAGGAATGAGTGAATGAGGGATAGAACACCACTGAGGGCAGGAAAGGAGTAGGAATGAACTGATGAGTGATGGAGCTCCACTGAGGGTATAAAAGGATTAGGAATGAATGCACAAGGGATGGAACACCACTGAGGGTATAAAAGGATTAGGAATGACGGCCTGAGGGATGGAGCATCTCTGAGGGTTTGAGAGAATTAGGAATGAATGCACGAGAGATAGAGCACCACTGAGGGTATGCGATGGTTAGGAATGAATGCACGAGGGATTGAGCACCACTGAGGGTATAAATGTATTAGGGATGAGGGCATGAGAGATGGATCATCACTGAGGGTATGAGAGGGTTAGGAACGAACGCATGAGGGATGGAGCACCACTGAGGGTATGTCAGGATTAGGAATAAATGCATGAGTGGCTGGAGCACCAATGAGGGTATGAGAGGGTTCGGAATGAGGGCAGGGGGATGGAGCACCACTGAAGGTATGAGAGGGCTAAGAATGAGTGCACAAGGGATGGAGCTACCCTTAGGGTATAAAGGATTTGGAATTAATGCATGAGGGATGGAGCTCCACTGAGAGTATGAAAGGAGTAGGAATGAGGGCCAGAGGAATGGAGAACCACTGGGGGTATGAGAGGATTAGGAATGAGGGCATGACGGATGGAGCACCCCTGAGGGTATAAAAGGATCAGGAATGAGTGAATGAGGGATAGAACACCACTGAGGGCATGAAAGGAGTAGGAATGAATTGATGAGGGATGGAGCTCCACTGAGGGTATAAAGGATTAGGAATGAATGCGCATGGGATGAAACACCACTGAGGGTATAAAAGGATTAGGAATGAGGGCTTGAGGGATGGAGCACCTCTGTGGGATTGAGAGGATCAGGAATGAATGCACAAGAGATGTAAGTCCGTTTTTATATAGCGCAGCTACTCACCCTTACGGGTCTCAAGGCGCTGGGGGCCGTTGTGGAAATTAAGTGAGCTATTGCCCAGAGTCACATGGTGCTGAGCTGCCGCCGGAGCTCGAACCGTGAACCCTGTGCTCCGAAGTCAACTGCCCTGGCCGCAGCACCACACCTCTCCACAGATGGAGCACCACTTAGGGTGTCAGAGGGTTAGGAATGAATGTGTGAGGGATTGAGCACCACTGAGGGTATAAATGTATTAGGGATGAGGGCATGAGGGATGAATCATCACTGAGGGTATGAGTGGGTTAGGAACGAACGCATGAGGGATAGAGCACTACTGAGGGTATGAGAGGGTTAGGAATGATGCATGAGGGGTTGGGGCACCAATGAGGGTATGAGAGTTTTCGGAATGAGGGCAGGGGGGATGGAGCACCACTGAGGCTTTGAGGGGGTAAAAATGAGGGCACAAGGAAAGGAGCCACCCTTAGGATATAAAAGGATTAGGAATGAATGCAGTAGGGATGGAGCTCCACTGAGAGTATGAAACTAGTAGGAATGAGGGCCAGGGAGGGATGGAGAACCACTGGGGGTATGAGAGGATTAGGAATGAGGGCATGAGAGATGGAGCACCACTGAGGGTATAAAAGGATTAGGAATGAGGGCATGAGGGATGGAGCATCATTGAGGGTATAAAAGGATTAGGAATGAGGCATGAGAGATGGAGCAGCACTGAGGGTATAAAAGGATTAGGAACGAGTGCACGAGGGATGGAGCACCACTGATGGTATGAGAGGGTTATGAATGAATGTATGAGGGATTGAGTTCCACTGAGGGCATGAGACAATTTGGAACGAGGGTATGAGGGATGGAGCACCACTGAGGGCATAATATGATTAGGAATGAAGGCACTAGGGATGGCACACCACCGAGGAAATAAAAGGATTAGGAACGAGGGCAGAAGGGATGGAAGACCACTGAGGGTATGAGATGTTTAGGAATGAGGGCTGAAGGGATGGAACTCCAATGAGGGTTTGAGAGGATTAGGAATGAATCCATGAGGGATGGAGCACCACTGAGGATATGAGAGAATTAGGAATGAAAGCATGAGTGATAGACAACCACTGAGCATGTGTGGGGATTAGGAATGAATGCATGAGGGATGGAGCACTACTGAGGGTATAAAAGGATTAGGAATGAGGGCACGAGGGATGGAGCATCACTGAGGATATGAGAGGATTTGGAATGAGGGCATGAGGGATGGAGCACCACTGAGGGAATGAGAGGATTAGGAATGAATGCGCAAGGGGTGGAACTCCACTGAGGGTATAAATGGATTTGGAATGAATGTATGAGGGGTGGAACCTTACTGAGGGTTTAGAAGGATTATGAATGAATGCACAAGGGATGGAGCACCACTAAGGGTATGAGAGGAATAGGAATGAATGCATGAGGCATGGAACACCACTCAGGGTATAAAAGAATTAAGAATGAGGGCACGAGGGATGGAGCACAATTTAGGGTATAAAAGAATTTGGACTGAAGGTACAAGGAATAGAGCAACACTGAGGGCATGATAGGATTTGGAATAAATGCACGAGGGATGGAGGACCACTGAGGGTATGAGAAGGTTAGGAATAAATGGATGAGGAATGGAGCATTACTGAGGGAATGAGAGGATTAGGAATGAGGGCACGAGGGATGGAGCACGACTAAGGGTATGAAAGGATTAGGAATGAATGCATGAGGGGTGGGGCACCACGGAGGGCATGAGAGGATTAGGAATGAATGCATGAGGGATGGAGCACCGCTGTGGGAATGAGGGGATAAGGAAAGAGGGTATTCAGAATTAGGGCATAAGCGATTTTGGATCACTGATGCATGAGGGGTTTAGGAAAGAACGCATGGGGAAAAGAACACCTTTGAGAGCAGGAACAACAGTGCATCACTGAGGGTGTGAGAGAATTGGTGATGAGAGCATGAGAGGAGGAGCACCACTGAGGATATGAGTGATTAGGAATGAAGGGTGGAGCATCACAGAGCGTATGAGAGATTTGAGATGAGGGGTGGAGCATCACTGAGGGTATGATAGGATTGGTGATGAGAGCACTGGGGATGGTGAAACATTGAGGGTATGAAGGTATTAGGAATGAGGCCAGGAGTTACAGAGTACCACTAACGGCATCAGGAGCGGTGCACATCTAATGGTATGCAGGGATTAGGAATGAGGCCAAGAAGGTCAGAGCACAGCTAATGAAATGATGGGATGGAGGGATAACTTGGAGGAGTAATAGATCTTGCATAATGAGGGGTAGGATATGATACATTGTGTAGCACTACCAATAGGCAGATGGCACAGGCGCATATAGAGAGAGCAGGCTCATGTGTGAGGTAGCGAAGAACAAGTTACTTACCTTCGGTAACGCATTATTTGGTGGAGACTCTATCTAGCTGCAAATTCCTTACCTTTGAATTTCCAGGCATCAGGCTGGATCTGGAAACATTTGCTGAGCAATACCCCTTGCGCGCGGAATCGGGTGGCTCCATTCGGCTCCGCGTGACGTCCGTGCCGGCAGCGTCATTTTTTCCACGCCAGAAGTGCAGAGCCATGAAGTAACTGACGTAGTCGTGTGTAACCCTAGCCCTTGAACAATAGTCCGCAAAGCGGGGAGGCATGGGTGGGGCTGTAAGGAATCTGCAGCTAGATAGAGTCTCTACCAGATAATGCGCTACCAAAGGTAAGTAACTTGTTCATCTGGTAGAGACTTCTAACTGCAGATTCCTTACCTTTGAATTAGATACCCAAGCCATACCATCCCGGCAGTGGGCTGCGGACTAATTTGCTAAACTAGGAAATCCTGCAGGACCAAGTGAGCAAAATGCCCGTCCCTGCGGACCTGACCATCCAAACAACAATGTTTTGCAAACGTGTGCAAAGATGCCGACGTTGCAGCTTGACATATGTCTTGCACAGGGACACCCCGAGCCAAGGCTGTAGTTGCAGCCTTTCCCCTGGTGGAATGGGCCCTTAATCCCTCAGGGCGCTGCTTCATTGCCAGGCCGTAGCAGATCTTGATGCAGAGAACGACCCAGCAAAAAATGGGCTTTTTCTGCACTGCCCTTCCCTTCTTCGCTCCCACGTACCCCACAAAGAGTTGGTCATCCACCCGGAACTCTTTAGTGTGGTCAAGGTAGAATGACAATGCTCGTTCTGGGTCCAGATGGTGGAGACGCTCCTCCTCCTTAGAGGGACGCAGTGGAGCAAAGAAGGTGGGCAAAGTGATGGACTGACCCAGATGGAATAGGGTCACCACTTTTTGCAAAAAAAGGAGCCCTGGTGTGAAGCACCACATTGTCCAGAAAGGACATAGGATAAGGAGGTGATCAAGATAATGCCTGGAACTCACTCACCCTCCGGGCGGATGTAATCGCCACTAAGAAGGCTGTTTTGATGGTCAACAGCCGGAGGGGACAATTGTGCAAAGGCTCCAATGGAGCGCACATCAGGTAGGTGAGGACCAAATTAAGGTCCCACTGTGGCATCACAAAGGGCGTAGGTGGAAACAGGTGAACCAGCCCTTTTAGAAATCTATGCACAATGGGAGATTTGAAGAGAGAGGTTGGTCTAGCAGCCGCAAAAAAACAGACAAAGCAGAAAGGTAACTCTTAAGAGTGCCCAAAGCAGAGCCCTGCAGGGCAAGGGTCAGAATGAACAAGAGGACAGTAGAAAGAGAAGCAGATAGAGGGTCAATAGACCTCTGACAACAGTACAATACAAATTTCTGCCAACAGCAGGCGTATACCATCTTAGTGGAAGGCCGCCTGGCCGCCAGAATACCGTTACAGACTCTGGGAGGAAGGTCAAAAGCTATCAACTGTCACCGCTAAATCTCCACGCATGGAGGCGCAGAGATGACAGGTTCGGGTGGAGAACCCTTCCCTGCGACAGAAGATCCACCTGAAGGGGCAGCCTGATCGGAGGATCGATACTCGTACTCAGAAGCTTTGGATACCAGACTCTCCTCGCCTAATCCGGAGCCACGTTCCTGATCTTCTTCAGAACCCTGAGCAGGAGTGGTATGGGTGAAAAGGAGGACAGCAGGCCTGAGCTCCACTCGAGACAAAAAGCGTCGCCGAGCGATAGCCGCCTTGGAAACTCCAACGTTCAGTACTGCTGACACTGTGCGTTCTCTTCGGAGGCAAAAAAATCTAACCAAAGTTTCCCCACTGCTGAAAGAGACCTTGTGCCACCTCCGACTGAAGACGGCATTCGTTTTTTTGTTTTAAAATTTTTTTTTTTTTTAAACCAGTTTATTCGACTTCACAAGGGTCAGAGTGTTTACATGTACATCACTAGGTTGAGTTTGATTACAATGATACATCATGACGCGATCCTACAATTACAATCACTTTGGGGCAATCAAAATATTCTCTTTTGCGATACTACCTTCCATGGGGAATAGGTCGTATCATGAATTCCAGGCAATAGCTGAGCAGAGAGACAGCATGGAGAGTTAAAAAACAGGTTGAGATTTCCTTAAATACATGCAGATGTTAACATATATTTGTAGTACAGGGCTAATGTGTACCTGTGAGTGTAGTGTTTTGTTATACATGGCTGCTTAATTTGCTAAATCGTGACATGAGTGGATGTTCAACAGTAAAATGAATGTGGAAATATACCATTTTACGGCTCCATTTATCTCAAAGCACAAAATAGATATGGATAAATACCAATAAGATGGCCCCAAAAAAAAAATATAGATAAATACAGACGGAAATGTTAAAAAAAAAAAATACCATAAAACCGGGAGCCCTAATTATAAGGTGTGAAACCTCCCCAAGACACCAACGGCAGCCTCAAAAGCTTTGTTTTTGGTGGGGGCAGGTAGAGGCGAGGTTTGGGGGAGGAGGGAATTTGAGGTAGTGAATTAAAAGGTGCCTCCGACTGTGGTAGGCACTAACGCCGCCCCCTTTAAGGCCCCGCCCCCTCCTCACACGGTAAAAAAGTTTCCCGGTTAGGCAGGTCTGTATTAGCTATTTGACAGCAAAATCCTCATCTCTATTAGACACAACTCGAAGTGTCAGAAGGAAGATCGTATATAGATTTAGAGCATGAATCTAGTATATGGGATAAAGCACTCTCTGATACCCTCCAAAGAGCTGAGAAAATCCTATCTATACTTTAACTTATTGCTGGAAAATACTAGAACTGAACAATATCATCCTTACTTTTAAATGTCACCGATGCAAATGGCCAAGTGCGGGGGCATTTTCCCAACCTCAGGGCAGCAGCACACTATAAAGTGCAGAGTTAAAGTGCAAAAAATAACCTGTACCCTAAACCGAATCACACAATTTTAAAGTGTATTAATTGACCAACTACAATGAAAATAATTGCTGATATTCTAACATCAATTTGTACTTGGCTTGCTAATACAATGTCCTTAAATAGTAAACAAATTTTCTCAAAATATGTGCCTAGGTTGTAAAATAGCAAAATATTTTCACATTTCATAATTGTTCTATACAATGCAGCAAAAGACGTAGGAACTGTATCTCAAAAAAACTGGGACCAGGAGCCCGCTTCTTTCATCTCTAAGCGCTGAGCAGACAACTAACATGTGACTCGTTGACCACAGGCCACTTTTATAAAATGGCAATTCTAAAATTTCTTGCAGCACAAGGAAAGGCACTTTTAGGAAGCTGACAGTCTATAAACTGCTGCAACTGTCCCAGCCTCACCTTCATCATCCCCGTCTGGTCCCCATTGGCTTTATATCCTTTAAATATTGCTGCATCTGTCCCAGCCTCACCTTCGTCACCCCGTCTGGTCCCCATTGGCTTTATATCCTTTAAATATTGCTACATCTGTCCTAGTCTCACCTTCATCACCCCCGTCTGGTCCCAATTGGCTTTATATCCTTTAAATATTGCTGCATCTGTCCTAGCCTCACCTTCGTCACCCCGTCTGGTCCCCATTGGCTTTATATCCTTTAACTATTCCTGCATCTGTCCCAGCCTCACCTTCGTCACCCCGTCTGGTCCCCATTGGCTTTATATCCTTTAAATATTGCTGCATCTGTCCTAGCCTCACCTTCATCACCCCCACATTGGCTTTAAATCCTTTAAATATTGCTGCATCTGTCTTAGCCTCACCTTCATCACCCACCCATTGGCTTTATAACCTTTAAATATTGCTGCATCTGTCCCAGCCTCATCTTCGTCACCTCCCGTCTAGTCCCCATTGGCTTTATATCCTTTAAATATTGCTTCATCTGTCCCAGCCTCACCTTCGTCACCTCCTGTCTAGTCCCCATCGGCTTTATATCCTTTAAATATCGCTGCATTTTTCCTGACCCCCGTCTCATACAAATGTGTAAGCTGTTTCCCACGATCCCTATAATCACATAGTGTATGTAGGAAAGTGCCCCTTTTTGCATGATTACCCCCCACGTTTTGCCTGATATCTGATGCACTTTGACTAAGAGAGCACTGGGTCCCTGCTAATCAGGTTCCCAGTGCCTGTGTTCCTTCCCAAAACTGTACCTTTGTTTCCACAATTGGCACACCTCTAGCTCACATATAAGTCCCTTGTACAAGATACCAGTGGTACCAAGGGCCTTGTGACCAGAGAGGGTCTCCTAGGGCTGCCGCATGTATTGTGCCACCCTCAGAGACCCCTCACCCAACACATACACACTGCCATTGTAGACTGTGTGTTTTGGTGCAGATAAAACTTGAGTCGCCCACAAACACTGCCTGTGGCATAGTTAAGCCACACCTCTAGCAGGCCTCTTAGCCCTAAGGCAGGGTGCACTATACCACAGGCGAGGGCATAGCTGCATGAGCAATATGCCCCATACCGTGTCTAAGTCTATTCTTAGACATCATAAGTGCAGTGAAGCCATATGGAGTACATGGGCTGGGAGTTTGCCATTACGAACTCCCCAGCTCCATGATGGCTTTACTGAATGCTAAGAGGTTTGGTATCAAACTTCTCAGCATAATAAAGCCACACTGAAGCCAGAGCATTGGCACGCTCCGTTCACCGACCCTGCACTAGGTATGAGAACACCAATGACAGACTGAGCATTGTTAACAATATACTATCTATTCAACCATCATGCCAGGAGCATTTATACAACTTTACTGCACAACACTGCGTACTAAGTAAAAGTCGCAGAATAAGTTGCCTAACATTTTTTAGAACATTTTATACACACATTTTATTTCTGTATACCTAGGGTTTAATGCTGTTTGCTTTTTGTTGACGCAATCTTATCTACTCTGCACTAGGAGGGGGGTACAAAAGGACAGTGTGAACTTTGATAAGAATACACTATCAATCAAAACTATCTGGCCAAGAGCATTAATGGCTGGTTTAAACAACTATAGCACTTTAAATTTAGGGCAAGTTTAACGGCAAGTTGCCAAATATTTTAATATTTTATCTTACTATGTATATTTATGGTTTTAAAAAGCCTCTTGATTGTTATGCGCTGGGTCTTATTGACTATATAATACACTTAAAACTTGAAACTTCCTTTGGGTGAAGTATTGCACAACTAGTGGATCCAATCCCTATACAAACTCCTCTTTTCTCAGGAATCAGAATGTAACACCAAGGACACACGGGTGCCAGTGCTGGATTTATTACAAAACGCACTCAGAGGGCATCTTAGACCATCTCCCTTGTGTCCAGCTGACTGGTCTGCACCAGCTTGCCACACACAGGCATGTTTCTAACCCGCTGAGGTGGGAGCCCTCGTGCTCTCGTGGGTCGGGAACAAATCCTGCTTGGGGTGGAGGTGCTTCACACCTACCCCCAAGCAGGAACAGCATTTAGGGCGGTGAGCCTCAAAGCCTTCCTGCCCTTTGATATGCTAGCCAGGGCCTCTGCAGCTAGTGGAGATGCCCGCCCCCCTGACCAAGCCCCACTTTTGGTGGCAAGGTCGGCGGGAAAATTGGTAGTCAGGAGAGGTGTGTCCCCTCTCAGCCAGGACCACCCCTAAGGTGTCACGAGCTGAAATGACCTCTCCTTAGAAAATCCTCCATGTTGGATGGAAGGATTTTAGCCAATCAGGTTAGGGGATGTCCCCTCCCAAAGGGAGGGGAAATACAAAGTGTGTAGTCACCCTCAAGGTAAATAGCCCATTGGCTACTACCTGCCAGGACCTGTAACACCCCTAAATTCAGTATTCCTGCAACCTACAAAGAAGAGGGATGAAGAAGACGCCGTGCTGCAAAGTCTAAAGACGCCTATTGACTTTGCCCCAACCCTACCGGCCTGTCCCCTGCAAAGATGATGACTGTCCTGTGGCCAGCGACTTCCAAAACTCAGAGGAAGACTGCCTGCTCGTCAACAAAGACCAGATCTCCTATGGACAGCGGCCCTGTCAAGAAGAATCCAACTACAAGGAATCGGGATCCAGCTGGAACCACGCCTCCTGCCCACTCTGCACCTGACCCCTACGGCCCGAGTCTGAGTGGCTCACATGTCCAGTAAAGCCTCCCCAACGATCCAGACCTCGACACCATCGGTGTGGACTCCACGAAGATACCTGCAGTCTCATTATGTCTTACCTGCCCAGCTGTTGGTCACCTTTGTCCAGGGTCCTGGTCCAAGCCTGCAGCTTCTTTGTGCAACCGAGATTCCCCTTTACTTGCATTGGGAGCCTGACGCTGATTTGCACCCTGTACCCGGTCGCCCCTGTGCCACTGGTGATGTCTGGTTGGTGATGCCTTGTAGCCCCCCCTGTGCTTGCTTTAACCCCTGGGGCCTGTGCCCTGAAACAGCGGGTACTTACCTGCAACCAGCACCTCTTGTGGGTGCCCCCAGTCTGCATTGACTAACATTGGGCCCGGTGACCTCTGCACCCGGTCGCCCCAGTGCCGCTGGTTGTCCCTCGATCTGACCCTTGCCCAGTGTTGGTCCAAATCCCCAAAGACTGGGGGCCCGATTCACAGAACTAACTTACGTCAAAAACGTAAAGTTAGTACCTTTTGGTATTCACAGAATACACTTACTCATTTTGGTATTCACAGAATACACTTACTCATTTGGTATTCACAGAATACACTTACTCATACTAACTTTATGTCCGCACTCGGGCCGGAGATTCCGGCCGTTTGTGGAGATTCCGGCCCGGAGGTGGAGATTCCGGCCGTTTGTGGAGATTCCGCCACCGGCCGGAATCTCCACAACCGGCCGGAATCTCCACAACCGGCCGGAATCTCCACAAATGGCCGGAATCTCCACAAACGGCCGGAATCTCCGGCCGGAATCTCCACAAACGGCCGGAATCTCCACCTCCGGGCCGGAATCTCCACCTCCGGGCCGGAATCTCCACAAACGGCCGGAATCTCCACCACCGGGCCGGAATCTCCGGCCCGAGTGCGGACATAAAGTTAGTATGAGTAAGTGTATTCTGTGAATACCAAAATGAGTAAGTGTATTCTGTGAATACCAAAATGAGTAAGTGTATTCTGTGAATACCAAAAGGTACTAACTTTACGTTTTTGACGTAAGTTAGTTCTGTGAATCAGGCCCTGGATGTGTAAGTCGAGTACTTACCTGCAAATGCATACAACTGTTTTTCTCCCGTAGGATTGCATTGCATTTCTTAACATTGCATTAAGGGTCAGATGTATCAATAATCCGTTTTGAGATTTTCGAATTGCGAATCCTTGCGATTCGTAATTAGGAAATTGCAAAACGGCATGCATGAAAGTGTTTTGAACACTTTCTGCGGTTCCTAATGGGTCGCAAATGACCTACCTCATGAATATTAATGAGGTAGGTCGCAATTTGCGATCCATTTGGAATCGCAAAAATCACAGGGATGGTGGTCTGCTGAGATCAGCAGGCCACTATGTCTGTGATTGCTTTTAAATAAAGCAATTTTCTTTTTTTTGTAAAGCAGCCCGTTTTCCTTAAAGGAAAACGAGATGCTTTACAAAATGAAAAAAGAAAAGTTTTCTTTTCATTTTATAAGAGCAGGCCGTGGTCCGTGGGACCACTGCCTGCTCTTGAAAAGTGCTTTACAAACATTCACAAAGGGGAAGGGGTCCCTTAGGAATGGATTAAAATGCGACCACATTCACGGTTGCAAAACATTCATACATACCATTAGGATTCGCTATTTGGAAGGGACGCCCTAGACACGCCTCTTCCAAATAGCAAATCGCATACCCATTTTGCGATTCGGTAACAGGTTAACGAATCACAAAAAAGGGTTTGAAACATCTGAAAAGCATTTTTTTGCGTTCTCAAACAGGGGGCCGATTCTGCGAATTGGCCGTTTGCGAAGACAAAAAACGCTTGATAAATCTGGCCCAGTGTCTATCTTTTTCATGGCTAAGCTACTACGGTATTGATTGACACCACAAAGTATTTCCAGTATTACTATAAAGTATTCGGATTGCCTTTTGCAATGGAATACATACTATACCTGAAAAGTATTGGTGTTTTAAACTGGTACTTACCTGCAAATGAGTTTCTCTTGGATCTGAAAGAAAAGTAACAAAGTAATATTTCTCATACAAAACAATTGGTCTTGGATTCAGTCTTTGAGTGTGTGTAATCATTTCCTGCCTGAATGTGTACAACAAATGCTTAACACAGCGTCCTGATAAGCCTGACTGCTCGCCCACACTACCACAAAAGAGGGTACGGTCTTATCTTCTTTAACCTCTGTAAAGCCTTTGGGGTTCCACTGGGCTCTGTGCACACTGTACCTTACTTTGGTATAGTATATACAGAGCCAGCTTCCTACAGTGTGTCAGAGACCTTAATGAGGAGTTTAAATGTAGCCTTACTGACATCATTTTGCCATTTAACGGTATCCAAAGACCCCTTTGGATACACACTGCTTAAACTTTTCCTCGGATTCCATCCAAAGGAGTGAATTCTCAGCTTGAAGGTAAGATTTCAATAAATACCTAACCATGGCCTCGACAGCTATTACCATTCTCCCCCAAAAGTTTTAAGATCTTTGAAAGTATTTATATTTGATACTTATATGCCCCAACTCATGTTGAATCGCTGCATTAACTGAACCCCAAGAGAGGCCTAACCGCGACTTCCAAATACTCATTTCAATTACTTCCAATCGTCTCGTTTCTTTCTCTATCAAGGTGTCGGAGCCATATAGAAGCACACGGATTATTTTCACCTTATAGGCCTCTCTTAACCTCTCTGCTTCAACTCCAAAATCGCCAGGGCGGCGGCCACCTGCCTGCTCTTAGACTCCTGTGCTCTAAAATGCGAGGCGAATTTGAGGTTCCAACTAAAAGTCACGCCTCAATCAATCAATCATGTCACTTATAAAGCGCACTACATACCCGCGAGGGTCTCAAGGCGCTGGGGGAAGAGGGGGGTGGTGCTGCTACTGATCGAAGAGCCAGGTCTTGAGGAGTCTTCTGAAGGCCAGTAGGTCTTGGGTCTGCCGAAGGTTGGTGGGGAGGGTGTTCCAGGTCTTGGCGGCGAGGTGGGAGAAGGATCTGCCGCCGGCGGTCGTTTTCCGGATGCGGGGGACTGTGGCGAGGGCGAGGGTGGTGGAGCGGAGCTGGCGGGTGGGGGTGTAGAAGCTGAGTCGTCTGTTGAGGTAGGCTGGTCCGGAGTTGTGGAGTGCTTTGTGTGCGTGGGTGAGGAGCTTGAAGGTTATCCTCTTGTTGACAGGGAGCCAGTGCAGGTCTCTCAGGTGGGGTGTGATGTGGCTGCGTCGGGGGATGTCGAGGATAAGACGTGCAGAGGCGTTCTGGATGCGTTGCAGCCGTCTCAGGAGCTTAGCCGTCGTTCCTGCGTAGAGGGCGTTTCCGTAGTCCAGCCTGCTGGTGACGAGGGCCTGGGTGACTGTTTTCTTGTTTCGGTGGGGATCCACTTGAAGATCCTGCGGAGCATTCGGAGGGTGTTGAAGCAGGATGAGGAAACGGCGTTGACCTGCTTAGTCATGGAGAGGGTGGGGTCGAGGATGACCCCTAGGTTGCGTGCGTGGTCGGTGGGTGTCGGGGCTGTTCCCAGTGATGTCGGCCACCAGGAGTCGTCCCAGGCTGAAGGGTTGGAACCAAGGATGAGGACCTCCGTCTTGTCTGAGTTCAGCTTCAGGCGGCTGGTCCTCATCCATTCGGCGACGGCCTTCATTCCTTAGTGGAGGTGGGCTTTGGCGGTGTGAGGGTCTTTGGTGAGGGAGAGGATCAGCTGGGTGTCGTCGGCGTAGGAGATGATGTTGAGGTTGTGCTGTCGGGCGACGTGGGCGAGGGTGCCATGTAGATGTTGAACAGCGTTGGGCTGAGGGAGGAGCCTTGGGGTACGCCGCAGATGATCTTGGTGGCCTTGGATCGGAAGGGGGCGAGGCGGACGCTTTGTGTTCTGCCGGAGAGGAAGGATGTGGTCCAGTCCAGGGCCTTCTCTTGGATCCCGGTGTCGTGAAGGCGTGTTCGTAGTGTGTGGTGGCAGACCGTGTCGAAGGCGGCTGATAGGTCCAGGAGGATGAGGGCTGCTGTTTCTCCGTTGTCTAGCAGGGTCCTGATGTCATCGGTGGCGGCGATGAGGGCGGTTTCGGTGCTGTGGTTGCTGCGGAAGCCGGACTGGGAAGGGTCCAGGATGTTGTTCTCCTCGAGGTAGCGGGTCAGTTGTTTGTTGACGATTTTCTCGGTGACCTTCGCGGGGAACGGGAGCAGAGAGCTGGGTCGGAAGTTCTTGAGGTCCTTGGGGTCTGCCTTGGGTTTCTTGAGTAAGGCGGTGATCTCGGCGTGCTTCCAGCTTTCCGGGAAGGTTGCTGTCTCGAAGGAGATGTTGATTATTTTCCGGAGATGGGGCGCGATGGCTGTACTGGCTTTGTTGAAGACGTGGTGAGGGCACGGGTCTAGCGGTGAGCCGGAGTGGATGGTGTTCATGATCTCGCTGGTGTCCTCGTCGTTGATGTTGGTCCAGGAGAGCAGGCGGTTGGTGGTTGTGGGGGCAGTGGTCTCGGTGGTTGCCGGGGCGGTCGTGGTGTTGAAGCTGTCGTGGATGTCGGCGATTTTGCGGTGGAAGAAGGTGGCCAGTGAGTCGCACAGGTCTTGCGACGGCGGGATGTCGTTGGTGTTGGAGCTGGGGTTGGAGAGTTCCTTCACGATGTTGAAGAGCTCTTTGCTGTTGTGTGCGTTGTTGTCTAGGCGGTCTTTGAGTGAGGCCCTTTTGGCGGATCTGATGAGGTGATGGTGACTGCGGGTGGCGCTCTTGTGGGCGGCGTAGCTGTCCGCTGTCCGTTCGTGGAGCCAGATCTTCTCCAGTTTTCGGCATGTTCGTTTGGAGGCCTGGAGGTCTTCGGTGAACCTAAGTATTTATAGTCGCTTATCCATAAACTATGCCTAATTGATTTATTTAGTTTACACCTTTTTGAAGTAAAAGCCATAGCTTTTGTTTTTGAAATGTGAATAACTAGATAATTCTTCCTATAATAACCAGCAAAGGCCTTCAACGACCTCTGCAGACCCCCAAAGGTGCGATCCGGGATGATAGTGTTGTCTGCATAAGAGAGGTGCAGAATTTCCACCCGTTCCAATCTTGGTGGAAAAGACCTCACTTTCTTTTAATCACAGGGCATATCTGCTATGTATATGGAAAATAAGATGGGAGCAAGGATACAGCCTTGCCTCAGGCCGTTGGGACTTTCCATTTCCCTTGAAAGAGCGCCATTGCTCCCCAACTCAATTTGTGTCTACGACCCTTCGTGGAGCTGAATCTTGAGTGCCAGAAGGCCCTCTGGTAACACCTACTTTTTCTATTTATTCCACAGCCTTGATCCATTGATAGGGTGAAAAGCAGATGACAAATCAGTATGTAAGGTAGAGGACATGCTGCTTGATCATGGAATATTTGACATCCCTCAGTCGTGGAATGGCCTTTCCTCAAGGCAACGTGTGTGAAGGTAAGATCTTTTCCTCTTCTACCCATTCTTCTAGATGTTTCAACAATCATTTTTCATAAATCTTGCTCGGTATGTCAAGCAATGTCATCATTCTATAATTTTGTGGACAGTCCCTTGGCCCTTCATATACAATGGGACTCTTGTACTTGCACGGCAAGACTCCGGAATTCTGTTTCTTTTTTTTTTTTAGACTTCCCCAAACAAAGGCGCAAGTACTTGGGCCCATAATCTAGGATTTAACTGTAGTATTAGTGCAGAAAGCCCAACAGGCCTTGTACTCTTGATTTTTTAAGCTCATAATTAAAACCTCAACCTCCTTAAGAGATGGGATCTGGATTGACTGCAAAACTGTTGCCCGATCCCCCTCCGCCACCTTATCCCCCAGTAATACACCTGCCTGATTACCACCATCTTTTACTCTATACGGTGTATTAATATATTCAAACCAGGTTTCTTCTCCTGTGGGACTAGCTGTAATCTTTTTTGCTGTACCCAATGTATTTCCCAAAAACATTCCAAAAGGTTAGGGGCCTGTTCTCTATCAGGGCGGTCTTTCAGTTGGTTTGAGTCTATGGGCTTCCCTTATGTTCTTGTTTAGCTTTACTTTTGCTTTATCATAACTTGGTTTCCTAATAGAAGAGCCCATTTCCCACCTACCTTATCCGAACAGATGTTTATATTCTTTAGCAACATAGTTATGTAGGGTCTCCTCAGAAGATTGGTGCCTGTTAACGTTTCAGCAACCCCAATATACACCTCTCCATTTCTCTTCTCACTCTCTTGTCCAGATGATCTTGTATTGGATCATCTGCCTGTTGGCCCATAATCCTCTATTCTTCACAACCAACTTGAGTATTATTTGTAAGGGTTCATGGTCGCTACCCTCTTATCCCCCACCGAGAAATCCGTTACCCAAGAAAAATAACCTGCGAAAATAATGGCTTATTCAATCAGTGAGGTCTAATTCCATTATCCAATGTACTTTGAGACAGGCAGTCACTAATCATCCTACCCTTATTAACAGTCACATGAAGCTGAGCTCAGTTTCCTTCCTAGTGGAGTGCTCTTCACCTCAAGCTGGGATCCACAGAGCTCTGTCAACCTCAGCCCCTCACTGTCTTCCTTTGCTGTAATATTTGGACCGATGGATAGCCAGACCCTCTATCCTTAACTACATTTATTTCAGTCAGCTTTTAACCTTGTCCCTTATTCGGTGGCTATAATCAACATTGTCCTACAGTGGACATTATCTGAATTTGTCCGCCTGCAATGCAACTGGTGCTCATGCAAAGCGCTTTGATATCTTCGGGTCGAGTTCGCGCTATATGAAACTAAAATGAATAAATAAATCAAAATCATCAAATAACACCTCATTTGTTGCCCATGTTTTCTGACCAGCCACTATTCAGTATCTCTTTTCACTCAATTTGTTTTTTATATACTGGTTATTTCTTCTAGTTCCCACCAGGATACCCTGATTATGAGGAAGGTCTCCCTCTCGCTCCGTTCTTGTACACTTGACATAACTTTCCGAGACCATCTCATTGCTGCATCTGATGCAAACATAGGCCGAGCCTTGCTTGGAAGCGAATTGTCTTGTAGTCCTAGGGTTGATTCTGGCAATGTTTCGTAATTACCCCGCTTTTATGCTACCACTTTCGGCATACTGGTCAAACCCCCACTGTCTCATATTGTCGATACATTTCAGAACTAGTTTCAATACTACTCTCGATTGAAAATGAATTATGGCACACGGCCATTCTAAGTCACGTGCTTTATCCCGTGGTATGGATACTAGTGATATATCTTTTGAAGTGATCTTAGATGATAAGGGAATTGTGCAAAACTTTACAGCATCTTAGATCGATTCATAAATGTGTTGTAGGCACAATCTGCGAATATATCCACTATTATTAGTGATAATGTTTCTCCTTCCCTAGGGTTTAGCTCATATTGCTCGTGCCTGTTGTAGCTCTTCACATTTTAATGTATGCCATGTTCCTACCCCTGAAGGGCTCTGTTCTTTAGTCGAGGCTAAGATCCAAATGGCGGGTTTCTGGAGTATCTTCAGCTTATCTTCCTAAATCTCAGTTACCATTATCTTCCCCCTCTGCTAAACCATCAAACTTTTCACTCTCAGTACCTGATTAATTACCTTGGACTGACAAATTAGATGGTGTTAAATTATCTAAATCCCTCTCCCAGGCTACATCTTCATGAGGAACCATTATTTCTGACTTGCAGGGGACCACCGATCCCGATTCATCTATCCCAGGGGGGAAGCAGAAACACCATTTGGCTCTCTAGGTTATTCTCCTATTCTTTTTATTCTTCCTCCTTCCACAAATTTTCCTAGGTTTATTTATCTGGAAATTAGTGAAGACTTCTACATTAGTTGCCCTCCAACCTTCTGCCATTTTTCCACTCATTATACCTGTATTCTGGCACAATAATTTATTGAGTTAATCTCGTCTACTTCTTCCTTACTACTTGATTATGCACCTGCCTGGGGTTTATTTCTGGGGTTAATTTTGTCTCGGCCTGAGTATATATATATAATTTTGATATCTGTGGAGCCTCCTAGTGCTTTCCAATTTGTGTGCCCAACTTACTTTTGCCACTGTGATTTTTTATAGATTACCAGATAAGTTAAATTAATTCAGATGTTTACATTTTTCAGGGCTAATATTGATATTATTATCTGAGTCATCTACCAATTTATTAAGAAGTTTCAGGATTGATTTTAAAATATTTTGAATTGACACCATAAAAGCTGACCCAATCGGGGGGCGTGGCCAGCCAGCCAAGATGGCGGACGCACTCTACAGAGGCTCCGTCTTGTGGCCCGATAATCCTTTATTTATCCTGCACTTGCCGTGGCCATCGGACCGTTTCAGATACCCCACGAGACACCTGGCGCCGGGGGGAGTTGGCACAGTGATTTTGGTAACACGAGTCGGCCTTCCGGCGGCGAGACAGCCATCCACGCTACGGTGATGGAGCGAGTGAGGGCCAGTGCCACGTTGCGACTCCAGGGCGGACTGCCTTGACAGACGCCTGGGACCGCAATTGCCCTGTCCCGGGCACAACAGAAGCGCAACGGTTTATTAAATCCGAGCCCATGGGGTGCCGGCATCACAGGTGAGCTGCAGAGCGAATCGGCGACAGGAGACAGGGCAGATCCGGGCGGGGAGCCGTGCCTGGCCCGGCCGCACACAGCTGGGTGACACATCCCGGGAGAATCGGCGTGCGGCTTGAGAACAGCTGGGGGCCGGAGAGACCAGAGCAGTGCGGCCACCACCTACAGAGCCCAGACACAAACCAGGAAACTGCGGCGCGGTCCTAGCGGCCACTGACCACGTACCAATCTGGGCTACGGGGCTGCGTCCCGATCCTTCAGAGGCACCGTGATGGAGTCCGCACAGGCGGACAGAGCTGCAGCGGTCTGAATCTGCCAGCCAGCTGGGGCGGAAACTGATGCTGGATCCGGCCCAACTGAAGCCATGATAACGGGCCTACTGAGCGAGGAAACTGCGCACCTGGGGCTGCGGCGATCCCTGCCACCGGAGCGCGACGTGGAGGACGAGTCGAACTGCGGAGCCCATGAAGAAACATAACCGTGAGTCGCACGCGGCCTGAGACTGCAGATAGGGAAAAAGCTCACCCGACAAGGCCTGCACCGATCCAGCTGCATGAATAGATCCCACAGCAAACTAGGCAGATTTGGTCGGCCCCGTGAAGTGACTTGCACCTACGCACTGCGCTGTATATGAGCCCACAAGAGCAGGAAGACGCACAAACACAGCGGAGGGCACTACTGGTGAGGAGGCGCAGAGACGTAGCAGCCTGAGCCTACACAGCGGCAGGTGGCATCTATTAGCCTCATGCAGCAAACCACGGTGCTGAGTGCACACAACTGTCCCACAGCACGCAGGGGACCCCCTCGGGACTAGTCGAGAAATAAGCAGCATCACTAATCACCCTGCCATCTCACAGACTCTCAACCAATACTGCAAGATGGGCAGACAGTGGGCTGGGGCAGGTACAACACACACGCAGCCAGCACCAGACCCCACACAGTCAGACCAAGCATCTGAAGAGTCGGGGACCTCCAGACCTTCCACGCTGGAGTCGAAAATAGACTCAGTGCTCCAAGCGGTGATAAATATTGGCGAAACGCTGACACAGACCCGAACATCTCTAGAAGGCCGCATAGACAAGGTCACATCAGACTTTACACTCCTCCATGCGGACCACAGGAAACTGGCTGGGAAGGTCAGAGAACTGATGGTGGAGGTCGCGGTGGCCGCTCCGGTCACTAGGGCATTGACCGCCGAAGTAAGAGAACTCACAGCGCGCTTACACTCACTAGAGCACATGGTGGATGATGCCAGGGCCGTTCCCGTAGGAACAACGTCCGGGTGGTGGGACTGCCGGAGGGCGTGGAGGGCAGTCATACACCTTCATACACCGAGGACTGGCTGAAATCCCTGATGCCAGCAGACTCACTTTCCTCTCACTTCGCAATAGTATGGGCACACAGAGTACCGTCGGGCCGTCCCCTGGCGGGCGCTAGGCCCCGTCCCTTCTTATTCCGACTCTTAAACTTTAAGGATAGAGACACGATACTCTGCAAAACCAGAAAAATGGAAGCGATCATAGTGGACAACTCCCAGGTCCTCTTCTTTCCAGACTACGCTATGGGCGTGCAGAGACAGAGAAGCGCATTCCTACCGGTCAAGAGGCGTATGCGTGATCTGAACATAAAATACTCCCTCATATTCCCAGCCCGCCTGCGAGTGGTTGCGGACGGATCTACTAATTTCTTCAACAAAGCAGATGACGCATGGGACTGGCTCGAATCTATGGGCCACCACACCTCACCAAACCGGAGGGGCAATGGTACGGAGCCGAACATGAAAGCCCGCAGAGGCCGCTGCAGAAGGAACAGACTGCGAATGGAGGGACCACCCAGTCAACTAAAGACTGTTCCCAACCTAGAGCAAGTGCTACAGGAGAGGCAGGGTGTCCTGAGAGCAGTAGCAAAAATGAAGGGACGGCAGCCCAACAGAGACACGGATGCTTCATCGGAACATTCGTCGAGCGAGGGCAGCTCCCTGGCTGTGTGGTCAGCAAGCGAGGGGTCCCAGCCACTTCCTGTGGTAACACCCCAGACTGCAGATGACTTAATGTAGTGGGCTGCCGCTACCAATGGACATGCAAGTATACACCTATACCAGACAGTGCATGAGCCCTTCTATGTCATACGCGCATTCCGTATAATACCCAGGTGGTCGGTGGGTAGAGTGCGCTGTGCCGGGCTGGCTCTTTCATATGAAAACCGGTCACCAGGCAACCGTTGCACTACATAGGCTGTGGCACAGCACGTGAACACACATATACAAGACGGGCCCACACCGCCAACCCACCCTCTGCAAGCCTTACTCCATTTATCCCACCCCTGACATGACCAAAACGGCGCACACAGCCGTAAGGGGCCGCATGGCATTGTTCCACATTTGGACAGATACATGTCGTCCTTCTGCTCTATCCCAGTTACACCACACATGGTTCCCTCCCTCAGTAACTCTCTGTGATGAGACACACACGTGTTTTGAAAAACCACGGTTACAGCATGCACCCATTGGCCGCATACCATACAGCCACCTAATCCTTGGGGCGCTGAGTTATACGCGCGCAGCACCATCCTATGCCCCCGCCTCATGTCTCCCATGAGCATAGTCACCTGGAATGTTAGGGGGCTACACACGCCTGCCTGCAGATATAAGATCTATGCATACCTTAAGCGACACAAGACTCATGTGGCACTCCTACAAGAGACACACATAGCACAACCAGAGATCCGCAAACTTCAGCAAAGATGGAAAGGTCAGATATTTGTCACAGGCTACTCATCATCTTTCGCCAGGGGGGTCCTGATCTGGATTAGGCCAGGGACAATGTTCACACCATTACTCTCATCCACATGGGCTACACGTACGCATCAACCCCTTTGTTGCGTGCCGGTCAGTGCTGACGCAATGCTCAAGTGCGGATTACCTTGGTAAGACACACTCAGACCACAATCCCCATATAGTACACATGAAGGGGGAAGACGGGGGACACACCACGCACCTCTGGAGGCTGCAACCTCTGGCACTGGAAGATCCCCCCCTTCAGGCAGGCAATAGGCACGACAATAGATACGTACTTCGAAGAAAATACGGGCTCTGTGGCTGACACTGGGGTGTTATGGGATGCAGGCAAGGCAGTGATTCAGGGGCAGTGTTTAGGATTGAACTGGTGCCTTAGAAAGCAACTTGACTGTGAAATAAGTCACATTGAGAACACCCTCACTAAGTTAGAGGCTGGTTTGGCACATGGTGGGATCACGCAGCAGGCCATAGACTCACATAGCAAAAACACGCGGAGGTACTGGAGAGGCTACGCTGTTTAAATTACGCATTGCAAGCTGCACGTACGCATGCAGCGGCGGATAGGGCTGGCAGGGTACTCGCAAGAATGATTAGGCAAGAGCACGCACAGACACCTACACTGCGACTACAGTCGGCCACGGGGCATCTGCTCACCAGACAGTATGACATTCACAAAGAATTCACAGTGCACTACACCAGAGTGTACAGGTCACTGCTTCGTGCCGAAGTGACAGAACTAAACTCCTTTCTCTCCCCCTTGGCCCTGCCGCAAATCACTGTAGAACAACGAGAGGATCTGAATGAACCAATCACATTACTGGAGATACATGCAGCGATACGCTCGTTGGCCACCGGCAAGGCGCCGGGCCCAGACGGGCTGCTGGCTGAATATTACAGGGCCTACCAGCAGGCCCTGGCCACCACAGCTCCTCTCCGTGTACGGGGACGTGCAGGAGACAGGAATACTGCCAGGCACACTCCGTGAATCGATATTGGTATCACTGCCGAAACCAAATAGAAATGTGGAGCTGTTGGGCACGTATCACCCACTGGCACTCCTAAACACGGACTACAAAGTGCTAGCTAAAATACTAGCATGCAGATAGCCCCCCTGATTCCAGAGCTAATACACACAGATCGAAATGGATTTGTGCCTGCTTGCAGCACGTCACTAAATCTGCGTCGCTTTTTTAGGGTGGCGCACTACTCCAGGGGTGATTGGGTGCACTCGGGGTGTCTAGTATTAGATTTAGAAAAGGCGTTCGACACCTTGGAATGGGGTTTCTTATTCACTGCACTGCGTAAGTATGAGCTGGGAAACGCATTTCTGGGCCTCGTAAAACTGCTCTATACTCAGCCAGTGGCCAGGATCAAGACTGGCCCGTACCTATCAGACCAGATCCCAATCGAGCGAGACACGCAGTGGCTGCCCGCTCTCCCCACTTTTGTTCGCGCTAGCCATCGAGCCGCTGGCTGAATCATTGCGTAAAACACAAGCTGAGTGGGGTATCCCCTTAGGCGACGGCACACATGTGGTCTCACTATATGCAGACGACCTGCTCATATATCTCAGAGATGTCAGGCTACCCTGCGCGACAATAGAAAGAATACTGCTCGAGTTCGCCTCTGTGTCGGGACTGCGCGTGAACTGGAATAAATCGTGCCCGTACCCCTTTTCGGAGCCCACTTTAGACCCGCGCCTGGTTATCGACGGCAAGCCAGTGCACTGGCAGCTGTCAGCATTCCGGTACCTCGGGATTCTTATATATAGAGACCCAGCGGATTTACTTGAGGGCAACCTGATACGAGCTATCAGCGCGGTGCGTGCGCAGATGACCTTTTGGGGCACCCTACCCCTGACGGTCATGGGGCGGATCGCATTACTGAAAATGGTAGTACTCCCACGTCTCTTTTACCATTTCACGAATTTACCATTACCCCTTAAACCAGCACTGTTTAAAGGCCTAGAACTAGATATACGGAAGTTCATTTGGAATGTGTCGGGTAGCAGGGTGGGCCTGTTTAAGATGTACCCCCCGGTGGATAGTGGGGGCCTCTCGCTGGCTAACATGGAGCAATACTACCTGGCAGCGCAGCTCCAGTGGGTGGCAAGATGGCTGACTGCGCGTCATCTGGAGGACTCAGCCACTCAATCACCAGGACTCACCCACCCCCAGATGGTGCAGATATTCCACCCTAGCAGAAAGGGCAGACCACCTGCCCAATTATTGGTAGAGGTGGACCATTACTGCTTCCGCTGCAGCCTGCGTATCATGCGACAAGTGACTCCATATGCACCGTCTCTCCCTATACTTGGCACACCCAGGCGATATCGAGCTATCACTAGTGCAGAGCTTTCCCAGTGGGAAGAAGTAGCATACAGACACTAGGCGACTTGTACAATGACGGACAGCTCCTGCCATTCGATGCACTCGTCGAGGACTCGACTTGCCGCGGGCCAATTCTTATTGCACGCTGCAGTGACTCGTACATTACAAGCGACATGGGGCAACATGCCACAAGAACCGGCCACGCATCTAACCATACAATATTTACATGAATTGGGTACAGGTCGCCATCTCACCAAATGGTTTGCGGACTCACTGAGGGCACACACGGCACCGCAACTACTTTCCCTACGCGCTCACCGGGATGCAGATCTGCAGCGACCCAGCACAAAGCATGAATGGGAAGACATCCTCAGGAGCCCTACTCGCAACCCCCGAAATGCCAGATTCCGGCTCATTCAGTACTATAAAACACATAGGGCCTATCTGACACCAGCCAGAATAAATAAATATTTTGACCGCACTGATGCCAATTGCCCAAGATGCGGTGATGTTATGTTTCATATAGGCACCCTAATATAGGCCCGGGTAATATCATACACCTTCACCTACATTATCTCCCTTATACTACACAGTAACGAGCCTTTAGGATTGAACCTTTACCTAGTTCTAGTCCTGGGCACAGAAGGAGGGTTTTCCCTGAACAATAGCGTCCTATAACTCCATCAATAGACTCATACAGTATGAATGAATATTCATGAGGGTTCCTGGAAACCAGGCCGGGGCTACACACCACCTGCATAATATCTACGTACAAGGTTCATCCCATACGTCATTCTCAAATCCAACAATGGCTAATACAAGAAACAAGGGACAAAGAAACCGTAGATACTTTTTGTATAAATACAGCACATCTTGCTAGGGTTGGGAGAGGAGACCGAGACTTCCAGGCCGACACACTGACCAGAGACGCTGAGGCTCCTGCATGCAGACGCTCCAGCTGACAGTGGTCTAACACATCCCTCGCGGGGTGTCCAACTCGAGACCAGGACGGGGTCCCACACTCTCTCACTTCAGGTAATGGGGTTAGACTAAATCCTAGAGGGATTCTTGGCTTCACACCTACTCACATGCTAGGAACACTTAGGTACATCTAGATAGGCATCGTAAGAGTACGCGCATTTTTATCAGGCATTTTATATTCATGTATGTATTCATGATTATTGCAAGATGGTAGAACTGTACTATCCTTTTATTTTTACTGTACTGCTAATCATATATATCTGCTACTGTCTAACGGTTGTTGCAGCACATCTATTTTACACTAGAAGAACAACTGTGCAATAAATTCTTATTGTAACACGCCCAACTGTTTCTTCTTTGTAACTCTCTGAGACCGAATAAGTGAGCACGAGTGACTGAGCGAAAAGTAGTATATTGTTTCCACCATCCTGGGGGATCAGGGTTGTCATGTTCTGAGGTTGCCAGAAACTATTCTCTCCCCGATAAGAGGAGATTCTAGGGGCACTGTGAGCTAGCTAAAACAGAAAGGCTAACATTCTCGGTGGGGGTGCTCAGAGCCAGTCTGCCACCAGTCCTACAGTTTATGTTATCCGAACGCGCAGATCCTGTATGGGTAATATAGGAACTACACGACATGGCGCCGCCAACGTTGGTTGGGTACTTATTTAACAGTAGAATCTGAGTAGTTCAGTCATGCTATTCTCAGAGACCCCTACTCACAAACACCAGAGACGTCTGGAGTGGGTGGGCACAAATTCCGCCACAGCTGAGTAGGCGAAAAATCCTATTTATTGGCCGTTGGTTAATCAAGCTTGAGGGACACAGTGTTCCTAAAAATTGTGCATTTAAAACCTTTATCTTTGTTCCCTTGAACAAACTTCTTCTTTACAAAAATGACTGAGACAGGAGATAGTACAGTAGTGGATCTGCACATCTCAGCAGGAGAAGAAGATGGGGACGCAATACAAATTGCACCAAAATTCAGACATACAATCACCTTGAAACTATTAGGAAATGGTTTATCAGCTAGGGGTGGCTTAGTAGCTTTCGTGATTGAGGCACACCAATCAAATAAAACAGAGGTATTTTATTCGTGGGTTACATTCCCAGCAGGAGATGCAAGAACACAGACATTTCACTCTTACACAGAAGGAGATGCACCAGTGGAATATGGTCCGTTTGAGGACATAGTGATTCCACTCACGTACCAGGAACACTTATACTGGTTTATACTGGTCTTATGTGGGGTAGGTACTGGCGCCCTACCCCACATAAGAAGAAGAGTAAGATTAGGCTCGTTCGGAGGAGAAGGGGCAACATGGCCGATATTAGCGGCCTACACACCACATCCTGACATTGACACAATGCCACAGGCAGACTTACTCATGCAACACAAGGATTTAATTAAAATCTACAGAAACTTGACGCAATTCGTCATGAGGACTTTCACAGTCCAACCTGCAACAGTTGCAACAAATGGTACTCAATCTCAAGGTACAGCAACTAAAATCACACCACAAACATTACACGCGGTAATGGGCAAAATGCCCACGAAACGTGAACAAATACCATTCTGGGTAGCTCAGAAAATAACTCAGCTCGAGGCAGTATTCCCGAATACTACCCCGTATGAAAAACACAGAATGCTAACAATCTGCTTGCCCATGGGGATAACACCACAAGTAGAAGATTGTACCACTTGGGGTACAGTCTTTACTGCAATTTATACCAGGACTCATGGTATTCCTTCATTAGCGGTGGTACCAGATGTATTAAGACAAATACAAAACGAGTACGGAGCAGAACCTGCTCTGAACTTAGGGATAAAGTTACTAGGTAACTATGACCAGGAATCAGCCATAATACTAGCTAATATTAAAGGGGAAGCAGCTTCAGTGGCAATCCGCCAACGCCTAAGGGAGTTCAGTCCTATAGGCTGTCTACCCATTCCTGCAAGCTGTGGCCACCAAATTGTGACAGCTTTGATGCGTTGCGGATTTGGATTATAGTGCCAAGCTACATTACCCTTGTAGTTCTTCCATAATAACTAACTCAGAATTGTAATACAGACTGTTCTGTGTGTACAATTGTAATAATTTGTAACTTTGAAAATGTGCCCTGAATAAACAAAATGCAACCTCTTATTTCCTACTTCTTGGGGAAGTGGATCTTTGAATCCATCCTTCAGCCAGCAACTTACATTACTCAGCTTTATCCAGGTTTCTTCTTGTTTGTTCTCATGCCTCTGACATGAATCCAAAGCCTTCTGGACAACCTGTGCCGCTGCCAGCTCCCTTCCAGTGAGCATGAAGATAAACGCTTTTAGGTGTAAGGCCCTGTCGAAGAACAGCGGGGTTGTAACGCAGAGAGACATGAAGGTATCTAGGTGCTAGAGGAGGAAAAAGGGACAATTAGTTCCAAGCATCTACAAATAATAGAAGCCACCAATGCCACAAAACAAAAGAAGATTGAAGCCAGGAGAAGATGAAAGCCAGCATTGCCCCAACCCAAGAAACTAAAGCCAGGAGAAGACAAAAGCCATCAATGCCCCAGCACAAGGAAGTAAAACTAGAAGAAGACAAAAGCCATCAATGCCCCAGCACAAGGAAGTAAAACTAGAAGAAGACAAAAGCCATCAATGCCCCAGCACAAGGAAGTAAAACTAGAAGAAGACGAAAGTCAATAATGCCACAGCCTAAAAGATGAAGATGAAAGCCAAGAAAGTTACTGCATCATGATGCCCAAACATTCCACAAACCAGCTACTTCTCCAATCACTTGCAGACACAGGCCCAGATTTCCCAAGATTTTGCGTCGGGCTGTACCACTTTTGTGATGCAGCCTCTACGCAAAACCCATGTTGAGATTTACCAAGCCACGCATATGAAGATTTGCGTAGGGTTTTATCCCAAAATGAGTACAAGGCAGCGCATAGCGCTGGATTGCGTTACCTTGCCTCGGGGATGCGTTACATAGGTGGGAAATGGGTGTTCCTGTGCATACACCCTTGTAGTTCTGACACAAACCCATATTTACTATTGTTACTAAACATGGGTTCGCGTCACAGTGGTGTGGCTATCCGAAGCTGGCGTGCCTAAGTATCTTTATTTCTCCTTGTTACCTCCTCTGTGCACGCGTGCTACATACAAAGATGAATAGGCCTCTAAGAATAGTTTTTGTGCACAAAGGTATCCCTTCCTGTGCAAAACATATTCTGACCACAATGCAGGCTCCCTCGTGTCAAGGTGCATGGGTGCCTGCATTGGCGCTGGGCAGCCAGTAACGTGCCAATTTTACAAGAGCAGACCTGCACCATATAGTTTTTGTAAATATCTCTTTATTGAGTTTTTTAATGATAGCAATAGCGCTGATTACATTACCAGGCAGTAAATTAAACAGGCCCAGTGTGTATTGAGTACAATGGTTATTCTCTTACAGTTACAATTTCGAGCTGTATTTTAACTAATAAAATATGTTAAAACTATAATTTGGAACATGTACACCCGAGGCACAGTGTGTCTGTGTAGTAGCCCATGTCCTTCCTCCCATGGCCTGTTGTTGTCTCCCCTATTAGACAATGTGTTTGCAATCATGGGGTTGGTCACATGTCACAGGTTGATCTGACTCGCTGTCATGTCTCAGATATATGTGTGGTTCGTTCAGAGGACTCCGAGTGTCTCCCGAAGCATTTGTGTGGTCTTTATAAATGCATCCGAGTCCTGTCATAATCCAGCTCTGAAAGACCTGCCCTCTCTCTGGGAGTGGGGGGAGGGGTGCATGTTATTCGACTTAGCCTGTATAACCAGCCGCAGTGTGTCCCATTCATGATAGGTGGCCCTATTCCCACCTGCTGTTATATATGAGTCATGACATATATTTCTGTAGAACAACCTTTTATCAGGTTTTGGAGTCATCGTGATACTGGGGGAGCCCTGGCGCCTTCTGGTTCATTGCTACGCTCCGTTCTAGGAACATGTTCCAGGTCAATACATTTGGATGTGTGTTTGGCCGGTCTTAGTAGATATGGCGCAGTTCTGCTCTCTTGCTTTGACCCAATGCAGAGTAGCCACTTCCCTTGCTGCCTTCTGTCAAAGATTACTGCATCCAGCTCTGTTTCTGTGTCTTGTCTCTGCACAGTGCTCCGCTGCCCTTGGCTAGGTTTGAGCTGTACAAATACCTCTGTCAAAGATGACTGCATCCGGCTCTGGGTCTGTATCTTGTCTCTGCACAGTGCTCCGCTGTCCTTGGCTAGGTTTGAGCTGTACAAATACCTCTGTCAAAGATTACTGCATCCGGCTCTGTGTCTGTCTCTTGTCTCTGCACAGTGCTCTGCTGCCCTTGGCTGGGTTTGAGATGTACAAATACCTCTGTCAAAGATGACTGCATCCGGCTCTGGGTCTGTATCATGTCTCTGCACAGTGCTCTGCTGCCCTTGGCAAGCTTTGAGCTGTACAAATACCTCTGTCATAGATTAATGCATCCGGCTCTGGGTCTGTGTCTTGTCTCTGCACAGCGCTCTGCTGCCCTTGGCTAGGTTTGAGCTGTACACATACCTCTATCAAAGATGACTGCATCCGGCTCTGGGTCTGTGTCTTGTCTCTGCACAGAGCTCCGCTGCCCTTGGCTAGGTTTGAGCTGTACAAATACCTCTGTCAAAGAAGACTGCATCCGGGTCTGGGTCTTTGTCTTGTCTCTGCACAGCGCTCTGCTGCTCTTGGCTAGGTTTGAGATGTACACATACCTCTGTCAAAGATTACTGCATCCAGCTCTGGGTCTGCGTCTTGTCTCTGCACAGTGCTCCGCTGCCCTTGGCAAGGTTTGAGCTGTACACATACCTCTGTCAAAGATTACTGCATCCAGCTCAGGGTCTGGGTCTGTGTCTTGTCTCTGTACAGCGCCCCACTGCTCTTGGCTAGGTTTGAGCTGTACACATACCTCTGTCAAAGATGACTGCGTCCGGCTCTGTGTCTGTCTCTTGTCTCTGCACAGTGCTCTGCTGCCCTTGGCTGGGTTTGAGATGTACAAATACTTCTGTCAAAGATGACTGCATCCGGCTCTGGGTCTGTATCTTGTCTCTGCACAGTGCTCTGCTGCCCTTGGCAAGCTTTGAGCTGTACAAATACCTCTGTCATAGATGAATGCATCCGGCTCTGGGTCTGTATCTTGTCTCTGCACAGCGCTCTGCTGCCCTTGGCTAGGTTTGAGCTGTACACATACCTCTATCAAAGATTACTGCATCCAGCTCAGGGTCTGGGTCTGTGTCTTGTCTCTGTACAGCGCCCCACTGCTCTTGGCTAGGTTTGAGCTGTACACATACCTCTGTCAAAGATGACTGCGTCCGGCTCTGTGTCTGTCTCTTGTCTCTGCACAGTGCTCTGCTGCCCTTGGCTGGGTTTGAGATGTACAAATACTTCTGTCAAAGATGACTGCATCCGGCTCTGGGTCTGTATCTTGTCTCTGCACAGTGTTCTGCTGCCCTTGGCAAGCTTTGAGCTGTACAAATACCTCTGTCATAGATGAATGCATCCGGCTCTGGGTCTGTATCTTGTCTCTGCACAGCGCTCTGCTGCCCTTGGCTAGGTTTGAGCTGTACACATACCTCTATCAAAGATGACTGCATCCGGCTCTGGGTCTGTGTCTTGTCTCTGCACAGAGCTCCGCTGCCCTTGGCTAGGTTTGAGCTGTACACATACCTCTGTCAAAGATTAATGCATCCGGCTCTGGGTCTGTGTCTTGTCTCTGCACAGTGCTCCGCTGTTCTCGGCTAGGTTTAAGCTGTACGCATACCTCTGTCAAAGATTACTGCATCCGGCTCTGGGTCTGTATCTTGTCTCTGCACAGTGCTCTGCTGCCCTTGGCTAGCTTTGAGCTGTACAAATACCTCTGTCAAAGATGACTGCATCCGGCTCTGTGCATGTGTCTTGTCTCTGCACAGCGCTCCCCTGCACTTGGCTAGGTTTGAGCTGTACACATACCTCTGTCAAAGATGACTGCATCCGGCTCTGTGTCTGTGTCTTGTCTCTGCACAGCGCTCCGCTGCCCTTGGCTAGGTTTGAGTTCTACAAATACCTCTGTCAAAGATGACTGCATCCGGCTCTGGGTCTTTGTCTTGTCTCTGCACAGCGCTCTGCTGCTCTTGGCTAGGTTTGAGATGTACACATACCTCTGTCAAAGATTACTGCATCCAGCTCTGGGTCTGCGTCTTGTCTCTGCACAGTGCTCCGCTGCCCTTGGCAAGGTTTGAGCTGTACACATACCTCTGTCAAAAATTACTGCATCCAGCACAGGGTCTGGGTCTGTGTCTTGTCTCTGTACAGCGCCCCATTGCTCTTGGCTAGGTTTGAGCTGTACACATACCTCTGTCAAAGATGACTGCGTCCGGCTCTGGGTCTGTTGTCTTGTCTCTGCACAGCGTTCCGCTGCTGTTGGCTAGGTTTCAGCTGTACAAATACCAATGTCAAAGATGACTGCGTCCGGCTCTGGGTCTGTGTCTTGTCTCTGCACAGCGCTCTGCTGCTCTTGGCTAGGTTTGAGCTGTACAAATACCTCTGTCAAAGATGACTATGTCCGGCTCTGGGTCTGTGTCTTGTCTCTTCACAGCGCTCCGCTGCCCTTGGTCAGGTTTGAGCTGTCCAAATACCTCTGTCAAAGATGACTGCGTCCGGCCCTGGGTCTGTGTCTTGTCTCTGCACAGCGCTCCGCAGCCCTTGGCTAGGTTTGAGCTGTACAAATACCTCTGTCAAAGATGACTGCGTCCGGCCCTGGGTCTGTGTCTTGTCTCTGCACAGTGCTCCGCTGCCCTTGGCTAGGTTTCAGATGTACAAATACCTCTGTCAAAGATGACTGCGTCCGGCTCTGGGTCTGTGTCTTGTCTCTGCACAGCGCTCCGCTGCCCTTGGCTAGGTTTGAAATGTACAAATACCTCTGTCAAAGATGACTGCGTCCGGCTCTGGTTCTGTGTCTTGTCTCTGCACAGCGCTCTGCTGCCCTTGGCTAGGTTTGAACTGTACAAATACCTCTGTCAACGATGACTGCGTCCGGCTCCGGGTCTTTGTCTTGTTTCTGCACAGCGCTCCGCTGTCCTTGGCTAGGTTTGAGCTGTACAAATACCTCTCTCAAAGATGACTACGTCTGGCTCCGGGTCTGGGTCTTCTCTCTGCACAGCGCTCCGCTGCCCTTGGCTAGGTTTGAGCTGTACAAATACCGCTCTCAAAGATGACTGTATCCGGCTCTGGGTCTGGGTCTTGTCTCTGCACAGCGCTCCGCTGCCCTTGGCTAGGTATGAACTGTACAAATACCTCTGTGGAAGTTTACTGCATCCGGCTCTGTGCCTGTGTCTTGTCTCTGCACAGCGCTCCGCTGTCCTTGGCTGGGTTTGAGATGTACAAATACCTCTATCATAGATGAATGCATCCAGCTCTGGGTCTGTGTCTTGTCTCTGCACAGCGCTCTGCTGCCCTTGGCTAGGTTTGAGATGTACAAATACCTCTGTCAAAGATGACTGCATCCGGCTCTGGGTCTGTGTCTTGTCTCTGCACAGTGCTCTGCTGCACTTGGCTAGCTTTGAGCTGTACAAATACCTCTATCATAGATGAATGCATCCAGCTCTGGGTCTGTGTCTTGTCTCTGCACAGCGCTCTGCTGCCCTTGGCTAGGTTTGAGATGTACAAATACCTCTGTCAAAGATGACTGCATCCGGCTCTGGGTCTGTGTCTTGTCTCTGCACAGCGCTCTGCTGCTCTTGGCTAGGTTTGAGCTGTACACATACCTCTATCAAAGATGACTGCATCCGGCTCTGGGTCTGTGTCTTGTCTCTGCACAGAGCTCCGCTGCCCTTGGCTAGGTTTAAGCTGTACAAATACCTCTGTCAAAGATTAATGCATCCGGCTCTGGGTCTGTGTCTTGTCTCTGCACAGTGCTCCGCTGTCCTTGGCTAGGTTTAAGCTGTACGCATACCTCTGTCAAAGATTACTGCATCCAGCTCTGGGTCTGTATCTTGTCTCTGCACAGTGCTCTGCTGCCCTTGGCTAGCTTTGAGCTGTACAAATACCTCTGTCAAAGATGACTGCATCCGGCTCTGGGTCTGTGTCTTGTCTCTGCACAGCGCTCTGCTGCTCTTGGCTAGGTTTGAGCTGTACAAATACCTTTGTAAAAGATTACTGCATCCAGCTCTGGGTCTGTGTCTTGTCTCTGCACAGCGCTCCGCTGCCCTTAGCTGGGTTTGAGTTGTATACATACCTCTCTCAAAGATGACTGCATCCGGCTCTGGGTCTGTGTCTTGTCTCTGCACAGCGCTCCGCTGCCCTTGGCTAGGATTGAGCTGTACACATACCTCTGTCGAAGATGACTGCATTCGTCTCTGGGTCTGTGTCTTGTCTCTGCACAGCGCTCTGCTGCTCTTGGCTAGGTTTGAGATGTACACATACCTCTGTCAAAGATTACTGCATCCAGGTCTGGGTCTGCGTCTTGTCTCTGCACAGTGCTCCGCTGCCCTTGGCAAGGTTTGAGCTGTACACATACCTCTGTCAAAGATTACTGCATCCAGCTCAGGGTCTGGGTCTGTGTCTTGTCTCTGCACAGTGCCCCACTGCTCTTGCCTAGGTTTGAGCTGTACACATACCTCTGTCAAAGATGAGTGCGTCCGGCTCTGGGTCTGTGTCTTGTCTCTGCACAGCGTTCCGCTGCTCTTGGCTACGTTTGAGCTGTACAAAAACCTTTGTCAAAGATGACTGCGTCTGGCTCTGGGTCTGTGTCTTGTCTCTGCACAGCGCTCTTCTGCTCTTGGCTAGGTTTGAGCTGTACAAATACCTCTGTCAAAGATGACTATGTCCGGCTCTGGGTCTGTGTCTTGTCTCTTCACAGCACTCCGCTGCCCTTGGTCAGGTTTGTGCTGTCCAAATACCTCTGTCAAAGATGACTGCGTCCGGCCCTGGGTCTGTGTCTTGTCTCTGCACAGCGCTCCGCTGCCCTTGGCTAGGTTTGAGCTGTACAAATACCTCTGTCAAAGATGACTGTTTCCGGCCCTGGGTCTGTGTCTTGTCTCTGCACAGCGCTCCGCTGCCCTTGGCTAGGTTTCAGATGTACAAATAACTCTGTCAAAGATGACTGCGTCCGGCTCTGGGTCTGTGTCTTGTCTCTGCAGAGCACTCCGCTGCCCTTGGCTAGGTTTGAGATGTACAAATACCTCTGTCAACGATGACTGCGTCCGGCTCCGGGTCTGTGTCTTGTCTCTGCACAGAGCTCCGCTGCCCTTGGCTAGGTTTGAGATGTACAAATACCTCTCTCAAAGATGACTGTATCCGGCTCTGGGTCTGGGTCTTGTCTCTGCACAGCGCTCCGCTGCACTTGGCTAGGTTTGAGCTGTACAAATACCTCTGTGAAAGATTACTGCATCCGGCTCTGTGTCTGTCTCTTGTCTCTGCACCGTGCTCCTCTGCCCTTGGCTAGGTTTGAGCTGTACAAATAAATGTGTCAAAGGTGACTGCATCCAGCTCTGTGCATGTGTCTTGTCTCTGCACAGCGCTCCGCTGCCCTTGGCTATGTTTGAGCTGTACAAATACCTCTTTCAAAGATGACTGCATCCGGCTCTGTGCCTGTGTCTTGTCTCTGCACATCCCTCTGCTGCCCTTGGCTGGGTTTGAGCTGCACACATACCTCTGTCAAAGATTACTGCATCCAGCTCTAGGTCTGTGTCTTGTCTGCACAGCGCTCCGCTGCCCTTGGCTGGGTTTGAAATGTACAAATACCTCTCTCAAAGATCATTTCATCTGGCTCTGTGCCTGTGTCTTGTCGCTGCACAGCGCTCCGCTGCCCTTGGCTAGGTTTGAGCTGTACAAATACCTCTGTGGAAGTTTACTGCATCCGGCTCTGTGCCTGTGTCTTGTCTCTGCACAGTGCTCCGCTGCCCTTGGCTAGGTTTGAGTTGTACAAATACCTCTCTCAAAGATTACTGCATCCGGCTCCGGGTCTGTGTCTTGTCTCTGCACAGTGCTCCGCTGTCCTTGGCTAGGTTTGAGCTGTACAAATACCTCTCTCAAAGATGACTGTATCCAGCTCTGGGTCTGGGTCTTGTCTCTGCACAGCGCTCCACTGCCCTTGGCTAGGTTTGAGCTGTACAAATACCTCTGTCAAAGATTACTGCATCCGGCTCTGTGTCTGTCTGTTGTCTCTGCACCGTGCTCCTCTGCCCTTGGCTAGGTTTGAGCTGTACAAATAAATGTGTCAAAGGTGACTGCATCCGGCTCTGTGCATGTGTCTTGTCTCTGCACAGCGCTCTGCTGCCCTTGGCTATGTTTGAGCTGTACAAATACCTCTTTCAAAGATGACTGCATCCGGCTCTGTGCCTGTGTCTTGTCTCTGCACATCCCTCCGCTGCCCTTGGCTGGGTTTGAGCTGCACACATACCTCTGTCAAAGATGACTGCATCCGGCTCTAGGTCTGTGTCTTGTCCGCACAGCGCTCCGCTGCCCTTGGCTGGGTTTGAACTGCACAAATACCTCTCTCAAAGATCATTTCATCTGGCTCTGTGCCTGTGTCTTGTCTCTGCACAGCGGTCTGCTGCCCTTGGCTAGGTTTGAGCTGTACAAATACCTCCGTGGAAGTTTACTACATCCGGCTCTGTGCCTCTGTCTTGTCTCTGCACAGTGCTCCGCTGCCCTTGGCTAGGTTTGAGTTGTACAAATACCTCTCTCAAAGATTACTGCATCCGGCTCCGGGTCTGTGTCTTGTCTCTGCACAGCACTCCGCTGCCCTTGGCTAAGTTTGAGATGTGCAAATACCTCTGTCAAAGATGACTGCGTCCGGCTCTGGGTCTGTGTCTTGTCTCTGCACAGCGCTCCGCTGCCCTTGGCTAGGTTTGAAATGTACAAATACCTCTGTCAAAGATGAGTGCGTCCGGCTCTGGTTCTGTGTCTTGTCTCTGCACAGCGCTCCGCTGCCCTTGGCTAGGTTTGAGCTGTACAAATACCTCTGTCAACGATGACTGCGTCCGGCTCCGGGTCTGTGTCTCGTCTCTGCACAGCGCTCCGCTGTCCTTGGCTAGGTTTGAGCTGTACAAATACCTCTCTCAAAGCAGACTGTATCCGGCTCTGGGTCTGGGTCTTGTCTCTGCACAGCGCTCCGCTGCCCTTGGCTAGGTTTGAGCTGTACACATACCTCTGTCAAAGATGACTGCATCCGGCTCTGGGTCTGTGTCTTGTCTCTGCACAGCGCTCCGCTGCCCTTGGCTGGGTTTGAGCTGCACACATACCTCTGTCAAAGATTACTGCATTCGGCTCTAGGTCTATGTCTTGTCTGCACAGCGCTCCGCTGCCCTTGGCTGGGTTCGAACTGTACAAATACCTCTCTCAAAGATCATTTCATCTGGATCTGTGCCTGTGTCTTGTCTCTGCACAGCGCTTCGCTGCCCTTGGCTAGGTTTGAGCTGCACAAATACCTCTGTGGAAGTTTACTGCATCCGGCTCTGTGCCTGTGTCTTGTCTCTGCACAGTGCTCAGCTGCCCTTGCCTAGGTTTGAGCTGAACAAATACCTCTGTGAAAGATGACTTCATCCGGCTCCGGGTCTGTGTCTTGTCTCTGCACAGCGCTCCGCTGCCCTTGGCTAGGTTTGAGATGTACAAATACCTCTGTCAAAGATGACTCCGTCCGGCTCTGGGTCTGTGTCTTGTCTCTGCACAGCGCTCCGCTGCCCTTGGCTAGGTTTGAGATGTACAAAAACCTCTGTCAAAGATGACTGCGTCCGGCTCTGGTTCTGTGTCTTGTCTCTGCACAGCGCTCCGCTGCCCTTGGCTAGGTTTGAGCTGTACAAATACCTCTGTCAACGATGACTGCGTCCAGCTCCGGGTCTGTGTCTTGTCTCTGCACAGCCCTCGGCTGTCTTTGGCTAGGTTTGAGCTGTACAAATACCTCTCTCAAAGATGACTGCATCTGGCTCCGGGTCTGGGTCTTGTCTCTGCACAGCGCTCCGCTGCCCTTGGCTAGCTTTGAGCTGTACAAATACCTCTCTCAAAGATAACTGTATCCGGCTCTGGGTCTGGGTCTTGTCTCTGCACAGCGCTCCGCTGCCCTTGGCTAGGTTTGAGCTGTGCACATACCTCTGTCAAAGATGACTGCATCCGTCTCTGGGTCTGTGTCTTGTCTCTGCACAGCGCTCTGCTGCTCTTGGCTAGGTTTGAGCTGTACACATACCTCTGTCAAAGATGACTGCATCCGTCTCTGGGTCTGTATCTTGTCTCTGCACAGCACTCCGCTGCCCTTGGCTAGGTTTGAGTTCTACAAATACCTCTGTCAAAGATGACTGCATCCGGCTCTGGGACTGCGTCTTGACTCTGCACAGCGCTCTGCTGCTCTTGGCTAGGTTTGAGATGTACACATACCTCTGTCAAAGATTACTGCATCCAGCTCTGGGTCTGCATCTTGTCTCTGCACAGTGCTCCGCTGCCCTTGGCTAGGTTTGAGCTGTACACATACCTCTGTCAAAGATTACTGCATCCAGCTCAGGGTCTGGGTCTGTGTGTTGTCTCTGCACAGCACCCCACTGCTCTTGGCTAGGTTTGAGCTGTACACATACCTCTGTCAAAGATGACTGCATCCGGCTCTAGGTCTGTGTCTTGTCCGCACAGCGCTCCGCTGCCCTTGGCTGGGTTTGAACTGCACAAATACCTCTCTCAAAGATCATTTCATCTGGCTCTGTGCCTGTGTCTTGTCTCTGCACAGCGGTCTGCTGCCCTTGGCTAGGTTTGAGCTGTACAAATACCTCCGTGGAAGTTTACTAAATCCGGCTCTGTGCCTCTGTCTTGTCTCTGCACAGTGCTCCGCTGCCCTTGGCTAGGTTTGAGTTGTACAAATACCTCTCTCAAAGATGACTGCGTCCGGCTCTGGGTCTGTGTCTTGTCTCTGCACAGCGCTCCGCTGCCCTTGGCTAGGTTTGAAATGTACAAATACCTCTGTCAAAGATGAGTGCGTCCGGCTCTGGTTCTGTGTCTTGTCTCTGCACAGCGCTCCGCTGCCCTTGGCTAGGTTTGAGCTGTACAAATACCTCTGTCAACGATGACTGCGTCCGGCTCCGGGTCTGTGTCTTGTCTCTGCACAGCGCTCCGCTGTCCTTGGCTAGGTTTGAGCTGTACAAATACCTCTCTCAAAGCAGACTGTATCCGGCTCTGGGTCTGGGTCTTGTCTCTGCACAGCGCTCCGCTGCCCTTGGCTAGGTTTGAGCTGTACACATACCTCTGTCAAAGATGACTGCATCCGGCTCTGGGTCTGTGTCTTGTCTCTGCACAGCGCTCCGCTGCCCTTGGCTGGGTTTGAGCTGCACACATACCTCTGTCAAAGATTACTGCATTCGGCTCTAGGTCTATGTCTTGTCTGCACAGCGCTCCACTGCCCTTGGCTGGGTTCGAACTGTACAAATACCTCTCTCAAAGATCATTTCATCTGGATCTGTGCCTGTGTCTTGTCTCTGCACAGCGCTTCGCTGCACTTGGCTAGGTTTGAGCTGCACAAATACCTCTGTGGAAGTTTACTGCATCCGGCTCTGTGCCTGTGTCTTGTCTCTGCACAGTGCTCAGCTGCCCTTGCCTAGGTTTGAGCTGAACAAATACCTCTGTGAAAGATGACTTCATCCGGCTCCGGGTCTGTGTCTTGTCTCTGCACAGCGCTCCGCTGCCCTTGGCTAGGTTTGAGATGTACAAAAACCTCTGTCAAAGATGACTGCGTCCGGCTCTGGTTCTGTGTCTTGTCTCTGCACAGCGCTCCGCTGCCCTTGGCTAGGTTTGAGCTGTACAAATACCTCTGTCAACGATGACTGCATCCAGCTCAGGGTCTGTGTGTTGTCTCTGCACAGCACCCCACTGCTCTTGGCTAGGTTTGAGCTGTACACATACCTCTGTCAAAGATGACTGCGTCCGGCTCTGGGTCTGTGTCTTGTCTCTGCACAGCGTTCCGCTGCTCTTGGCTAGGTATGAGCTGTACAAATACCTCTGTCAAAGATGACTATGTCCGGCTCTGGGTCTGTGTCTTGTCTCTTCACAGCGCTCCGCTGCCCTTGGTCAGGTTTGAGCTGTCCAAATACCTCTGTCAAAGATGACTGCGTCCGGCCCTGGGTCTGTTTCTTGTCTCTGCACAGCGCTCCGCTGCCCTTGGCTAGGTTTGAGCTGTACAAATACCTCTGTCAAAGATGACTGCGTCCGGCCCTGTGTCTGTGTCTTGTCTCTGCACAGCACTCCGCTGCCCTTGGCTAGGTTTGAGATGTACAAATACCTCTGTCAAAGATGACTGCGTCCGGCTCTGGGTCTGTGTCTTGTCTCTGCACAGCGCTCCGCTGCCCTTGGCTAGGTTTGAGATGTGCAAATACCTCTGTCAAAGATTACTGCATCCGGCTCTGTGTCTGTCTCTTGTCTCTGCACCGTGCTCCTCTGCCCTTGGCTAGGTTTGAGCTGTACAAATAAATGTGTCAAAGGTGACTGCATCCGGCTCTGTGCCTGTGTCTTGTCTCTGCACATCGGTCCGCTGCCCTTGGCTGGGTTTGAGCTGCACACATACCTCTGTCAAAGATTACTGCATCTGGCTCTAGGTCTGTGTCTTGTCTGCACAGCGCTCCGCTGCCCTTGGCTGGGTTTGAACTGTACAAATACCTCTCTCAAAGATCATTTCATCTGGCTCTGTGCCTGTGTCTTGTCTCTGCACAGTGCTCCGCTGCCCTTGGCTAGGTTTGAGTTGTACAAATACCCCTCTCTCAAAGATTACTGCATCCGGCTCTGAGTCTGTGTCTTGTCTCTGCACAGCGCTCCGCTGCCCTTGGCTAGGTTTGAGATGTACAAATACCTCTGTCAAAGATGACTGCGTCCGGCTCTGGGTCTGTGTCTTGTCTCTGCACAGCGCTCCGCTGCCCTTGGCTAGGTTTGAGATGTACAAATACCTCTGTCAAAGATGGCTGCGTCTGGCTCTGGTTCTGTGTCTTGTCTTTGCACAGCGCTCCGCTGCCCTTGGCTAGGTTTGAACTGTACAAAATACCTCTGTCAACGATGACTGCATCCGGCTCCGGGTCTGTGCCTTGTCTCTGCACAGCGCTCCGCTGTCCTTGGCTAGGTTTGAGCTGTACAAATACCTCTCTCAAAGATGACTGTATCCGGCTCTGGGTCTGGGTCTTGTCTGTGCACAGCGCTCCGCTGCCCTTGGCTAGGTTTGAGCTGTACAAATACCTCTGTCAAAGATTACTGCATCCGGCTCTGTGTCTGTCTCTTGTCTCTGCACTGTGCTCCTCTGCCCTTGGCTAGGTTTGAGCTGTACAAATAAATGTGTCAAAGGTTACTGCATCCGGCTCTGTGCATGTGTCTTGTCTCTGCACAGTGCTCCGCTGCCCTTGGCTATGTTTCAGCTGTACAAATACCTCTTTCAAAGATGACGGCATCTGGCTCTGTGCCTGTGTCTTGTCTCTGCACATCGCTCCGCTGCCCTTGGCTGGGTTTGAGCTGCACACATACCTCTGTCAAAGATTACTGCATCCGGCTCTAGGTCTGTGTCTTGTCTGCACAGCGCTCCGCTGCCCTTGGCTAGGTTTGAACTGTACAAATACCTCTCTCAAAGATCATTTCATCTGGCTCTGTGCCTGTGTCTTGTCTCTGCACAGCGCTCCACTGCACTTGGCTAGGTTTGAGCTGTACAAATACCTCTGTGGAAGTTTACTGCATCCGGCTCTGTGCCTGTGTCTTGTCTCTGCACAGTGCTCCGCTGCCCTTGGCTAGGTTTGAGTTGTACAAATACCTCTCTCAAAGATTGCTGCATCCGGCTCCGGGTCTGTGTCTTGTCTCTGCACAGTGCTCAGCTGCCCTTGCCTAGGTTTGAGCTGAACAAATACCTCTGTGAAAGATGACTTCATCCGGCTCTGGGTCTGTGTCTTGCCTCTGCACTGTGCTCTGCTGCCCTTGGCTAGGTTTAAGCTGTACAAATAAATATGTCAAAGGTGACTGCATCCGGCTCTGTGCATGTGTCTTGTCTCTGCACAGCGCTCCGCTGCCCTTGGCTATGTTTGAGCTGTACAAAAACCTCTTTCAAAGATGACTTCATCCGGCTCCGGGTCTGTGTCTTGCCTCTGCACTGTGCTCTGCTGCCCTTGCCTAGGTTTGAGCTGTACAAATACCTCTCTCAAAGATGACTGCATCCGGCTCTGTGCCTGTGTCTTGTCTCTGCACAGCGCTCCGCTGCCCTTGGCTAGGTTTGAGCTGTACAAATACATCTGTCATAGATTACTGCATCCGGCTCTGTGCCTGTGTCTTGTGTCTGCACAGCGCTCCGCTGCCCTTGGCTAGGTTTGAGCTGTAGAAATACCTCCGTGAAAGATGACTGCATCCGGCTCTGGGTCTGTGTCTTGTCTCTGCACAGCGCACTGCTGCCCTTGGCTAGGATTGAGCTGTACAAATACCTCTGTCAAAGATGACTGCATCCGGCTCTGGGTCTGTGTCTTGTCTCTGCACAGTGCTCCACTGCCCTTGGCTAGGTTTGAGCTGCACAAATACATCTGTCATAGAAGACTGCATCCGGCTCTGTGCCTGTGTCTTGTCTCTGCACAGTGCTCCGCTGCCCTTGGCTAGGTTTGAGCTGTACAAATACCTCTGTGATAGATGACTGCATCCGGCTCTGTGCCTGTGTCTTGTCTCTACACAGTGCTCCGCTGCCCTTGGCTAGGTTTGAGCTGTACACATACCTCTGTCAAAGATGACTGCATCCGGCTCTGGGTCTGTGTCTTGTCTCTGCACAGTGCTCCGCTGCCCTTGGCTAGGTTTGAGCTGTACAAATACCTCTGTCAAAGATGACTGCAACCGGCTCTGGGTCTGTGTCTTGTCTCTGCACAGTGCTCCGCTGCCCTTGGCTAGGTTTGAGCTGTACACATACCTCTGTCAAAGATTACTGCATCCGGCTCTGTGTCTGTCTCTTGTCTCTGCACCGTGCTCCTCTGCCCTTGGCTAGGTTTGAGCTGTACAAATACATGTGTCAAAGGTGACTGCATCCGGCTCTGTGCATGTGTCTTGTATCTGCACAGCGCTTGGCTGTCCTTGGCTAGGGTTGAGCTGTACAAATACCCCACACATACATACACTGGATGCTAAAGCCAGTAGGAGGCTAAGCACAGCAATGAATGTTTCAGTAATGAAGTTAGCTTCTGGGAGGGGAGAGGGGGTGCATCTCCATCCTCTAAACAATTCTTGGATCACAAAAGCATGATGCCCCAACACACAGTTGCTGTGTAGTATTTACAACCTATGTCAATGAGTGCTTCAGTACTTTCTGCAATTACCACCTACAGGTTCCTGCAAGCAGAGATTGAGGAGGAATACACTACTCCTTTAAAAAACAGTGTGTAGAGATTAGCAAACATGAGTTTTTCATGCTCTCCTACAGCCTTCCATTGGGTAACATGCATACTCATGTTAATGTCTACAAATCACTCTCAGCTTGTGGGACCAGATTACCCCGCAGCGTCCTTGCCATATAGTAGAGAAGTGTTGGCTCAAGCCAGGCTTCAAGCCATGAATTCTCTCTCCTGTTTCGGGATCACCATGTCCCTTTGTGGCTAGACACAGAGAAGCTTTGCCAGGCAGCTCACACTTGCTCAGTGCCTGAGAGCCACAGGTGAATTTTCCACCCTCCAGGCCTTGTTTTCCCCTCCCTTCATTTTACCATTCTCTCTACAAGGAGAAGACCAAAGCCAGTCCTTTTGAGTATAATCATTGCGTGTACCCACAAAAAGTAGGATACACCTTACATCATTCATCATAATCATGATGATGATATGACATTTATAAAGTGCACAGATACTCTCAGGAGTCTCCCGGCGCTGGATCTAATGAATGCACCATTCTGAAATCCAACCACAAGATGGGAGTTAATTTCCTTACAAAATACCTATATTTCCCAACCTTTTAGTTTGAAGCTTCACACAGTAAACAATTCATGAGTATTGAAAAGCCACATTCAAAGCACAGACTCATGAGCAGGCAGCACTAACCACTGCCATGGTACTTTCTAGGATTGACTATTGCATCTTGTTAAGCATTGGGGCTCCAACACATGCTCCCACCCATTTGTACTGGATGCAGAGTAACGCAGTGACGCTGCCCTGCTATGGGAGAGTGCGGGACCACGTGATTCCTGGCAACTTGAGGCCCGCCTTCACTGTCTGGCTGTGTCGGCTAGACTGACATTTAGCTGAAGGGAGCACATGGTACCGCGTCAGTCCTAACAAGGCCCGCCTTCAATGTCCACCTTTGCCGGCTAGACTGGAATTTTGGATTAGAGAAGGGCGGGACTAAGTCAGTCCTGACAAGGCCCACCGTCACTGGCTGGCTGTGGCTGCTAAACGCCCTTAAATGGCACATAAAGCAACCCTGAATGCAGGGCTTCAAAACACTAAGCTGGACATAGCCTGTTTTCTGGTGCTGCCCTCCCTATTCATCTGCTCAGTGTGGGATACTGAAGCATTAACTGGGACGTAAACAAAGTATGTACTCCCACAACTTTAGTGATGCAGAGCCTTGGGGAAGAATACAGTCAATGAGAAACTTTGGGCTTACCCTTGGTAGATATTCATGCATTAAAATGTATATAGAATAAACCTACAGGCAAAGCTATAAGGCGCTCTAGTTTTGAAGACGATACAAGATTTTCTACAGCAACCATGGGCTTTTACATACTTGAATGACATATTTACACTTCACACGAATGCTGCTGTTTTGCATTTCACATGTTTAGGCACAAGGAGATTATGTCATGTGCCCAGAATGACTCACTTTCAGTCAGGTGCCAAAGCCTGTAGTACAGACCAGAGACCCAGGATCCATAATCAGCAGCTCGGCTAGTAGACCACATCTTCTCCCAGCGTGCGGCACAAAGGCACCATGCTTTTCCGAAGAGAAATGTGAGTGAAGTGCTTCAGCAGCACCAAACTGACATTGAATCTAAGAAGCGGGAGGGCTGGACTCTGGTGGGACCAAGGATGGATGCTCTCCTCCGAGCATCATGACCCTCTGCTGGGTCCTGGCTCTAAGGGAGGTGGATCAGGTGCATTTGTGCTGTGATCTCTGTGGACGAGTCTTGGAATTCAGGGCAAGGATGGGGATTCTGTCTAAGCGGCACGGAAGCCTGTGGCAGGAGAGAATATAGCGGTGATGTTCCATCCCTCAGGATCACCTTGAGGATCCTGAGGACCTTCACATACCAGGCATTTATTGGCAAGATCCTTGAAAAAACAGTTTTTGTAACTCCAAGATCGCATTACTACTAACCACGTCCTGCTTGACTATGAGTCTGGCTGCGGATCACGCTGCAGCACAGAGACTGCTCCTTAAACAACGCAGACGATGCCCTGCTGTTCACAGATGAAGATGGCCCCTGCCTCCTGATATTGCTAGACCTCTCAGCTGCGCTCGACACAGATGATCAACCCACACCCTTACACACCCTAAAGTCTTGAAAGGGATTTGGCAGTAATGTTCTTCACTGGTTCTCTCCCACCTTTCTCAACCGGAAGCAGTTTGTTCACATGGGTACATCCAGGTCCCAAAAGATCCCTATCACTCATATAGTTCCCCAGAGCTTCATACTAACCCCTGTCAACTTCAACCTCTACATGGAGCCAAATGGTGCTCTACTCACATATAACTGCAAAAAGAACAATTGATGGACGGAATGCTGAACAATGTCGAATATTTACCCTCAGTACAGAGATTTGGGTCTAAACTATCATTTTTTTTATCACTATGCCATTCCAGTTTGGACCCAGCCATATGCAAATCAGTCTTGACCCTGCTCCCCATGGGAACAGTCCAACATTCCATCCATCTCCTTGCAGGTTTTTCCATTTGCCGCCCTAAGTGAGCAGGGTATGCCCAGACGTGGGTCCTGGGCTCACTATGCTAATGGAACCAAGCTATACCTGGCTAAAGAGCCCTAACTAGGGCAAAACCGGCCCTAGGTTGCTTGCGTTCTGGTTCAGGGAGGACCTGGCCTGGCAGTTTGACCTGGACTGTTCCCATGAGGAGCAGGTTCAAGACTGATTTGCTTATGGCTGGGTCCGAACTGGGGTGGCATGGTGGGTCGAGCGATTGCCACTGGCTGAGATTAATTCAAGAATTCCTTCCATCACCTGACAGCATCCAGATTCACCAATATTCTGATGATACAGAACACTACATGAAAGTCTTCTCTGCTCAGACACTGAATGCCTCAAACACTGCCTACATGTCATCCAGAGATGGATGTTCAGCACCTTCCTGAAGCTCAACCCAACTAAGACAGAATTCCTATTTTTGTGTCTAATATAACAAACAAGAAACAGTACAAACATGACTCAGCATGACTCAATGACATGAACCATAACAGCTTTCAACCTGAACTTTCAGTGAATGCCTAGTCACTTGGATTCATCCTGGACACTACCCTCACCCTCAAGGAACACACTGACAAAAAACAAAGACGGTCTAGTATCAGCACTCTCTTCTAAAGAAAGTGAAACTGTCTCTTCCAGAAAGTGACTACAGGACTGCTGTTCAAGCCCTCCTACTCTCGCACGTGGATGGTAGTAAAGCCCTACTCCATTGGCCACCCAGACTTCACACAGTGGCACCCTTTAAAAGCATGCTACACTCTGCAGCACATCTTATTCAGGGCCTGAACAAATTTACAGTCATCATGACCAGCGCCTCGATTATCTTGCAGACAAGCTCGCCATCTGTGATGGTTCTCAGCACACCTGTAGCCAGGAAACCATCAGACTGCAAACTAAGAATCGTAAAAAAACAAAGCAAGGGAGCAGGCCTTTTCTATCTATGCACCCAGGATGTGGATCAACATCGCCAATTTCATCTGACTGCCCTAGTGCTGCTTCAATGTGAGAAAGAGTTGAAGATGAACCTCTTTAAAGAACAGTACATCACAATGCATTAAACAAACACAACCCAGCTTCCTCTCCTATTACTTGTTGACTTGACGCTGGTCTTTAACCATATACAGAGCTCTGCTGCCTTTTGGCTAGGTTTCCACTATAGAAATACCACATAAATACATGCATACAAGGCATTGAATTCATGATTTGGCCAGCAACAGATAGCAACAAAGCGGCCCAACTATTGCTGGGGAGCAAGAGGGATGTGTTAAATGTAGATACACTGCTAGAACCATGAGGTATAGAGGATGCGCTGCATACATTTTGAAAGGTATCGCCATAACCAGTGCTGGTGCATTACAACTGGTCCAATCACCCTCTGGGACTAAAGTCATATGTGTGTAGAGAGGCACTCTCAGGGTGAGCAGCAAGTAACAGTCAATCTCTACAGTCAAACACCTACAGATGGTTGGAGAAGCACACAAAAGAGGTAAAAAAGACTTCTTTCAATCCAAAGAGTGGAAACTGAAGGAGACGGAGGAAGAGAAGGTGCTCGGCCCCTGCAACTGTCAGGCAGAGGGATAGAAAGGCATGATGCTGGCACTTTACTCCACTATACAAAAGCTGGAGAACCTGAAGGTAACCTCAGCTATGGTGCAAGCTTGTATGGAGAGAGTGGAACCAAACTAAACAGGGCTGGAAGCTTCAGTCAAGGAACTTGGTCCAATGGTGCAGCATTTGGAAAACCGAGGGAGCCGGATGGAGGAGGAGGTTCAATCACAAACTGACTTAAAGGCAAGTGTCTGGAGCACCGCAATCCACCGACAGCAAAATGGAGACCATAGTAATTCATTGGCAGAGGGCACATAGCAGGGATCTAGGCTTCAAAGCAGCGCCTTCAGATACAGAACTAACTGTTGAAGATGCTTTCTGCACACCATCTTCGTGGGACCTATTTGAGGGTCCAGTGCACACAGGGTTACTTGGCATGAATTGTGTCAACTGGCCCTTTTGCTACTGATGTACTGGGGTCAGACCTACGGTTGGACCCACATTGAGCATCAAGCACAGCCCTTAGCATTTAATTGTCCGGGTAGTGAAGCAGATTGATCTATGGTTTACTCAGAATGGCAGTGTGTGGTTCAGGCACTCAGAGCTCAATGCACACAATAAGTCATCGTGCAACTAGTGCTTCATCTGTATCCATAGAACAGTACTTCGTTCCACCATAAGAAATGTTTACTTACTTGTAGTCCTGGCTCTGCATTGTAGGCATTGTGACTTCATTGAAGTCATAAATGCTAGATGAATTCCCCACAACTTCGGGTAGGAAGGATGGATATGTTCTAATGACTACTCCATAAAAATGATGAATGGTTTGACCATTAATCGTAAAGCGTAACCTCGATTCACTATGTTCAGCACCCACTTGTCTGAAGTTATCAGTGACAAGATACCACTCCCCCCATGGAGTGGCAAACAGAGGGGGGGGTACTAGGTTGTCAAATCCTGTTTCTGGAGGAGTGTTGTATTATCCTCCAGAAGACTGTCTCGGAGTTGTCGATTTTTGCTTCAATGTATTCTTGCTGTAAGGGTAGCTTTATCCTTGCTGTTGGTGATATTGTGGTTGAAATAGCCAGCGTGGGGATTGAACCGTATGTGGGTAATACATGGTGTCCTTTGGCTTACCAACAGCTTTTAGGGTATCCACCTCTTTTTCATTTGAATCATTTCTTCCTCAGTGTCATGGCTAAATAGCTTGGTACCAGAAAAAGGAAGATTGAGATTTCTTGTTGTGCATCTGGTTTATGAGGGCCAAACTTAACAAGGATAATTGGTGGAGTGATACCCCATGGCAATAGCCTATAGAGGCCAATTCTGCCCCATCAATAGCTGCACATATGACTTGATTAGACACAGAGTTTGTTGACCATGTCCTCAAAATGCTGCTGTATATGGAGATCTTCTTAACATGATTCAGGGCATAATTTAGATATTGGCAGAGGGGAATACTCTGTCACAAACATGACGGAGATCCCGTCCACCGTATTACAATCCTATTATATCCTATGAAGATCGCAATACGCCAGACGGCATATCCGTCACGTTTGTGACGGAGTATTCCATCTGCCGAGATCTAAATAAGGCCCTCAGTTCCTTCTCATATTTTTTTGTCATAGCAACCTAGAAGGGCTGTATCACTCACATTTTGTAATACCATGGTCGTGTGTTGCACATCTTCCTCCCACGTATATCAATTATTTTTCTCTCTATTTCGGGTGAAGCAGTGGTCGCTGGTACCAAAGCATGACGTTTTCTGATGGAGGTGACAATCACAGATTCTGGATTAGGCTCAGAATTTGGAATTCGGGTTCCTGTTATTGTGGTTTCCATATCGCTTTTACAGCCTTGGAGTTATCACATTGACAGTTGCCAGTGACAAGAATATATCTAACGCAATCTCTAGAAGACCTAAGAGCAAGGGAAGCAATGGTCTTGGAGATGCACTTGGCTGAAGAGTCTCCAGTACAACAGCAGTACTCCCAGTCACAGCCAGCGGGTGTCACTGTAACAGCAGTACCCCCAGTCACATCCAGCAGGTGTCACTGTAACAGCAGTACCCCCAGTCACATCCAGCAGGTGTCACTGTGACAACAGTACCCCCAGTCACAGCCAGCAGGTGTCACTGTGACAACAGTAGCCCCAGTCACAGCCAGCAGGTGTCACTGTAAGAGCAGTAACCCCAGCCACAGCCAGCAGGTGTCACTGAAATACCAGTACCCTCAGTCTCAGCCAGCAGGTGTCACTGTAAGAGCAGTACCCTCAGTCTCAGCCGGCAGGTGACACTGTAACAGCAGTACCCCCCAGTCACAGCCAGCAGGTGTCACTGTAACAGCAGTACCCCCAGTCACATCCAGCAGGTGTCACTGTAACAGCAGTACCCCCAGCCACAGCCACCAGTGTCACTGTAAGAGCAGTACCCTCAGCCACAGCCAGCAGGTGTCACTGTAAGAACAGTACCCCCAGTCACAGCCAGCAGGTGTCACTGTGACAACAGTAGCCCCAGTCACAGCCAGCAGGTGTCACTGTAAGAGCAGTACCCTCAGTCTCAGCCAGCAGGTGTCACTGTAAGAGCAGTGCCTCCAGCCACATCCACCAGGTGTCACTGTAAGAGCAGTACCCCCAGTCTCAGCCAACAGGTGTCACTGTAAGAGTAGTACCCCCAGCCACAGCCAGCAGTTGTCACTGTAAGAGCAGTACCCCCAGTCACAGCCAGCAGGTGTCACTGTCAGAGAAGTACCCACAGCCAGCAGGTGTCACTGTAACAGCAGTACTCTCAGCCACTGTAAGAGGAGTACCCCCAGCCACAGCCAGCATTTGTCACTGTAACAGCAGTACCTCCAGCCACAGCCAGCTGGTGTCACTGTAACAGCAGTACCCCCAGTCACAGCCAGCAGGTGTCACGGTAACAGCAGTAACCCCAGTCACAGCCAGAAGGTGTCACTGTAACAGCAGTACCCCCAGTCACAGCCAACAGGTGCCACTGTAAGAACAGTACCCCCAGCCACAGCAAGCAGGTGTCACTCTAACAGTGGTACCCCCAGCCACAGCCAGCATGTGTCACTGTAACAGCAGTACCCACAGCCAGCAGGTGTCACTGTAAGAGTGGTACCCCCAGCCACAGCCAGCAGGTGGCACTGTAACAGCAGTACACCCAGCCACAGCCAGCAGGTGTCACTGTAAGAGCGGTACTCCCAGCCACAGCCAGCAGGTGTCACTGTAACAGCAGTACCCCAGCCACAGTTAGCAGGTGTCACTGTAACAGCAGTACCCTCAGTCACAGCCAGCAGGTTTCACTGTAACAGCAGTGGCCCCAGCCACAGCCAGCAGGTGTCACCATAAGAGCAGTACCCCCAGCCACAGCCAGAAGGTGTCACTGCAAGAGCAGTACCACAGCAGTACCCCCAGCCACAGCCAGCAGGTGTCACTGTAAGAGCAGTACCCCCAGCCACAGCCACCAGGTGTCACTGTAAGAGCAGTACCCTCAGCCACAGCCAGCAGGTGTCACTGTAAGAGCAGTACCTCCAGCAACAGCCACCAGGTATCACTGTAAGAGCAGTGCTTCCAGCCACAGCCAGCAGGTGTCACTGTAAGAGCAGTACCCCCAGTCTCAGCCAGCAGGCGTCACTGTAAGAGCAGTACCCCTAGCCACAGCCAGCAGGTGTCACTGTAAGAGCGGTACCCCCAGCCACAGCCAGCAGGTGTCACAGTAAGAGCAGTACCCCCAGCCACAGCCAGCAGGTGTCACTGTAAGAGCTGTACTCCCAGCCACAGGCAGCAGGTGTCACCGTAAGAGCAGTATCCCCAGTCACAGCCAGCAGGTGTCACTGTCACAGCAGTACCCCCAGCCATAGCCAGCAGGTGTCACTGTAAGAGCAGTACCCCCAGCCACAGCTACCAGTTGTCACTGTAAGAGCAGTACCTCCAGCCACTGCCAGCAGGTGTCACTGTAAGAGCAGTACCCCCAGCCACAGCCACCAGTTGTCACTGTAAGAGCAGTACCTCCAGCCACTGCCAGCAGGTGTCACTGTAAGAGCAGTACCTCCAGCCACAACCAGCAGGTGTCACTGTAAGAGCAGTACCCCCAGCCACAGCCAGCAGGTGTCACTGTAACAGCAGTACCCCCAGTCACAGCCAGCATGTGTCACTGTGACAACAGTAGCCCCAGTCACAGCAAGCAGGTGTTACTGTAAGAGCAGTACCCCCAGCCACAGCCAGCAGGTGTCACTGTAAGAGCAGTCCCCCAGTCCCAGCCAGCAGGTATCACTGTAACAGCAGTACCCTCAGTCACAACTAGCAGGTGTCACTGTAAGAGCAGTACCCCCAGCCACAGCCAGCAGGCGTCACTCTAACAGCGGTACCCCCAGCCACAGCCAGCATGTGTCACTGCAACAGCAGTCCCACAGCCACAGCCAGCAGGTGTCACTGTAAGAGCAGTACCCCCAGTCTCAGCCAGCAGGTATCACTGTAACAGCAGTACCCTCAGTCACAGCCAGCAGGTGTCACTGTAAGAGCAGTACCCCCAGCCACAGCCAGCAGGTGTCACTCTAACAGCGGTACCCTCAGCCACCGTCAGCATGTGTCACTGTAACAGCAGTACCCCTAGCCACAGCCAGCAGGTGTCACTGTAAGAGCAGTACCCCCAGTCTCAGCCAGCAGGTATCACTGTAACAGCAGTACCCCCAGCCACAGCCAGCAGGTGTCACTGTAAGAGCAGTACCCCCAGTCTCAGCCAGCAGGTATCACTGTAACAGCAGTCCCCCCCAGCCACAGCCAGCAGGTGTCACTGTGAGAGCAGTACCCCCAGTGTCAGCCAGCAGGTATCACTGTAACAGCAGTGCCCCCAGCCACAGCCAGCAGGTGTTACTGTAAGAGCAGTACCCCCAGCCACAGCCAGCAGGTGTCACTCTAACAGTGGTACCCCCAGCCAAAGCCAGCATGTGTCACTGTAACAGCAGTACCCCCAGCCACAGCCAGCAGGTGTCACTGTAAGAGCAGTACCCCCAGTCTCAGCCAGCAGGTATCACTGTAACAGCAGTGTCCTCAGCCACAGCCAACAGGTGTCACTGTAAGAGCAGTACCCCCAGTCTCAGCCAGCAGGTATCACTGTAACAGCAGTGCCCACAGCCACAGCCAGCAGGTGTCACTGTAAGAGCAGTACCCCCAGCCACAGCCAGCAGGTGTCACTCTAACAGTGGTACCCCCAGCCACAGCCAGCATGTGTCACTGTAACAGCAGTGCCCCCAGCCACAGCCAGCAGGTGTCACTGTAAGAGCAGTACCCTCAGTCTCAGCCAGCAGGTATCACTGTAACAGCAGTACCCCCAGCCACAGTCAGCAGGTGTCACTGTAAGAGCAGTACCCCCAGTCTCAGCCAGCAGGTATCAATGTCACAGCAGTGCCCCCAGCCACAGCCAGCAGGTGTCACTGTAAGAGCAGTACCCCCAGTCTCAGCCAGCAGGTATCACTGTAACAGCAGTACCCCCAGCCACAGCCAGCAGGTGTCACTGTAAGAGCAGTACCCCAGTCTCAGCCAGCAGGTATCACTGTAACAGCAGTACCCTCAGTCACAGCCAGCAGGTGTCACTGTAACAGCAGTACCCTCAGCCACAGCCAGCAGGTGTCACTGTAAGGGCGGTACCCCCAGCCACAGCCAGCAGGTATCACTGTAACAGTAGTACCCTCAGTCACAGCCAGCAGGTATCAATGTCACAGCAGTACCCCCAGCCACAGCCAGCAGGTGTCACTGTAAGAGCAGTACCCCCAGTCTCAGCCAGCAGGTATCACTGTAAAAGCAGTGCCCCCAGCCACAGCCAGCAGGTGTCACTGTAAGAGCAGTACCCCCAGTCTCAGCCAGCAGGTATCACTGTAACAGCAGTACCCCCAGCCACAGCCAGCAGGTGTCACTGTAAGAGCAGTACCCCCAGTCTCAGCCAGCAGGTATCAATGTCACAGCAGTACCCCCAGCCACAGCCAGCAGGTGTCACTGTAAGAGCAGTACCCCCAGTCTCAGCCAGCAGGTATCAATGTCACAGCAGTACCCCCAGCCACAGCCAGCAGGTGTCACTGTAAGAGTAGTACCCTCAGTCACAGCCAGCAGGTGTCACTGTAACAGCAGTGCCCCCAGCCACAGCCAGCAGGTGTCACTGTAAGAGCAGTACCCCCAGTCTCAGCCAGCAGGTATCAATGTCACAGCAGTACCCCCAGCCACAGCCAGCAGGTGTCACTGTAAGAGCAGTACCCCCAGTCTCAGCCAGCAGGTGTCACTGTAAGGGTGGTACCCCCAGCCACAGCCAGCAGGTATCACTGTAACAGTAGTACCCTCAGTCACAGCCAGCAGGTATCAATGTCACAGCAGAACCCCCAGCCACAGCCAGCAGGTGTCACTGTAAGAGCAGTACCCCCAGTCTCAGCCAGCAGGTATCACTGTAAAAGCAGTGCCCCCAGCCACAGCCAGCAGGTGTCACTGTAAGAGCAGTACCCCCAGTCTCAGCCAGCAGGTATCAATGTCACAGCAGTACCCCCAGCCACAGCCAGCAGGTGTCACTGTAAGAGGAGTACCCCCAGTCTCAGCCAGCAGGTGTCACTGTAAGGGCGGTACCCCCAGCCACATCCAGCAGGTATCACTGTAACAGTAGTACCCTCAGTCACAGCCAGCAGGTATCAATGTCACAGCAGTACCCCCAGCCACAGCCAGCAGGTGTCACTGTAAGAGCAGTACCCCCAGTCTCAGCCAGCAGGTATCACTGTAAAAGCAGTGCCCCCAGCCACAGCCAGCAGGTGTCACTGTAAGAGCAGTACCCCAGTCTCAGCCAGCAGGTATCACTGTAACAGCAGTGCCCCCAGCCACAGCCAGCAGGTGTCACTGTAAGAGCAGTACCCCCAGTCACAGCCAGCAGGTATCAATGTCACAGCAGTACCCCCAGCCACAGCCAGCAGGTGTCACTGTAAGAGCAGTACCCCCAGTCTCAGCCAGCAGGTATCAATGTCACAGCAGTACCCCCAGCCACAGCCAGCAGGTGTCACTGTAAGAGCAGTACCCTCAGTCACAGCCAGCAGGTGTCACTGTAACAGCAGTGCCCACAGCCACAGCCAGCAGGTGTCACTGTAAGAGCAGTACCCCCAGTCTCAGGCAGCAGGTATCAATGTCACAGCAGTACCCCCAGCCACAGCCAGCAGGTGTCACTGTAAGAGCAGTACCACCAGTCTCAGCCAGCAGGTATCACTGTAACAGCAGTGCCCCCAGCCACAGCCGTGCGATACAAAAGGGGATGATGGACGGAACGTTTGAGCCAATCAAACACTCACCCCCAGTCAACTGATCTGGGTTTAATCCATCATCATTCTTTAGCTCACTCCACCACCCAAGTTCAGACATGGCCATATGCAAATCAGTCTGACCCTGTGCCTCATGGGAACAGTCCAGCCCGAACTGCCAAGCCATGTCTTCCCTGGACCGGAAACAAGCATCCTAGGACCGGTTTCTGGCATTCCAGCCGTCATCAGCCAGGCTTGCTTGAATCCAGTGGCAAAGTGAGCAAGGGACCCACGTCTGGGCATACCCCCGCCAACTTAGGGCGAACAAAGCGATACAAAAGGGGATGATGGACGGAACGCTTGAGCCAATCAAACACTCACCCCCAGTCAACTGATCTGGGTTTAATCCATCATCATTCTTTAGCTCACTCCACCACCCCAGTTCAGACATGGCCATATGCAAATCAGTCTGACCCTGTGCCTCATGGGAACAGTCCAGCCCGAACTGCCAAGCCATGTCTTCCCTGGACCGGAAACAAGCATCCTAGGACCGGTTTCTGGCATTCCAGCCGTCATCAGCCAGGCTTGCTTGAATCCAGTGGCAAAGTGAGCAAGGGACCCACGTCTGGGCATACCCCCGCCAACTTAGGGCAAACAAAGCGATACAAAAGGGGATGATGGACGGAACGTTTGAGCCAATCAAACACTCACCCCCAGTCAACTGATCTGGGTTTAATCCATCATCATTCTTTAGCTCACTCCACTGTAAGAGCAGTACCTCCAGCAACAGCCACCAGGTATCACTGTAAGAGCAGTGCTTCCAGCCACAGCCAGCAGGTGTCACTGTAAGAGCAGTACCCCCAGTCTCAGCCAGCAGGTATCACTGTAACAGCAGTGCCCCCAGCCACAGCCAGCAGGTGTCACTGTAAGAGCAGTACCCCCAGTCTCAGCCAGCAGGTATCACTGTAACAGCAGTCCCCCCCAGCCACAGCCAGCAGGTGTCACTGTGAGAGCAGTACCCTCAGCCACAGCCAGCAGGTGTCATCTAACAGTGGTACCCCCAGCCACAGCCAGCAGGTATCACTGTAACAGCAGTACCCCCAGCCACAGCCAGCAGGTGTCACTGTAAGAGCAGTACCCCCAGTCTCAGCCAGCAGGTATCACTGTAACAGCAGTACCCTCAGTCACAGCCAGCAGGTGTCACTGTAACAGCAGTACCCTCAGCCACAGCCAGCAGGTGTCACTGTAAGGGCGGTACCCCCAGCCACAGCCAGCAGGTATCACTGTAACAGTAGTACGCTCAGTCACAGCCAGCAGGTATCAATGTCACAGCAGTACCCCCAGCCACAGCCAGCAGGTGTCACTGTAAGAGCAGTACCCCCAGTCTCAGCCAGCAGGTATCACTGTAAAGCAGTGCCCCCAGCCACAGCCAGCAGGTGTCACTGTAAGAGCAGTACCCCCAGTCTCAGCCAGCAGGTATCACTGTAACAGCAGTGCCCCCAGCCACAGCCAGCAGGTGTCACTGTAAGAGCAGTACCCCCAGTCTCAGCCAGCAGGTATCAATGTCACAGCAGTACCCCCAGCCACAGCCAGCAGGTGTCACTGTAAGAGTAGTACCCTCAGTCACAGCCAGCAGGTGTCACTGTAACAGCAGTGCCCCCAGCCACAGCCAGCAGGTGTCACTGTAAGAGCAGTACCCCCAGTCTCAGCCAGCAGGTATCAATGTCACAGCAGTACCCCCAGCCACAGCCAGCAGGTGTCACTGTAAGAGCAGTACCCCCAGTCTCAGCCAGCAGGTATCACTGTAACAGCAGTGCCCCCAGCCACAGCCAGCAGGTGTCACTGTAAGAGCAGTACCCCCAGTCTCAGCCAGCAGGTATCACTGTAACAGCAGTGCCCCCAGCCACAGCCAGCAGGTGTCACTGTAAGAGCAGTACCCCCAGTCTCAGCCAGCAGGTATCACTGTAACAGCAGTCCCCCCAGCCACAGCCAGCAGGTGTCACTGTGAGAGCAGTACCCTCAGCCACAGCCAGCAGGTGTCACTCTAACAGTGGTACCCCCAGCCACAGCCAGCATGTGTCACTGTAACAGCAGTACCCCCAGCCACAGCCAGCAGGTATCACTGTAAGAGCAGTGGTTCTTGGCTCATCCGCATTCTGAAGCACTGCTCTTGCGAGAGCAGCCTGCGCTCAGTGGACCTACACAGTGGTGAACAAAGCGCAGCTACTGTACCGCGAAAGTGGCCTCCTTGACATCCTCTATTTCCTCCACTTTATCAATGAGCACTTTCCGAAGTACAAGGACTTGGCACTCAAGGAACTTGGCATATCCAAATATTGCGAAGAAGGAGGCGTTTGTGTGCTGCACCAGTTTCTTGGCTTTCTTGTAGGCTGGTTTGAAGTTATCCCATTCCTCGAGCCTGGCAAACCTGCAAAAGAACCAGAAAGAGGTGCTTAGGGGTGCAGAGGACTCTTCTTCCATCTGCTTGCAAGATTCTGGTAGATCAGTGTGTTTGTGCACCTGGATAGGGGAACAGTGCACTCAGGTGAGCACTTAAGGGTACTGGGGGGTCTCAGTAGTGCTGTAGCAGGAGCAGTACAAGCCAGGACTGAGTCAATTGTCAGAGGTGAGGGTGCGCAGTACTGAAGTGGCAGGGGCGCTGCAGGCTAGGGTTGAGTCAACTGTCAGAGGTGAGGGTGCGCAGTACTGGGGTGGCAAGGGTGCTGCAGGCTAGGGTTGAGTCAATTGTCAAAGGTGAGGGTGCGCAGTACTGAAGTGGCAGGGGAGCTGCAGGCTAGGGTTGAGTCAATTGTCAGAGGTGAGGGTGCGCAGTACTAGGGTGGCAAGGGTGCTGCAGGCTAGGGTTGAGTCAATTGTCAGAGGTGAGGGTGCGCAGTACTGAAGTGGCAGGGGCGCTGTAGGCTAGGGTTGAGTCAATTGTCAGAGGTGAGGGTGCTCAGTACTAGGGTGGCCGGGGTGCTGCAGGCTAGGGTTGAGTCAATTGTCAAAGGTGAGGGTGCGCAGTACTGAAGTCTCAGGGGCGCTGCAGGCTAGGGTTGAGTCAATTGTCAGAGGTAAGGGTGCGCAGTACTGGGGTGGCAAGGGTGCTGCAGGCTAGGGTTGAGGCAATTGTCAGAGGTGAGGGTGCGAAGTACTGAAGTGGCAGGGGTGCTGCAGGCTAGGGTTGAGTCAATTGTCAGAGGTGAGGGTGCGCAGTACTGAAGTGGCAGGGGCGCTGCAGGCTAGGGTTGAGTAAATTGTCAAAGGTGAGGGTGCGCAGTACTGGGGTGGCAAGGGTGCTGCAGGCTAGGGTTGAGTCAATTGTCAGAGGTGAGGGTGTTCAGTACTGGGGTGGCAAGGGTGCTGCAGGCTAGGGTTGAGTCAATTGTCAAAGGTGAGGGTGTTCAGTACTGGGGTGGCAAGGGTGCTGCAGGCTAGGGTTGAGTCAATTGTCAGAGGTGAGGGTGCGCAGTACTGGGGTGGCAAGGGTGCTGCAGGCTAGGGTTGAGTCAATTGTCAAAGAAGAGGGTGCGCAGTACTGGGGTGGCAGGGGCGCTGCAGGCTAGGGTTGAGTCAATTGTCAGAGGTGAGGGTGTGCAGTACTAGGGTGGCAGGGGCGCTGCAAGCAAGGGTTGAGTCAATTGTCAGAGGTGAGGGTGTTCAGTACTGGGGTGGCAAGGGTGCTGAAGGCTAGAGTTGAGTCAATTGTCAGAGCTGAGGGTGCGCAGTACTGGGGTGGCAGGGCGCTGCAGGCTAGGGTTGAGTCAATTGTCAGAGGTGAGGGTGCGCAGTACTGGGGTGGCCGGGGCGCTGAAGGCTAGGGTTGAGTCAATTGTCAGAGGTGAGGGTGCGCAGTACTGGGGTGGCCGGGGCGCTGAAGGCTAGGGTTGAGTCAATTGTCAGAGGTGAGCGTGCGCAGTACTGGGGTGGCAGGGGCGCTGCAGGCTAGGGTTGAGTCAAATGTCAAAGGTGAGGGTGCGCAGTACTAGGATGGCCGGGGTGCTGCAGGCTAGGGTTGAGTCAATTGTCAGAGGTGAGGGTGCGCAGTACTGGGGTGGCAAGGGTGCTGCAGGCTAGGGTTGAGTCAATTGTCAGAGGTGAGTGCGCAGTACTGGGTTGGCAAGGGTGCTGCAGGTTAGGGTTGAGTCAATTGTCAAAGGCGAGGGTGTTCAGTACTGGGGTGGCAAGGGTGCTGCAGGCTAGGGTTGAGTCAATTGTCAAAGGTGAGGGTGCGCAGTACTGGGGTGGCAGGGGCGCTGCAGGCTAGTGTTGAGTCAATTGACAGAGGTGAGGGTGCGCAGTACTGAAGTGGCAGGGGCGCTGCAGGCTAGGGTTGAGTAAATTGTCAAAGGTGAGGGTGCGCAGTACTGGGGTGGCAGGGGCGCTGCAGGCTAGGGTTGAGTCAATTGTCAGAGGTGAGGGTGCGCAGTACTGGGGTGGCAGGGGCACTGCAGGCTAGGGTTGAGTCAAATGTCAAAGGTGAGGGTGCGCAGTACTAGGATGGCCGGGGTGCTGCAGGCTAGGGTTGACTCAATTGTCAGAGGTGAGGGTGCGCAGTACTGGGGTGGCAAGGGTGCTGCAGGCTAGGGTTGAGTCAATTGTCAGAGGTGAGTGCGCAGTACTGGGGTGGCAAGGGTGCTGCAGGCTAAGGTTGAGTCAATTGTCAAATGTGAGGGTGCTCAGTACTGGGATGGCAAGGGCGCTGCAGGCTAGGGTTGAGTCAATTGTCAGAGGTGAGGGTGCTCGGTACTGGGGTGGCCGGGGTGCTGCAGGCTAGGGTTGAGTCAATTGTCAGAGGTGAGGGTGCGCAGTACTGGGGTGGCAAGGGTGCTGCAGGCTAGGGTTGAGTCAATTGTCAGAGGTGAGGGTGCGCAGTACTAGGGTGGCAAGGGTGCTGCAGGCTAGGGTTGAGTCAATTGTCAGAGGTGAGGGTGCGCAGTACTGGGGTGGCCGGGGTGCTGCAGGCTAGGGTTGAGTCAATTGTCAGAGGTGAGATGTTCAGTACTGGGGTGGCAAGGATGCTGCAGGCTAGGGTTGAGTCAATTGTCAAAGGTGAGGGTGCGCAGTACTGGGGTGGCCGGGGTGCTGTAGGCTAGGGTTGAGTCAATTGTCAAAGGTGAGGGTGTTCAGTACTGGGGTGGCAAGGGTGCTGCAGGCTAGGGTTGAGTCAATTGTCAAAGGTGAAGGTGCGCAGTACTGGGGTGGCAGGGGCACTGCAGGCTAGGGTTGAGTCAATTGTCAGAGGTGAGGGTGCGCAGTACTGAAGTGGCAGGGGCACTGCAGGCTAGGGTTGAGTCAATTGTCAAAGGTGAGGGTGCGCAGTACTGGGGTGGCAGGGGCGCTGCAGGCTAGGGTTGAGTCAATTGTCAAAGGTGAGGGTGCGCAGTACTGGGGTGGCAGTGGTGCTGCAGGCTAGGGATGAGTCAATTGTCAGAGGTGAGGGTGCGCAGTACTGGGGTGGCAGGGGCGCTGCAGGCTAGGGTTGAGTCAATTGTCAGAGGTAAGGGTGCGCAGTACTGGGGTGGCAAGGGCGCTGCAGGCTAGGGTTGAGTCAATTGTCAAAGGTGAGGGTGCGCAGTACTGGGGTGGCAAGGGTGCTGAAGGCTAGGGTTGAGTCAATTGTCAGAGGTGAGGGTGCGCAGTACTGGGGTGGCAAGGGTGCTGAAGGCTAGGGTTGAGTCAATTGTCAGAGGTGAGGGTGCGCAGTACTGGGGTGGCAGGGGCGCTGCAGGCTAGGGTTGAGTCAATTGTCGGAGGTGAGGGTGCGCAGTACTGGGGTGGCAAGGGCGCTGCGGGCTAGGGTTGAGTCAATTGTCAGAGGTGAGGGTGCACAGTACTAGGGTGGTCGGGGTGCTGCAGGCTAGGGTTGAGTCAATTGTCAAAGGTGAGGGTGCGCAGTATTGGGGTGGCAGGGGCGCTGCAGGCTAGGGTTGAGTCAATTGTCAGAGGTGAGGGTGCGCAGTACTGGGGTGGCAAGGGCGCTGCAGGCTAGGGTTGAGTCAATTGTCAGAGGTGAGGGTGCGCAGTACTGGGGTGGCCGGGGTGCTGTAGGCTGGGGTTGAGTCAATTGTCAGAGGTGAGGGTGCGCAGTACTGGGGTGGCAGGGGCGCTGCAGGCTAGGGTTGAGTCAATTGTCAGAGGTGAGGGTGCGCAGTACTGGGGTGGCCGGGTGCTGCAGGCTAGGGTTGAGTCAATTGTTAGAGGTGAGGGTGCTCGGTACTGGGGTGGCCGGGGTGCTGTAGGCTGGGGTTGAGTCAATTGTCAGAGGTGAGGGTGCGCAGTACTGGGGTGGCAGGGGCGCTGCAGGCTAGGGTTGAGTCAATTGTCAGAGGTGAGGGTGCGCAGTACTGGGGTGGCCGGGGTGCTGTAGGCTAGGGTTGAGTCAATTGTCAAAGGTGAGAGTGCTCAGTACTGGGATGGCAAGGGTGCTGCAGGCTAGGGTTGAGTCAATTGTCAGAGGTGAGGGTGCTCGGTACTGGGGTGGCCGGGTGCTGCAGGCTAGGGTTGAGTCAATTGTCAGAGCTGAGGGTGCGCAGTACTGGGGTGGCAGGGGCGCTGCAGGCTAGGGTTGAGTCAATTGTCAGAGGTGAGGGTGCGCAGTACTGGGGTGGCCGGGGCGCTGAAGGCTAGGGTTGAGTCAATTGTCAGAGGTGAGGGTGCGCAGTACTGCGGTGGCAGGGGCGCTGCAGGCTAGGGTTGAGTCAAATGTCAAAGGTGAGGGTGTGCAGTACTAGGACGGCCGGGGTGCTGCAGGCTAGGGTTGAGTCAATTGTCAGAGGTGAGGGTGCGCAGTACTGGGGTGGCAAGGGTGCTGCAGGCTAGGGTTGAGTCAATTGTCAGAGGTGAGTGCGCAGTACTGGGGTGGCAAGGGTGCTGCAGGCTAGGGTTGAGTCAATTGTCAAAGGTGAGGGTGTTCAGTACTGGGGTGGCAGGGGTGCTGCAGGCTAGGGTTGAGTCAATTGTCAAAGGTGAGGGTGCGCAGTACTGGGGTGGCAGGGGCGCTGCAGGCTAGTGTTGAGTCAATTGTCAGAGGTGAGGGTGCGCAGTACTGAAGTGGCAGGGGCGCTGCAGGCTAGGGTTGAGTCAATTGTCAAAGGTGAGGGTGCGCAGTACTGGGGTGGCAGGGGCGCTGCAGGCTAGGGTTGAGTCAATTGTCAGAGGTGAGGGTGCGCAGTACTGGGGTGGCAGGGGCACTGCAGGCTAGGGTTGAGTCAAATGTCAAAGGTGAGGGTGCGCAGTACTAGGATGGCCGGGGTGCTGCAGGCTAGGGTTGACTCAATTGTCAGAGGTGACGGTGCGCAGTACTGGGGTGGCAAGGGTGCTGCAGGCTAGGGTTGAGTCAATTGTCAAATGTGTGGGTGCTCAGTACTGGGATGGCAAGGGTGCTGCAGGCTAGGGTTGAGTCAATTGTCAGAGGTGAGGGTGCTCGGTACTGGGGTGGCCGGGGTGCTGCAGGCTAGGGTTGAGTCAATTGTCAGAGGTGAGGGTGCGGAGTACTGGGGTGGCAAGGGTGCTGCAGGCTAGGGTTGAGTCAATTGTCAGAGGTGAGTGCGCAGTACTGGGTTGGCAAGGGTGCTGCAGGCTAGGGTTGAGTCAATTGTCAAAGGCGAGGGTGTTCAGTACTGGGGTGGCAAGGGTGCTGCAGGCTAGGGTTGAGTCAATTGTCAAAGGTGAGGGTGCGCAGTACTGGGGTGGCAGGGGCGCTGCAGGCTAGTGTTGAGTCAATTGTCAGAGGTGAGGGTGCGCAGTACTGAAGTGGCAGGGGCGCTGCAGGCTAGGGTTGAGTAAATTGTCAAAGGTGAGGGTGCGCAGTACTGGGGTGGCAGGGGCGCTGCAGGCTAGGGTTGAGTCAATTGTCAGAGGTGAGGGTGCGCAGTACTGGGGTGGCAGGGGCACTGCAGGCTAGGGTTGAGTCAAATGTCAAAGGTGAGGGTGCACAGTACTAGGATGGCCGGGGTGCTGCAGGCTAGGGTTGACTCAATTGTCAGAGGTGAGGGTGCGCAGTACTGGGGTGGCAGGGGCGCTGCAGGCTAGGGTTGAGTCAATTGTCAGAGGTGAGGGTGCGCAGTACTGGGGTGGCCGGGGTGCTGTAGGCTAGGGTTGAGTCAATTGTCAAAGGTGAGAGTGCACAGTACTAGGATGGCCGGGGTGCTGCAGGCTAGGGTTGACTCAATTGTCAGAGGTGAGGGTGCGCAGTACTGGGGTGGCAGGGGCGCTGCAGGCTAGGGTTGAGTCAATTGTCAGAGGTGAGGGTGCGCAGTACTGGGGTGGCCGGGGTGCTGCAGGCTAGGGTTGAGTCAATTGTCAGAGGTGAGGGTGCTCGGTACTGGGGTGGCCGGGGTGCTGCAGGCTAGGGTTGAGTCAATTGTCAGAGCTGAGGGTGCGCAGTACTGGGGTGGCAGGGGCGCTGCAGGCTAGGGTTGAGTCAATTGTCAGAGGTGAGGGTGCGCAGTACTGGGGTGGCCGGGGCGCTGCAGGCTAGGGTTGAGTCAATTGTCAGAGGTGAGGGTGCGCAGTACTGCGGTGGCAGGGGCGCTGCAGGCTAGGGTTGAGTCAAATGTCAAAGGTGAGGGTGTGCAGTACTAGGACGGCCGGGGTGCTGCAGGCTAGGGTTGAGTCAATTGTCAGAGGTGAGGGTGCGCAGTACTGGGGTGGCAAGGGTGCTGCAGGCTAGGGTTGAGTCAATTGTCAGAGGTGAGTGCGCAGTACTGGGGTGGCAAGGGTGCTGCAGGCTAGGGTTGAGTCAATTGTCAAAGGTGAGGGTGTTCAGTACTGGGGTGGCAGGAGTGCTGCAGGCTAGGGTTGAGTCAATTGTCAAAGGTGAGGGTGCGCAGTACTGGGGTGGCAGGGGCGCTGCAGGCTAGTGTTGAGTCAATTGTCAGAGGTGAGGGTGCGCAGTACTGAAGTGGCAGGGGCGCTGCAGGCTAGGGTTGAGTCAATTGTCAAAGGTGAGGGTGCGCAGTACTGGGGTGGCAGGGGCGCTGCAGGCTAGGGTTGAGTCAATTGTCAGAGGTGAGGGTGCGCAGTACTGGGGTGGCAGGGGCACTGCAGGCTAGGGTTGAGTCAAATGTCAAAGGTGAGGGTGCGCAGTACTAGGATGGCCGGGGTGCTGCAGGCTAGGGTTGACTCAATTGTCAGAGGTGAGGGTGCGCAGTACTGGGGTGGCAAGGGTGCTGCAGGCTAGGGTTGAGTCAATTGTCAGAGGTGAGTGCGCAGTAATGGGGTGGCAAGGGTGCTGCAGGCTAGGGTTGAGTCAATTGTCAAATGTGTGGGTGCTCAGTACTGGGATGGCAAGGGTGCTGCAGGCTAGGGTTGAGTCAATTGTCAGAGGTGAGGGTGCTCGGTACTGGGGTGGCCGGGGTGCTGCAGGCTAGGGTTGAGTCAATTGTCAGAGGTGAGGGTGCGGAGTACTGGGGTGGCAAGGGTGCTGCAGGCTAGGGTTGAGTCAATTGTCAGAGGTGAGGGTGCGCAGTACTAGGGTGGCAAGGGTGCTGCAGGCTAGGGTTGAGTCAATTGTCAGAGGTGAGGGTGCGCAGTACTGGGGTGGCCGGGGTGCTGCAGGCTAGGGTTGAGTCAATTGTCATAGGTGAGATGTTCAGCACTGGGGTGGCAAGGATGCTGCAGGCTAGGGTTGAGTCAATTGTCAAAGGTGAGGGTGCGCAGTACTGGGGTGGCCGGGGTGCTGTAGGCTAGGGTTGAGTCAATTGTCAAAGGTGAGGGTGTTCAGTACTGGGGTGGCAAGGGTGCTGCAGGCTAGGGTTGAGTCAATTGTCAAAGGTGAAGGTGCGCAGTACTGGGGTGGCAGGGGCGCTGCAGGCTAGGGTTGAGTCAATTGTCAGAGGTGAGGATGCGCAGTACTGAAGTGGCAGGGGCACTGCAGGCTAGGGTTGAGTCAATTGTCAAAGGTGAGGGTGCGCAGTACTGGGGTGGCAGGGGCGCTGCAGGCTAGGGTTGAGTCAATTGTCAAAGGTGAGGGTGCGCAGTACTGGGGTGGCAGGGGTGCTGTAGGCTAGGTATGAGTGTTTTACAGAACAAGGGTCCCACACAATTAGAATGCAAACTTAAAATTTCACAATTTCATAATAAAAATTGGAATAAACAAATGTTTAAGTTACGAGATAGGTATTTAATGCTAGTGTCAATGAAACAAGACAGTATTAACACGTGAAAAATAAGGGTGAGCAACCGTGACAAGGCAGAGGGAAATCGGCCGATTTCCTTACCCCAGGCAAGTGACTTAAAAATGTGACTTTTCAGTATGCGTAAATATAAATAAACAAAAGTCACAGTTGAGGTTACATCTCATACTCCACAGACAATATAGATAGTGGTATAGAGTTGAGAATGTATGTGTCGACGACGTTTCAATCCCGCAGAGAGTATCGGGATCTCATCAGGACTAATAGATAGAGCAGGTGCCTGAGAAGTTGCCAGTAGTACGGCAAGTATGGGAGCCGCGATGTGGAGAGCCAGGACGAGGTGCTGGCATAGGAGTCCGCCAGAAGCAGACAGGAGACGTTAGGTATAAGAGAGTTCGTCAGGTGCAGGGGTATCCGACCTGGAAACCGGGGGAAGCACCTCCCGGCCGGGAGGCTGAATAAAGGATCGGTGTACAAGTCGGCAGACCACTAATGGGTATTAATCAGCGCGACCCTAAAATCGGGGGTAGGTGCCGTTCGCCTGCTCGATGGCTGATAAAAGAGGGAACCGGCCGGCTGGAAGATCCGGGATAGAACAAGCAGTTGCGGTCAATGCCGGCACAAGAGTGAGGCTAGGGATGAGTCAATTGTCAGAGGTGAGGGTGCGCAGTACTGGGGTGGCAGGGGCGCTGCAGGCTAGGGTTGAGTCAATTGTCAGAGGTAAGGGTGCGCAGTACTGGGGTGGCAAGGGTGCTGCAGGCTAGGGTTGAGTCAATTGTCAAAGGTGAGGGTGCGCAGTACTGGGGTGGCAAGGGTGCTGAAGGCTAGGGTTGAGTCAATTGTCAGAGGTGAGGGTGCGCAGTACTGGGGTGGCAAGGGTGCTGAAGGCTAGGGTTGAGTCAATTGTCAGAGGTGAGGGTGCGCAGTACTGGGGTGGCAGGGGCGCTGCAGGCTAGGGTTGAGTCAATTGTCGGAGGTGAGGGTGCGCAGTACTGGGGTGGCAAGGGTGCTGCAGGCTAGGGTTGAGTCAATTGTCAAAGGTGAGGGTGCGCAGTACTGGGGTGGCAGGGGCGCTGCGGGCTAGGGTTCAGTCAATTGTCAGAGGTGAGGGTGCGCAGTACTAGGGTGGTCGGGGTGCTGCAGGCTAGGGTTGAGTCAATTGTCAAAGGTGAGGGTGCGCAATATTGGGGTGGCAGGGGCGCTGCAGGCTAGGGTTGAGTCAATTGTCAGAGGTGAGGGTGCGCAGTACTAGGGTGTCAAGGGTGCTGCAGGCTAGGGTTGAGTCAATTGTCAGAGGTGAGGGAGCGCAGTACTGAAGTGCCAGGGGCGCTGCAGTCTAGGGTTGAGTCAATTGTCAGAGGTGAGGGTGCGCAGTACTGGGGTGGCAAGGGTGCTGAAAGCTAGGGTTGAGTCAATTGTCAGAGGTGAGGGTGCGCAGTACTGGGGTGGCAAGGGTGCTGCAGGCTAGGGTTGAGTCAATTGTCAGAGGTGAGGGTGCGCAGTACTGAAGTGCCAGGGGCGCTGCAGGCTAGGGTTGAGTCAATTGTCAGAGGTGAGGGTGCGCAGTACTGGGGTGGCAAGGGTGCTGCAGGCTAGGGTTGAGTCAATTGTCAGAGGTGAGGGTGCGCAGTACTGAAGTGGCAGGGGCGCTGTAGGCTAGGGTTGAGTCAATTGTCAGAGGTGAGGGTGCTCAGTACTAGGGTGGTAGGGTTGAGTCAATTGTCAGAGGTAAGGGTGCGCAGTACTGGGGTGGGAAGGGTGCTGCAGGCTAGGGTTGAGTCAATTGTCAGAGGTGAGGGTGCGCAGTACTGAAGTGGCAGGGGTGCTGCAGGCTAGGGTTGAGTCAATTGTCAGAGGTGAGGGTGCGCAGTACTGAAGTGGCAGGGGCGCTGCAGGCTAGGGTTGAGTCAATTGTCAAAGGTGAGGGTGCGCAGTACTGGGGTGGCAAGGGTGCTGCAGGCTAGGGTTGAGTCAATTGTCAGAGGTGAGGGTGTTCAGTACTGGGGTGGCAAGGGTGCTGCAGGCTAGGGTTGAGTCAATTGTCAAAGGTGAGGGTGTTGAGTACTGGGGTGGCAAGGGTGCTGCAGGCTAGGGTTGAGTCAATTGTCAGAGGTGAGGGTGCGCAGTACTGGGGTGGCAAGGGTGCTGCAGGCTAGGGTTGAGTCAATTGTCAAAGAAGAGGGTGCGCAGTACTGGGGTGGCAGGGGCGCTGCAGGCTAGGGTTGAGTCAATTGTCAGAGGTGAGGGTGCGCAGTACTAGGGTGGCAAGGGTGCTGCAGGCTTGGGTTGAGTCAATTGTCAGAGGTGAGGGTGCGCAGTACTGAAGTGCCAGGGGCGCTGCAGGCTAGGGTTGAGTCAACTGTCAGAGGTGAGGGTGTGCAGTACTGGGGTGGCAAGGGTGCTGAAGGCTAGGGTTGAGTCAATTGTCAAAGGTGAGGGTGCGCAGTACTTCGGTGGCAAGGGTGCTGCAGGCTAGGGTTGAGTCAATTGTCAGAGGTGAGGGTGCGCAGTACTGAAGTGGCAGGGGCGCTGTAGGCTAGGGTTGAGTCAATTGTCAGAGCTGAGGGTGCGCAGTACGAGGGTGGCAAGGGTGCTGCAGGCTAGGGTTGAGTCAATTGTCAGAGGTGAGGGTGCGCAGTACTGAAGTGCCAGGGGCGCTGCAGGCTAGGGTTGAGTCAATTGTCAGAGGTGAGGGTGCGCAGTACTGGGGTGGCAAGGGTGCTGAAGGCTAGGGTTGAGTCAATTGTCAAAGGTGAGGGTGCGCAGTACTGGGGTGGCAAGGGTGCTGCAGGCTAGGGTTGAGTCAATTGTCAGAGGTGAGGGTGTTCAGTACTGGGGTGGCAAGGGTGCTGCAGGCTAGGGTTGAGTCAATTGTCAAAGGTGAGGGTGTTCAGTACTGGGGTGGCAAGGGTGCTGCAGTCTAGGGTTGAGTCAATTGTCAGAGGTGAGGGTGCGCAGTACTGGGGTGGCAAGGGTGCTGCAGGCTAGGGTTGAGTCAATTGTCAAAGAAGAGGGTGCGCAGTACTGGGGTGGCAGGGGCGCTGCAGGCTAGGGTTGAGTCAATTGTCAGAGGTGAGGGTGTGCAGTACTAGGGTGGCAGGGGCGCTGCAGGCAAGGGTTGAGTCAATTGTCAGAGGTGAGGGTGTTCAGTACTGGGGTGGCAAGGGTGCTGAAGGCTAGGGTTGAGTCAATTGTCAGAGCTGAGGGTGCGCAGTACTGGGGTGGCAGGGGCGCTGCACGCTAGGGTTGAGTCAATTGTCAGAGGTGAGGGTGCGCAGTACTGGGGTGGCCGGGGCGCTGAAGGCTAGGGTTGAGTCAATTGTCAGAGGTGAGGGTGCGCAGTACTGGGGTGGCAGGGGCGCTGCAGGCTAGGGTTGAGTCAAATGTCAAAGGTGAGGGTGCGCAGTACTGGGGTGGCAAGGGTGCTGCAGGCTAGGTTTGAGTCAATTGTCAGAGGTGAGTGCGCAGTACTGGGGTGGCAAGGGTGCTGCAGGCTAGGGTTGAGTCAATTGTCAAAGGTGAGGGTGTTCAGTACTGGGGTGGCAAGGGTGCTGCAGGCTAGGGTTGAGTCAATTGTCAAAGGTGATGGTGCGCAGTACTGGGGTGGCAGGGGCGCTGCATGCTAGTGTTGAGTCAATTGTCAGAGGTGAGGGTGCGCAGTACTGGGGTGGCCGGGGTGCTGCAGGCTAGGGTTGAGTCAATTGTTAGAGGTGAGGGTGCTCGGTACTGGGGTGGCCGGGGTGCCGAAGGCTGGAGTTGAGTCAATTGTCAGAGGTGAGGGTGCGCAGTACTGGGGTGGCAAGGGTGCTGCAGGCTAGGGTTGAGTCAATTGTCAAAGGTGAGGGTGCGCAGTACTGTGGTGCTGTAGGCTAGGGTTGAGTCAATTGTCAAAGGTGAGGGTGCTCAGTACTGGGATGGCAAGGGTGCTGCAGGCTAGGGTTGAGTCAATTGTCAGAGGTGAGGGTGCTCGGTACTGGGGTGGCCGGGGTGCTGCAGGCTAGGGTTGAGTCAATTGTCAGAGCTGAGGGTGCGCAGTACTGGGGTGGCAGGGGCGCTGCAGGCTAGGGTTGAGTCAATTGTCAGAGGTGAGGGTGCGCAGTACTGGGGTGGCCGGGGCGCTGAAGCCTAGGGTTGAGTCAATTGTCAGAGGTGAGGGTGCAAAGTACTGCGGTGGCAGGGGCGCTGCAGGCTAGGGTTGAGTCAAATGTCAAAGGTGAGGGTGTGCAGTACTAGGATGGCCGGGGTGCTGCAGGCTAGGGTTGAGTCAATTGTCAGAGGTGAGGGTGCGCAGTACTGGGGTGGCAAGGGTGCTGAAGGCTAGGGTTGAGTCAATTGTCAAAGTTGAGGGTGTTCAGTACTGGGGTGGCAGGGGTGCTGCAGGCTAGGGTTGAGTCAATTGTCAAAGGTGAGGGTGCGCAGTACTGGGGTGGCAGGGGCGCTGCAGGCTAGTGTTGAGTCAATTGTCAGAGGTGAGGGTGCGCAGTACTGAAGTGGCAGGGGCGCTGCAGGCTAGGGTTGAGTCAATTGTCAAAGGTGAGGGTGCGCAGTACTGGGGTGGCAGGGGCGCTGCAGGCTAGGGTTGAGTCAATTGTCAGAGGTGAGGGTGCGCAGTACTAGGGTGGCAAGGGTGCTGAAGGCTAGGGTTGACTCAATTGTCAGAGGTGAGGGTGCGCAGTACTGGGGTGGCAAGGGTGCTGCAGGCTAGGGTTGAGTCAATTGTCAGAGGTGAGTGCGCAGTAATGGGGTGGCAAGGGTGCTGCAGGCTAGGGTTGAGTCAATTGTCAAATGTGTGGGTGCTCAGTACTGGGATGGCAAGGGTGCTGCAGGCTAGGGTTGAGTCAATTGTCAGAGGTGAGGGTGCGGAGTACTGGGGTGGCAAGGGTGCTGCAGGCTAGGGTTGAGTCAATTGTCAGAGGTGAGGGTGCGCAGTACTAGGGTGGCAAGGGTGCTGAAGGCTAGGGTTGAGTCAATTGTCAGAGGTGAGGGTGCGCAGTACTGGGGTGGCCGGAGTGCTGCAGGCTAGGGTTGAGTCAATTGTCAGAGGTGAGATGTTCAGCACTGGGGTGGCAAGGATGCTGCAGGCTAGGGTTGAGTCAATTGTCAAAGGTGAGGGTGCGCAGTACTGGGGTGGCCGGGGTGCTGTAGGCTAGGGTTGAGTCAATTGTCAAAGGTGAGGGTGTTCAGTACTGGGGTGGCAAGGGTGCTGTAGGCTAGGGTTGAATCAATTGTCAAAGGTGAGGGTGCGCAGTACTGGGGTGGCAGGGGCGCTGCAGGCTAGGGTTGAGTCAATTGTCAGAGGTGAGGATGCGCAGTACTGAAGTGGCAGGGGCACTGCAGGCTAGGGTTGAATCAATTGTCAAAGGTGAGGGTGCGCAGTACTGGGGTGGCAGGGGCGCTGCAGGCTAGGGTTGAGTCAATTGTCAAAGGTGAGGGTGCGCAGTACTGGGGTGGCAGGGGCGCTGCAGGCTAGGGTTGAGTCAATTGTCAAAGGTGAGGGTGCGCAGTACTGGGGTGGCCGGGGTGCTGTAGGCTAGGGTTGAGTCAATTGTCAAAGGTGAGGGTGTTCAGTACTGGGGTGGCAAGGGTGCTGCAGGCTAGGGTTGAGTCAATTGTCAAAGGTGAAGGTGCGCAGTACTGGGGTGGCAGGGGCGCTGCAGGCTAGGGTTGAGTCAATTGTCAGAGGTGAGGATGCGCAGTACTGAAGTGGCAGGGGCACTGCAGGCTAGGGTTGAGTCAATTGTCAAAGGTGAGGGTGCGCAGTACTGGGGTGGCAGGGGCGCTGCAGGCTAGGGTTGAGTCAATTGTCAAAGGTGAGGGTGCGCAGTACTGGGGTGGCAGGGGTGCTGTAGGCTAGGGATGAGTGTTTTACAGAACAAGGGTCCCACACAATTAGAATGCAAACTTAAAATTTCACAATTTCATAATAAAAATTGGAATAAACAAATGTTTAAGTTACGAGATAGGTATTTAATGCTAGTGTCAATGAAACAAGACAGTATTAACACGTGAAAAATAAGGGTGAGCAACCGTGACAAGGCAGAGGGAAATCGGCCGATTTCCTTACCCCAGGCAAGTGACTTAAAAATGTGACTTTTCAGTATGCGTAAATATAAATAAACAAAAGTCACAGTTGAGGTTACATCTCATACTCCACAGACAATATAGATAGTGGTATAGAGTTGAGAATGTATGTGTCGACGACGTTTCAATCCCGCAGAGAGTATCGGGATCTCATCAGGACTAATAGATAGAGCAGGTGCCTGAGAAGTTGCCAGTAGTACGGCAAGTATGGGAGCCGCGATGTGGAGAGCCAGGACGAGGTGCTGGCATAGGAGTCCGCCAGAAGCAGACAGGAGACGTTAGGTATAAGAGAGTTCGTCGGGTGCAGGGGTATCCGACCTGGAAACCGGGGAAGCACCTCCCGGCCGGGAGGCTGAATAAAGGATCGGTGTACAAGTCGGCAGACCACTAATGGGTATTAATCAGCGCGACCCTAAAATCGGGGGTAGGTGCCGTTCGCCTGCTCGATGGCTGATAAAAGAGGGAACCAGGCCGGCTGGAAGATCCGGGATAGAACAAGCAGTTGCGGTCAATGCCGGCACAAGAGTGAGGCTAGGGATGAGTCAATTGTCAGAGGTGAGGGTGCGCAGTACTGGGGTGGCAGGGGCGCTGCAGGCTAGGGTTGAGTCAATTGTCAAAGGTAAGGGTGCGCAGTACTGGGGTGGCAAGCGTGCTGCAGGCTAGGGTTGAGTCAATTGTCAAAGGTGAGGGTGCGCAGTACTGGGGTGGCAAGGGTGCTGAAGGCTAGGGTTGAGTCAATTGTCAGAGGTGAGGGTGCGCAGTACTGGGGTGGCAAGGGTGCTGAAGGCTAGGGTTGAGTCAATTGTCAGAGGTGAGGGTGCGCAGTACTGGGGTGGCAGGGGCGCTGCAGGCTAGGGTTGAGTCAATTGTCGGAGGTGAGGGTGCGCAGTACTGGGGTGGCAAGGGTGCTGCAGGCTAGGGTTGAGTCAATTGTCAAAGGTGAGGGTGCGCAGTACTGGGGTGGCAGGGGCGCTGCGGGCTAGGGTTCAGTCAATTGTCAGAGGTGAGGGTGCGCAGTACTAGGGTGGTCGGGGTGCTGCAGGCTAGGGTTGAGTCAATTGTCAAAGGTGAGGGTGCGCAGTATTGGGGTGGCAGGGGCGCTGCAGGCTAGGGTTGAGTCAATTGTCAGAGGTGAGGGTGCTCAGTACTAGGGTGGTAGGGTTGAGTCAATTGTCAGAGGTAAGGGTGCGCAGTACTGGGGTGGGAAGGGTGCTGCAGGCTAGGGTTGAGTCAATTGTCAGAGGTGAGGGTGCGCAGTACTGAAGTGGCAGGGGTGCTGCAGGCTAGGGTTGAGTCAATTGTCAGAGGTGAGGGTGCGCAGTACTGAAGTGGCAGGGCGCTGCAGGCTAGGGTTGAGTCAATTGTCAAAGGTGAGGGTGCGCAGTACTGGGGTGGCAAGGGTGCTGCAGGCTAGGGTTGAGTCAATTGTCAGAGGTGAGGGTGTTCAGTACTGGGGTGGCAAGGGTGCTGCAGGCTAGGGTTGAGTCAATTGTCAAAGGTGAGGGTGTTCAGTACTGGGGTGGCAAGGGTGCTGCAGGCTAGGGTTGAGTCAATTGTCAGAGGTGAGGGTGCGCAGTACTGGGGTGGCAAGGGTGCTGCAGGCTAGGGTTGAGTCAATTGTCAAAGAAGAGGGTGCGCAGTACTGGGGTGGCAGGGCGCTGCAGGCTAGGGTTGAGTCAATTGTCAGAGGTGAGGGTGCGCAGTACTAGGGTGGCAAGGGTGCTGCAGGCTAGGGTTGAGTCAATTGTCAGAGGTGAGGGTGCGCAGTACTGGAAGTGCCAGGGGCGCTGCAGGCTAGGGTTGAGTCAACTGTCAGAGGTGAGGGTGTGCAGTACTGGGGTGGCAAGGGTGCTGAAGGCTAGGGTTGAGTCAATTGTCAAAGGTGAGGGTGCGCAGTACTGCGGTGGCAAGGGTGCTGCAGGCTAGGGTTGAGTCAATTGTCAGAGGTGAGGGTGCGCAGTACCGAGGTGGCAGGGGCGCTGTAGGCTAGGGTTGAGTCAATTGTCAGAGGTGAGGGTGCGCAGTACGAGGGTGGCAAGGGTGCTGCAGGCTAGAGTTGAGTCAATTGTCAGAGGTGAGGGTGCGCAGTACTGAAGTGCCAGGGGCGCTGCAGGCTAGGGTTGAGTCAATTGTCAGAGGTGAGGGTGCGCAGTACTGGGGTGGCAAGGGTGCTGAAGGCTAGGGTTGAGTCAATTGTCAAAGGTGAGGGTGCGCAGTACTGGGGTGGCAAGGGTGCTGCAGGCTAGGGTTGAGTCAATTGTCAGAGGTGAGGGTGCGCAGTACTGAAGTGGCCGGGGTGCTGCAGGCTAGGGTTGAGTCAATTGTCAGAGGTGAGGGTGCGCAGTACTGAAGTGGCTGGGGCGCTGCAGGCTAGGGTTGAGTCAATTGTCAAAGGTGAGGGTGCGCAGTACTGGGGTGGCAAGGGTGCTGCAGGCTAGGGTTGAGTCAATTGTCAGAGGTGAGGGTGTTCAGTACTGGGGTGGCAAGGGTGCTGCAGGCTAGGGTTGAGTCAATTGTCAAAGGTGAGGGTGTTCAGTACTGGGGTGGCAAGGGTGCTGCAGTATAGGGTTGAGTCAATTGTCAGAGGTGAGGGTGCGCAGTACTGGGGTGGCAAGGGTGCTGCAGGCTAGGGTTGAGTCAATTGTCAAAGAAGAGGGTGCGCAGTACTGGGGTGGCAGGGGCGCTGCAGGCTAGGGTTGAGTCAATTGTCAGAGGTGAGGGTGTGCAGTACTAGGGTGGCAGGGGCGCTGCAGGCAAGGGTTGAGTCAATTGTCAGAGGTGAGGGTGTTCAGTACTGGGGTGGCAAGGGTGCTGAAGGCTAGGGTTGAATCAATTGTCAGAGCTGAGGGTGCGCAGTACTGGGGTGGCAGGGGCGCTGCACGCTAGGGTTGAGTCAATTGTCAGAGGTGAGGGTGCGCAGTACTGGGGTGGCCGGGGCGCTGAAGGCTAGGGTTGAGTCAATTGTCAGAGGTGAGGGTGCGCAGTACGAGGGTGGCAAGGGTGCTGCAGGCTAGAGTTGAGTCAAATGTCAAAGGTGAGGGTGCGCAGTACTGGGGTGGCAGGGGCGCTGCAGGCTAGGGTTGAGTCAAATGTCAAAGGTGAGGGTGCGCAGTACTAGGATGGCCGGGGTGCTGCAGGCTAGGGTTGAGTCAATTGTCAGAGGTGAGGGTGCGCAGTACTGGGGTGGCAAGGGTGCTGCAGGCTAGGGTTGAGTCAATTGTCAGAGGTGAGTGTGCAGTACTGGGGTGGCAAGGGTGCTGCAGGCTAGGGTTGAGTCAATTGTCAAAGGTGAGGGTGTTCAGTACTGGGGTGGCAAGGGTGCTGCAGGCTAGGGTTGAGTCAATTGTCAAAGGTGAGGGTGCGCAGTACTGGGGTGGCCGGGGTGCTGTAGGCTAGGGTTGAGTCAATTGTCAGAGGTGAGGGTGCGCAGTACTGGGGTGGCCGGGGTGCTGCAGGCTAGGGTTGAGTCAATTGTTAGAGGTGAGGGTGCTCGGTACTGGGGTGGCCGGGGTGCTGTAGGCTGGGGTTGAGTCAATTGTCAGAGGTGAGGGTGCGCAGTACTGGGGTGGCAGGGGCACTGCAGGCTAGGGTTGAGTCAATTGTCAGAGGTGAGGGTGCTCAGTACTAGGGTGGCAAGGGTGCTGCAGGCTAGGGTTGAGTCAATTGCCAGAGGTGAGGGTGCGCAGTACTGGGGTGGCCGGGGTGCTGCAGGCTAGGGTTGAGTCAATTGTCAGAGGTGAGATGTTCAGCACTGGGGTGGCAAGTATGCTGCAGGCTAGGGTTGAGTCAATTGTCAAAGGTGAGGATGCGCAGTACTGGGGTGGCCGGGGTGCTGTAAGCTAGGGTTGAGTCAATTGTCAAAGGTGAGGGTGTTCAGTCCTGGGGTGGCAAGGGTGCTGCAGGCTAGGGTTGAGTCAATTGTCAAAGGTGAAGGTGCGCAGTACTGGGGTGGCAGGGGCGCTGCAGGCTAGGGTTGAGTCAATTGTCAAAGGTGAGGATGCGCAGTACTGAAGTGGCAGGGGCACTGCAGGCTAGGGTTGAGTCAATTGTCAAAGGTGAGGGTGCGCAGTACTGGGGTGGCAGGGGCGCTGCAGGCTAGGGTTGAGTCAATTGTCAAAGGTGAGGGTGCACAGTACTGGGGTGGCAGGGTGCTGCAGGCTAGGGATGAGTCAATTGTCAGAGGTGAGGGTGCGCAGTACTGGGGTGGCAGGGGCGCTGCAGGCTAGGGTTGAGTCAATTGTCAGAGGTAAGGGTGCGCAGTACTGGGGTGGCAAGGGTGCTGCAGGCTAGGGTTGAGTCAATTGTCAAAGGTGAGGGTGCGCAGTACTGGGGTGGCAAGGGTGCTGAAGGCTAGGGTTGAGTCAATTGTCAGAGGTGAGGGTGCACAGTACTGGGGTGGCAAGGGTGCTGCAGGCTACGGTTGCGTCAATTGTCAAAGGTGAGGGTGCGCAGTACTGGGGTGGCAGGGGCGCTGCGGGCTAGGGTTGAGTCAATTGTCAGAGGTGAGGGTGCGTAGTACTAGGGTGGTCGGGGTGCTGCAGGCTAGGGTTGAGTCAATTGTCAAAGGTGAGGGTGCGCAGTATTGGGGTGGCAGGGGCGCTGCAGGCTAGGGTTGAGTCAATTGTCAGAGGTGAGGGTGCGCAGTACTGGGGTGGCAAGGGTGCTGAAGGCTAGGGTTGAGTCAATTGTCAAAGGTGAGGATGCGCAGTACTGGGGTGGCAAGGGTGCTGCAGGCTAGGGTTGAGTCAATTGTCAGAGGTGAGGGTGCGCAGTACTGAAGTGGCAGGGGCGCTGTAGGCTAGGGTTGAGTCAATTGTCAGAGGTGAGGGTGCGCAGTACTAGGGTAGCAAGGGTGCTGCAGGCTAGGGTTGAGTCAATTGTCAGAGGTGAGGGTGCGCAGTACTGAAGTGCCAGGGGCGCTGCAGGCTAGGGTTGAGTCAATTGTCAGAGGTGAGGGTGCGCAGTACTGGGGTGGCAAGGGTGCTGAAGGCTAGGGTTGAGTCAATTGTCAAAGGTGAGGGTGCGCAGTACTGGGGTGGCAAGGGTGCTGCAGGCTAGGGTTGAGTCAATTGTCAGAGGTGAGGGTGCGCAGTACTGAAGTGGCAGGGGCGCTGTAGGCTAGAGTTGAGTCAATTGTCAGAGGTGAGGGTGCTCAGTACTAGGGTGGCCGGGGTGCTGCAGGCTAGGGTTGAGTCAATTGTCAAAGGTGAGGGTGCGCAGTACTGAAGTGGCAGGGGCGCTGCAGGCTAGGGTTGAATCAATTATCAGAGGTAAGGGTGCGCAGTACTGGGGTGGCAAGGGTGCTGCAGGCTAGGGTTGAGTCAATTGTCAGAGGGGAGGGTGCGCAGTACTGAAGTGGCAGGGGTGCTGCAGGCTAGGGTTGAGTCAATTGTCAGAGGTGAGGGTGCGCAGTACTGAAGTGGCAGGGGCGCTGCAGGCTAGGGTTGAGTCAATTGTCAAAGGTGAGGGTGCGCAGTACTGGGGTGGCAAGGGTGCTGCAGGCTAGGGTTGAGTCAATTGTCAGAGGTGAGGGTGTTCAGTACTGGGGTGGCAAGGGTGCTGCAGGCTAGGGTTGAGTCAATTGTCAAAGGTGAGGGTGTTCAGTACTGGGGTGGCAAGGGTGCTGCAGGCTAGGGTTGAGTCAATTGTCAGAGGTGAGGGTGCGCAGTACTGGGGTGGCAAGGGTGCTGCAGGCTAGGGTTGAGTCAATTGTCAGAGGTGAGGGTGTGCAGTACTAGGGTGGCAGGGGCGCTGCAGGCAAGGGTTGAGTCAATTGTCAGAGGTGAGGGTGTTCAGTACTGGGGTGGCAAGGGTGCTGAAGGCTAGGGTTGAGTCAATTGTCAGAGCTGAGGGTGCGCAGTACTGGGGTGGCAGGGGCGCTGCAGGCTAGGGTTGAGTCAATTGTCAGAGGTGAGGGTGCGCAGTACTGGGGTGGCAGGGGCGCTGCAGGCTAGGGTTGAGTCAATTGTCAGAGGTGAGGGTGCGCAGTACTGGGGTGGCAGGGGCGCTGCAGGCTAGGGTTGAGTCAAATGTCAAAGGTGAGGGTGCGCAGTACTAGGATGGCCGGGGTGCTGCAGGCTAGGGTTGAGTCAATTGTCAGAGGTGAGGGTGCGCAGTACTGGGGTGGCAAGGGTGCTGCAGGCTAGGGTTGAGTCAATTGTCAGAGGTGAGTGCGCAGTACTGGGGTGGCAAGGGTGCTGCAGGCTAGGGTTGAGTCAATTGTCAAAGGTGAGGGTGTTCAGTACTGGGGTGGCAAGGGTGCTGCAGGCTAGGGTTGAGTCAATTGTCAAAGGTGAGGGTGCGCAGTACTGGGGTGGCAGGGGTGCTGCAGGCTAGTGTTGAGTCAATTGTCAGAGGTGAGGGTGCGCAGTACTGAAGTGGCAGGGGCGCTGCAGGCTAGGGTTGAGTCAATTGTCAAAGGTGAGGGTGCTCAGTACTGGGGTGGCAGGGGCGCTGCAGGCTAGGGTTGAGTCAATTGTCAGAGGTGAGGGTGCGCAGTACTGGGGTGGCAGGGGCACTGCAGGCTAGGGTTGAGTCAAATGTCAAAGGTGAGGGTGCGCAGTACTAGGATGGCCGGGGTGCTGCAGGCTAGGGTTGACTCAATTGTCAGAGGTGAGGGTGCGCAGTACTGGGGTGGCAGGGGCGCTGCAGGCTAGGGTTGAGTCACTTGTCAGAGGTGAGGGTGCGCAGTACTGGGGTGGCCGGGGTGCTGTAGGCTAGGGTTGAGTCAATTGTTAGAGGTGAGGGTGCTCGGTACTGGGGTGGCCGGGGTGCTGTAGGCTGGGGTTGAGTCAATTGTCAGAGGTGAGGGTGCGCAGTACTGGGGTGGCAGGGGCGCTGCAGGCTAGTGTTGAGTCACTTGTCAGAGGTGAGGGTGCGCAGTACTGGGGTGGCCGGGGTGCTGTAGGCTAGGGTTGAGTCAATTGTCAAAGGTGAGGGTGCTCAGTACTGGGATGGCAAGGGTGCTGCAGGCTAGGGTTGAGTCAATTGTCAGAGGTGAGGGTGCTCGGTACTGGGGTGGCCGGGGTGCTGCAGGCTAGGGTTGAGTCAATTGTCAGAGCTGAGGGTGCGCAGTACTGGGGTGGCAGGGGCACTGCAGGCTAGGGTTGAGTCAATTGTCAGAGGTGAGGGTGCGCAGTACTGGGGTGGCAAGGGTGCTGCAGGCTAGGGTTGAGTCAATTGTCAGAGGTGAGGGTGCGCAGTACTGAAGTGGCAGGGGCGCTGTAGGCTAGGGTTGAGTCAATTGTCAGAGGTGAGGGTGCTCAGTACTAGGGTGGCCAGGGTGCTGCAGGCTAGGGTTGAGTCAATTGTCAAAGGTGAGGGTGCGCAGTACTGAAGTGGCAGGGGCGCTGCAGGCTAGGGTTGAGTCAATTGTCAAAGGTGAAGGTGCGCAGTACTGGGGTGGCAGGGGCGCTGCAGGCTAGGGTTGAGTCAATTGTCAGAGGTGAGGATGCGGAGTACTGAAGTGGCAGGGGCACTGCAGGCTAGGGTTGAGTCAATTGTCAAAGGTGAGGGTGAGCAGTACTGGGGTGGCAGGGGCGCTGCAGGCTAGGGTTGAGTCAATTGTCAAAGGTGAGGGTGCGCAGTACTGGGGTGGCAGGGGTGCTGCAGGCTAGGGATGAGTCAATTGTGAGAGGTGAGGGTGCGCAGTACTGGGGTGGCAGGGGCGCTGCAGGCTAGGGTTGAGTCAATTGTCAGAGGTAAGGGTGCGCAGTACTGGGGTGGCAAGGGTGCTGCAGGCTAGGGTTGAGTCAATTGTCAAAGGTGAGGGTGCGCAGTACTGGGGTGGCAAGGGTGCTGAAGGCTAGGGTTGAGTCAATTGTCAGAGGTGAGGGTGCGCAGTACTGGGGTGGCAAGGGTGCTGCAGGCTACGGTTGAGTCAATTGTCAAAGGTGAGGGTGCGCAGTACTGGGGTGGCAGGGGCGCTGCGGGCTAGGGTTGAGTCAATTGTCAGAGGTGAGGGTGCGTAGTACTAGGGTGGTCAGGGGTGCTGCAGGCTAGGGTTGAGTCAATTGTCAAATGTGAGGGTGCGCAGTATTGGGGTGGCAGGGGCGCTGGAGGCTAGGGTTGAGTCAATTGTCAGAGGTGAGGGTGCGCAGTACTAGGGTGGCAAGGGTGCTGCAGGCTAGGGTTGAGTCAATTGTCAGAGGTGAGGGTGCGCAGTACTGAAGTGCCAGGGGCGCTGCAGGCTAGGGTTGAGTCACTTGTCAGAGGTGAGGGTGCGCAGTACTGGGGTGGCCGGGGTGCTGTAGGCTAGGGTTGAGTCAATTGTTAGAGGTGAGGGTGCTCGGTACTGGGGTGGCAGGGGTGCTGTAGGCTGGGGTTGAGTCAATTATCAGAGGTGAGGGTGCGCAGTACTGGGGTGGCAGGGGCGCTGCAGGCTAGTGTTGAGTCACTTGTCAGAGGTGAGGGTGCGCAGTACTGGGGTGGCCGGGGTGCTGTAGGCTAGGGTTGAGTCAATTGTCAAAGGTGAGGGTGCTCAGTACTGGGATGGCAAGGGTGCTGCAGGCTAGGGTTGAGTCAATTGTCAGAGGTGAGGGTGCTCGGTACTAGGGTGGCCGGGGTGCTGCAGGCTAGGGTTGAGTCAATTGTCAGAGCTGAGGGTGCGCAGTACTGGGGTGGCAGGGGCACTGCAGGCTAGGGTTGAGTCAATTGTCAGAGGGGAGGGTGCGCAGTACTGGGGTGGCAAGTGTGCTGCAGGCTAGGGTTGAGTCAATTGTCAGAGGTGAGGGTGCGCAGTACTGAAGTGGCAGGGGCGCTGTAGGCTAGGGTTGAGTCAATTGTCAGAGGTGAGGGTGCTCAGTACTAGGGTGGCCGGGGTGCTGCAGGCTAGGGTTGAGTCAATTGTCAAAGGTGAGGGTGCGCAGTACTGAAGTGGCAGGGGCGCTGCAGGCTAGGGTTGAGTCAATTGTCAAAGGTGAAGGTGCGCAGTACTGGGGTGGCAGGGGCGCTGCAGGCTAGGGTTGAGTCAATTGTCAGAGGTGAGGATGCGCAGTACTGAAGTGGCAGGGGCACTGCAGGCTAGGGTTGAGTCAATTGTCAAAGGTGAGGGTGAGCAGTACTGGGGTGGCAGGGGCGCTGCAGGCTAGGGTTGAGTCAATTGTCAAAGGTGAGGGTGCGCAGTACTGGGGTGGCAGGGGTGCTGCAGGCTAGGGATGAGTCAATTGTCAGAGGTGAGGGTGCGCAGTACTGGGGTGGCAGGGGCGCTGCAGGCTAGGGTTGAGTCAATTGTCAGAGGTAAGGGTGCGCAGTACTGGGGTGGCAAGGGTGCTGCAGGCTAGGGTTGAGTCAATTGTCAAAGGTGAGGGTGCGCAGTACTGGGGTGGCAAGGGTGCTGAAGGCTAGGGTTGAGTCAATTGTCAGAGGTGAGGGTGCGCAGTACTGGGGTGGCAAGGGTGCTGCAGGCTACGGTTGAGTCAATTGTCAAAGGTGAGGGTGCGCAGTACTGGGGTGGCAGGGGCGCTGCGGGCCAGGGTTGAGTCAATTGTCAGAGGTGAGGGTGCGTAGTACTAGGGTGGTCGGGGTGCTGCAGGCTAGGGTTGAGTCAATTGTCAACGTTGAGGGTGCGCAGTATTGGGGTGGCAGGGGCGCTGGAGGCTAGGGTTGAGTCAATTGTCAGAGGTGAGGGTGCGCAGTACTAGGGTGGCAAGGGTGCTGCAGGCTAGGGTTGAGTCAATTGTCAGAGGTGAGGGTGCGCAGTACTGAAGTGCCAGGGGCGCTGCAGGCTAGGGTTGAGTCAATTGTCAGAGGTGAGGGTGCGCAGTACTGGGGTGGCAAGGGTGCTGAAGGCTAGGGTTGAGTCAATTGTCAAAGGTGAGGGTGCGCAGTACTGGGGTGGCAAGGGTGCTGCAGGCTAGGGTTGAGTCAATTGTCAGAGGTGAGGGTGCGCAGTACTGAAGTGGCAGGGGCGCTGTAGGCTAGGGTTGAGTCAATTGTCAGAGGTGAGGGTGCGCAGTACTAGGGTGGCAAGGATGCTGCAGGCTAAGGTTGAGTCAATTGTCAGAGGTGAGGGTGCGCAGTACTGAAGTGCCAGAGGCGCTGCAGGCTAGGGTTGAGTCAATTGTCAGAGGTGAGGGTGCGCAGTACTGGGGTGGCAAGGGTGCTGAAGGCTAGGGTTGAGTCAATTGTCAAAGGTGAGGGTGCGTAGTACTGGGGTGGCAAGGGTGCTGCAGGCTAGGGTTGAGTCAATTGTCAGAGGTGAGGGTGCGCAGTACTGAAGTGGCAGGGGCGATGTGGGCTAGAGTTGAGTCAATTGTCAGAGGTGAGGGTGCTCAGTACTAGGGTGGCCGGGGTGCTGCAGGCTAGGGTTGAGTCAATTGTCAAAGGTGAGGGTGCGCAGTACTGAAGTGGCAGGGGCGCTGCAGGCTAGGGTTGAATCAATTGTCAGAGGTAAGGGTGCGCAGTACTGGGGTGGCAAGGGTGCTGCAGGCTAGGGTTGAGTCAATTGTCAGAGGTGAGGGTGCGCAGTACTGAAATGGCAGGGGCGCTGCAGGCTAGGGTTGAGTCAATTGTCAGAGGTGAGGGTGCGCAGTACTGAAGTGGCAGGGGCGCTGCAGGCTAGGGTTGAGTCAATTGTCAGAGGTGAGGGTGCTCAGTACTAGGGTGGCCGGGGTGCTGCAGGCTAGGGTTGAGTCAATTGTCAAAGGTGAGGGTGCGCAGTACTGAAGTGGCAGGGGCGCTGCAGGCTAGGGTTGAATCAATTGTCAGAGGTAAGGGTGCGCAGTACTGAAGTGGCAGGGGTGCTGCAGGCTAGGGTTGAGTCAATTGTCAGAGGTGAGGGTGCGCAGTACTGAAGTGGCAGGGGCGCTGCAGGCTAGGGTTGAGTCAATTGTCAGAGGTGAGGGTGCGCAGTACTGGGGTGGCAAGGGTGCTGCAGGCTAGGGTTGAGTCAATTGTCAGAGGTGAGGGTGTTCAGTACTGGGGTGGCAAGGGTGCTGCAGGCTAGGGTTGAGTCAATTGTCAAAGGTGAAGGTGTTCAGTACTGGGGTGGCAAGGGTGCTGCAGGCTAGGGTTGAGTCAATTGTCAGAGGTGAGGGTGCGCAGTACTGGGGTGGCAAGGGTGCTGCAGGCTAGGGTTGAGTCAATTGTCAAAGAAGAGGGTGCGCAGTACTGGGGTGGCAGGGGCGCTGCAGGCTAGGGTTGAGTCAATTGTCAGAGGTGAGGGTGTGCAGTACTAGGGTGGCAGGGGCGCTGCAGGCAAGGGTTGAGTCAATTGTCAGAGGTGAGGGTGTTCAGTACTGGGGTGGCAAGGGTGCTGAAGGCTAGGGTTGAGTCAATTGTCAGAGCTGAGGGTGCGCAGTACTGGGGTGGCAGGGGCGCTGCAGGCTAGGGTTGAGTCAATTGTCAGAGGTGAGGGTGCACAGTACTGGGGTGGCCGGGGCGCTGAAGGCTAGGGTTGAGTCAATTGTCAGAGGTGAGGGTGCGCAGTACTGGGGTGGCAGGGGTGCTGCAGGCTAGGGTTGAGTCAAATGTCAAAGGTGAGGGTGCGCAGTACTAGGATGGCCGGGGTGCTGCAGGCTAGGGTTGAGTCAATTGTCAGAGGTGAGGGTGTGCAGTACTGGGGTGGCAAGGGTGCTGCAGGCTAGGGTTGAGTCAATTGTCAGAGGTGAGTGCGCAGTACTGGGGTGGCAAGGGTGCTGCAGGCTAGGGTTGAGTCAATTGTCAGAGGTGAGGGTGTTCAGTACTGGGGTGGCAAGGGTGCTGCAGGCTAGGGTTGAGTCAATTGTCAAAGGTGAGGGTGCGCAGTACTGGGGTGGCAGGGGCGCTGCAGGCTAGGGTTGAGTCAATTGTCATAGGTGAGGGTGCGCAGTACTGAAGTGGCAGGGGCGCTGCAGGCTAGGGTTGAGTCAATTGTCAAAGGTGAGGGTGCTCAGTACTGGGGTGGCAGGGGCGCTGCAGGCTAGGGTTGAGTCAATTGTCAGAGGTGAGGGTGCGCAGTACTGGGGTGGCAGGGGCACTGCAGGCTAGGGTTGAGTTAAATGTCAAAGGTGAGGGTGCGCAGTACTAGGATGGCCGGGGTGCTGCAGGCTAGGGTTGACTCAATTGTCAGAGGTGAGGGTGCGCAGTACTGGGGTGGCAAGGGTGCTGCAGGCTAGGGTTGAGTCAATTGTCAGAGGTGAGTGCGCAGTACTGGGGTGGCCAGGGTGCTGCAGGCTAGGGTTGAGTCAATTGTTAGAGGTGAGGGTGCTCGGTACTGGGGTGGCCGGGGTGCTGTAGGCTGGGGTTGAGTCAATTGTCAGAGGTGAGGGTGTGCAGTACTGGGGTGGCAGGGGCGCTGCAGACTAGGGTTGAGTCAATTGTCAGAGGTGAGGGTGCGCAGTACTGGGGTGGCAGGGGCGCTGCAGGCTAAGGTTGAGTCAATTGTCAGAGGTGAGGGTGCGCAGTACTGGGGTGGCCGGTGTGCTGCAGGCTAGGGTTGAGTCAATTGTTAGAGGTGAGGGTGCTCGGTACTGGGGTGGCCGGGGTGCTGTAGGCTGGGGTTGAGTCAATTGTCAGAGGTGAGGGTGTGCAGTACTGGGGTGGCAGGGGCGCTGCAGTCTAGGGTTGAGTCAATTGTCAGAGGTGAGGGTGCGCAGTACTGGGGTGGCCGGGGTGCTGTAGGCTAGGGTTGAGTCAATTGTCAAAGGTGAGGGTGCTCAGTACTGGGATGGCAAGGGTGCTGCAGGCTAGGGTTGAGTCAATTGTCAGAGGTGAGGGTGCTCGGTACTGGGGTGGCCGGGGTGCTGCAGGCTAGGGTTGAGTCAATTGTCAGAGCTGAGGGTGCGCAGTACTGGGGTGGCAGGGGCGCTGCAGGCTAGGGTTGAGTCAATTGTCAGAGGTGAGGGTGCGCAGTACTGGGGTGGCCGGGGCGCTGAAGGCTAGGGTTGAGTCAATTGTCAAAGGTGAGGGTGCTCAGTACTAGGGTGGCCGGGGTGCTGCAGGCTAGGGTTGAGTCAATTGTCAAAGGTGAGGGTGTGCAGTACTGAAGTGGCAGGGGCGCTGCAGGCTAGGGTTGAGTCAATTGTCAGAGGTGAGGGTGCGCAGTACTGAAGTGGCAGGGGTGCTGCAGGCTAGGGTTGAGTCAATTGTCAGAGGTGAGGGTGCGCAGTACTGAAGTGGCAGGGGCGCTGCAGGCTAGGGTTGAGTCAATTGTCAGAGGTGAGGGTGCGCAGTACTGGGGTGGCAAGGGTGCTGCAGGCTAGGGTTGAGTCAATTGTCAGAGGTGAGGGTGTTCAGTACTGGGGTGGCAATGGTGCTGCAGGCTAGGGTTGAGTCAATTGTCAGAGGTGAGGGTGTTCAGTACTGGGGTGGCAAGGGTGCTGCAGGCTAGGGTTGAGTCAATTGTCAGAGGTGAGGGTGCGCAGTACTGGGGTGGCAAGGGTGCTGCAGGCTAGGGTTGAGTCAATTGTCAAAGAAGAGGGTGCGCAGTACTGGGGTGGCAGGGGCGCTGCAGGCTAGGGTTGAGTCAATTGTCAGAGGTGAGGGTGCGCAGTACTAGGGTGGCAAGGGTGCTGCAGGCTAGGGTTGAGTCAATTGTCAGAGGTGAGGGTGCGCAGTACTGAAGTGCCAGGGGCGCTGCAGGCTAGGGTTGAGTCAATTGTCAGAGGTGAGGGTGCGCAGTACTGGGGTGGCAAGGGTGCTGAAGGCTAGGGTTGAGTCAATAGTCAAAGGTGAGGGTGCGCAGTACTGGGGTGGCAAGGGTGCTGCAGGCTAGGGTTGAGTCAATTGTCAGAGGTGAGGGTGCACAGTACTGAAGTGGCAGGGGCGCTGTAGGCTAGGGTTGAGTCAATTGTCAGAGGTGAGGGTGCGCAGTACTAGGGTGGCAAGGGTGCTGCAGGCTAGGGTTGAGTCAATTGTCAGAGGTGAGGGTGCGCAGTACTGAAGTGCCAGGGGCGCTGCAGGCTAGGGGTGAGTCAATTGTCAGAGGTAGGAGCAGTACTGGGGTGGCAAGGGTGCTGAAGGCTAGGGTTGAGTCAAATGTCAAAGGTGAGGGTGCGCAGTACTAGGATGGCACGTGGTGCTGCAGGCTAGGGTTGAGTCAATTGTCAGAGGTGAGGGTGCGCAGTACTGGGGTGGCAAGGGTGCTGCAGGCTAGGGTTGAGTCAATTGTCAGAGGTGAGGGTGCGCAGTACTGGGGTGGCAAGAGTGCTGCAGGCTAGGGTTGAGTCAATTGTCAAAGGTGAGGGTGTTCAGTACTGGGGTGGCAAGGGTGCTGCAGGCTAGGGTTGAGTCAATTGTCAAAGGTGAGGGTGCGCAGTACTGGGGCGGCAGGGGCGCTGCAGGCTAGTGTTGAGTCAATTGTCAGAGGTGAGGGTGCACAGTACTGAAGTGGCAGGGGCGCTGCAGGCTAGGGTTGAGTCAATTGTCAGAGGTGAGATGTTCAGTACTGGGGTGGCAAGGGTGCTGCAGGCTAGGGTTGAGTCAATTGTCAGAGGTGAGGGTGCGCAGTACTGGGGTGGCAGGGGTGCTGCAGGCTAGGGTTGAGTCAATTGTCAAAGAAGAGGGTGCGCAGTACTGGGGTGGCAGGGGCGCTGCAGGCTAGGGTTGAGTCAATTGTCAGAGGTGAGGGTGTGAAGTACTCGGGTGGCAGGGGCGCTGCAGGCAAGGGTTGAGTCAATTGTCAGAGGTGAGGGTGTTCAGTACTGGGGTGGCAAGGGTGCTGAAGGCTAGGGTTGAGTCAATTGTCAGAGCTGAGGGTGCGCAGTACTGGGGTGGCAGGGGCGCTGCAGGCTAGGGTTGAGTCAATTGTCAGAGGTGAGGGTGCACAGTACTGGGGTGGCCGGGGCGCTGAAGGCTAGGGTTGAGTCAATTGTCAGAGGTGAGGGTGCGCAGTACTGGGGTGGCAGGGGTGCTGCAGGCTAGTGTTGAGTCAAATGTCAAAGGTGAGGGTGCGCAGTACTAGGATGGCCGGGGTGCTGCAGGCTAGGGTTGAGTCAATTGTCAGAGGTGAGGGTGTGCAGTACTGGGGTGGCAAGGGTGCTGCAGGCTAGGGTTGAGTCAATTGTCAGAGGTGAGTGCGCAGTACTGGGGTGGCAAGGGTGCTGCAGGCTAGGGTCGAGTCAATTGTCAAAGGTGAGGGTGTTCCGTACTGGGGTGGCAAGGGTGCTGCAGGCTAGGGTTGAGTCAATTGTCAGAGGTGAGGGTGCGCAGTACTGGGGTGGCAGGGGCGCTGCAGGCTAGGGTTGAGTCAATTGTCAGAGGTGAGGGTGCGCAGTACTGAAGTGGCAGGGGCGCTGCAGGCTAGGGTTGAGTCAATTGTCAAAGGTGAGGGTGCTCAGTACTGGGGTGGCAGGGGCGCTGCAGGCTAGGGTTGAGTCAATTGTCAGAGGTGAGGGTGCGCAGTACTGGGGTGGCAGGGGCACTGCAGGCTAGGGTTGAGTCAAATGTCAAAGGTGAGGGTGCGCAGTACTAGGATGGCCGGGTGCTGCAGGCTAGGGTTGACTCAATTGTCAGAGGTGAGGGTGCGCAGTACTGGGGTGGCAAGGGTGCTGCAGGCTAGGGTTGAGTCAATTGTCAGAGGTGAGTGCGCAGTACTGGGGTGGCCGGGGTGCTGCAGGCTAGGGTTGAGTCAATTGTTAGAGGTGAGGGTGCTCGGTACTGGGGTGGCCGGGGTGCTGTAGGCTGGGGTTGAGTCAATTGTCAGAGGTGAGGGTGCGCAGTACTGGGGTGGCAGGGGCGCTGCAGGCTAAGGTTGAGTCAATTGTCAGAGGTGAGGGTGCGCAGTACTGGGGTGGCCGGTGTGCTGCAGGCTAGGGTTGAGTCAATTGTTAGAGGTGAGGGTGCTCGGTACTGGGGTGGCCGGGGTGCTGTAGGCTGGGGTTGAGTCAATTGTCAGAGGTGAGGGTGTGCAGTACTGGGGTGGCAGGGGCGCTGCAGACTAGGGTTGAGTCAATTGTCAGAGGTGAGGGTGCGCAGTACTGGGGTGGCCGGGGTGCTGTAGGCTAGGGTTGAGTCAATTGTCAAAGGTGAGGGTGCTCAGTACTGGGATGGCAAGGGTGCTGCAGGCTAGGGTTGAGTCAATTGTCAGAGGTGAGGGTGCTCGGTACTGGGGTGGCCGGGGTGCTGCAGGCTAGGGTTGAGTCAATTGTCAGAGCTGAGGGTGTACAGTACTGGGGTGGCAGGGGCGCTGCAGGCTAGGGTTGAGTCAATTGTCAGAGGTGAGGGTGCGCAGTACTGGGGTGGCCGGGCGCTGAAGGCTAGGGTTGAGTCAATTGTCAAAGGTGAGGGTGCTCAGTACTAGGGTGGCCGGGGTGCTGCAGGCTAGGGTTGAGTCAATTGTCAGAGGTGAGGGTGTGCAGTACTGAAGTGGCAGGGGCGCTGCAGGCTAGGGTTGAGTCAATTGTCAGAGGTAAGGGTGCGCAGTACTGGGGTGGCAAGGGTGCTGCAGGCTAGGGTTGAGTCAATTGTCAGAGGTGAGGGTGCGCAGTACTGAAGTGGCAGGGGTGCTGCAGGCTAGGGTTGAGTCAATTGTCAGAGGTGAGGGTGCGCAGTACTGAAGTGGCAGGGGCGCTGCAGGCTAGGGTTGAGTCAATTGTCAAAGGTGAGGGTGCGCAGTACTGGGGTGGCAAGGGTGCTTCAGGCTAGGGTTGAGTCAATTGTCAGAGGTGAGGGTGTTCAGTACTGGGGTGGCAATGGTGCTGCAGGCTAGGGTTGAGTCAATTGTCAAAGGTGAGGGTGTTCAGTACTGGGGTGGCAAGGGTGCTGCAGGCTAGGGTTGAGTCAATTGTCAGAGGTGAGGGTGCGCAGTACTGGGGTGGCAAGGGTGCTGCAGGCTAGGGTTGAGTCAATTGTCAAAGAAGAGGGTGCGCAGTACTGGGGTGGCAGGGGCGCTGCAGGCTAGGGTTGAGTCAATTGTCAGAGGTGAGGGTGCGCAGTACTAGGGTGGCAAGGGTGCTGCAGGCTAGGGTTGAGTCAATTGTCAGAGGTGAGGGTGCGCAGTACTGAAGTGCCAGGGGCGCTGCAGGCTAGGGTTGAGTCAATTGTCAGAGGTGAGGGTGCGCAGTACTGGGGTGGCAAGGGTGCTGAAGGCTAGGGTTGAGTCAATAGTCAAAGGTGAGGGTGCGCAGTACTGGGGTGGCAAGGGTGCTGCAGGCTAGGGTTGAGTCAATTGTCAGAGGTGAGGGTGCGCAGTACTGAAGTGGCAGGGGCGCTGCAGGCTAGGGTTGAGTCAATTGTCAGAGGTGAGGGTGCGCAGTACTAGGGTGGCAAGGGTGCTGCAGGCTAGGGTTGAGTCAATTGTCAGAGGTGAGGGTGCGCAGTACTGAAGTGCCAGGGGCGCTGCAGGCTAGGGGTGAGTCAATTGTCAGAGGTAAGCAGTACTGGGGTGGCAAGGGTGCTGAAGGCTAGGGTTGAGTCAAATGTCAAAGGTGAGGGTGCGCAGTACTAGGATGGCCGTGGTGCTGCAGGCTAGGGTTGAGTCAATTGTCAGAGGTGAGGGTGCGCAGTACTGGGGTGGCAAGGGTGCTGCAGGCTAGGGTTGAGTCAATTGTCAGAGGTGAGTGCGCAGTACTGGGGTGGCAAGAGTGCTGCAGGCTAGGGTTGAGTCAATTGTCAAAGGTGAGGGTGCGCAGTACTGGGGTGGCAGGGGCGCTGCAGGCTAGTGTTGAGTCAATTGTCAGAGGTGAGGGTGCGCAGTACTGAAGTGGCAGGGGCGCTGCAGGCTAGGGTTGAGTCAATTGTCAAAGGTGAGGGTGTTCAGTACTGGGGTGGCAAGGGTGCTGCAGGCTAGGGTTGAGTCAATTGTCAGAGGTGAGGGTGCGCAGTACTGGGGTGGCAAGGGTGCTGCAGGCTAGGGTTGAGTCAATTGTCAAAGAAGAGGGTGCGCAGTACTGGGGTGGCAGGGGCGCTGCAGGCTAGGGTTGAGTCAATTGTCAGAGGTGAGGGTGTGAAGTACTAGGGTGGCAGGGGCGCTGCAGGCAAGGGTTGAGTCAATTGTCAGAGGTGAGGGTGTTCAGTACTGGGGTGGCAAGGGTGCTGAAGGCTAGGGTTGAGTCAATTGTCAGAGCTGAGGGTGCGCAGTACTGGGGTGGCAGGGCGCTGCAGGCTAGGGTTGAGTCAATTGTCAGAGGTGAGGGTGCACAGTACTGGGGTGGCCGGGGCGCTGAAGGCTAGGGTTGAGTCAATTGTCAGAGGTGAGGGTGCGCAGTACTGGGGTGGCAGGGGTGCTGCAGGCTAGGGTTGAGTCAAATGTCAAAGGTGAGGGTGCGCAGTACTAGGATGGCCGGGGTGCTGCAGGCTAGGGTTGAGTCAATTGTCAGAGGTGAGGGTGTGCAGTACTGGGGTGGCAAGGGTGATGCAGGCTAGGGTTGAATCAATTGTCAGAGGTGAGTGCGCAGTACTGGGGTGGCAAGGGTGCTGCAGGCTAGGGTTGAGTCAATTGTCAAAGGTGAGGGTGTTCAGTACTGGGGTGGCAAGGGTGCTGCAGGCTAGGGTTGAGTCAATTGTCAAAGGTGAGGGTGCGCAGTACTGGGGTGGCAGGGGCGCTGCAGGCTAGTGTTGAGTCAATTGTCAGAGGTGAGGGTGCGCAGTACTGAAGTGGCAGGGGCGCTGCAGGCTAGGGTTGAGTCAATTGTCAAAGGTGAGGGTGCTCAGTACTGGGGTGGCAGGGGCGCTGCAGGCTAGGGTTGAGTCAATTGTCAGAGGTGAGGGTGCGCAGTACTGGGGTGGTAGGGGCACTGCAGGCTACGGTTGAGTCAAATGTCAAAGGTGAGGGTGCGCAGTACTAGGATGGCCGGGGTGCTGCAGGCTAGGGTTGACTCAATTGTCAGAGGTGAGGGTGCGCAGTACTGGGGTGGCAAGGGTGCTGCAGGCTAGGGTTGAGTCAATTGTCAGAGGTGAGGGTGCGCAGTACTGGGGTGGCCGGGGTGCTGCAGGCTAGGGTTGAGTCAATTGTCAGAGGTGAGGGTGCTCGGTACTGGGGTGGCCGGGGTGCTGCAGGCTAGGGTTGAGTCAATTGTCAGAGCTGAGGGTGCGCAGTACTGGGGTGGCAGGGTCGCTGAAGGCTAGGGTTGAGTGAATTGTCAGAGGTGAGGGTGCGCAGTACTGGGGTGGCCGGGGCGCTGAAGGCTAGGGTTGAGTCAATTGTCAAAGGTGAGGGTGCTCAGTACTAGGGTGGCCGGGGTGCTGCAGGCTAAGGTTGAGTCAATTGTCAAAGGTGAGGGTGTGCAGTACTCAAGTGGCAGGGGCGCTGCAGGCTAGGGTTGAGTCAATTGTCAGAGGTAAGGGTGCGCAGTACTGGGGTGGCAAGGGTGCTGCAGGCTAGGGTTGAGTCAATTGTCAGAGGTGAGGGTGCGCAGTACTGAAGTGGCAGGGGTGCTGCAGGCTAGGGTTGAGTCAATTGTCAGAGGTGAGGGTGCGCAGTACTGAAGTGGCAGGGGCGCTGCAGGCTAGGGTTGAGTCAATTGTCAAAGGTGAGGGTGCGCAGTACTGGGGTGGCAAGGGTGCTGCAGGCTAGGGTTGAGTCAATTGTCAGAGGTGAGGGTGTTCAGTACTGGGGTGGCAAGGGTGCTGCAGGCTAGGGTTGAGTCAATTGTCAAAGGTGAGGGTGTTCAGTACTGGGGTGGCAAGGGTGCTGCAGGCTAGGGTTGAGTCAATTGTCAGAGGTGAGGGTGCGCAGTACTGGGGTGGCAAGGGTGCTGCAGGCTAGGGTTGAGTCAATTGTCAAAGAAGAGGGTGCGCAGTACTGGGGTGGCAGGGGCGCTGCAGGCTAGGGTTGAGTCAATTGTCAGAGGTGAGGGTGCGCAGTACTGAAGTGCCAGGGGCGCTGCAGGCTAGGGTTGAGTCAATTGTCAGAGGTGAGGGTGCGCAGTACTGGGGTGGCAAGGGTGCTGAAGGCTAGGGTTGAGTCAATAGTCAAAGGTGAGGGTGCGCAGTACTGGGGTGGCAAGGGTGCTGCAGGCTAGGGTTGAGTCAATTGTCAGAGGTGAGGGTGCGCAGTACTGAAGTGGCAGGGGCGCTGTAGGCTAGGGTTGAGTCAATTGTCAGAGGTGAGGGTGCGCAGTACTAGGGTGGCAAGGGTGCTGCAGGCTAGGGTTGAGTCAATTGTCAGAGGTGAGGGTGCGCAGTACTGAAGTGCCAGGGGCGCTGCAGGCTAGGGTTGAGTCAATTGTCAGAGGTAAGCAGTACTGGGGTGGCAAGGGTGCTGAAGGCTAGGGTTGAGTCAAATGTCAAAGGTGAGGGTGCGCAGTACTAGGATGGCCGTGGTGCTGCAGGCTAGGGTTGAGTCAATTGTCAGAGGTGAGGGTGCGCAGTACTGGGGTGGCAAGGGTGCTGCAGGCTAGGGTTGAGTCAATTGTCAGAGGTGAGTGCGCAGTACTGGGGTGGCAAGGGTGCTGCAGGCTAGGGTTGAGTCAATTGTCAAAGGTGAGGGTGTTCAGTACTGGGGTGGCAAGGGTGCTGCAGGCTAGGGTTGAGTCAATTGTCAAAGGTGAGGGTGCGCAGTACTGGGGTGGCAGGGGCGCTGCAGGCTAGTGTTGAGTCAATTGTCAGAGGTGAGGGTGCGCAGTACTGAAGTGGCAGGGGCGCTGCAGGCTAGGGTTGAGTCAATTGTCAAAGGTGAGGATGCTCAGTACTGGGGTGGCAGGGGCGCTGCAGGCTAGGGTTGAGTCAATTGTCAGAGGTGAGGGTGCACAGTACTGGGGTGGCAGGGGCACTGCAGGCTAGGGTTGAGTCAAATGTCAAAGGTGAGGGTGCGCAGTACTAGGATGGCCGGGGTGCTGCAGGCTAGGGTTGACTCAATTGTCAGAGGTGAGGGTGCGCAGTACTGGGGTGTCAAGGGTGCTGCAGGCTAGGGTTGAGTCAATTGTCAGAGGTGAGTGCGCAGTACTGGGGTGGCCGGGGTGCTGCAGGCTAGGGTTGAGTCACTTGTTAGAGGTGAGGGTGCTCGGTACTGGGGTGGCCGGGGTGCTGTAGGCTGGGGTTGAGTCAATTGTCAGAGGTGAGGGTGCGCAGTACTGGGGTGGCAGGGGTGCTGCAGGCTAGGGTTGAGTCAATTGTTATAGGTGAGGGTGCTCGGTACTGTGGTGGCCGGGGTGCTGTAGGCTGGGGTTGAGTCAATTGTCAGAGGTGAGGATGCGCAGTACTGGGGTGGCAGGGGCGCTGCAGGCTAGGGTTGAGTCAATTGTCAGAGGTGAGGGTGCGCAGTACTAGGGTGGCCGGGGTGCTGTAGGCTAGGGTTGAGTCAATTGTCAGAGCTGAGGGTGCGCAGTACTGGGGTGGCAGGGGCGCTGCAGGCTAGGGTTGAGTCAATTGTCAGAGGTGAGGGTGCGCAGTACTGGGGTGGCCGGGCGCTGAAGGCTAGGGTTGAGTCAATTGTCAGAGGTGAGGGTGCGCAGTACTGCGGTGGCAGGGTCGCTGCAGGCTAGGGTTGAGTCAAATGTCAAAGGTGAGGGTGCGCAGTACTAGGATGGCCGGTGTGCTGCAGGCTAGGGTTGAGTCAATTGTCAGAGGTGAGGGTGCGCAGTACTGGGGTGGCAAGGGTGCTGCAGGCTAGGGTTGAGTCAATTGTCAGAGGTGAGTGCGCAGTACTGGGGTGGCAAGGGTGCTGCAGGCTAGGGTTGAGTCAATTGTCAAAGGTGAGGGTGTTCAGTACTGGGGTGGCAAGTGTGCTGCAGGCTAGGGTTGAGTCAATTGTCAAAGGTGAGGGTGCGCAGTACTGGGGTGGCAGGGGCGCTGCAGGCTAGTGTTGAGTCAATTGTCAGAGGTGAGGGTGCGCAGTACTGAAGTGGCAGGGGCGCTGCAGGCTAGGGTTGAGTCAATTGTCAAAGGTGAGGGTGCGCAGTACTGGGGTGGCAGGGGCGCTGCAGGCTAGGGTTGAGTCAATTGTCAGAGGTGAGGGTGCGCAGTAATGGGGTAGCAGGGGCACTGCAGGCTAGGGTTGAGTCAAATGTCAAAGGTGAGGGTGCGCAGTACTAGGATGGCCGGGGTGCTGCAGGCTAGGGTTGACTCAATTGTCAGAGGTGAGGGTGCGCAGTACTGGGGTGGCAAGGGTGCTGCAGGCTAGGGTTGAGTCAATTGTCAGAGGTGAGTGCGCAGTACTGGGGTGGCAAGGGTGCTGCAGGCTAGGGTTGAGTCAATTGTCAAATGTGTGGGTGCTCAGTACTGGGATGGCAAGGGTGCTGCAGGCTAGGGTTGAGTCAATTGTCAGAGGTGAGGGTGCTCGGTACTGGGGTGGCTGGGGTGCTGCAGGCTAGGGTTGAGTCAATTGTCAGAGGTGAGGGTGCTCAGTACTGGGGTGATAAGGGTGCTGCAGGCTAGGGTTGAGTCAATTGTCAGAGGTGAGGGTGCGCAGTACTAGGGTGGCAAGGGTGCTGCAGGCTAGGGTTGAGTCAATTGTCAAAGGTGAAGGTGCGCAGTACTGGGGTGGCAGGGGCGCTGCAGGCTAGGGTTGAGTCAATTGTCAGAGGTGAGGATGCGCAGTACTGAAGTGGCAGGGGCACTGCAGGCTAGGGTTGAGTCAATTGTCAAAGGAGAGGGTGCGCAGTACTGGGGTGGCAGGGGCGCTGCAGGCTAGGGTTTGAGTCAATTGTCAAAGGTGAGGGTGCGCAGTACTGGGGTGGCAGGGTGCTGCAGGCTAGGGATGAGTCAATTGTCAGAGGTGAGGGTGCGCAGTACTGGGGTGGCAGGGGCGCTGCAGGCTAGGGTTGAGTCAATTGTCAGACGTAAAGGTGCGCAGTACTGGGGTGGCAAGGGTGCTGCAGGCTAGGGTTGAGTCAATTGTCAAAGGTGAGGGTGCGCAGTACTGGGGTGGCAAGGGTGCTGAAGGCTAGGGTTGAGTCAATTGTCAGAGGTGAGGGTGCGCAGTACTGGGGTGGCAAGGGTGCTGAAGGCTAGGGTTGAGTCAATTGTCAGAGGTGAGGGTGCGCAGTACTGGGGTGGCAGGGCGCTGCAGGCTAGGGGTTGAGTCAATTGTCGGAGGTGAGGGTGCGCAGTACTGGGGTGGCAAGGGTGCTGCAGGCTAGGGTTGAGTCAATTGTCAAAGGTGAGGGTGCGCAGTACTGGGGTGGCAGGGACGCTGCGGGCTAGGGTTAAGTCAATTGTCAGAGGTGAGGGTGAGCAGTACTAGGGTAGTCGGGGTGCTGCAGGCTAGGGTTGAGTCAATTGTCAAAGGTGAGGGTGCGCAGTTTTGGGCGGCAGGGGCGCTGCAGGCTAGGGTTGAGTCAATTGTCAGAGGTGAGGGTGCGCAGTACTAGGGTGGCAAGGGTGCTGCAGGCTAGGGTTGAGTCAATTGTCAGAGGTGAGGGTACGCAGTACTGAAGTGCCAGGGGCGCTGCAGGCTAGGGTTGAGTCAATTGTCAGAGGTGAGGGTGCGCAGTACTGGGGTGGCAAGGGTGCTGAAGGCTAAGGTTGAGTCAATTGTCAGAGGTGAGGGTGCGCAGTACTAGGGTGGCAAGGGTGCTGCAGGCTAGGGTTGAGTCAATTGTCAGAGGTGAGATGTTCAGCACTGGGGTGGCAAGGATGCTGCAGGCTAGGTTTGAGTCAATTGTCAAAGGTGAGGGTGCGCAGTACTGGGGTGGCCGGGGTGCTGTAGGCTAGGGTTGAGTCAATTGTGAAAGGTGAGGGTGTTCAGTACTGGGGTGGCAAGGGTGCTGCAGGCTAGGGTTGAGACAATTGTCAAAGGTGAAGGTGCGCAGTACTGGGGTGGCAGGGGCGCTGCAGGCTAGGGTTGAGTCAATTGTCAGAGGTGAGGATGCGCAGTACTGAAGTGGCAGGGGCACTGCAGGCTAGGGTTGAGTCAATTGTCAAAGGAGAGGGTGCGCAGTACTGGGGTGGCAGGGGCGCTGCAGGCTAGGGTTGAGTCAATTGTCAAAGGTGAGGGTGCGCAGTACTGGGGTGGCAGGGGTGCTACAGGCTAGGGAAGAGTCAATTGTCAGAGGTGAGGGTGCGCAGTACTGGGGTGGCAGGGGCGCTGCAGGCTGGGGTTGAGTCAATTGTCAGAGGTAAAGGTGCACAGTACTGGGGTGGCAAGGGTGCTGCAGGCTAGGGTTGAGTCAATTGTCAAAGGTGAGGGTGCGCAGTACTGGGGTGGCAAGGGTGCTGAAGGCTAGGGTTGAGTCAATTGTCAGAGGTGAGGGTGCGCAGTACTGGGGTGGCAAGGGTGCTGAAGGCTAGGGTTGAGTCAATTGTCAGAGGTGAGGGTGCGCAGTACTGGGGTGGCAGGGGCGCTGCAGGCTAGGGTTGAGTCAATTGTCGGAGGTGAGGGTGCGCAGTACTGGGGTGGCAAGGGTGCTGCAGGCTAGGGTTGAGTCAATTGTCAGAGGTGAGGGTACGCAGTACTGAAGTGCCAGGGGCGCTGCAGGCTAGGGTTGAGTCAATTGTCAGAGGTGAGGGTGCGCAGTACTGGGGTGTCAAGGGTGCTGAAGGCTAGGGTTGAGTCAATTGTCAAAGGTGAGGGTGCGCAGTACTGGGGTGGCATGGGTGCTGCAGGCTAGGGTTGAGTCAATTGTCAGAGGTGAGGGTGCGCAGTACTGAAGTGGCAGGGGCGCTGTAGGCTAGGGGTTGAGTCAATTGTCAGAGGTGAGGGTGCGCAGTACTAGGGTGGCAAGGGTGCTGCATGCTAGGGTTGAGTGAATTGTCAGAGGTGAGGGTGCGCAGTACTGAAGTGCCAGGGGCGCTGCAGGCTAGGGTTGAGTCAATTGTCAGAGGTGAGGGTGCGCAGTACTGGGGTGGCAAGGGTGCTGAAGGCTAGGGTTGAGTCAATTGTCAAAGGTGAGGGTGCGCAGTACTGGGGTGGCAAGGGTGCTGCAGGCTAGGGTTGAGTCAATTGTCAGAGGTGAGGGTGCGCAGTACTGAAGTGGCAGGGGCGCTGTAGGCTAGGGTTGAGTCAATTGTCAGAGGTGAGGGTGCTCAGTACTAGGGTGGCCGGGGTGCTGCAGGCTAGGGTTGAGTCAATTGTCAAAGGTGAGGGTGCGCAGTACTGAAGTGGCAGGGGCGCTGCAGGCTAGGGTTGAGTCAATTGTCAGAGGTAAGGGTGCGCAGTACTGGGGTGTCAAGGGTGCTGCAGGCTAGCGTTGAGTCAATTGTCAGAGGTGAGGGTGCGCAGTACTGAAGTGGCAGGGGTGCTGCAGGCTAGGGTTGAGTCAATTGTCAGAGGTGAGGGTGCGCAGTACTGAAGTGGCAGGGGCGCTGCAGGCTAGGGTTGAGTCAATTGTCAAAGGTGAGGGTGCGCAGTACTGGGGTGGCAAGGGTGCTGCAGGCTAGGGTTGAGTCAATTGTCAGAGGTGAGGGTGCGCAGTACTGAAGTGGCAGGGGCGCTGTAGGCTAGGGTTGAGTCAATTGTCAGAGGTGAGGGTGCTCAGTACTAGGGTGGCCGGGGTGCTGCAGGCTAGGGTTGAGTCAATTGTCAGAGGTGAGGGTGCGCAGTACTGGGGTGGCAGGGGCGCTGCAGGCTAGGGTTGAGTCAATTGTCGGAGGTGAGGGTGCGCAGTACTGGGGTGGCAAGGGTGCTGCAGGCTAGGGTTGAGTCAATTGTCAAAGGTTAGGGTGCGCAGTACTGGGGTGGCAGGGACGCTGCGGGCTAGGGTTAAGTCAATTGTCAGAGGTGAGGGTGCGCAGTACTAGGGTGGTAGGGGTGCTGCAGGCTAGGGTTGAGTCAATTGTCAGAGGTGAGGGTGCGCAGTACTGCGGTGGCAGGGTCGCTGCAGGCTAGGGTTGAGTCAAATGTCAAAGGTGAGGGTGCGCAGTACTAGGATGGCCGGTGTGCTGCAGGCTAGGGTTGAGTCAATTGTCAGAGGTGAGGGTGCGCAGTACTGGGGTGGCAAGGGTGCTGCAGGCTAGGGTTGAGTCAATTGTCAGAGGTGAGTGCGCAGTACTGGGGTGGCAAGGGTGCTGCAGGCTAGGGTTGAGTCAATTGTCAAAGGTGAGGGTGTTCAGTACTGGGGTGGCAAGAGTGCTGCAGGCTAGGGTTGAGTCAATTGTCAAAGGTGAGGGTGCGCAGTACTGGGGTGGCAGGGGCGCTGCAGGCTAGTGTTGAGTCAATTGTCAGAGGTGAGGGTGCGCAGTACTGAAGTGGCAGGGGCGCTGCAGGCTAGGGTTGAGTCAATTGTCAAAGGTGAGGGTGCGCAGTACTGGGGTGGCAGGGGCGCTGCAGGCTAGGGTTGAGTCAATTGTCAGAGGTGAGGGTGCGCAGTACTGGGGTAGCAGGGGCAGTGCAGGCTAGGGTTGAGTCAAATGTCAAAGGTGAGGGTGCGCAGTACTAGGATGGCCGGGGTGCTGCAGGCTAGGGTTGACTAAATTGTCAGAGGTGAGGGTGCGCAGTACTGGGGTGGCAAGGGTGCTGCAGGCTAGGGTTGAGTCAATTGTCAGAGGTGAGTGCGCAGTACTGGGGTGGCAAGGGTGCTGCAGGCTAGGGTTGAGTCAATTGTCAAATGTGTGGGTGCTCAGTACTGGGATGGCAAGGGTGCTGCAGGCTAGGGTTGAGTCAATTGTCAGAGGTGAGGGTGCTCGGTACTGGGGTGGCTGGGGTGATGCAGGCTAGGGTTGAGTCAATTGTCAGAGGTGAGGGTGCGCAGTACTGGGGTGGCAAGGGTGCTGCAGGCTAGGGTTGAGGCAATTGTCAGAGGTGAGGGTGCGCAGTACTAGGGTGGCAAGGGTGCTGCAGGCTAGGGTTGAGTCAATTGTCAAAGGTGAAGGTGCGCAGTACTGGGGTGGCAGGGGCGCTGCAGGCTAGGGTTGAGTCAATTGTCAGAGGTGAGGATGCGCAGTACTGAAGTGGCAGGGGCACTGCAGGCTAGGGTTGAGTCAATTGTCAAAGGAGAGGGTGCGCAGTACTGGGGTGGCAGGGGCGCTGCAGGCTAGGGTTGAGTCAATTGTCAAAGGTGAGGGTGCGCAGTACTGGGGTGGCAGGGGTGCTACAGGCTAGGGATGAGTCAATTGTCAGAGGTGAGGGTGCGCAGTACTGGGGTGGCAGGGGCGCTGCAGGCTAGGGTTGAGTCAATTGTCAGAGGTAAAGGTGCGCAGTACTGGGGTGGCAAGGGTGCTGCAGGCTAGGGTTGAGTCAATTGTCAAAGGTGAGGGTGCGCAGTACTGGGGTGGCAAGGGTGCTGAAGGCTAGGGTTGAGTCAATTGTCAGAGGTGAGGGTGCGCAGTACTGGGGTGGCAAGGGTGCTGAAGGCTAGGGTTGAGTCAATTGTCAGAGGTGAGGGTGCGCAGTACTGGGGTGGCAGGGGCGCTGCAGGCTAGGGTTGAGTCAATTGTCGGAGGTGAGGGTGCGCAGTACTGGGGTGGCAAGGGTGCTGCAGGCTAGGGTTGAGTCAATTGTCAAAGGTGAGGGTGCGCAGTTTTGGGGCGGCAGGGGCGCTGCAGGCTAGGGTTGAGTCAATTGTCAGAGGTGAGGGTGCGCAGTTCTAGGGTGGCAAGGGTGCTGCAGGTTAGGGTTGAGTCAATTGTCAGAGGTGAGGGTACGCAGTACTGAAGTGCCAGGGGCGCTGCAGGCTAGGGTTGAGTCAATTGTCAAAGGTGAGGGTGCGCAGTACTGGGGTGGCAGGGGTGCTGCAGGCTAGGGTTGAGTCAATTGTCAGAGGTGAGGGTGCGCAGTACTGGGGTAGCAGGGGCACTGCAGGCTAGGGTTGACTCAATTGTCAGAGGTGAGGGTGCGCAGTACTGGGGTGGCAAGGGTGCTGCAGGCTAGGGTTGAGTCAATTGTCAGAGGTGAGTGCGCAGTACTGGGGTGGCAAGGGTGCTGCAGGCTAGGGTTGAGTCAATTGTCAAATGTGTGGGTGCTCAGTACTGGGATGGCAAGGGTGCTGCAGGCTAGGGTTGGAGTCAATTGTCAGAGGTGAGGGTGCTCGGTACTGGGGTGGCTGGGGTGATGCAGGCTAGGGTTGAGTCAATTGTCAGAGGTGAGGGTGCGCAGTACTGGGGTGGCAAGGGAGCTGCAGGCTAGGGTTGAGGCAATTGTCAGAGGTGAGGGTGCGCAGTACTAGGGTGGCAAGGGTGCTGCAGGCTAGGGTTGAGTCAATTGTCAAAGGTGAAGGTGCGCAGTACTGGGGTGGCAGGGGCGCTGCAGGCTAGGGTTGAGTCAATTGTCAGAGGTGAGGATGCGCAGTACTGAAGTGGCAGGGGCACTGCAGGCTAGGGTTGAGTCAATTGTCAAAGGAGAGGGTGCGCAGTACTGGGGTGGCAGGGGCGCTGCAGGCTAGGGGTTGAGTCAATTGTCAAAGGTGAGGGTGCGCAGTACTGGGGTGGCAGGGGTGCTGCAGGCTAGGGATGAGTCAATTGTCAGAGGTGAGGGTGCGCAGTACTGGGGTGGCAGGGGCGCTGCAGGCTAGGGTTGAGTCAATTGTCAGAGGTAAAGGTGCGCAGTACTGGGGTGGCAAGGGTGCTGCAGGCTAGGGTTGAGTCAATTGTCAAAGGTGAGGGTGCGCAGTACTGGGGTGGCAAGGGTGCTGAAGGCTAGGGTTGAGTCAATTGTCAGAGGTGAGGGTGCGCAGTACTGGGGTGGCAAGGGTGCTGAAGGCTAGGGTTGAGTCAATTGTCAAAGGTGAGGGTGCGCAGTTTTGGGGCGGCAGGGGCGCTGCAGGCTACGGTTGAGTCAATTGTCAGAGGTGAGGGTGCGCAGTACTAGGGTGGCAAGGGTGCTGCAGGTTAGGGTTGAGTCAATTGTCAGAGGTGAGGGTACGCAGTACTGAAGTGCCAGGGGCGCTGCAGGCTAGGGTTGAGTCAATTGTCAGAGGTGAGGGTGCGCAGTACTGGGGTGGCAAGGGTGCTGAAGGCTAAGGTTGAGTCAATTGTCAGAGGTGAGGGTGCGCAGTACTAGGGTGGCAAGGGTGCTGCAGGCTAGGGTTGAGTCAATTGTCAGAGGTGAGGGTGCGCAGTACTGGGGTGGCAGGGGCGCTGCAGGCTGGGGTTGAGTCAATTGTCGGAGGTGAGGGTGCGCAGTACTGGGGTGGCAAGGGTGCTGCAGGCTAGGGTTGAGTCAATTGTCAAAGGTGAGGGTGCGCAGTTTTGGGGCGGCAGGGGCGCTGCAGGCTACGGTTGAGTCAATTGTCAGAGGTGAGGGTGCGCAGTACTAGGGTGGCAAGGGTGCTGCAGGTTAGGGTTGAGTCAATTGTCAGAGGTGAGGGTACGCAGTACTGAAGTGCCAGGGGCGCTGCAGGCTAGGGTTGAGTCAATTGTCAGAGGTGAGGGTGCGCAGTACTGGGGTGGCAAGGGTGCTGAAGGCTAAGGTTGAGTCAATTGTCAGAGGTGAGGGTGCGCAGTACTAGGGTGGCAAGGGTGCTGCAGGCTAGGGTTGAGTCAATTGTCAGAGGTGAGGGTGCGCAGTACTGGGGTGGCAGGGGCGCTGCAGGCTAGGGTTGAGTCAATTGTCGGAGGTGAGGGTGCGCAGTACTGGGGTGGCAAGGGTGCTGCAGGCTAGGGTTGAGTCAATTGTCAAAGGTGAGGGTGCGCAGTTTTGGGGCGGCAGGGGCGCTGCAGGCTACGGTTGAGTCAATTGTCAGAGGTGAGGGTGCGCAGTACTAGGGTGGCAAGGGTGCTGCAGGTTAGGGTTGAGTCAATTGTCAGAGGTGAGGGTACGCAGTACTGAAGTGCCAGGGGCGCTGCAGGCTAGGGTTGAGTCAATTGTCAGAGGTGAGGGTGCGCAGTACTGAAGTGGCAGGGGCGCTGCAGGCTAGGGTTGAGTCAATTGTCAAAGGTGAGGGTGCGCAGTACTGGGGTGGCAGGGGCGCTGCAGGCTAGGGTTGAGTCAATTGTCAGAGGTGAGGGTGCGCAGTAATGGGGTAGCAGGGGCACTGCAGGCTAGGGTTGAGTCAAATGTCAAAGGTGAGGGTGCGCAGTACTAGGATGGCCGGGGTGCTGCAGGCTAGGGTTGACTCAATTGTCAGAGGTGAGGGTGCGCAGTACTGGGGTGGCAAGGGTGCTGCAGGCTAGGGTTGAGTCAATTGTCAGAGGTGAGTGCGCAGTACTGGGGTGGCAAGGGTGCTGCAGGCTAGGGTTGAGTCAATTGTCAAATGTGTGGGTGCTCAGTACTGGGATGGCAAGGGTGCTGCAGGCTAGGGTTGAGTCAATTGTCAGAGGTGAGGGTGCTCGGTACTGGGGTGGCTGGGGTGCTGCAGGCTAGGGTTGAGTCAATTGTCAGAGGTGAGGGTGCTCAGTACTGGGGTGGCAAGGGTGCTGCAGGCTAGGGTTGAGTCAATTGTCAGAGGTGAGGGTGCGCAGTACTAGGGTGGCAAGGGTGCTGCAGGCTAGGGTTGAGTCAATTGTCAAAGGTGAAGGTGCGCAGTACTGGGGTGGCAGGGGCGCTGCAGGCTAGGGTTGAGTCAATTGTCAGAGGTGAGGATGCGCAGTACTGAAGTGGCAGGGGCACTGCAGGCTAGGGTTGAGTCAATTGTCAAAGGAGAGGGTGCGCAGTACTGGGGTGGCAGGGGCGCTGCAGGCTAGGGTTTGAGTCAATTGTCAAAGGTGAGGGTGCGCAGTACTGGGGTGGCAGGGGTGCTACAGGCTAGGGATGAGTCAATTGTCAGAGGTGAGGGTGCGCAGTACTGGGGTGGCAGGGGCGCTGCAGGCTAGGGTTGAGTCAATTGTCAGACGTAAGGTGCGCAGTACTGGGGTGGCAAGGGTGCTGCAGGCTAGGGTTGAGTCAATTGTCAAAGGTGAGGGTGCGCAGTACTGGGGTGGCAAGGGTGCTGAAGGCTAGGGTTGAGTCAATTGTCAGAGGTGAGGGTGCGCAGTACTGGGGTGGCAAGGGTGCTGAAGGCTAGGGTTGAGTCAATTGTCAGAGGTGAGGGTGCGCAGTACTGGGGTGGCAGGGGCGCTGCAGGCTAGGGTTGAGTCAATTGTCGGAGGTGAGGGTGCGCAGTACTGGGGTGGCAAGGGTGCTGCAGGCTAGGGTTGAGTCAATTGTCAAAGGTGAGGGTGCGCAGTACTGGGGTGGCAGGGACGCTGCGGGCTAGGGTTAAGTCAATTGTCAGAGGTGAGGGTGAGCAGTACTAGGGTAGTCGGGGTGCTGCAGGCTAGGGTTGAGTCAATTGTCAAAGGTGAGGGTGCGCAGTTTTTGGGCGGCAGGGGCGCTGCAGGCTAGGGTTGAGTCAATTGTCAGAGGTGAGGGTGCGCAGTACTAGGGTGGCAAGGGTGCTGCAGGCTAGGGTTGAGTCAATTGTCAGAGGTGAGGGTACGCAGTACTGAAGTGCCAGGGGCGCTGCAGGCTAGGGTTGAGTCAATTGTCAGAGGTGAGGGTGCGCAGTACTGGGGTGGCAAGGGTGCTGAAGGCTAAGGTTGAGTCAATTGTCAGAGGTGAGGGTGCGCAGTACTAGGGTGGCAAGGGTGCTGCAGGCTAGGGTTGAGTCAATTGTCAGAGGTGAGATGTTCAGCACTGGGGTGGCAAGGATGCTGCAGGCTAGGTTTGAGTCAATTGTCAAAGGTGAGGGTGCGCAGTACTGGGGTGGCCGGGGTGCTGTAGGCTAGGGTTGAGTCAATTGTGAAAGGTGAGGGTGTTCAGTACTGGGGTGGCAAGGGTGCTGCAGGCTAGGGTTGAGACAATTGTCAAGGTGAAGGTGCGCAGTACTGGGGTGGCAGGGGCGCTGCAGGCTAGGGTTGAGTCAATTGTCAGAGGTGAGGATGCGCAGTACTGAAGTGGCAGGGGCACTGCAGGCTAGGGTTGAGTCAATTGTCAAAGGAGAGGGTGCGCAGTACTGGGGTGGCAGGGGCGCTGCAGGCTAGGGTTGAGTCAATTGTCAAAGGTGAGGGTGCGCAGTACTGGGGTGGCAGGGGTGCTACAGGCTAGGGAAGAGTCAATTGTCAGAGGTGAGGGTGCGCAGTACTGGGGTGGCAGGGGCGCTGCAGGCTAGGGTTGAGTCAATTGTCAGAGGTAAAGGTGCACAGTACTGGGGTGGCAAGGGTGCTGCAGGCTAGGGTTGAGTCAATTGTCAAAGGTGAGGGTGCGCAGTACTGGGGTGGCAAGGGTGCTGAAGGCTAGGGTTGAGTCAATTGTCAGAGGTGAGGGTGCGCAGTACTGGGGTGGCAAGGGTGCTGAAGGCTAGGGTTGAGTCAATTGTCAGAGGTGAGGGTGCGCAGTACTGGGGTGGCAGGGGCGCTGCAGGCTAGGGTTGAGTCAATTGTCGGAGGTGAGGGTGCGCAGTACTGGGGTGGCAAGGGTGCTGCAGGCTAGGGTTGAGTCAATTGTCAGAGGTGAGGGTACGCAGTACTGAAGTGCCAGGGGCGCTGCAGGCTAGGGTTGAGTCAATTGTCAGAGGTGAGGGTGCGCAGTACTGGGGTGTCAAGGGTGCTGAAGGCTAGGGTTGAGTCAATTGTCAAAGGTGAGGGTGCGCAGTACTGGGGTGGCATGGGTGCTGCAGGCTAGGGTTGAGTCAATTGTCAGAGGTGAGGGTGCGCAGTACTGAAGTGGCAGGGGCGCTGTAGGCTAGGGTTGAGTCAATTGTCAGAGGTGAGGGTGCGCAGTACTAGGGTGGCAAGGGTGCTGCATGCTAGGGTTGAGTGAATTGTCAGAGGTGAGGGTGCGCAGTACTGAAGTGCCAGGGGCGCTGCAGGCTAGGGTTGAGTCAATTGTCAGAGGTGAGGGTGCGCAGTACTGGGGTGGCAAGGGTGCTGAAGGCTAGGGTTGAGTCAATTGTCAAAGGTGAGGGTGCGCAGTACTGGGGTGGCAAGGGTGCTGCAGGCTAGGGTTGAGTCAATTGTCAGAGGTGAGGGTGCGCAGTACTGAAGTGGCAGGGGCGCTGTAGGCTAGGGTTGAGTCAATTGTCAGAGGTGAGGGTGCTCAGTACTAGGGTGGCCGGGGTGCTGCAGGCTAGGGTTGAGTCAATTGTCAAAGGTGAGGGTGCGCAGTACTGAAGTGGCAGGGGCGCTGCAGGCTAGGGTTGAGTCAATTGTCAGAGGTAAGGGTGCGCAGTACTGGGGTGTCAAGGGTGCTGCAGGCTAGCGTTGAGTCAATTGTCAGAGGTGAGGGTGCGCAGTACTGAAGTGGCAGGGGTGCTGCAGGCTAGGGTTGAGTCAATTGTCAGAGGTGAGGGTGCGCAGTACTGAAGTGGCAGGGGCGCTGCAGGCTAGGGTTGAGTCAATTGTCAAAGGTGAGGGTGCGCAGTACTGGGGTGGCAAGGGTGCTGCAGGCTAGGGTTGAGTCAATTGTCAGAGGTGAGGGTGCGCAGTACTGAAGTGGCAGGGGCGCTGTAGGCTAGGGTTGAGTCAATTGTCAGAGGTGAGGGTGCTCAGTACTAGGGTGGCCGGGGTGCTGCAGGCTAGGGTTGAGTCAATTGTCAGAGGTGAGGGTGCGCAGTACTGGGGTGGCAGGGGCGCTGCAGGCTAGGGTTGAGTCAATTGTCGGAGGTGAGGGTGCGCAGTACTGGGGTGGCAAGGGTGCTGCAGGCTAGGGTTGAGTCAATTGTCAAAGGTTAGGGTGCGCAGTACTGGGGTGGCAGGGACGCTGCGGGCTAGGGTTAAGTCAATTGTCAGAGGTGAGGGTGCGCAGTACTAGGGTGGTAGGGGTGCTGCAGGCTAGGGTTGAGTCAATTGTCAGAGGTGAGGGTGCGCAGTACTGCGGTGGCAGGGTCGCTGCAGGCTAGGGTTGAGTCAAATGTCAAAGGTGAGGGTGCGCAGTACTAGGATGGCCGGTGTGCTGCAGGCTAGGGTTGAGTCAATTGTCAGAGGTGAGGGTGCGCAGTACTGGGGTGGCAAGGGTGCTGCAGGCTAGGGTTGAGTCAATTGTCAGAGGTGAGTGCGCAGTACTGGGGTGGCAAGGGTGCTGCAGGCTAGGGTTGAGTCAATTGTCAAAGGTGAGGGTGTTCAGTACTGGGGTGGCAAGAGTGCTGCAGGCTAGGGTTGAGTCAATTGTCAAAGGTGAGGGTGCGCAGTACTGGGGTGGCAGGGGCGCTGCAGGCTAGTGTTGAGTCAATTGTCAGAGGTGAGGGTGCGCAGTACTGAAGTGGCAGGGGCGCTGCAGGCTAGGGTTGAGTCAATTGTCAAAGGTGAGGGTGCGCAGTACTGGGGTGGCAGGGGCGCTGCAGGCTAGGGTTGAGTCAATTGTCAGAGGTGAGGGTGCGCAGTACTGGGGTAGCAGGGACACTGCAGGCTAGGGTTGAGTCAAATGTCAAAGGTGAGGGTGCGCAGTACTAGGATGGCCGGGGTGCTGCAGGCTAGGGTTGACTCAATTGTCAGAGGTGAGGGTGCGCAGTACTGGGGTGGCAAGGGTGCTGCAGGCTAGGGTTGAGTCAATTGTCAGAGGTGAGTGCGCAGTACTGGGGTGGCAAGGGTGCTGCAGGCTAGGGTTGAGTCAATTGTCAAATGTGTGGGTGCTCAGTACTGGGATGGCAAGGGTGCTGCAGGCTAGGGTTGAGTCAATTGTCAGAGGTGAGGGTGCTCGGTACTGGGGTGGCTGGGGTGATGCAGGCTAGGGTTGAGTCAATTGTCAGAGGTGAGGGTGCGCAGTACTGGGGTGGCAAGGGTGCTGCAGGCTAGGGTTGAGGCAATTGTCAGAGGTGAGGGTGCGCAGTACTAGGGTGGCAAGGGTGCTGCAGGCTAGGGTTGAGTCAATTGTCAAAGGTGAAGGTGCGCAGTACTGGGGTGGCAGGGGCGCTGCAGGCTAGGGTTGAGTCAATTGTCAGAGGTGAGGATGCGCAGTACTGAAGTGGCAGGGGCACTGCAGGCTAGGGTTGAGTCAATTGTCAAAGGAGAGGGTGCGCAGTACTGGGGTGGCAGGGGCGCTGCAGGCTAGGGTTGAGTCAATTTACAAAGGTGAGGGTGCGCAGTACTGGGGTGGCAGGGGTGCTACAGGCTAGGGATGAGTCAATTGTCAGAGGTGAGGGTGCGCAGTACTGGGGTGGCAGGGGCGCTGCAGGCTAGGGTTGAGTCAATTGTCAGAGGTAAAGGTGCGCAGTACTGGGGTGGCAAGGGTGCTGCAGGCTAGGGTTGAGTCAATTGTCAAAGGTGAGGGTGCGCAGTACTGGGGTGGCAAGGGTGCTGAAGGCTAGGGTTGAGTCAATTGTCAGAGGTGAGGGTGCGCAGTACTGGGGTGGCAAGGGTGCTGAAGGCTAGGGTTGAGTCAATTGTCAGAGGTGAAAGTGCGCAGTACTGGGGTGGCAGGGGCGCTGCAGGCTAGGGTTGAGTCAATTGTCGGAGGTGAGGGTGCGCAGTACTGGGGTGGCAAGGGTGCTGCAGGCTAGGGTTGAGTCAATTGTCAAAGGTGAGGGTGCGCAGTTTTGGGGCGGCAGGGCGCTGCAGGCTAGGGTTGAGTCAATTGTCAGAGGTGAGGGTGCGCAGTTCTAGGGTGGCAAGGGTGCTGCAGGTTAGGGTTGAGTCAATTGTCAGAGGTGAGGGTACGCAGTACTGAAGTGCCAGGGGCGCTGCAGGCTAGGGTTGAGTCAATTGTCAAAGGTGAGGGTGCGCAGTACTGGGGTGGCAGGGGTGCTGCAGGCTAGGGTTGAGTCAATTGTCAGAGGTGAGGGTGCGCAGTACTGGGGTAGCAGGGGCACTGCAGGCTAGGGTTGACTCAATTGTCAGAGGTGAGGGTGCGCAGTACTGGGGTGGCAAGGGTGCTGCAGGCTAGGGTTGAGTCAATTGTCAGAGGTGAGTGCGCAGTACTGGGGTGGCAAGGGTGCTGCAGGCTAGGGTTGAGTCAATTGTCAAATGTGTGGGTGCTCAGTACTGGGATGGCAAGGGTGCTGCAGGCTAGGGTTGAGTCAATTGTCAGAGGTGAGGGTGCTCGGTACTGGGGTGGCTGGGGTGATGCAGGCTAGGGTTGAGTCAATTGTCAGAGGTGAGGGTGCGCAGTACTGGGGTGGCAAGGGAGCTGCAGGCTAGGGTTGAGGCAATTGTCAGAGGTGAGGGTGCGCAGTACTAGGGTGGCAAGGGTGCTGCAGGCTAGGGTTGAGTCAATTGTCAAAGGTGAAGGTGCGCAGTACTGGGGTGGCAGGGGCGCTGCAGGCTAGGGTTGAGTCAATTGTCAGAGGTGAGGATGCGCAGTACTGAAGTGGCAGGGGCACTGCAGGCTAGGGTTGAGTCAATTGTCAAAGGAGAGGGTGTGCAGTACTGGGGTGGCAGGGGCGCTGCAGGCTAGGGTTGAGTCAATTGTCAAAGGTGAGGGTGCGCAGTACTGGGGTGGCAGGGGTGCTACAGGCTAGGGATGAGTCAATTGTCAGAGGTGAGGGTGCGCAGTACTGGGGTGGCAGGGGCGCTGCAGGCTAGGGTTGAGTCAATTGTCAGAGGTAAAGGTGCGCAGTACTGGGGTGGCAAGGGTGCTGCAGGCTAGGGTTGAGTCAATTGTCAAAGGTGAGGGTGCGCAGTACTGGGGTGGCAAGGGTGCTGAAGGCTAGGGTTGAGTCAATTGTCAGAGGTGAGGGTGCGCAGTACTGGGGTGGCAAGGGTGCTGAAGGCTAGGGTTGAGTCAATTGTCAGAGGTGAGGGTGCGCAGTACTGGGGTGGCAGGGGCGCTGCAGGCTAGGGTTGAGTCAATTGTCGGAGGTGAGGGTGCGCAGTACTGGGGTGGCAAGGGTGCTGCAGGCTAGGGTTGAGTCAATTGTCAAAGGTGAGGGTGCGCAGTTTTGGGGCGGCAGGGGCGCTGCAGGCTACGGTTGAGTCAATTGTCAGAGGTGAGGGTGCGCAGTACTAGGGTGGCAAGGGTGCTGCAGGTTAGGGTTGAGTCAATTGTCAGAGGTGAGGGTACGCAGTACTGAAGTGCCAGGGGCGCTGCAGGCTAGGGTTGAGTCAATTGTCAGAGGTGAGGGTGCGCAGTACTGGGGTGGCAAGGGTGCTGAAGGCTAAGGTTGAGTCAATTGTCAGAGGTGAGGGTGCGCAGTACTAGGGTGGCAAGGGTGCTGCAGGCTAGGGTTGAGTCAATTGTCAGAGGTGAGGGTGCGCAGTACTGGGGTGGCCGGGGTGCTGCAGGCTAGGGTTGAGTCAATTGTCAGAGGTGAGGGTGCGCAGTACTGGGGTGGCAGGGGCGCTGCAGGCTAGGGTTGAGTCAATTGTCGGAGGTGAGGGTGCGCAGTACTGGGGTGGCAAGGGTGCTGCAGGCTAGGGTTGAGTCAATTGTCAAAGGTGAGGGTGCGCAGTACTGGGGTGGCAGGGACGCTGCGGGCTAGGGTTAAGTCAATTGTCAGAGGTGAGGGTGCGCAGTACTAGGGTGGTCGGGGTGCTGCAGGCTAGGGTTGAGTCAATTGTCAAAGGTGAGGGTGCGCAGTTTTGGGGCGGCAGGGGCGCTGCAGGCTAGGGTTGAGTCAATTGTCAGAGGTGAGGTTGCGCAGTACTAGGGTGGCAAGGGTGCTGCAGGCTAGGGTTGAGTCAATTGTCAGAGGTGAGGGTACGCAGTACTGAAGTGCCAGGGGCGCTGCAGGCTAGGGTTGAGTCAATTGTCAGAGGTGAGGGTGCGCAGTACTGGGGTGTCAAGGGTGCTGAAGGCTAGGGTTGAGTCAATTGTCAAAGGTGAGGGTGCGCAGTACTGGGGTGGCATGGGTGCTGCAGGCTAGGGTTGAGTCAATTGTCAGAGGTGAGGGTGCGCAGTACTGAAGTGGCAGGGGCGCTGTAGGCTAGGGTTGAGTCAATTGTCAGAGGTGAGGGTGCGCAGTACTAGGGTGGCAAGGGTGCTGCATGCAAGGGTTGAGTGAATTGTCAGAGGTGAGGGTGCGCAGTACTGAAGTGCCAGGGGCGCTGCAGGCTAGGGTTGAGTCAATTGTCAAAGGTGAGGGTGCGCAGTTTTGGGGCGGCAGGGGCGCTGCAGGCTAGGGTTGAGTCAATTGTCAGAGGTGAGGGTGCGCAGTACTAGGGTGGCAAGGGTGCTGCAGGCTAGGGTTGAGTCAATTGTCAGAGGTGAGGGTGCGCAGTACTGAGGTGCCAGGGGCGCTGCAGGCTAGGGTTGAGTCAATTGTCAGAGGTGAGGGTGCGCAGTACTGGGGTGGCAAGGGTGCTGAAGGCTAGGGTTGAGTCAATTGTCAAAGGTGAGGGTGCGCAGTACTGGGGTGGCATGGGTGCTGCAGGCTAGGGTTGAGTCAATTGTCAGAGGTGAGGGTGCGCAGTACTGAAGTGGCAGGGGCGCTGCAGGCTAGGGTTGAGTCAATTGTCAGAGGTGAGGGTGCGCAGTACTAGGGTGGCAAGGGTGCTGCAGGCAAGGGTTGAGTGAATTGTCAGAGGTGAGGGTGCGCAGTACTGAAGTGCCAGGGGCGCTGCAGGCTAGGGTTGAGTCAATTGTCAGAGGTGAGGGTGCGCAGTACTGGGGTGGCAAGGGTGCTGAAGGCTAGGGTTGAGTCAATTGTCAAAGGTGAGGGTGCGCAGTACTGGGGTGGCAAGGGTGCTGCAGGCTAGGGTTGAGTCAATTGTCAGAGGTGAGGGTGCGCAGTACTGAAGTGGCAGGGGCGCTGTAGGCTAGGGTTGAGTCAATTGTCAGAGGTGAGGGTGCTCAGTACTAGGGTGGCCGGGGTGCTGCAGGCTAGGGTTGAGTCAATTGTCAGAGGTGAGGGTGCGCAGTACTGGGGTGGCAGGAGCGCTGCAGGCTAGGGTTGAGTCAATTGTCGGAGGTGAGGGTGCGCAGTACTGGGGTGGCAAGGGTGCTGCAGGCTAGGGTTGAGTCAATTGTCAAAGGTTAGGGTGCGCAGTACTGGGGTGGCAGGGACGCTGCGGGCTAGGGTTAAGTCAATTGTCAGAGGTGAGGGTGCGCAGTACTAGGGTGGTAGGGGTGCTGCAGGCTAGGGTTGAGTCAATTGTCAAAGGTGAGGGTGCGCAGTTTTGGGGCGGCAGGGGCGCTGCAGGCTAGGGTTGAGTCAATTGTCAGAGGTGAGGTTGCGCAGTACTAGGGTGGCAAGGGTGCTGCAGGCTAGGGTTGAGTCAATTGTCAGAGGTGAGGGTACGCAGTACTGAAGTGCCAGGGGCGCTGCAGGCTAGGGTTGAGTCAATTGTCAGAGGTGAGGGTGCGCAGTACTGGGGTGTCAAGGGTGCTGCAGGCTAGGGTTGAGTCAATTGTCAGAGGTGAGGGTGCGCAGTACTGAAGTGGCAGGGGTGCTGCAGGCTAGGGTTGAGTCAATTGTCAGAGGTGAGGGTGCGCAGTACTGAAGTGGCAGGGGCGCTGCAGGCTAGGGTTGAGTCAATTGTCAAAGGTGAGGGTGCGCAGTACTGGGGTGGCAAGGGTGCTGAAGGCTAGGGTTGAGTCAATTGTCAAAGGTGAGGGTGCGCAGTACTGGGGTGGCAAGGGTGCTGCAGGCTAGGGTTGAGTCAATTGTCAGAGGTGAGGGTGCGCAGTACTGGAGTGGCAGGGGCGCTGTAGGCTAGGGTTGAGTCAATTGTCAGAGGTGAGGGTGCGCAGTACTAGGGTGGCAAGGGTGCTGCAGGCTAGGGTTGAGTCAATTGTCAGAGGTGAGGGTGCGCAGTACTGGGGTGGCAGGGGCGCTGCAGGCTAGGGTTGAGTCAATTGTCAGAGGTGAGGGTGCGCAGTACTGGGGTGTCAAGGGTGCTGAAGGCTAGGGTTGAGTCAATTGTCAAAGGTGAGGGTGCGCAGTACTGGGGTGGCATGGGTGCTGCAGGCTAGGGTTGAGTCAATTGTCAGAGGTGAGGGTGCGCAGTACTGAAGTGGCAGGGGCGCTGTAGGCTAGGGTTGAGTCAATTGTCAGAGGTGAGGGTGCGCAGTACTAGGGTGGCAAGGGTGCTGCAGGCTAGGGTTGAGTCAATTGTCAGAGGTGAGGGTGCGCAGTACTGAAGTGCCAGGGGCGCTGCAGGCTAGGGTTGAGTCAATTGTCAGAGGTGAGGGTGCGCAGTACTGGGGTGGCAAGGGTGCTGAAGGCTAGGGTTGAGTCAATTGTCAAAGGTGAGGGTGCGCAGTACTGGGGTGGCAAGGGTGCTGCAGGCTAGGGTTGAGTCAATTGTCAGAGGTGAGGGTGCGCAGTACTGAAGTGGCAGGGGCGCTGTAGGCTAGGGTTGAGTCAATTGTCAGAGGTGAGGGTGCTCAGTACTAGGGTGGCCGGGGTGCTGCAGGCTAGGGTTGAGTCAATTGTCAGAGGTGAGGGTGCGCAGTACTGGGGTGGCAGGGGCGCTGCAGGCTAGGGTTGAGTCAATTGTCGGAGGTGAGGGTGCGCAGTACTGGGGTGGCAAGGGTGCTGCAGGCTAGGGTTGAGTCAATTGTCAAAGGTTAGGGTGCGCAGTACTGGGGTGGCAGGGACGCTGCGGGCTAGGGTTAAGTCAATTGTCAGAGGTGAGGGTGCGCAGTACTAGGGTGGTAGGGGTGCTGCAGGCTAGGGTTGAGTCAATTGTCAAAGGTGAGGGTGCGCAGTACTGGGGAGGCAGGGGCGCTGCAGGCTAGGGTTGAGTCAATTGTCAGAGGTGAGGTTGCGCAGTACTAGGGTGGCAAGTGTGCTGCAGGCTAGGGTTGAGTCAATTGTCAGAGGTGAGGGTGCGCAGTACTGAAGTGCCAGGGGCGCTGCAGGCTAGGGTTGAGTCAATTGTCAGAGGTGAGGGTGCGCAGTACTGGGGTGTCAAGGGTGCTGCAGGCTAGGGTTGAGTCAATTGTCAGAGGTGAGGGTGCGCAGTACTGGAGTGGCAGGGGTGCTGCAGGCTAGGGTTGAGTCAATTGTCAGAGGTGAGGGTGCGCAGTACTGAAGTGGCAGGGGCGCTGCAGGCTAGGGTTGAGTCAATTGTCAAAGGTGAGGGTGCGCAGTACTGGGGTGGCAAGGGTGCTGCAGGCTAGGGTTGAGTCAATTGTCAAAGGTGAGGGTGCGCAGTACTGGGGTGGCAAGGGTGCTGCAGGCTAGGGTTGAGTCAATTGTCAGAGGTGAGGGTGCGCAGTACTGAAGTGGCAGGGGCGCTGTAGGCTAGGGTTGAGTCAATTGTCAGAGGTGAGGGTGCTCAGTACTAGGGTGGCCGGGTGCTGCAGGCTAGGGTTGAGTCAATTGTCAGAGGTGAGGGTGCGCAGTACTGGGGTGGCAGGGGCGCTGCAGGCTAGGGTTGAGTCAATTGTCGGAGGTGAGGGTGCGCAGTACTGGGGTGGCAAGGGTGCTGCAGGCTAGGGTTGAGTCAATTGTCAAAGGTTAGGGTGCGCAGTACTGGGGTGGCAGGGACGCTGCGGGCTAGGGTTAAGTCAATTGTCAGAGGTGAGGGTGCACAGTACTAGGGTGGTAGGGGTGCTGCAGGCTAGGGTTGAGTCAATTGTCAGAGGTGAGGGTGCGCAGTACTGCGGTGGCAGGGTCGCTGCAGGCTAGGGTTGAGTCAAATGTCAAAGGTGAGGGTGCGCAGTACTAGGATGGCCGGTGTGCTGCAGGCTAGGGTTGAGTCAATTGTCAGAGGTGAGGGTGCGCAGTACTGGGGTGGCAAGGGTGCTGCAGGCTAGGGTTGAGTCAATTGTCAGAGGTGAGGGTGCGCAGTACTGGGGTGGCAAGGGTGCTGCAGGCTAGGGTTGAGTCAATTGTCAAAGGTGAGGGTGTTCAGTACTGGGGTGGCAAGAGTGCTGCAGGCTAGGGTTGAGTCAATTGTCAAAGGTGAGGGTGCGCAGTTTTGGGGCGGCAGGGGCGCTGCAGGCTAGGGTTGAGTCAATTGTCAGAGGTGAGGGTGCGCAGTTCTAGGGTGGCAAGGGTGCTGCAGGTTAGGGTTGAGTCAATTGTCAGAGGTGAGGGTACGCAGTACTGAAGTGCCAGGGGCGCTGCAGGCTAGGGTTGAGTCAATTGTCAAAGGTGAGGGTGCGCAGTACTGGGGTGGCAGGGGCGCTGCAGGCTAGGGTTGAGTCAATTGTCAGAGGTGAGGGTGCGCAGTACTGGGGTAGCAGGGGCACTGCAGGCTAGGGTTGAGTCAAATGTCAAAGGTGAGGGTGCGCAGTACTGGGATGGCCGGGGTGCTGCAGGCTAGGGTTGACTCAATTGTCAGAGGTGAGGGTGCGCAGTACTGGGGTGGCAAGGGTGCTGCAGGCTAGGGTTGAGTCAATTGTCAGAGGTGAGGGTGCGCAGTACTGGGGTGGCAAGGGTGCTGCAGGCTAGGGTTGAGTCAATTGTCAGAGGTGAGGGTGCTCGGTACTGGGGTGGCTGGGGTGATGCAGGCTAGGGTTGAGTCAATTGTCAGAGGTGAGGGTGCGCAGTACTGGGGTGGCAAGGGTGCTGCAGGCTAGGGTTGAGGCAATTGTCAGAGGTGAGGGTGCGCAGTACTAGGGTGGCAAGGGTGCTGCAGGCTAGGGTTGAGTCAATTGTCAAAGGTGAAGGTGCGCAGTACTGGGGTGGCAGGGGCGCTGCAGGCTAGGGTTGAGTCAATTGTCAGAGGTGAGGATGCGCAGTACTGAAGTGGCAGGGGCACTGCAGGCTAGGGTTGAGTCAATTGTCAAAGGAGAGGGTGCGCAGTACTGGGGTGGCAGGGGCGCTGCAGGCTAGGGTTGAGTCAATTGTCAAAGGTGAGGGTGCGCAGTACTGGGGTGGCAGGGGTGCTACAGGCTAGGGATGAGTCAATTGTCAGAGGTGAGGGTGCGCAGTACTGGGGTGGCAGGGGCGCTGCAGGCTAGGGTTGAGTCAATTGTCAGAGGTAAGGGTGCGCAGTACTGGGGTGGCAAGGGTGCTGCAGGCTAGGGTTGAGTCAATTGTCAGAGGTGAGGGTGCGCAGTACTGGGGTGGCAAGGGTGCTGAAGGCTAGGGTTGAGTCAATTGTCAGAGGTGAGGGTGCGCAGTACTGGGGTGGCAAGGGTGCTGAAGGCTAGGGTTGAGTCAATTGTCAGAGGTGAGGGTGCGCAGTACTGGGGTGGCAGGGGCGCTGCAGGCTAGGGTTGAGTCAATTGTCGGAGGTGAGGGTGCGCAGTACTGGGGTGGCAAGGGTGCTGCAGGCTAGGGTTGAGTCAATTGTCAAAGGTGAGGGTGCGCAGTTTTGGGGCGGCAGGGGCGCTGCAGGCTAGGGTTGAGTCAATTGTCAGAGGTGAGGGTGCGCAGTACTAGGGTGGCAAGGGTGCTGCAGGTTAGGGTTGAGTCAATTGTCAGAGGTGAGGGTACGCAGTACTGAAGTGCCAGGGCGCTGCAGGCTAGGGTTGAGTCAATTGTCAGAGGTGAGGGTGCGCAGTACTGGGGTGGCAAGGGTGCTGAAGGCTAAGGTTGAGTCAATTGTCAGAGGTGAGGGTGCGCAGTACTAGGGTGGCAAGGGTGCTGCAGGCTAGGGTTGAGTCAATTGTCAGAGGTGAGGGTGCGCAGTACTGGGGTGGCCGGGGTGCTGCAGGCTAGGGTTGAGTCAATTGTCAGAGGTGAGGGTGCGCAGTACTGGGGTGGCAGGGGCGCTGCAGGCTAGGGTTGAGTCAATTGTCGGAGGTGAGGGTGCGCAGTACTGGGGTGGCAAGGGTGCTGCAGGCTAGGGTTGAGTCAATTGTCAAAGGTGAGGGTGCGCAGTACTGGGGTGGCAGGGACGCTGCGGGCTAGGGTTAAGTCAATTGTCAGAGGTGAGGGTGCGCAGTACTAGGGTGGTCGGGGTGCTGCAGGCTAGGGTTGAGTCAATTGTCAAAGGTGAGGGTGCGCAGTTTTGGGGCGGCAGGGGCGCTGCAGGCTAGGGTTGAGTCAATTGTCAGAGGTGAGGTTGCGCAGTACTAGGGTGGCAAGGGTGCTGCAGGCTAGGGTTGAGTCAATTGTCAGAGGTGAGGGTACGCAGTACTGAAGTGCCAGGGGCGCTGCAGGCTAGGGTTGAGTCAATTGTCAGAGGTGAGGGTGCGCAGTACTGGGGTGTCAAGGGTGCTGAAGGCTAGGGTTGAGTCAATTGTCAAAGGTGAGGGTGCGCAGTACTGGGGTGGCATGGGTGCTGCAGGCTAGGGTTGAGTCAATTGTCAGAGGTGAGGGTGCGCAGTACTGAAGTGGCAGGGGCGCTGTAGGCTAGGGTTGAGTCAATTGTCAGAGGTGAGGGTGCGCAGTACTAGGGTGGCAAGGGTGCTGCATGCTAGGGTTGAGTGAATTGTCAGAGGTGAGGGTGCGCAGTACTGAAGTGCCAGGGGCGCTGCAGGCTAGGGTTGAGTCAATTGTCAGAGGTGAGGGTGCGCAGTACTGGGGTGGCAAGGGTGCTGAAGGCTAGGGTTGAGTCAATTGTCAAAGGTGAGGGTGCGCAGTACTGGGGTGGCAAGGGTGCTGCAGGCTAGGGTTGAGTCAATTGTCAGAGGTGAGGGTGCGCAGTACTGAAGTGGCAGGGGCGCTGTAGGCTAGGGTTGAGTCAATTGTCAGAGGTGAGGGTGCTCAGTACTAGGGTGGCCGGGGTGCTGCAGGCTAGGGTTGAGTCAATTGTCAAAGGTGAGGGTGCGCAGTACTGAAGTGGCAGGGGCGCTGCAGGCTAGGGTTGAGTCAATTGTCAGAGGTAAGGGTGCGCAGTACTGGGGTGTCAAGGGTGCTGCAGGCTAGGGTTGAGTCAATTGTCAGAGGTGAGGGTGCGCAGTACTGAAGTGGCAGGGGTGCTGCAGGCTAGGGTTGAGTCAATTGTCAGAGGTGAGGGTGCGCAGTACTGAAGTGGCAGGGGCGCTGCAGGCTAGGGTTGAGTCAATTGTCAAAGGTGAGGGTGCGCAGTACTGGGGTGGCAAGGGTGCTGAAGGCTAGGGTTGAGTCAATTGTCAAAGGTGAGGGTGCGCAGTACTGGGGTGGCAAGGGTGCTGCAGGCTAGGGTTGAGTCAATTGTCAGAGGTGAGGGTGCGCAGTACTGAAGTGGCAGGGGCGCTGTAGGCTAGGGTTGAGTCAATTGTCAGAGGTGAGGGTGCTCAGTACTAGGGTGGCCGGGTGCTGCAGGCTAGGGTTGAGTCAATTGTCAGAGGTGAGGGTGCGCAGTACTGGGGTGGCAGGGGCGCTGCAGGCTAGGGTTGAGTCAATTGTCGGAGGTGAGGGTGCGCAGTACTGGGGTGGCAAGGGTGCTGCAGGCTAGGGTTGAGTCAATTGTCAAAGGTTAGGGTGCGCAGTACTGGGGTGGCAGGGACGCTGCGGGCTAGGGTTAAGTCAATTGTCAGAGGTGAGGGTGCGCAGTACTAGGGTGGTAGGGGTGCTGCAGGCTAGGGTTGAGTCAATTGTCAGAGGTGAGGGTGCGCAGTACTGCGGTGGCAGGGTCGCTGCAGGCTAGGGTTGAGTCAAATGTCAGAGGTGAGGGTGCGCAGTACTAGGATGGCCGGGGTGCTGCAGGCTAAGGTTGAGTCAATTGTCAGAGGTGAGGGTGCGCAGTACTGGGGTGGCAAGGGTGCTGCAGGCTAGGGTTGAGTCAATTGTCAAAGGTGAGGGTGCGCAGTACTGGGGTGGCAAGGGTGCTGCAGGCTAGGGTTGAGTCAATTGTCAAAGGTGAGGGTGCGCAGTACTGGGGTGGCAAGGGTGCTGCAGGCTAGGGTTGAGTCAATTGTCAAAGGTGAGGGTGCGCAGTACTGGGGTGGCAGGGGCGCTGCAGGCTAGGGTTGAGTCAATTGTCAGAGGTGAGGGTGCGCAGTACTGAAGTGGCAGGGGCGCTGCAGGCTAGGGTTGAGTCAATTGTCAAAGGTGAGGGTGCGCAGTACTGGGGTGGCAGGGGCGCTGCAGGCTAGGGTTGAGTCAATTGTCAGAGGTGAGGGTGCGCAGTACTGGGGTGGCAGGGGCACTGCAGGCTAGGGTTGAGTCAAATGTCAAAGGTGAGGGTGCGCAGTACTAGGATGGCCGGGGTGCTGCAGGCTAGGGTTGACTCAATTGTCAGAGGTGAGGGTGCGCAGTACTGGGGTGGCAAGGGTGCTGCAGGCTAGGGTTGAGTCAATTGTCAGAGGTGAGGTGCGCAGTACTGGGGTGGCAAGGGTGCTGCAGGCTAGGGTTGAGTCAATTGTCAAAGGTGAGGGTGCTCAGTACTGGGATGGCAAGGGTGCTGCAGGCTAGGGTTGAGTCAATTGTCAGAGGTGAGGGTGCTCGGTACTGGGGTGGCCGGGGTGCTGCAGGCTAGGGTTGAGTCAATTGTCAGAGGTGAGGGTGCGCAGTACTGGGGTGGTAAGGGTGCTGCAGGCTAGGGTTGAGTCAATTGTCAGAGGTGAGGGTGCGCAGTACTGGGGTGGCAAGGGTGCTGCAGGCTAGGGTTGAGTCAATTGTCAAAGGTGAAGGTGCGCAGTACTGGGGTGGCAGGGGTGCTGCAGGCTAGGGTTGAGTCAATTGTCAGAGGTGAGGATGCGCAGTACTGAAGTGGCAGGGGCGCTGCAGGCTAGGGTTGAGTCAATTGTCAAAGGTGAGGGTGCGCAGTACTGGGGTGGCAGGGGCGCTGCAGGCTAGGGTTGAGTCAATTGTCAAAGGTGAGGGTGCGCAGTACTGGGGTGGCAGGGGTGCTGCAGGCTAGGGTTGAGTCAATTGTCAGAGGTGAGGGTGCGCAGTACTGGGGTGGCAGGGGCGCTGCAGGCTAGGGTTGAGTCAATTGTCAGAGGTGAAGGTGCGCAGTACTGGGGTGGCAAGGGTGCTGCAGGCTAGGGTTGAGTCAATTGTCAAAGGTGAGGGTGCGCAGTACTGGGGTGGCAAGGGTGCTGCAGGCTAGGGTTGAGTCAATTGTCAGAGGTGAGGGTGCGCAGTACTGGGGTGGCAAGGGTGCTGCAGGCTAGGGTTGAGTCAATTGTCAGAGGTGAGGGTGCGCAGTACTGGGGTGGCAGGGGCGCTGCAGGCTAGGGTTGAGTCAATTGTCGGAGGTGAGGGTGCGCAGTACTGGGGTGGCAAGGGTGCTGCAGGCTAGGGTTGAGTCAATTGTCAAAGGTGAGGGTGCGCAGTACTGGGGTGGCAGGGACGCTGCAGGCTAGGGTTGAGTCAATTGTCAGAGGTGAGGGTGCGCAGTACTGGGGTGGTCAGGGTGCTGCAGGCTAGGGTTGAGTCAATTGTCAGAGGTGAGGGTGCGCAGTACTGGGGTGGCAGGGGCGCTGCAGGCTAGGGTTGAGTCAATTGTCAGAGGTGAGGGTGCGCAGTACTGGGGTGGCAAGGGTGCTGCAGGCTAGGGTTGAGTCAATTGTCAGAGGTGAGGGTGCGCAGTACTGGAGTGGCAGGGGCGCTGCAGGCTAGGGTTGAGTCAATTGTCAGAGGTGAGGGTGCGCAGTACTGGGGTGGCAAGGGTGCTGCAGGCTAAGGTTGAGTCAATTGTCAGAGGTGAGGGTGCGCAGTACTGGGGTGGCAAGGGTGCTGCAGGCTAGGGTTGAGTCAATTGTCAGAGGTGAGGGTGCGCAGTACTGGGGTGGCAAGGGTGCTGCAGGCTAGGGTTGAGTCAATTGTCAGAGGTGAGGGTGCGCAGTACTGGGGTGGCAGGGGCGCTGCAGGCTAGGGTTGAGTCAATTGTCGGAGGTGAGGGTGCGCAGTACTGGGGTGGCAAGGGTGCTGCAGGCTAGGGTTGAGTCAATTGTCAAAGGTGAGGGTGCGCAGTACTGGGGTGGCAGGGACGCTGCAGGCTAGGGTTGAGTCAATTGTCAGAGGTGAGGGTGCGCAGTACTAGGGTGGTCGGGGTGCTGCAGGCTAGGGTTGAGTCAATTGTCAGAGGTGAGGGTGCGCAGTACTGGGGTGGCAGGGGCGCTGCAGGCTAGGGTTGAGTCAATTGTCAGAGGTGAGGGTGCGCAGTACTGGGGTGGCAAGGGTGCTGCAGGCTAGGGTTGAGTCAATTGTCAGAGGTGAGGGTGCGCAGTACTGGGGTGGCAGGGGTGCTGCAGGCTAGGGTTGAGTCAATTGTCAGAGGTGAGGGTGCGCAGTACTGGGGTGGCAAGGGTGCTGCAGGCTAGGGTTGAGTCAATTGTCAAAGGTGAGGGTGCGCAGTACTGGGGTGGCAGGGGTGCTGCAGGCTAGGGTTGAGTCAATTGTCAGAGGTGAGGGTGCGCAGTACTGGGGTGGCAGGGGCGCTGCAGGCTAGGGTTGAGTCAATTGTCAGAGGTGAGGGTGCGCAGTACTGGGGTGGCAAGGGTGCTGCAGGCTAGGGTTGAGTCAATTGTCAGAGGTGAGGGTGCGCAGTACTGGGGTGGCAGGGGCGCTGCAGGCTAGGGTTGAGTCAATTGTCAGAGGTGAGGGTGCGCAGTACTGGGGTGGCAAGGGTGCTGCAGGCTAGGGTTGAGTCAATTGTCAGAGGTGAGGGTGCGCAGTACTGGGGTGGCAGGGGTGCTGCAGGCTAGGGTTGAGTCAATTGTCAGAGGTGAGGGTGCGCAGTACTGGGGTGGCCGGGGTGCTGCAGGCTAGGGTTGAGTCAATTGTCAGAGGTGAGGGTGCGCAGTACTGGGGTGGCAGGGGCGCTGCAGGCTAGGGTTGAGTCAATTGTCAGAGGTGAGGGTGCGCAGTACTGGGGTGGCAAGGGTGCTGCAGGCTAGGGTTGAGTCAATTGTCAGAGGTGAGGGTGCGCAGTACTGGGGTGGCAGGGGTGCTGCAGGCTAGGGTTGAGTCAATTGTCAGAGGTGAGGGTGCGCAGTACTGGGGTGGCAGGGGCGCTGCAGGCTAGGGTTGAGTCAATTGTCAGAGGTGAGGGTGCGCAGTACTGGGGTGGCAAGGGTGCTGCAGGCTAGGGTTGAGTCAATTGTCAAAGGTGAGGGTGCGCAGTACTGGGGTGGCAAGGGTGCTGCAGGCTAGGGTTGAGTCAATTGTCAGAGGTGAGGGTGCGCAGTACTGAAGTGGCAGGGGCGCTGCAGGCTAGGGTTGAGTCAATTGTCAAAGGTGAGGGTGCGCAGTACTGGGGTGGCAGGGGCGCTGCAGGCTAGGGTTGAGTCAATTGTCAGAGGTGAGGGTGCGCAGTACTGGGGTGGCAGGGGTGCTGCAGGCTAGGGTTGAGTCAATTGTCAGAGGTGAGGGTGCGCAGTACTGGGGTGGCAGGGGTGCTGCAGGCTAGGGTTGAGTCAATTGTCAGAGGTGAGGGTGCGCAGTACTGGGGTGGCAAGGGTGCTGCAGGCTAGGGTTGAGTCAATTGTCAGAGGTGAGGGTGCGCAGTACTGGGGTGGCAAGGGTGCTGCAGGCTAGGGTTGAGTCAATTGTCAGAGGTGAGGGTGCGCAGTACTGGGGTGGCAAGGGTGCTGCAGGCTAGGGTTGAGTCAATTGTCAGAGGTGAGGGTGCGCAGTACTGGGGTGGCAGGGGTGCTGCAGGCTAGGGTTGAGTCAATTGTCAGAGGTGAGGGTGCGCAGTACTGGGGTGGCAAGGGTGCTGCAGGCTAGGGTTGAGTCAATTGTCAGAGGTGAGGGTGCGCAGTACTGGGGTGGCAAGGGTGCTGCAGGCTAGGGTTGAGTCAATTGTCAGAGGTGAGGGTGCGCAGTACTGGGGTGGCAGGGGCGCTGCAGGCTAGGGTTGAGTCAATTGTCAGAGGTGAGGGTGCGCAGTACTGGGGTGGCAGGGGCGCTGCAGGCTAGGGTTGAGTCAATTGTCAGAGGTGAGGGTGCGCAGTACTGGGGTGGCAGGGGTGCTGCAGGCTAGGGTTGAGTCAATTGTCAGAGGTGAGGGTGCGCAGTACTGGGGTGGCAGGGGTGCTGCAGGCTAGGGTTGAGTCAATTGTCAGAGGTGAGGGTGCGCAGTACTGGGGTGGCAGGGGCGCTGCAGGCTAGGGTTGAGTCAATTGTCAGAGGTGAGGGTGCGCAGTACTGGGGTGGCAAGGGTGCTGCAGGCTAGGGTTGAGTCAATTGTCAAAGGTGAGGGTGCGCAGTACTGGGGTGGCAAGGGTGCTGCAGGCTAGGGTTGAGTCAATTGTCAGAGGTGAGGGTGCGCAGTACTGGGGTGGCAAGGGTGCTGCAGGCTAGGGTTGAGTCAATTGTCAGAGGTGAGGGTGCGCAGTACTGGGGTGGCAGGGGTGCTGCAGGCTAGGGTTGAGTCAATTGTCAGAGGTGAGGGTGCGCAGTACTGGGGTGGCAAGGGTGCTGCAGGCTAGGGTTGAGTCAATTGTCAAAGGTGAGGGTGCGCAGTACTGGGGTGGCAGGGGCGCTGCAGGCTAGGGTTGAGTCAATTGTCAGAGGTGAGGGTGCGCAGTACTGGGGTGGCAGGGGTGCTGCAGGCTAGGGTTGAGTCAATTGTCAAAGGTGAGGGTGCGCAGTACTGGGGTGGCAGGGGCGCTGCAGGCTAGGGTTGAGTCAATTGTCAGAGGTGAGGGTGCGCAGTACTGGGGTGGCAAGGGTGCTGCAGGCTAGGGTTGAGTCAATTGTCAGAGGTGAGGGTGCGCAGTACTGGAGTGGCAGGGGCGCTGCAGGCTAGGGTTGAGTCAATTGTCAGAGGTGAGGGTGCGCAGTACTGGGGTGGCAAGGGTGCTGCAGGCTAGGGTTGAGTCAATTGTCAGAGGTGAGGGTGCGCAGTACTGGGGTGGCAAGGGTGCTGCAGGCTAGGGTTGAGTCAATTGTCAGAGGTGAGGGTGCGCAGTACTGGGGTGGCAAGGGTGCTGCAGGCTAGGGTTGAGTCAATTGTCAGAGGTGAGGGTGCGCAGTACTGGGGTGGCAGGGGCGCTGCAGGCTAGGGTTGAGTCAATTGTCAGAGGTGAGGGTGCGCAGTACTGGGGTGGCAAGGGTGCTGCAGGCTAGGGTTGAGTCAATTGTCAAAGGTGAGGGTGCGCAGTACTGGGGTGGCAGGGGCGCTGCAGGCTAGGGTTGAGTCAATTGTCAGAGGTGAGGGTGCGCAGTACTAGGGTGGTCGGGGTGCTGCAGGCTAGGGTTGGAGTCAATTGTCAAAGGTGAGGGTGCGCAGTACTGGGGTGGCAGGGGCGCTGCAGGCTAGGGTTGAGTCAATTGTCAGAGGTGAGGGTGCGCAGTACTGGGGTGGCAAGGGTGCTGCAGGCTAGGGTTGAGTCAATTGTCAGAGGTGAGGGTGCGTAGTACTGAAGTGGCAGGGGCGCTGCAGGCTAGGGTTGAGTCAATTGTCAGAGGTGAGGGTGCGCAGTACTGGGGTGGCAAGGGTGCTGCAGGCTAGGGTTGAGTCAATTGTCAGAGGTGAGGGTGCGCAGTACTGGGGTGGCAGGGGTGCTGCAGGCTAGGGTTGAGTCAATTGTCAGAGGTGAGGGTGCGCAGTACTGAGGTGGCAGGGGCGCTGCAGGCTAGGGTTGAGTCAATTGTCAGAGGTGAGGGTGCGCAGTACTAGGGTGGCAAGGGTGCTGCAGGCTAGGGTTGAGTCAATTGTCAGAGGTGAGGGTGCGCAGTACTGGGGTGGCAGGGGCGCTGCAGGCTAGGGTTGAGTCAATTGTCAGAGGTGAGGGTGCGCAGTACTGGGGTGGCAAGGGTGCTGCAGGCTAGGGTTGAGTCAATTGTCAAAGGTGAGGGTGCGCAGTACTGGGGTGGCAAGGGTGCTGCAGGCTAGGGTTGAGTCAATTGTCAGAGGTGAGGGTGCTCAGTACTGGGGTGGCAGGGGTGCTGCAGGCTAGGGTTGAGTCAATTGTCAGAGGTGAGGGTGCGCAGTACTGGGGTGGCAGGGGCGCTGCAGGCTAGGGTTGAGTCAATTGTCAGAGGTGAGGGTGCGCAGTACTGGGGTGGCAAGGGTGCTGCAGGCTAGGGTTGAGTCAATTGTCAGAGGTGAGGGTGCGCAGTACTGGGGTGGCAGGGGTGCTGCAGGCTAGGGTTGAGTCAATTGTCAGAGGTGAGGGTGCGCAGTACTGGGGTGGCAGGGGTGCTGCAGGCTAGGGTTGAGTCAATTGTCAGAGGTGAGGGTGCGCAGTACTGGGGTGGCAAGGGTGCTGCAGGCTAGGGTTGAGTCAATTGTCAAAGGTGAGGGTGCGCAGTACTGGGGTGGCAAGGGTGCTGCAGGCTAGGGTTGAGTCAATTGTCAGAGGTGAGGGTGCGCAGTACTGGAGTGGCAGGGGCGCTGCAGGCTAGGGTTGAGTCAATTGTCAAAGGTGAGGGTGCGCAGTACTGGGGTGGCAGGGGCGCTGCAGGCTAGGGTTGAGTCAATTGTCAGAGGTGAGGGTGCGCAGTACTGGGGTGGCAGGGGCAGCTGCAGGCTAGGGTTGAGTCAATTGTCAGAGGTGAGGGTGCGCAGTACTAGGATGGCCGGGGTGCTGCAGGCTAGGGTTGACTCAATTGTCAGAGGTGAGGGTGCGCAGTACTGGGGTGGCAAGGGTGCTGCAGGCTAGGGTTGAGTCAATTGTCAGAGGTGAGGTGCGCAGTACTGGGGTGGCAAGGGTGCTGCAGGCTAGGGTTGAGTCAATTGTCAAATGTGTGGGTGCTCAGTACTGGGATGGCAAGGGTGCTGCAGGCTAGGGTTGAGTCAATTGTCAGAGGTGAGGGTGCTCGGTACTGGGGTGGCTGGGGTGCTGCAGGCTAGGGTTGAGTCAATTGTCAGAGGTGAGGGTGCGCAGTACTGGGGTGGCAAGGGTGCTGCAGGCTAGGGTTGAGTCAATTGTCAGAGGTGAGGGTGCGCAGTACTAGGGTGGCAAGGGTGCTGCAGGCTAGGGTTGAGTCAATTTTCAAAGGTGAAGGTGCGCAGTACTGGGGTGGCAGGGGCGCTGCAGGCTAGGGTTGAGTCAATTGTCAGAGGTGAGGATGCGCAGTACTGAAGTGGCAGGGGCACTGCAGGCTAGGGTTGAGTCAATTGTCAAAGGAGAGGGTGCGCAGTACTGGGGTGGCAGGGGCGCTGCAGGCTAGGGTTGAGTCAATTGTCAAAGGTGAGGGTGCGCAGTACTGGGGTGGCAGGGGTGCTGAAGGCTAGGGATGAGTCAATTGTCAGAGGTGAGGGTGCGCAGTACTGGGGTGGCAGGGGCGCTGCAGGCTAGGGTTGAGTCAATTGTCAGAGGTAAGGGTGCGCAGTACTGGGGTGGCAAGGGTGCTGCAGGCTAGGGTTGAGTCAATTGTCAAAGGTGAGGGTGCGCAGTACTGGGGTGGCAAGGGTGCTGAAGGCTAGGGTTGAGTCAATTGTCAGAGGTGAGGGTGCGCAGTACTGGGGTGGCAAGGGTGCTGAAGGCTAGGGTTGAGTCAATTGTCAGAGGTGAGGGTGCGCAGTACTGGGGTGGCAGGGGCGCTGCAGGCTAGGGTTGAGTCAATTGTCGGAGGTGAGGGTGCGCAGTACTGGGGTGGCAAGGGTGCTGCAGGCTAGGGTTGAGTCAATTGTCAAAGGTGAGGGTGCGCAGTACTGGGGTGGCAGGGACGCTGCGGGCTAGGGTTAAGTCAATTGTCAGAGGTGAGGGTGCGCAGTACTAGGGTGGTCGGGGTGCTGCAGGCTAGGGTTGAGTCAATTGTCAAAGGTGAGGGTGCGCAGTTTTGGGGCGGCAGGGGCGCTGCAGGCTAGGGTTGAGTCAATTGTCAGAGGTGAGGGTGCGCAGTACTAGGGTGGCAAGGGTGCTGCAGGTTAGGGTTGAGTCAATTGTCAGAGGTGAGGGTACGCAGTACTGAAGTGCCAGGGGCGCTGCAGGCTAGGGTTGAGTCAATTGTCAGAGGTGAGGGTGCGCAGTACTGGGGTGGCAAGGGTGCTGAAGGCTAAGGTTGAGTCAATTGTCAGAGGTGAGGGTGCGCAGTACTAGGGTGGCAAGGGTGCTGCAGGCTAGGGTTGAGTCAATTGTCAGAGGTGAGGGTGCGCAGTACTGGGGTGGCCGGGGTGCTGCAGGCTAGGGTTGAGTCAATTGTCAGAGGTGAGGGTGCGCAGTACTGGGGTGGCAGGGGCGCTGCAGGCTAGGGTTGAGTCAATTGTCGGAGGTGAGGGTGCGCAGTACTGGGGTGGCAAGGGTGCTGCAGGCTAGGGTTGAGTCAATTGTCAAAGGTGAGGGTGCGCAGTACTGGGGTGGCAGGGACGCTGCGGGCTAGGGTTAAGTCAATTGTCAGAGGTGAGGGTGCGCAGTACTAGGGTGGTCGGGGTGCTGCAGGCTAGGGTTGAGTCAATTGTCAAAGGTGAGGGTGCGCAGTTTTGGGGCGGCAGGGGCGCTGCAGGCTAGGGTTGAGTCAATTGTCAGAGGTGAGGTTGCGCAGTACTAGGGTGGCAAGGGTGCTGCAGGCTAGGGTTGAGTCAATTGTCAGAGGTGAGGGTGCGCAGTACTGAAGTGCCAGGGGTGCTGCAGGCTAGGGTTGAGTCAATTGTCAGAGGTGAGGGTGCGCAGTACTGGGGTGTCAAGGGTGCTGAAGGCTAGGGTTGAGTCAATTGTCAAAGGTGAGGGTGCGCAGTACTGGGGTGGCATGGGTGCTGCAGGCTAGGGTTGAGTCAATTGTCAGAGGTGAGGGTGCGCAGTACTGAAGTGGCAGGGGCGCTGTAGGCTAGGGTTGAGTCAATTGTCAGAGGTGAGGGTGCGCAGTACTAGGGTGGCAAGGGTGCTGCATGCTAGGGTTGAGTGAATTGTCAGAGGTGAGGGTGCGCAGTACTGAAGTGCCAGGGGCGCTGCAGGCTAGGGTTGAGTCAATTGTCAGAGGTGAGGGTGCGCAGTACTGGGGTGGCAAGGGTGCTGAAGGCTAGGGTTGAGTCAATTGTCAAAGGTGAGGGTGCGCAGTACTGGGGTGGCAAGGGTGCTGCAGGCTAGGGTTGAGTCAATTGTCAGAGGTGAGGGTGCTCAGTACTAGGGTGGCCGGGGTGCTGCAGGCTAGGGTTGAGTCAATTGTCAGAGGTGAGGGTGCGCAGTACTGAAGTGGCAGGGGCGCTGCAGGCTAGGGTTGAGTCAATTGTCAGAGGTGAGGGTGCACAGTACTGGGGTGTCAAGGGTGCTGCAGGCTAGGGTTGAGTCAATTGTCAGAGGTGAGGGTGCGCAGTACTGAAGTGGCAGGGGTGCTGCAGGCTAGGGTTGAGTCAATTGTCAGAGGTGAGGGTGCGCAGTACTGAAGTGGCAGGGGCGCTGTAGGCTAGGGTTGAGTCAATTGTCAGAGGTGAGGGTGCGCAGTACTGGGGTGGCAAGGGTGCTGAAGGCTAGGGTTGAGTCAATTGTCAGAGGTGAGGGTGCGCAGTACTGGGGTGGCAAGGGTGCTGCAGGCTAGGGTTGAGTCAATTGTCAGAGGTGAGGGTGCGCAGTACTGAAGTGGCAGGGGCGCTGTAGGCTAGGGTTGAGTCAATTGTCAGAGGTGAGGGTGCTCAGTACTAGGGTGGCCGGGGTGCTGCAGGCTAGGGTTGAGTCAATTGTCAGAGGTGAGGGTGCGCAGTACTGGGGTGGCAGGGGCGCTGCAGGCTAGGGTTGAGTCAATTGTCGGAGGTGAGGGTGCGCAGTACTGGGGTGGCAAGGGTGCTGCAGGCTAGGGTTGAGTCAATTGTCAAAGGTGAGGGTGCGCAGTACTGGGGTGGCAGGGACGCCGCGGGCTAGGGTTCAGTCAATTGTCAGAGGTGAGGGTGCGCAGTACTAGGGTGGTAGGGGTGCTGCAGGCTAGGGTTGAGTCAATTGTCAAAGGTGAGGGTGCGCAGTTTTGGGGCGGCAGGGGCGCTGCAGGCTAGGGTTGAGTCAATTGTCAGAGGTGAGGGTGCGCAGTACTAGGGTGGCAAGGGTGCTGCAGGCTAGGGTTGAGTCAATTGTCAGAGGTGAGGGTGCGCAGTACTGGAGTGCCAGGGGCGCTGCAGGCTAGGGTTGAGTCAATTGTCAGAGGTGAGGGTGCGCAGTACTGGGGTGGCAAGGGTGCTGCAGGCTAGGGTTGAGTCAATTGTCAAAGGTGAGGGTGCGCAGTACTGGGGTGGCAGGGGTGCTGCAGGCTAGGGTTGAGTCAATTGTCAGAGGTGAGGGTGCGCAGTACTGAAGTGGCAGGGGCGCTGCAGGCTAGGGTTGAGTCAATTGTCAGAGGTGAGGGTGCGCAGTACTAGGGTGGCAAGGGTGCTGCAGGCTAGGGTTGAGTCAATTGTCAGAGGTGAGGGTGCGCAGTACTGGGGTGGCAAGGGCGCTGCAGGCTAGGGTTGAGTCAATTGTCAGAGGTGAGGGTGCGCAGTACTGGGGTGGCAAGGGTGCTGCAGGCTAGGGTTGAGTCAATTGTCAAAGGTGAGGGTGCGCAGTACTGGGGTGGCAAGGGTGCTGCAGGCTAGGGTTGAGTCAATTGTCAGAGGTGAGGGTGCGCAGTACTGGAGTGGCAGGGGCGCTGCAGGCTAGGGTTGAGTCAATTGTCAGAGGTGAGGGTGCGCAGTACTGGGGTGGCAGGGGTGCTGCAGGCTAGGGTTGAGTCAATTGTCAAAGGTGAGGGTGCGCAGTACTGAGGTGGCAGGGGCGCTGCAGGCTAGGGTTGAGTCAATTGTCAGAGGTGAGGGTGCGCAGTACTGGGGTGGCAAGGGTGCTGCAGGCTAGGGTTGAGTCAATTGTCAGAGGTGAGGGTGCGCAGTACTGGGGTGGCAGGGGTGCTGCAGGCTAGGGTTGAGTCAATTGTCAGAGGTGAGGGTGCGCAGTACTGAGGTGGCAGGGGCGCTGCAGGCTAGGGTTGAGTCAATTGTCAGAGGTGAGGGTGCGCAGTACTGGGGTGGCAAGGGTGCTGCAGGCTAGGGTTGAGTCAATTGTCAAAGGTGAGGGTGCGCAGTACTGGGGTGGCAAGGGTGCTGCAGGCTAGGGTTGAGTCAATTGTCAGAGGTGAGGGTGCGCAGTACTGGGGTGGCAGGGGCGCTGCAGGCTAGGGTTGAGTCAATTGTCAGAGGTGAGGGTGCGCAGTACTGGGGTGGCAGGGGTGCTGCAGGCTAGGGTTGAGTCAATTGTCAAAGGTGAGGGTGCGCAGTACTGGGGTGGCAAGGGTGCTGCAGGCTAGGGTTGAGTCAATTGTCAGAGGTGAGGGTGCGCAGTACTGGGGTGGCAGGGGTGCTGCAGGCTAGGGTTGAGTCAATTGTCAGAGGTGAGGGTGTGCAGTACTGGGGTGGCAAGGGTGCTGCAGGCTAGGGTTGAGTCAATTGTCAGAGGTGAGGGTGCGCAGTACTGGGGTGGTAAGGGTGCTGCAGGCTAGGGTTGAGTCAATTGTCAGAGGTGAGGGTGCGCAGTACTGGGGTGGCAGGGGCGCTGCAGGCTAGGGTTGAGTCAATTGTCAGAGGTGAGGGTGCGCAGTACTGGGGTGGCAGGGGCGCTGCAGGCTAGGGTTGAGTCAATTTTCAGAGGTGAGATGTTCAGTACTGGGGTGGCCGGGGTGCTGCAGGCTAGGGTTGAGTCAATTGTCAGAGGTGAGGGTGCGCAGTACTGGGGTGGCAGGGGCGCTGCAGGCTAGGGTTGAGTCAATTGTCAGAGGTGAGGGTGCGCAGTACTGGGGTGGCAGGGGTGCTGCAGGCTAGGGTTGAGTCAATTGTCAGAGGTGAGGGTGCGCAGTACTGGGGTGGCAGGGGCGCTGCAGGCTAGGGTTGAGTCAATTGTCAGAGGTGAGGGTGCGCAGTACTGGGGTGGCAAGGGTGCTGCAGGCTAGGGTTGAGTCAATTGTCAGAGGTGAGGGTGCGCAGTACTGGGGTGGCAGGGGTGCTGCAGGCTAGGGTTGAGTCAATTGTCAGAGGTGAGGGTGCTCAGTACTGGGGTGGCAAGGGTGCTGCAGGCTAGGGTTGAGTCAATTGTCAAAGGTGAGGGTGCGCAGTACTGGGGTGGCAGGGGCGCTGCAGGCTAGGGTTGAGTCAATTGTCAGAGGTGAGGGTGCGCAGTACTGGGGTGGCAGGGGCGCTGCAGGCTAGGGTTGAGTCAATTGTCAGAGGTGAGGGTGCGCAGTACTGGGGTGGCAGGGGCGCTGCAGGCTAGGGTTGAGTCAATTGTCAGAGGTGAGGGTGCGCAGTACTGGGGTGGCAGGGGCGCTGCAGGCTAGGGTTGAGTCAATTGTCAAAGGTGAGGGTGCGCAGTACTGGGGTGGCAGGGGTGCTGCAGGCTAGGGTTGAGTCAATTGTCAGAGGTGAGGGTGCGCAGTACTGGGGTGGCAGGGGTGCTGCAGGCTAGGGTTGAGTCAATTGTCAGAGGTGAGGGTGCGCAGTACTGGGGTGGCAAGGGTGCTGCAGGCTAGGGTTGAGTCAATTGTCAAAGGTGAGGGTGCGCAGTACTGGGGTGGCAAGGGCGCTGCAGGCTAGGGTTGAGTCAATTGTCAGAGGTGAGGGTGCGCAGTACTGGGGTGGCAGGGGTGCTGCAGGCTAGGGTTGAGTCAATTGTCAGAGGTGAGGGTGCGCAGTACTGGGGTGGCAGGGGCGCTGCAGGCTAGGGTTGAGTCAATTGTCAGAGGTGAGGGTGCGCAGTACTGGGGTGGCAAGGGTGCTGCAGGCTAGGGTTGAGTCAATTGTCAGAGGTGAGGGTGCGCAGTACTGGGGTGGCAAGGGTGCTGCAGGCTAGGGTTGAGTCAATTGTCAGAGGTGAGGGTGCGCAGTACTGGGGTGGCAGGGGTGCTGCAGGCTAGGGTTGAGTCAATTGTCAGAGGTGAGGGTGCGCAGTACTGGGGTGGCAGGGGCGCTGCAGGCTAGGGTTGAGTCAATTGTCAGAGGTGAGGGTGCGCAGTACTGGGGTGGCAAGGGTGCTGCAGGCTAGGGTTGAGTCAATTGTCAGAGGTGAGGGTGCGCAGTACTGGGGTGGCAGGGGCGCTGCAGGCTAGGGTTGAGTCAATTGTCAGAGGTGAGGGTGCGCAGTACTGGGGTGGCAGGGGTGCTGCAGGCTAGGGTTGAGTCAATTGTCAAAGGTGAGGGTGCGCAGTACTGGGGTGGCAGGGGCGCTGCAGGCTAGGGTTGAGTCAATTGTCAGAGGTGAGGGTGCGCAGTACTGGGGTGGCAAGGGTGCTGCAGGCTAGGGTTGAGTCAATTGTCAGAGGTGAGGGTGCGCAGTACTGGGGTGGCAGGGGTGCTGCAGGCTAGGGTTGAGTCAATTGTCAGAGGTGAGGGTGCGCAGTACTGGGGTGGCAAGGGTGCTGCAGGCTAGGGTTGAGTCAATTGTCAGAGGTGAGGGTGCGCAGTACTGGGGTGGCAGGGGTGCTGCAGGCTAGGGTTGAGTCAATTGTCAGAGGTGAGGGTGCGCAGTACTGGGGTGGCAAGGGTGCTGCAGGCTAGGGTTGAGTCAATTGTCAGAGGTGAGGGTGCGCAGTACTGGGGTGGCAAGGGTGCTGCAGGCTAGGGTTGAGTCAATTGTCAGAGGTGAGGGTGCGCAGTACTGGGGTGGCAAGGGCGCTGCAGGCTAGGGTTGAGTCAATTGTCAGAGGTGAGGGTGCGCAGTACTGGGGTGGCAAGGGTGCTGCAGGCTAGGGTTGAGTCAATTGTCAAAGGTGAGGGTGCGCAGTACTGGGGTGGCAGGGGTGCTGCAGGCTAGGGTTGAGTCAATTGTCAGAGGTGAGGGTGCGCAGTACTGGGGTGGCAGGGGTGCTGCAGGCTAGGGTTGAGTCAATTGTCAGAGGTGAGGGTGCGCAGTACTGGGGTGGCAGGGGCGCTGCAGGCTAGGGTTGAGTCAATTGTCAGAGGTGAGGGTGCGCAGTACTGGGGTGGCAAGGGTGCTGCAGGCTAGGGTTGAGTCAATTGTCAGAGGTGAGGGTGCGCAGTACTGGGGTGGCAAGGGTGCTGCAGGCTAGGGTTGAGTCAATTGTCAGAGGTGAGGGTGCGCAGTACTGGGGTGGCAGGGGCGCTGCAGGCTAGGGTTGAGTCAATTGTCAGAGGTGAGGGTGCGCAGTACTGGGGTGGCAAGGGTGCTGCAGGCTAGGGTTGAGTCAATTGTCAGAGGTGAGGGTGCGCAGTACTGGGGTGGCAAGGGTGCTGCAGGCTAGGGTTGAGTCAATTGTCAGAGGTGAGGGTGCGCAGTACTGGGGTGGCAGGGGTGCTGCAGGCTAGGGTTGAGTCAATTGTCAGAGGTGAGGGTGCTCAGTACTGGGGTGGCAAGGGTGCTGCAGGCTAGGGTTGAGTCAATTGTCAGAGGTGAGGGTGCGCAGTACTGGGGTGGCAAGGGTGCTGCAGGCTAGGGTTGAGTCAATTGTCAAAGGTGAGGGTGCGCAGTACTGGGGTGGCAGGGGCGCTGCAGGCTAGGGTTGAGTCAATTGTCAGAGGTGAGGGTGCGCAGTACTGGGGTGGCAGGGGTGCTGCAGGCTAGGGTTGAGTCAATTGTCAGAGGTGAGGGTGCGCAGTACTGGGGTGGCAGGGGCGCTGCAGGCTAGGGTTGAGTCAATTGTCAGAGGTGAGGGTGCGCAGTACTGGGGTGGCAAGGGTGCTGCAGGCTAGGGTTGAGTCAATTGTCAGAGGTGAGGGTGCGCAGTACTGGAGTGGCAGGGGCGCTGCAGGCTAGGGTTGAGTCAATTGTCAGAGGTGAGGGTGCGCAGTACTGGGGTGGCAAGGGTGCTGCAGGCTAGGGTTGAGTCAATTGTCAGAGGTGAGGGTGCGCAGTACTGGGGTGGCAGGGGTGCTGCAGGCTAGGGTTGAGTCAATTGTCAGAGGTGAGGGTGCGCAGTACTGAGGTGGCAGGGGCGCTGCAGGCTAGGGTTGAGTCAATTGTCAGAGGTGAGGGTGCGCAGTACTAGGGTGGCAAGGGTGCTGCAGGCTAGGGTTGAGTCAATTGTCAGAGGTGAGGGTGCGCAGTACTGGGGTGGCCAGGGCGCTGCAGGCTAGGGTTGAGTCAATTGTCAGAGGTGAGGGTGCGCAGTACTGGGGTGGCAAGGGTGCTGAAGGCTAGGGTTGAGTCAATTGTCAGAGGTGAGGGTGCGCAGTACTGGGGTGGCAAGGGTGCTGCAGGCTAGGGTTGAGTCAATTGTCAGAGGTGAGGGTGCGCAGTACTGGGGTGGCAGGGGCGCTGTAGGCTAGGGTTGAGTCAATTGTCAGAGGTGAGGGTGCTCAGTACTGGGGTGGCAGGGGTGCTGCAGGCTAGGGTTGAGTCAATTGTCAAAGGTGAGGGTGCGCAGTACTGGAGTGGCAGGGGCGCTGCAGGCTAGGGTTGAGTCAATTGTCAGAGGTGAGGGTGCGCAGTACTGGGGTGGCAAGGGTGCTGCAGGCTAGGGTTGAGTCAATTGTCAGAGGTGAGGGTGCGCAGTACTGGGGTGGCAGGGGTGCTGCAGGCTAGGGTTGAGTCAATTGTCAGAGGTGAGGGTGCGCAGTACTGGAGTGGCAGGGGCGCTGCAGGCTAGGGTTGAGTCAATTGTCAGAGGTGAGGGTGCGCAGTACTGGGGTGGCAAGGGTGCTGCAGGCTAGGGTTGAGTCAATTGTCAAAGGTGAGGGTGCGCAGTACTGGGGTGGCAAGGGTGCTGCAGGCTAGGGTTGAGTCAATTGTCAGAGGTGAGGGTGCGCAGTACTGGAGTGGCAGGGGCGCTGCAGGCTAGGGTTGAGTCAATTGTCAGAGGTGAGGGTGCGCAGTACTGGGGTGGCCGGGGTGCTGCAGGCTAGGGTTGAGTCAATTGTCAGAGGTGAGGGTGCGCAGTACTGGGGTGGCAAGGGTGCTGCAGGCTAGGGTTGAGTCAATTGTCAGAGGTGAGGGTGCGCAGTACTGGGGTGGCAAGGGTGCTGCAGGCTAGGGTTGAGTCAATTGTCAGAGGTGAGGGTGCGCAGTACTGGGGTGGCAGGGGCGCTGCAGGCTAGGGTTGAGTCAATTGTCAGAGGTGAGGGTGCGCAGTACTGGGGTGGCAAGGGTGCTGCAGGCTAGGGTTGAGTCAATTGTCAGAGGTGAGGGTGCGCAGTACTGGGGTGGCAGGGGCGCTGCAGGCTAGGGTTGAGTCAATTGTCAGAGGTGAGGGTGCGCAGTACTGGGGTGGCAGGGGCGCTGCAGGCTAGGGTTGAGTCAATTGTCAGAGGTGAGGGTGCGCAGTACTGGGGTGGCAAGGGTGCTGCAGGCTAGGGTTGAGTCAATTGTCAGAGGTGAGGGTGCGCAGTACTGGGGTGGCAGGGCGCTGCAGGCTAGGGTTGAGTCAATTGTCAGAGGTGAGGGTGCGCAGTACTGGGGTGGCAGGGCGCTGCAGGCTAGGGTTGAGTCAATTGTCAGAGGTGAGGGTGCGCAGTACTGGGGTGGCAGGGGTGCTGCAGGCTAGGGTTGAGTCAATTGTCAGAGGTGAGGGTGCGCAGTACTGGGGTGGCCAGGGTGCTGCAGGCTAGGGTTGAGTCAATTGTCAGAGGTGAGGGTGCGCAGTACTGGGGTGGCAAGGGTGCTGCAGGCTAGGGTTGAGTCAATTGTCAGAGGTGAGGGTGCGCAGTACTGGGGTGGCAAGGGTGCTGCAGGCTAGGGTTGAGTCAATTGTCAAAGGTGAGGGTGCGCAGTACTGGGGTGGCAGGGGCGCTGCAGGCTAGGGTTGAGTCAATTGTCAGAGGTGAGGGTGCGCAGTACTGGAGTGGCAGGGGCGCTGCAGGCTAGGGTTGAGTCAATTGTCAGAGGTGAGGGTGCGCAGTACTGGGGTGGCAGGGCGCTGCAGGCTAGGGTTGAGTCAATTGTCAGAGGTGAGGGTGCGCAGTACTGGGGTGGCAGGGGCGCTGCAGGCTAGGGTTGAGTCAATTGTCAAAGGTGAGGGTGCGCAGTACTGGGGTGGCCAGGGTGCTGCAGGCTAGGGTTGAGTCAATTGTCAGAGGTGAGGGTGCGCAGTACTGGGGTGGCAAGGGTGCTGCAGGCTAGGGTTGAGTCAATTGTCAGAGGTGAGGGTGCGCAGTACTGGGGTGGCAAGGGTGCTGCAGGCTAGGGTTGAGTCAATTGTCAAAGGTGAGGGTGCGCAGTACTGGGGTGGCAAGGGTGCTGCAGGCTAGGGTTGAGTCAATTGTCAGAGGTGAGGGTGCGCAGTACTGGGGTGGCAGGGGTGCTGCAGGCTAGGGTTGAGTCAATTGTCAGAGGTGAGGGTGCGCAGTACTGGGGTGGCAAGGGTGCTGCAGGCTAGGGTTGAGTCAATTGTCAGAGGTGAGGGTGCGCAGTACTGGGGTGGCAAGGGCGCTGCAGGCTAGGGTTGAGTCAATTGTCAGAGGTGAGGGTGCGCAGTACTGGGGTGGCAGGGGTGCTGCAGGCTAGGGTTGAGTCAATTGTCAGAGGTGAGGGTGCGCAGTACTGGGGTGGCAAGGGTGCTGCAGGCTAGGGTTGAGTCAATTGTCAGAGGTGAGGGTGCGCAGTACTGGGGTGGCAAGGGTGCTGCAGGCTAGGGTTGAGTCAATTGTCAGAGGTGAGGGTGCGCAGTACTGGGGTGGCAGGGGCGCTGCAGGCTAGGGTTGAGTCAATTGTCAGAGGTGAGGGTGCGCAGTACTGGGGTGGCAGGGGTGCTGCAGGCTAGGGTTGAGTCAATTGTCAGAGGTGAGGGTGCGCAGTACTGGGGTGGCAAGGGTGCTGCAGGCTAGGGTTGAGTCAATTGTCAGAGGTGAGGGTGCGCAGTACTGGGGTGGCAAGGGTGCTGCAGGCTAGGGTTGAGTCAATTGTCAAAGGTGAGGGTGCGCAGTACTGGGGTGGCAAGGGTGCTGCAGGCTAGGGTTGAGTCAATTGTCAGAGGTGAGGGTGCGCAGTACTGGGGTGGCAAGGGTGCTGCAGGCTAGGGTTGAGTCAATTGTCAGAGGTGAGGGTGCGCAGTACTGGGGTGGCAGGGGTGCTGCAGGCTAGGGTTGAGTCAATTGTCAGAGGTGAGGGTGCGCAGTACTGGGGTGGCAGGGGCGCTGCAGGCTAGGGTTGAGTCAATTGTCAGAGGTGAGGGTGCGCAGTACTGGGGTGGCAAGGGTGCTGCAGGCTAGGGTTGAGTCAATTGTCAGAGGTGAGGGTGCGCAGTACTGGGGTGGCAGGGGTGCTGCAGGCTAGGGTTGAGTCAATTGTCAGAGGTGAGGGTGCGCAGTACTGGGGTGGCAGGGGCGCTGCAGGCTAGGGTTGAGTCAATTGTCAGAGGTGAGGGTGCGCAGTACTGGGGTGGCAGGGTGCTGCAGGCTAGGGTTGAGTCAATTGTCAGAGGTGAGGGTGCGCAGTACTGGGGTGGCAGGGGCGCTGCAGGCTAGGGTTGAGTCAATTGTCAGAGGTGAGGGTGCGCAGTACTGGGGTGGCAAGGGTGCTGCAGGCTAGGGTTGAGTCAATTGTCAGAGGTGAGGGTGCGCAGTACTGGGGTGGCAGGGGTGCTGCAGGCTAGGGTTGAGTCAATTGTCAGAGGTGAGGGTGCGCAGTACTGGGGTGGCAAGGGTGCTGCAGGCTAGGGTTGAGTCAATTGTCAGAGGTGAGGGTGCGCAGTACTGGGGTGGCAGGGGCGCTGCAGGCTAGGGTTGAGTCAATTGTCAGAGGTGAGGGTGCGCAGTACTGGGGTGGCCGGGGTGCTGCAGGCTAGGGTTGAGTCAATTGTCAGAGGTGAGGGTGCGCAGTACTGGGGTGGCAAGGGTGCTGCAGGCTAGGGTTGAGTCAATTGTCAGAGGTGAGGGTGCGCAGTACTGGGGTGGCAAGGGTGCTGCAGGCTAGGGTTGAGTCAATTGTCAGAGGTGAGGGTGCGCAGTACTGGGGTGGCAGGGGCGCTGCAGGCTAGGGTTGAGTCAATTGTCAGAGGTGAGGGTGCGCAGTACTGGGGTGGCAAGGGTGCTGCAGGCTAGGGTTGAGTCAATTGTCAGAGGTGAGGGTGCGCAGTACTGGGGTGGCAGGGGCGCTGCAGGCTAGGGTTGAGTCAATTGTCAGAGGTGAGGGTGCGCAGTACTGGGGTGGCAGGGGCGCTGCAGGCTAGGGTTGAGTCAATTGTCAGAGGTGAGGGTGCGCAGTACTGGGGTGGCAGGGGTGCTGCAGGCTAGGGTTGAGTCAATTGTCAGAGGTGAGGTGCGCAGTACTGGGGTGGCAAGGGTGCTGCAGGCTAGGGTTGAGTCAATTGTCAGAGGTGAGGGTGCGCAGTACTGGGGTGGCAAGGGTGCTGCAGGCTAGGGTTGAGTCAATTGTCAGAGGTGAGGGTGCGCAGTACTGGGGTGGCAGGGTGCTGCAGGCTAGGGTTGAGTCAATTGTCAAAGGTGAGGTGCGCAGTACTGGGGTGGCAGGGTGCTGCAGGCTAGGGTTGAGTCAATTGTCAGAGGTGAGGGTGCGCAGTACTGGGGTGGCAGGGTGCTGCAGGCTAGGGTTGAGTCAATTGTCAGAGGTGAGGGTGCGCAGTACTGGGGTGGCAGGGGTGCTGCAGGCTAGGGTTGAGTCAATTGTCAGAGGTGAGGGTGCGCAGTACTGGGGTGGCAGGGGTGCTGCAGGCTAGGGTTGAGTCAATTGTCAGAGGTGAGGGTGCGCAGTACTGGGGTGGCAAGGGTGCTGCAGGCTAGGGTTGAGTCAATTGTCAGAGGTGAGGGTGCGCAGTACTGGGGTGGCAAGGGTGCTGCAGGCTAGGGTTGAGTCAATTGTCAGAGGTGAGGGTGTGCAGTACTGGGGTGGCAAGGGTGCTGCAGGCTAGGGTTGAGTCAATTGTCAGAGGTGAGGGTGCGCAGTACTGGGGTGGCAAGGGTGCTGCAGGCTAGGGTTGAGTCAATTGTCAGAGGTGAGGGTGCGCAGTACTGGGGTGGCAAGGGTGCTGCAGGCTAGGGTTGAGTCAATTGTCAGAGGTGAGGGTGCGCAGTACTGGGGTGGCAAGGGTGCTGCAGGCTAGGGTTGAGTCAATTGTCAGAGGTGAGGGTGCGCAGTACTGGGGTGGCAAGGGTGCTGCAGGCTAGGGTTGAGTCAATTGTCAAAGGTGAGGGTGCGCAGTACTGGGGTGGCAGGGTGCTGCAGGCTAGGGTTGAGTCAATTGTCAGAGGTGAGGGTGCGCAGTACTGGGGTGGCAGGGGTGCTGCAGGCTAGGGTTGAGTCAATTGTCAGAGGTGAGGGTGCGCAGTACTGGGGTGGCAAGGGTGCTGCAGGCTAGGGTTGAGTCAATTGTCAGAGGTGAGGGTGCGCAGTACTGGGGTGGCAAGGGTGCTGCAGGCTAGGGTTGAGTCAATTGTCAGAGGTGAGGGTGCGCAGTACTGGGGTGGCAAGGGTGCTGCAGGCTAGGGTTGAGTCAATTGTCAGAGGTGAGGGTGCGCAGTACTGGGGTGGCAGGGGCGCTGCAGGCTAGGGTTGAGTCAATTGTCAGAGGTGAGGGTGCGCAGTACTGGGGTGGCAAGGGTGCTGCAGGCTAGGGTTGAGTCAATTGTCAGAGGTGAGGGTGCGCAGTACTGGGGTGGCAAGGGCGCTGCAGGCTAGGGTTGAGTCAATTGTCAGAGGTGAGGGTGCGCAGTACTGGGGTGGCAAGGGTGCTGCAGGCTAGGGTTGAGTCAATTGTCAGAGGTGAGGGTGCGCAGTACTGGGGTGGCAGGGGTGCTGCAGGCTAGGGTTGAGTCAATTGTCAGAGGTGAGGGTGCGCAGTACTGGGGTGGCAGGGGTGCTGCAGGCTAGGGTTGAGTCAATTGTCAGAGGTGAGGGTGCGCAGTACTGGGGTGGCAAGGGTGCTGCAGGCTAGGGTTGAGTCAATTGTCAGAGGTGAGGGTGCGCAGTACTGGGGTGGCAAGGGTGCTGCAGGCTAGGGTTGAGTCAATTGTCAGAGGTGAGGGTGCGCAGTACTGGGGTGGCAAGGGTGCTGCAGGCTAGGGTTGAGTCAATTGTCAGAGGTGAGGGTGCGCAGTACTGGGGTGGCAGGGGTGCTGCAGGCTAGGGTTGAGTCAATTGTCAGAGGTGAGGGTGCGCAGTACTGGGGTGGCAGGGGTGCTGCAGGCTAGGGTTGAGTCAATTGTCAGAGGTGAGGGTGCGCAGTACTGGGGTGGCAAGGGTGCTGCAGGCTAGGGTTGAGTCAATTGTCAGAGGTGAGGGTGCGCAGTACTGGGGTGGCAGGGGTGCTGCAGGCTAGGGTTGAGTCAATTGTCAGAGGTGAGGTGTGCAGTACTGGGGTGGCAGGGGCGCTGCAGGCTAGGGTTGAGTCAATTGTCAGAGGTGAGGGTGCGCAGTACTGGGGTGGCAAGGGGCGCTGCAGGCTAGGGTTTAGTCAATTGTCAAAGGTGAGGGTGCGCAGTACTGGGGTGGCAAGGGTGCTGCAGGCTAGGGTTGAGTCAATTGTCAGAGGTGAGGGTGGTCAGTACTGGGGTGGCAAGGGTGCTGCAGGCTAGGGTTGAGTCAATTGTCAGAGGTGAGGGTGCGTCAGTACTGGGGTGGCAGGGGCGCTGCAGGCTAGGGTTGAGTCAATTGTCAGAGGTGAGGGTGCGCAGTACTGGGGTGGCAAGGGTGCTGCAGGCTAGGGTTGAGTCAATTGTCAGAGGTGAGGGTGCGCAGTACTGGGGTGGCAGGGTGCTGCAGGCTAGGGTTGAGTCAATTGTCAGAGGTGAGGGTGTGCAGTACTGGGGTGGCAGGGCGCTGCAGGCTAGGGTTGAGTCAATTGTCAGAGGTGAGGGTGCGCAGTACTGGGGTGGCAGGGGTGCTGCAGGCTAGGGTTGAGTCAATTGTCAGAGGTGAGGGTGCGCAGTACTGGGGTGGCAGGGGCGCTGCAGGCTAGGGTTGAGTCAATTGTCAGAGGTGAGGGTGCGCAGTACTGGGGTGGCAAGGGTGCTGCAGGCTAGGGTTGAGTCAATTGTCAGAGGTGAGGGTGCTCAGTACTGGGGTGGCAAGGGCGCTGCAGGCTAGGGTTGAGTCAATTGTCAGAGGTGAGGGTGCGCAGTACTGGGGTGGCCGGGGTGCTGCAGGCTAGGGTTGAGTCAATTGTCAAAGGTGAGGGTGCGCAGTACTGGGGTGGCAGGGCGCTGCAGGCTAGGGTTGAGTCAATTGTCAGAGGTGAGGGTGCGCAGTACTGGGGTGGCAAGGGTGCTGCAGGCTAGGGTTGAGTCAATTGTCAGAGGTGAGGGTGCGCAGTACTGGGGTGGCAAGGGTGCTGCAGGCTAGGGTTGAGTCAATTGTCAGAGGTGAGGGTGCGCAGTACTGGGGTGGCCGGGGTGCTGCAGGCTAGGGTTGAGTCAATTGTCAGAGGTGAGGGTGCGCAGTACTGGGGTGGCAGGGGTGCTGCAGGCTAGGGTTGAGTCAATTGTCAGAGGTGAGGGTGCGCAGTACTGGGGTGGCAAGGGTGCTGCAGGCTAGGGTTGAGTCAATTGTCAGAGGTGAGGGTGCTCAGTACTGGGGTGGCAAGGGTGCTGCAGGCTAGGGTTGAGTCAATTGTCAGAGGTGAGGGTGCGCAGTACTGGGGTGGCAGGGGTGCTGCAGGCTAGGGTTGAGTCAATTGTCAGAGGTGAGGGTGCGCAGTACTGGGGTGGCAGGGGTGCTGCAGGCTAGGGTTGAGTCAATTGTCAGAGGTGAGGGTGCGCAGTACTGGGGTGGCAGGGGTGCTGCAGGCTAGGGTTGAGTCAATTGTCAGAGGTGAGGGTGCGCAGTACTGGGGTGGCAGGGGTGCTGCAGGCTAGGGTTGAGTCAATTGTCAGAGGTGAGGGTGCGCAGTACTGGGGTGGCAGGGGTGCTGCAGGCTAGGGTTGAGTCAATTGTCAGAGGTGAGGGTGCGCAGTACTGGGGTGGCAGGGGCGCTGCAGGCTGGGGTTGAGTCAATTGTCAGAGGTGAGGGTGCGCAGTACTGGGGTGGCAGGGGCGCTGCAGGCTAGGGTTGAGTCAATTGTCAGAGGTGAGGGTGCGCAGTACTGGGGTGGCAAGGGTGCTGCAGGCTAGGGTTGAGTCAATTGTCAGAGGTGAGGGTGCGCAGTACTGGGGTGGCAAGGGCGCTGCAGGCTAGGGTTGAGTCAATTGTCAGAGGTGAGGGTGCGTCAGTACTGGGGTGGCAGGGGTGCTGCAGGCTAGGGGTTGAGTCAATTGTCAAAGGTGAGGGTGCGCAGTACTGGGGTGGCAAGGGCGCTGCAGGCTAGGGTTGAGTCAATTGTCAGAGGTGAGGGTGCGCAGTACTGGGGTGGCAAGGGTGCTGCAGGCTAGGGTTGAGTCAATTGTCAGAGGTGAGGGTGCGCAGTACTGGGGTGGCAGGGGTGCTGCAGGCTAGGGTTGAGTCAATTGTCAGAGGTGAGGGTGCGCAGTACTGGGGTGGCAAGGGTGCTGCAGGCTAGGGTTGAGTCAATTGTCAGAGGTGAGGGTGCGCAGTACTGGGGTGGCAGGGGCGCTGCAGGCTAGGGTTGAGTCAATTGTCAGAGGTGAGGGTGCGCAGTACTGGGGTGGCAAGGGTGCTGCAGGCTAGGGTTGAGTCAATTGTCAGAGGTGAGGGTGCTCAGTACTGGGGTGGCAAGGGTGCTGCAGGCTAGGGTTGAGTCAATTGTCAAAGGTGAGGGTGCGCAGTACTGGGGTGGCAGGGGTGCTGCAGGCTAGGGTTGAGTCAATTGTCAAAGGTGAGGGTGCACAGTACTGGGGTGGCCGGGGTGCTGCAGGCTAGGGTTGAGTCAATTGTCAGAGGTGAGGGTGTTCAGTACTGGGGTGGCAAGGGTGTTGCAGGCTAGGGTTAAGTCAATTGTCAGAGGTGAGATGTTCAGTACTGGGGTGGCAGGGGCGCTGCAGGCTAGGGTTGAGTCAATTGACAGAGGTGAGGGTGCGCAGTACTGGGGTGGCCGGGGTGCTGCATGCTAGGGTTGAGTCAATTGTCAAAGGTGAGGGTGCGCAGTACTGGGGTGGCAAGGGCGCTGCAGGCTAGGGTTGAGTCAATTGTCAGAGGTGAGGGTGTTCAGTACTGGGGTGGCAAGGGTGCTGCAGGCTAGGGTTGAGTCAATTGTCAAAGGTGAGGGTGCGCAGTACTGGGGTGGCCGGGGTGCTGCAGGCTAGGGTTGAGTCAATTGTCAAAGGTGAGGGTGAGCAGTACTGGGGTGGCCGGGGTGCTGAAGGCTAGGGTTGAGTCAATTGTCAAAGGTGAGGGTGCGCAGTACTGGGGTGGCCGGGGTGCTGTAGGCTAGGGTTGAGTCATTTGTCAGAGGTGAGGGTGCGCAGTACTGGGGTGGCAGGGCCGCTGCAGGCTAGGGTTGAGTCAATTGTCAGAGGTGAGGGTGCACAGGGGCGCTGCAGGCTAGGGTTGAGTCAATTGTCAGAGGTGAGGGTGGTCAGTACTGGGGTGGCAAGGGTGCTGCAGGCTAGGGTTGAGTCAATTGTCAGAGGTGAGGGTGTTCAGTACTGGGGTGGCAGGGGCGCTGCAGGCTAAGGTTGAGTCAATTGACAGAGGTGAGGGTGCGCAGTACTGGGGTGGCCGGGGTGCTGCAGGCTAGGGTTGAGTCAATTGTCAAAGGTGAGGGTGCGCAGTACTGGGGTGGCAAGGGCGCTGCAGGCTAGGGTTGAGTCAATTGTCAGAGGTGAGGGTGCCCAGTACTGGGGTGGCAAGGGCGCTGCAGGCTAGGGTTGAGTCAATTGTCAGAGGTGAGATGTTCAGTACTGGGGTGGCAAGGGTGCTGCAGGCTAGGGTTGAGTCAAATGTCAAAGGTGAGGGTGCGCAGTACTGGGTTGGCCGGGGTGCTGTAGGCTAGGGTTGAGTCAATTGTCAAAGGTGAGGGTGCGCAGTACTGGGGTGGCCGGGGTGCTGCAGGCTAGGGTTGAGTCAATTGTCAGAGGTGAGGGTGTTTAGTACTGGGGTGGCAAGGGTGCTGCAGGCTAGGGTTAAGTCAATTGTCAGAGGTGAGATGTTCAGTACTGGGGTGGCAAGGGTGCTGCAGGCTAGGGTTGAGTCAATTGTCAGAGGTGAGGGTGTTCAGTACTGGGGTGGCAAGGGTGCTGCAGGCTAGGGTTGAGTCAATTGTCAGAGGTGAGGGTGCGCAGTACTGGGGTGGCAAGGGTGCTGCAGGCTAGGGTTGAGTCAATTGTCAAAGGTGAGGGTGCGCAGTACTGGGGTGGCCGGGGTGCTGAAGGCTAGGGTTGAGTCAATTGTCAAAGGTGAGGGTGCGCAGTACTGGGGTGGCCGGGGTGCTGTAGGCTAGGGCTGAGTCAATTGTCAGAGGTGAGGGTGCGCAGTACTGGGGTGGCAGGGGCGCTGCAGGCTAGGGTTGAGTCAATTGTCAGAGGTGAGGGTGCTCAGTACTGGGGTGGCAGGGGCGCTGTAGGCTAGGGTTGAGTCAATTGTCAGAGGTGAGGGTGCGCAATACTGGGGTGGCAGGGGCGCTGCAGGCTAGGGTTGAGTCAATTGTCAGAGGTGAGGGTGCGCAGTACTGGGGTGGCAAGGGGCGCTGCAGGCTAGGGTTTAGTCAATTGTCAAAGGTGAGGGTGCGCAGTACTGGGGTGGTAAGGGCACTGCAGGCTAGGGTTGAGTCAATTGTCAGAGGTGAGGGTGGTCAGTACTGGGGTGGCAAGGGTGCTGCAGGCTAGGGTTGAGTCAATTGTCAGAGGTGAGGGTGGTCAGTACTGGGGTGGCAGGGGCGCTGCAGGCTAGGGTTGAGTCAATTGTCAGAGGTGAGATGTTCAGTATTGTGGTGGCAAGGGTGCTGCAGGCTAGGGTTGAGTCAATTGTCAAAGGTGAGGGTGCGCAGTACTGGGGTGGCCGGGGTGCTGAAGGCTAGGGTTGAGTCAATTGTCAGAGGTGAGGGTGTTCAGTACTGGGGTGGCAGGGGCGCTGCAGGCTAGGGTTGAGTCAATTGACAGTGGTGAGGGTGCGCAGTACTGGGGTGGCCGGGGTGCTGCAGGCTAGGGTTGAATCAATTGTCAAAGGTGAGGGTGCGCAGTACTGGGGTGGCAAGGGCGCTGCAGGCTAGGGTTGAGTCAATTGTCAGAGGTGAGGGTGCGCAGTACTGGGGTGGCAAGGGTGCTGCAGGCTAGGGTTGAGTCAGTTGTCAGAGGTGAGGGTGCGCAGTACTGGGTTGGCCGGGGTGCTGTAGGCTAGGGTTGAGTCAATTGTCAAAGGTGAGGGTGCGCAGTACTGGGGTGGCCGGGGTGCTGCAGGCTAGGGTTGAGTCAATTGTCAGAGGTGAGGGTGTTCAGTACTGGGGTGGCAAGGGTGTTGCAGGCTAGGGTTAAGTCAATTGTCAGAGGTGAGATGTTCAGTACTGGGGTGGCAAGGGTGCTGCAGGCTAGGGTTGAGTCAATTGTCAGAGGTGAGTGTGTTCAGTACTGGGGTGGCAAGGGTGCTGCAGGCTAGGGTTGAGTCAATTGTCAAAGGTGAGGGTGCGCAGTACTGGGGTGGCCGGGGTGCTGCAGGCTAGGGTTGAGTCAATTGTCAAAGGTGAGGGTGCGCAGTACTGGGGTGGCCGGGGTGCTGAAGGCTAGGGTTGAGTCAATTGTCAAAGGTGAGGGTGCGCAGTACTGGGGTGGCCGGGGTGCTGAAGGCTAGGGTTGAGTCAATTGTCAAAGGTGAGGGTGCGCAGTACTGGGGTGGCCGGGGTGCTGTAGGCTAGGGTTGAGTCAATTGTCAGAGGTGAGGGTGCGCAGTACTGGGGTGGCAGGGGTGCTGCAGGCTAGGGTAGAGTCAATTGTCAGAGGTGAGGGTGCGCAGTACTGGGGTGGCAGGGGCGCTGCAGGCTAGGGTTGAGTCAATTGTCAGAGGTGAGGGTGCGCAGTACTGGGGTGGCAGGGGCGCTGCAGGCTAGGGTTGAGTCAATTGTCAGAGGTGAGGGTGCGCAGTACTGGGGTGGCAAGGGTGCTGCAGGCTAGGGTTGAGTCAATTGTCAAAGGTGAGGGTGCGCAGTACTGGGGTGGTAAGGGCACTGCAGGCTAGGGTTGAGTCAATTGTCAGAGGTGAGGGTGGTCAGTACTGGGGTGGCAAGGGTGCTGCAGGCTAGGGTTGAGTCAATTGTCAGAGGTGAGGGTGGTCAGTACTGTGGTGGCAGGGGCGCTGCAGGCTACTGTGGGTCAATTGTCAGAGTATGAGGGTGTCCTAGTAAAGGAATAGCAGGGGAGGGGTGCAAAACTTAGTCAATTGTCAGAGTGGTGAGGGTCTCCTAGTAGAGGAATAGCAGGAGTGCAGCAGGCCAAGACTTAGTCGACTGTCAGAGCTGTGAGAGTGTCTCAGTACTGGTCTAGCAGGGGAGGGGTTCAAGACTGAGCCAATTGTCAGAGTGGTGAGGGTGTCCCAGTACAGGAATAGCAGGAGAGCTACTACAGGCCAAGACTGAGTCAGCTATCAGAGTAGTGAGGGTGTCCCTGGACAGGAATAACAGGGGGGTGCATGACTGAGTCAACTGTCAGAGCTGGGAGGGTGTCTCATTACTGGATTAGCAGGGGAGGGGACAAGACTAAGTCAACTGTCAGAGTGGTGAGGGTGTCTCAGTATTGGACTAGCAGCAATGATGCAGGCTAAGACTGAGTCAACTGTCAGAGTATGAGGGTGTCCTAGTAAAGGAGTAGCAGGGGAGGGGTTCAAAACTGAGTCGATTGTCAGAGTGGTGAGGGTGTCCCTGTGCAGGAATTATTGGGATGCATGACTGAGTCAACTTTCAGAGGTTGTGCCTGTACAGGAATAACAGGGGGGGTGCATGACTGAGTCAACTTTCAGAGGTTGTGCCTGTACAGGAATAACAGGGGGTGCATGACTGAGTCAACTTTCAGAGGTTGTGCCTGTACAGGAATAACATGGGGGTGCATGACTGAGTCAACTTTCAGAGGGTGTGCCTGTACAGGAATTACGGGGATGCATGACTGATTCAGCTTTCAGAGGGTGTCCCAGTACAGGAATAGAAGGAGTGCTGCAGGCCACGACTAAATCAACTGTTAGACTGGTGAGTTTATTTACCCCATTACTGGGATGGGAAGGGTGCTGCAGCCAAGACTGAAATGCATTGCCAGAATGGATTTGTCCCAGTACTAGAATGGAAGTAGAGCAGCAGGCCAGGATTGCATTAAAAGGCAGAGGGGTGAGAGAGTTCCAGTACTAGAATAGCAGGATTCCTAAAGGCTAGAATTAAGGTGCATTTTCAGTACTAGAAGAGGCCGAGTACTGGAACAGCAGGGGCGGTGCAGGCCAGTGCTGGGTCATTTATCAGAGAGAGCGCTGATGGTGCGGTGCATCAGTACTAGAATAGCGCAGGTGCTGCATGAATTAGTCACTTGTCACAGTGGTGAGTGCATGTATCCCAGTACTGGAATAGAAGGTCTGCTGCAGGCCAGGATTGAAATGCATTCCCAGAGTGGTGGAGGGGATCTCAGTGCTGGAATAGCGGTGAAGCTACATGCCATAGCTAAGGTGCACTGCCAGAACGTTGAGGGTGTCCTAGTACTGGAACAGCAGCGGTGCTACAAGGCAAAGACTGATTCACTTGTCAGAGCAGTGAGGGTGTCTTGAAACAGTAGGAGTGCTTAAGGTCAAGACCGAGGCCTATCTGCTGGTCTCTTTGTTGATCACAGTACAGGAATATCGAAGGACTTCATATCAAGGTAATGGTATGTTGGCGGAGCTGTGTGTGGGCTGCTGTACAGGAGCAATTGGAGCAACAGGAGGTTAGGATCCAGGTGTACATAGAGGGCCATATTCACAAAGGTAAACTGAGACGAAACTCTAACTTTACGACTTTCGGTATTCACAAAGGGCATTTACGAGTAGTAAAGTTAGACTTTTGTCTCAGTTTAACTTAAATTTTGGTCTTAAGTCTAACTGAGACCAAAACTCAAGTTTAACTGACACAAAAGTCTAACTTTACGACTTTCAGTATTCACAAAGGGCATTTACGAGTAGTAAAGTTAGACTTTTGTCTCAGTTTAACTTAAATTTTGGTCTTAAGTCTAACTGAGACCAAAACTCAAGTTTAACTGACACAAAAGTCTAACTTTACTACTCGTAAATGCCCTTTGTGAATAAAAAAAGTTGTGAAGTTAGACTTTCGTCTCAGTTCACCTTTGTGAATCGGGCCCAGAGATTTCAGTTCCTCTATGTCTATGGGGGCTTAGTCCATTACCACAGGGAATTTGCTTACCATCGGGGGCTCAGTACCTTACTGTATGGGGCTCAGTCCCTTACCTTAGGTAACTCACTTACCACATGGGCTCAGTCATCTTTCTATATGAAACTCACTTACCGCACGGGGCTGAGGACCTTATCATATCTGCCTCGTCCTTTCACATGGGGGTTCAGACCCCTTCCATAGTGGGGACCCCCTCTTTACCAGAGGATTCAGGCCCCAACACCACTGAATTTTTCTCCCATTTGTACTGTCCCTCCCTGCCAAATTTTACTGGCCAGTGATGTACAGCAAAAAAAAGCCACCTGACCGCCCACTCTAAATTGGGGAGATGGTTGAATGGCTTATCTCTGACTGCCCGTATTCCATTGGGCCGTCAGAGGAGTATGTCAGTGATGGAAATGGAGTATGCTCCATTACCAATCATTCTGCCCAGCACTAAATTGGATGGACAGACCAAGAGTTTGGCGGAGCGGGTAATCTGTCGCAATTGTGAATCATATTCTTAGTGAGTCTCTTAACACCTTCACAATGGGAGAGGTGAAACTATAGGTGTCTGCCAACACATGTTTCGCCCCGGAACTTCTTCAAGGGCTCAAATTTCATATTGGTACAGTACATCATAAGTTGTCGTTGATATATACAAATTGTGACAGCTGTTTAGGATTACAATAGTACAGTGTATTTTTACTATAAAATAAAGAAAAAGGTACTAAAAGAGATGATAATAACAGTTGAGGATTTAAGTGTCAAAGTTATCAGCAATGTGAGGTGTGAAGATCGTATAAATCTTATGTCTTTGTTGTTTTGGGAAAAAGAGTCAAGAGGAGTTATAATTGAATATTAAACAGGAAAGGCGTGAGGATGCCTGCTAAAGGCACACACACACACACACACACATAAACACCCTACTGGCAGTCACCAGTAGGTAGATTTAGGACCATGTTTCCATAGGAAAAGCATTTTTTGACTTGCCTATAACTCTGGCGCAGGTTGATGAATCTTCACGAAGTTTTTCCCAAAAAAATGTCAAGTTAAGTCTTGTTGTGCATGGAAAGTTTCTGAGTATTCCGTCAAGCGGGGGCCGAGAAAAAGGGGTGTCCAAAAAAGTTGTTTTCCCATTTTAATTTCCTCAGGACCTTTAGGCATGCCAGCAGCCCGAACCGCTGGACGGAATTACACCAAATTTGGCAGAAAGGTAGATTTGGTTACTCAGATTGTGCTTTATGTTATTTTTGTGTAAATCTGTTCAGTAGTTTTTGAGAAATTGAAGAAAATAAACATACTGATATCTGTGGCTGCAGCTTATCCGTGACTGTTTCAAGATTAATCGCCAATGCGCGCGCCTACAGGAATGCTGTGATTGGGTGGTTGCAACCTGTACAGAAAGTTGTGGCCGCTATTTTATGGCTCAGGGAACACTTCCCGGGGCTGGAAATTCGGGACAAAGCGATATAAAGGGGTCCTGGTAGAAGTACTCTGACCCCATGTTTGACAAATGGGGGTGTTAATGACACAAGTTATTTGTTGAAAATAGTTTGTTTTTACCAAACGAGATATTTGCTAATACACCGCAACCGTCAGCATAGGCCCCTGTGTAACGTTGCGGAGATTTTGTGACGATCGTGACTTCTTCACGAAGATTGATGAAAAAAAATATATATCTATAAATATATATATACACACCCATGCTTAGTTTTACTTAGATGCTCACACACCCACTCACACACCCTGTGACAGACCCATTCAGACACTCATACACCCACTCACAGTCCCACTCTGACACAAACACACCCACTTGCAGACCCACTCAGAGACTCACACACCCACTCACGGATCCACTTAGAGACTCATGCACCCACTCACATACCCACTAAGACACTGATGCACCCACTGTCAGACCTGCTTAGAGACTTAGACACCCACTCACAGACCTACTCTGAGAGTCTTGCACCTGGTCAAACACCTACTCGGACGCTGATGCACCCACTCACAGACGCACTCAGAGACTCATGCACCCAGTCACAGACCCACTCAGAGACTGAGGCACCCACTGACAGACCCAGTTACACACTGATGGACCCACTGACAGACCCATTGATAGACTCTGACACCCACTCACAGACCCACTCAGAGAATGACACACGCACTAACAGATCCATTCAGTGACTGAGACGCCCACTCAAAGATGCACACAGACACTAATACACTCACTCATAGACCCACTCAGAGACTCAGACACCCACTCAGAGACCCACTCAGACAGTGATGCACCCACTCACTGATCCATTCAGAGACTCAGACACCTACTCACAGATGCACGGAGACACTGATGAACCAACTCACACACCCATTCAGAGACTTAGACATCCACTCACAGACCCACTTAGAGACTCATGCACCCACTAACAGACCCATTTACACACTCACTCACAAACCCACTCAGACACTGATGCACCCACTGACAGACCCGCTCAGAGACTGATGCACCCACTCACAGACCCACTCAGACTCATGCACCACTCAAACGCCCACTCAGACAATGATGCACCCATTCACAGACCCACTCAGAGACTGAGACACCCACTGACAGACCCCCTCAGACATTCATGCACCCACTCACTCACCCACTTAGAGACTCCCACTAACTTACCTATACAGTCACTCTCACACCCACTCTCAAAGGTTACAGGTTACAGTTCGGAAATAAACATTTTAAAAACGTAGAATTCAATAAACCAAAGAAATTCACTGAAAAAAAGGTTACAGGGACATAGTTAGCTCAGGTAACTATAAGTGCTGACTTTCTCTGGTTTTGTACGAGTGAATTTCTCTGGTTTTGTATGAGTGAAATGTGAGTCCAACTACAATGTCCCAGTAACCTTTGTGTTTTTTCATTGAATTTCTACTTTTTTAAAATTCTATTTCCTAACTATAAGGTCCCTGTAACCTTTGTTTTTTCAGTTAATATATTTTTTATTTATTTTATTTATGTGTTTTATAGAGTGCGAACTTGACCCGTTAGGGTATCAGAGCGCTTTACAGGAAAACATAGCCATGTACAGAATAGGCATAGCATCATCCAGTTACGGATCGAATGAGAGAGGGCAAGGTGCAGGATACATAAGGGAGATAGGCACGTATTTACAGATTAAATATCCAAATACTCAAGACGAGATAACATATTTACAGATTACGTTAACCAATGTTCGCGACAAGGACCCAAGTTTCTGATGGGGTGAGCTAGATAATCCGAAGGGAGGCCATAGATGGCCATAGATCAGGGCCGTAGTGGTGGTAGAGGCAAAGTTTAAACGAGAAATTTACCCATAAGGAATGTTTTGGCATCCTTTTTGAAGCGAGTCAGAGAGGGGATTCTTCTGATGTCCGGTGGGAGAGAGTTCCATATTCTTGGAGCAGCCCCGGAGAAAGCCCGGTTGTAAGTTTGTTTTTTTTGAAAGCGTGCAGGTTGGAGCAGGAGGTCTCTGGCAGATCGGGAGTTTCTGATTCCTCCGGAGATCACAAGTTTCTGCCTCAGATATGCATGATGCATGCTACTTTGAGCTGTATTCTTGCCTCCAGGGGAAGCCAGTTGAGGACTTTCAAGTGCGGGGAAATATGGTCGTATTTCCTCGTGCCGGTGAGTAGTCTGGCAGCCGCATTGAGGTAGGCTTTTAGAGGTGCCAGGGAGATCTTGGGTAGACCCGAGAGGGTAGAACAGCCATATTCCAGTCTAGAGATGACAAGTGCTTGGACTGCCATTTTTAGGTCTGGAGCATCGAGGAAGGGTTTCAATTTCCTAAGGTAGCTCAGGTGGAATCTGGCTGATTTGGCCATTGAATTGATGTGGTCCCGCATGTTCAGGTTGCTGTCGAGGGTGATTCCCAGGGATTTGGTCGAATCCACGATGGTCGGTGGGCAATTCAAGGCTGTGATAGCCTTAATCCATGATTGAATCTCAAGGTTGGTATTGGGCGGGTTGATCAGGAGAAATTCAGTTTTCTTTGCGTTGAGTTTGAGTTGATTGGATGCGAGCCATTGGACAGTGAGTTTTAAGGCTTCGTTCAGGGAGAGGATCTCTTCGAGAGATGAGGTTTTGATGTAGATCTGAGTGTCATCAGCGTACATATGATAGGAGATATTAGCAGTGCGTAGTACTTCGGTAAGCGGTTCCAGGTAAAGATTGAAGAGGGTGGGGGACAGTGTTGATCCTTGAGGGACTCCAACCGTGACCGGGGATGGTGCCGATAGGTTGCCGTTGACAAGGAATCTCTGGGACCACCGGTTTTGGAGGAAGGACCTGAACCATTCTAGAACAGTGCCATCCAAACCCATCCTGAATTTGAGGCGTTCGAGTAGTTTTTCATGGTTGACCGTGTCGAAGGCCGAGGATAGGTCCAGGAGGATTAGGAGACAGGTTTTGCCTTGGTCAAGGGCTTGAGAGCATCATCAACGATGTGGAGCATAGTGGTTTCGGTGCTGTGCCCTGGTCTAAATCCGGATTGGAAGTCATCAAGCAGGTGGAAGTTGTTGATGTGTTGACTTAGCTGCTGCTGCACACATTTCTCCATCACTTTGGCGAAGAGGGGGATGTTGGAGATGGGTCTGAAGTTGTCAGGGGAGGCTGGATCCAGCGACGGCTTTTTCAGAATGGGGAGGACTTGGCCGGCTTTTAGAGAGTCGGGCATCGTTCCCTGCCTGAGAGAGGCGTTAGCTATTGTAGTCCAGCTAGGAATAATGGATTGGGCGACGGCAGCTAGGCAGTTGGAAGGAGCGGGTCATTAAAATGGTTATTAGGGTTTAGGGAAGATAGGATTTTGGACACTGAGTCGTCGTCATAGAGTTTGAAGTCAGTCCAGTGAGCATGGTTTTTGGGTGAAGCCTGTGGGGGCGATGTGGCTGGAGGAGGCAGGTCGAGAGGTGTTTGAGGGTATGTGATGGAGTTGAGTTCGTTTCCAAGGGCTGAGATTTTGTCAGCGAAGAAGGAGGAGAATTCCTCTGAGGATATAAGAGACTTGGGGGTTTCTTTTGAAGTTTTTGGCCAATTTATTAGATTGGTGTTTGACCAGTTCGAAGAGTTTGTGGGGTCTGTTCTTGGCCTTCTCTAGTGCAGTTCTGAAGAATTCTTTTAGACTTGAGTATGTTCCTGTTGAAGGCATTTCTGGCCTGGCGGAGGAGTTTTAGATGTGCGGCAGAGGGGTGCTGCCTCCAGGATCTTTTCAGCTTGTCGGAGGACTCTCCTCTCGTTGTTAAGGGTTTCTGTCTTTGATTTGGGTTCTTTTCCGTTTTAGTGGGGCTAGATCATCCAGGATGTTCGAAATAGTCGCAGAGTAGTGATCGTTGAGGCCGCTGACTGTTGTGATATGCGAGGGGGGGGGAGGTTGGATTTGCAGCGAGCCTCGAGTTCCCTGCGGTCCAGGTTCTTAGTGTCTCTGATCCAGCGTTTAGGAATCACCGGTTGCGGTGCCCTTGTCTTGTGGGTGCCAGGTAGGAGGAAGGTGATGGCGTGGTGGTCAGACCAGTCGCATGGGTCTATAGAGATAAGCTTGACTGTTGATTCTTTGGAGATAATCCAGTCAAGGGTGGCCCCTTTTGAGTGAGTTGGTAGTGAGCAGGCTTGGGTCAGGGCTTGATCGGCCAGGAGGTCCTTGATGGCGTTGAGATGTGAATCCTTTGGATCGTTCCAGTGCAAGTTAAAGTCACCAAGGAAAATATCTTTGGCACTATTGGAACTCTTAGCTGTGATGATTTCCATGAGGTGGTCGGTGAAGGAGTCGTTCATGCCTGGGGGGGTGGTAAAAGATGTGCAGGTTGCACAGTAGGGTGGAGTTGCTGTGAATAGCGAGGGCGAGGTATTCACAGGATTCAGTGGTGTCCGCCAGAAGTTCCGTGACCAGAAGGTTAGAGCGGTAGATGCAGGTGATGCCTCCTCCTTTCTTGTTAGATTGTCTGTCTAGCCTTGCGATGTGGTAGTTAGGAGGGACTAGGAGGTCCAGGTATGGAGATGAGGATTCGTTGAGCCATGATTCCGTAAGGATCGCTAAGTCAAAATTTTTGAAAAGGATGAGATCAGCAAGATCCGCGGCGTGCTTAGCTGCCGACCGGCAATTAATTAAAAGACCAGATAGAGAGGATTTGGAAGGAGGTTCGTGAGTCTGGGCGGACAGGTGAACAGGCGCTAGATTACTCTTGACCACAATTCTGTTGCGGAGGGTAGCTGGTCTGTTGGGGTTGATAGTCACCGTGCAGATGGCGTGTTCGGCCTTTGCGTCTAAAGGATGAGGGATAGCTGGGGTAGAGTTGTAGTCTCGGAGGATGGCAAGGATTTCCATTTCAGAGAGATCTAGTGGACTTGGAGTGGCAAAGGTAGAGTTGTAGGATAGGACAAGAGCACGGGTTTCTTCCTCTGAGAGGTGGCATGGGTGCTTGCGGGGGCGAAGATGTCTCAAGGATAGCGGAAGAGGTTGTTTAGAGAGCTCTGTCAAATGCGGGGGGTGGCGTTTGGCAGGGGCATAAGGTTGGCGAGGGAAAGTTCAGCGAGGTGGAGAAGGTTCATTAGCTCCAGGATGGAAATATGAATGCTCTGGGTTAGTTTGGCGGCTCTGGTGTGCAGAGAATCGATGTCCCTATAAGAAGGAGGTGCTAGAGGGCAAGGGGGCAGTGGTTCGGGAGTAGTTCTGACAGCGTGAATAGGTGCTAGGGGGGAAGGACTAGTACGGGCTGTGTTGTAAGCCATAGGATCTATGTTGGAGCCCCTTACCGGGTTGGATTGAGGGCAGAAAGGGCAATCGGGACTTGTATCGTAAGTCTTTGGGGGCGTACCGGTGACATAGTCTACTTGGGGAGCTAGTAGAGAGGGGACCAAAGGTCTAGGGGTGATTCTGTTGGTGGGGCCGGGAGACGTGCTGGAGTGGTTCGGGTGGTCAGTGATGGGAGACCTAAGGGGGGTTTGTGAGTGGCTGGCCATGCTGGATAGGCTGGCTGAGGACTCAACGGTGCGGGAAAGATAAGCGCAACCTGTATCGTAGTTCATTGGGGGCGTACCGGTGACATGGTCTACTTGGGGAGCTAGTAGGGAGGGGACCAAAGGTCTAGAGGTGATTCTGTTAACAAGACCAAGAGACGTGCTGGAGTGGTTAGGGTGGCCAGTGTTGGAAGATCTTAGAAAGGTTTGTGGGTGGCTAGCCACATTGGATGGGCTGGATGGGCTGGACGAGGGCTCATCGGGGCGGGTGTTAATTACCCTGCCAGTGTCATGCACGTGGTTTCTGAGGAGGGTAAAAAGGTCTGCAAATTTATTCAAGTTTTTGGTTGAGGCTTGGATCAAAACGATGCCGTTTTTATAGAGAGTGATGGTGAGGTCAGCTCGCAGGGTTGAGGAGGGTGCTATAGTTAGCTTAGTGCCGTACGGAATGTTCTTAGTAGCATGTACATTGAAGTGGTGAGCAAAGGTTTTGCGCCAGGCAGAGGTTCTTCTAGAATAGAAGATGAGGTCATTAATGACTATGCCGTTGTCTGCGCTGTAACGCAGGTCAGAGATCAGTGTCTCAGGGTGTCTTTTCAGGGTGGAGTGCTTGAAGGATTTTGTGGCGGTTTAGGAGAGGTTAGGGGGTAGACCAGAGTGTAAGAATTTTCCCCGTAGCGGACAGGCCAGGCCTTGCCATGTTGGCTCGGGTGGGCTGCTCGAGCACCAATAGGGACAGTTATACAGCAAGGTGGGCTGCCCACCGTGCGGGAGCCAGAATTGTACTGTGACAGTACCACAGGGGAGCGCACTATTAGTGTAGGAGCCAGGTTGGCAGCTCTAGAGAGAATAGCTGACGAGGATGCGGATAAGTGGTTGGCCGCTCTCGAGAGATAGCTAGTGAGGATAATCACGTTGTATTAGGAGCTCAGTCATTTCATGGTCAGGCAATGGAGGTGATTGGAGTGTCTTCATACTGTCGCCATTTTAGGGTCAGGCAAAGAGCAGTCTGCCGGTGATATGGCTACTGTGTAGATACCGACAGTAAATCGCAACTCTGATGGTTTATGAACAGTAAGGATTTTCAAAGCGCTAACTGCTCATCTTAAATAACGTTCCCATGACCAATCAAGGAAGAGCAAAATTCCCCGAGTTTACGGAGGGGCCGCCATTTTAGGTCCAGGCAGCCATCGGTCCCTGCACTTATTAATATTTAATAGGACGCGCGGCGCGCGATAACCTGGCGCCGTCGTGATTCCAATTTTCAGAGGTGGACTCCCAGAGGCGGGGAGGCAGGGCTCACCAGACAGCCTCGCGTGGATTTTTGGGACCTGATGGCGCCATGGAGAGCACAACAGAGGCCAACCTCCGGTCCTGTGAGCACACACACACCAGAGGCTGATCTCCGGTCCTGTGAGCAGCGCAGGGCCCAGGCAGCTCCCGGGATACGGGAAGATGGCACCAGGGCAGCCCCCGGATTGGCAGGCCTCAGAGCAAACCTGATGACAATCACTAGAACCTGCTGAGACCTGGTGGCAATGTCGAGTCGCAGCCCTCCGCGGGAGAAGGCGGGCACACAGCGCCAAGCGCGCAGCCGGAGCCGGCCACAACCCCGGTGTAGATCACGAGGCCAAGGCAGCTCCCGGGACGAGGGACTGTAGCAATGGACAGCAGCAAGGATCCCACCTCTGAGCTCCCCAGGCCCGCAGGAGAGCTCCAACCGCTGGCTCCGCTCCACCGGGCAAGACCCACAGCGCCAGGGGTTCCAGACTCACCGGGGCTGGCACGGGGGTCGGGGAGCCGACACCGCTGGTCAGGGGCTCGCTGACATGGCATCCGTCCTCGTGCAGCTACCGGTCAGAGCAGCAACAGGTCAGCGCGCAGACTAGCCTGGGAACTGGACACCAGTAGAGCAGCGCCGGGGTCCGGACAGCGATGGCGCCGACCTGAGCTGCGGAAGTCGAAAATCCGGGTAAGTTGGCTGCCAAACTCCGTTGTTGTGGGATGGTTCGGCGGGGTCTGCAGTCCGGTCCAGGGGGCAGGTGAGTGTTGGGCCGGTGAGGTGGTTTTTCCGGGGATATTCGCCAGATGGCAATCCAGAAACCGGGAGCACCTAGGGAGGCTCCCACTCAGGCAGCCATCTTGACCATATATGTATATATATATGAAATTAAAGTTTTAAACTGGGACATTGGAACTTTTAACAAACTCGTTTGTGTCCAGATTGATAAAGGCAGTGAATGCCGAAACGCGTCTCTGGGAAAACAGATGCAAATAAAGTTTTTAGCCCCACCCTCCCTTGAGTGCCAGGACTCTTTTTGATGTTAAGGAGGTTCCCTTGGTATATATATACAAATATATATATACACACACACACACAAATATACATATATTTATATATACACACATATATATTACCTACTGGTGGTAAGGGTGTGTGAATGGGTTTGAGAATGGTAGTGTGGAAGTTGGAGTGGGTGTATGGAAAGTTATCTGGGGTGTGAGTGGGTGCGTCAGAGATTCTGTGGATGATGTCATCAGGGATGTTATTTGTGATTAGATAGATCTTGGTTCACACATTATGATTTTTGTGTAAATCCATTCCGTAGTTTTTGATAAATTAAGGTTAAAAAAATTGTAGATCTGGACATTTGGGTTCGAGGGACTCTCGCGAGAGTCACTCAAACCCAAATTTAAAAAATAGAGCATTCTGATTGGCCCAGGGAGATTTTTTTCCTTGGGCGAATTTGTTCCCACAGGAGACACGCACCCGTGGGAGCAAGCAGTTTGACTGGCTTCAAGAAACATGAGAAAAATATTGCTGGCAACTATTACAAGACTTGGGAACTTAGTCCCCTGTCCTGAAGTAAAAAAATAATATATATATATTTTATAATATAAGGCAGCAAGGTAGGGATACCCTGCCTTCCTAGTCCCTGTGGGGGGGACCCAGAGGGACAACTGGGGGCAAAAAAATAAGAACAGCAATTTTTGCCACAATCCCATGGGAGTCCCATAGAATTGCAGCAAAAAAACAAAATGGTGCCTGACATTTTATATTACATATATGGGGAAGAGGGCGTCAATAAGGCCCCTCTCTCACTGCTCATTTAGGGGCCCAGGATCCCCATCCCCAGGACCAGGTATATTTAATGAAGGGGGGGTGCACCCAACCTCCTCCCCGAGCTGATAGTGGCCCGTGGACCCCATCCCCTGGGGTCGAACATCTAATAAAGGGGGGGGCTGCACAAGCCTGTGACGGCCCTGGGGCAAATTATTTTTCAAAAAGGGAGGGGGGCAGTTCAGCCCCCTCTCCCCTAGCCAACTTAGGCCCCAGGAAGCCCATCTCCTCGAGCCAAAATGTAAATAAGGGGAGAGGGCCCAATGGCCCCCTGGATAAGGCTGCATAAGGCCCTGGTGACTCCATCCCCCTGGAATTTAACTTAAATTAAAAGATAGGGGGGCCTCACGGCCCTTCCTCCCTGAACCTTTAATGGCCCTGGAGACCCCATCCCCCAGAGCCCGGTCACTTACTGTGTTCCAGGGAGCCCACTCATGAGACACAGTAGTTTCCCTGCTTGCACAAGCACGGTCAGGGAAATGTGTTTGAGCCCGTCTGGCAGGAGCATTTTAAAATCTCCCCCCAAACGGGAGCAAACACTGAGGGCCTGATTTAGATCTCTGTATAGCTTGTAACAATTGTTCACAAGGAACTCATTCAAAGGATAATCAGATTTGAGCAGGTATATACTTTTGCTGTGATTCAATCATAAGCTGGAGGAATAAGAGTAGAGCATCCAAGTAAATTAGCTACGTACAATTACATTCAATATTCCTAAATTCAGAAACATAGGTAGCCCGCAAAGGTAACTGATTTTACTCACTTCAGCCGAAATGAGTAACATATTTATTCGTTACAAAAGGATTATTACTTAAAAAAGCATGTTTGCACACAAATCTATATACAATACAAAAAAGCATTTTTTATATACATATTTGTGACATATGTGACCCCAGTGCAGTGACCATAACCGACTTGTTATTCAAACAAGGTGACTTATTTACAGAGGTTATTGGAAGAAAAGGATGTCTATTAGACTCTGATTAAATTTCCAGATCAAGGACCAGATTCTTTTCTAGCACTTTGAGACTATCCATGTATAGTGTCGACGACGTTTCGACCCGGCAGAGGGTGGTAGGGTCTCTACAGGACAAATGATTCCTGGGGACTGTAAGGGATATGTATATTAGAGAAATATTGTATATGATGTGCAGGGGCTACTGAGGAACCAATTTTTCAGAGGTGCTTACCTCAGGACGATATGTAATTACGTCCCACGTTGGATCAGAGTTCAGTGTCTTGCTGTGGCCTGCATATCAATACTAACAGGGAAGGTGTCGTGGAGGAACCAATCTCCAGTGGCCACCTATAGTCTTTTATTTCCAGAATAGGTTTACACCTAAGGATTTATGGTGGAAGCGGTTTAATATTCGTCCTCTTTTTGAAAAGGAGTGCAGTGTTAATGAATTTAGTCGTACACTCACCTAATAGGTGGATGGCAATACTTGGCAAGGATCTAAAAGTGCTCTGAGTATGGTGTAGGAAGGTGGAATCTGACTACATGGTTGCCCCCACTTTTTCCTGGTTTTTTGCTGGTTTTCGACTTAGTTTGGCTGGGATCCTGCTATTCAGGACCCCAGCCTATCTGCTTTCCCCTTAAATTGATTGCATGTACTTTAGGTACACTCCAGATTGGATTCTGGGGTACCCTTATAAGTCCCTAGTATATGGTATACTATATACCCAGGGCATAGGTACCCCAGAGGCCTACCAGGGGCTGCAGCATATATTGTTCCACCCCTGGGAAGCCTTTTAAAATGACACCACAGGTCTGATACAGCAGCCTGTGTAAGGTGGTGTATGCACCGCTTACTGAGGTATAGGTTCCCTATATCTCTCCATATCACTGCACATGTAAACCTATCAGTCACCCCTATGGCAGGCCTTAACAATCCTGAAGGCAGGGTGCTGGGTTTAATGTGAGAGGGTGCCCATGCATGAGCATAGCCCCTCTGCAACTTTCAGAATCTTCATTCCGGGGTTGTTTGTAATGCAGCCAGACCATATACTCTTAAGTGCATCATAACCTCGCGGTAAATGCTAACTTTGAAATGGCTGCATGGAAACATGTCGTGTTTGGTGTCAAACACCTTGGAATCATACCTCCACCCCAGTACTGGGGTGGGAGGTATGATTCCTCCCTTCTAGAGGGAGCAACATGGCACCACCGGTACACCCGGTACCAGCTTAACAGAACCCTGGCATCACAAAATGGATGCTGCAGCCACAGACACGAGTCTGCCCTCCTGCTGCTGGACGAAACTCTGGCAGGGGAGGCCTGGACAATAGGTTTCCTGTCACAGGGAGGTGAGACCACCTCCCAGACAGGCATTAGTGTATTGGGGCTGGGTGGGTGCACTCCAAGAGTGCTTTGAAGTCTGCACTGGGGGCACATTTGGTGTCCCTGTGCATAGTCCAGCTCAAACCAGTTGCAGGGGCTACCAGCCCCTGCTCTGGTGCGAAACTGGACAAAGGAAATGGGTGTAGCCACCCCTCTTTCCTGACCCTTCCATAGGTGGGTCCCCAGAGTTTGTCCCACCCCTTCTTTGGGTATAAAGTAGGAACCCTGACTACAGGACTTTAGATTACACCTGGACTAAACTCTGTTACCAGAAACCAAGTACTTCGACGATCTACACTACGCTGGATGACTGAAGAATCTCCCTTGGAGTAAAGGAGTTACTCCCCTGCAAGGCAGGCAACTTTAACGTAACTGACCAGTTGGCATCTCCGAAGCACCTGCGGACTTCGAAGAATATTGCCACACAGGAGGTGGGTTTTCCAAGGTCTCTGAGGTTGATCTGTGCCCACAGCAAGTTTGAGGCCCGTATCCCTTGTGGAGACCGTGCAACCCGAACCCCTGGACACCGCAACCATTTGCAGAAGCATCAGCTTTCCGGCGACCCCTGAAGCTGAGCTTTGGGTTACTTGTAGCCCTGACCCCAAGCAGTAATCACACTGAAGATTGCAGGCCTACACTCAACGAGTGTTTCGTGGGCCGCCATTTTGTGATTCCTCTTGAGGTCCCTTCACGATCCCTGGTTCGTTGACCTGTGGGTCCCCAAGAAGGCAACTCTAACTTTTATTGGGCTTTCCTGGTTGCTCCAGACGTGCCCTGACTCTCCATTGCTTGGGGAGTCCCCAGGACCTTGCTGGTCCGCACAGAAGCATCTTTTCTCTTCCTGCGGGGGTTGCTGTTGCCAAGGCTTGTTGTGGTCAATCCGATCACCGACACCTCAGCACTCGACATCCTTTGTGGGACAGCTCGAATCCAGCTCCTGGTCATCTTCGACGTCTCCGGGACCCCGTGGCTGCAGAGTCAAGCTTCAGCTCTTCGCACCTGAAGCACCCGACATCAGTGGGCATTCGCTTGCTCCGCTCCTGGTCACTGGCTAGTGACCCAGACTCTGTCCCCTCTGCTTTCAGGTTCTTCACATCTCCGATCCAGGCTTGGATCAACCCGGACACTTTCCTTCTTCACGGCAGAAGCACTTTGCAGCAGATCGCCATTGAAAATGACGACGATTTCCGACACCCTTTGACACCTATGCATCCGGCTTCCCTGGGTGAGGTAACTCGAGTACTCCGGTGCTCACGTGGGTGTTGGCCCTAGAACCCCTTAAGTTTAAAGGGGTTTGCTGAAAGTCCTCTCCTAAGTGTCCTTTATCTTTAAAATTCCAACTGCGACTTTCTGCATTGAATCCTACAGCGCTCGCGGCTGTGTTCACACACTGCACACGTCCCCCGTGGGTCTCCTGTGTTACTACCTTGGGTGGTTCCTTGGGGTCCCAGCGATTCTACGTGCTCTAGGCACTGTGTCTAGTCAAGTCGTGGTTCTTATACCACTTTCTTAATATATGGTTTGGTCCCCCCCTGGGGCCCATTGTATATTGTGCTATTTACTGTCGTTTTAATACTGTGATATTGTGTATCTCGGACTCTAATCTCATAAAGAGATTAGTAGTGAGTGTCTAGAAATAAATACATATATTTTATATATATCTTGTGTGGTTCACCTTTCATTTGGTCATTCAAGAGGTTATAATCTGGTAAACCAAGCTGCTTTACACTCCTTCAAGACTTAGCCTGAAGGCTGCTCTCCACAGCTACCACTAGGATAGCTTTCTATAAGGTTGTCTTTAAACCTACCATCAATAAGGGTCGTTTGGACTGGTGCAAGGTGCCCACTATAACTAGTGGACAGCATATGCCAGGCCAACTTCTCACATACGGAAAATCAGATGTGAATAAAAAACGAACATCCAGAATGTGCTGGGTGCTTAATTACGAACTCACCACAGATCTGGCAAGGCGGCGTCCCCTGACTGGATAATCTGGGGCGGCATAATGGAAATCATTAGTAGAGTCAAACTACGGACTATTCTCCTAATACAATCAAGGTATCTAGTCACTCAGTCAGGAGGCTAAACTGAATCCCTTTGTGTGTTCAACAGAGAATTCAATGCTCTGTGCAGACTGAAGGGCCAAAGTAAGCCGTGGATATTACGCTGGGTCCCGCGGCTCATGTGAACCGGAATTAGATCTCCATGACCTGGAAATGGGGTCAGGGGCTCATTCCGGGGGCCATCTTGGAAGGGAGTGAGGACAAAACTCTCCAACCGTGTGTTAATTGTATTTACTTAACATGTCCACGCTGCCTGAGTCTTTTGAGTATTGAATGTAAAGGTCCAATTTGCCTAAAAGGACTCTAAGGCTGAACGATACACAAGACTACTTCTCGGTGAAATTAGGAATTATTACATGCGATTTCAACCTTAATAGTGATTATTCCAGATATATCTACACTAGGGACTTGAGTGTATGTATAATTAATCCGAAGCAGGGCTAAAAATGGACAAGGGATCCCCCAAGGTATAGCAACCGAGTGTCAATCCATTGTGATAATCCTGATAATGCTCATAATACATACTTCAATTTCCATTTAAGCAATCCAACGTCATTGAATTATTAAAGCATGCAACAGATCAACACATTTAGAGAACAGTTCTATGCATATATTTACATTGGTGACCTATGTGGGATTCAATAGACTAAGTCCTACAGGTGGAACAGGAACTTAGGTAACCTGTAGTCTATATTTTCATTGGTGACCATTCTGACAGAGAGGTAAATCAGACGCCTATTAATCATGAATACCCATCTCAGACAACAGCATCATGATAGTTCTTGCTAGGGGCATGGTTAGTTCAAACTTATGAACCTACACCATTCTTCGAGGCTGTTTAAACCCTGTCTGATTGAGTTACAGTTGTCGATCCATTTACATTCCAGTCTCTGTAAAATCAAGGAAATGTCGCCGCCCCTCTGTGGAAGTTTGGCTTTCTCAATGACTTGCCAACGTAATTCGTCGGCTGTGTGTGTTATTTCTTGGTAATGCTGTACTAGTGGGGCATTCTCAGTCTTCTTATCCTACTTCGATGCTGTTGTAGGAAGCTGGCTCTGTATATACTATACCAAAGTGAGGTATATTGTGCACAGAGTCCAGTGGAACCCAAAAGGTAGGCAGAGGTAAAGTAGATAGCACCTCACTCTCTATTTGTGGTAGTGTGGTCGAGCAGTAAGGCTTTATCAGAGGACAGTGTTAAGCATTTGTTGTACACACTCAGTCAGCAAATGAATTGGCACACTCAAAGACTGAACTTAAGACCAATTGTTTTTGTATAAAAATATTCTTTTAGTTATTTTATTTTTCTAGAGCCAAGCAAGACTGGCACAGGTAAGCAATAAATACTTTACAGTAGTTTTCAATGCAGTTTTAGGGAAAGAACATAGGCCCTGGGTACCTGATTGGCTGGAACCCAGGGCACACTCAGTCAAAGCACATCAGCAGTTCAGCAAAAAGTGAGGGCTACCATGCAGAAAGAGGGCACTTTCTCACAGCTGTCCTGTGCGGACCTTCACAGGCTATGTATATCATGTTGCACGGACACCAGATGCAGTAGATTACATGAGATGTGGAACAGTTGGTATGGTCTTGTAAGGTCATCTTATAGTCTCCATGTACAAATTCCTTAGTGTTAGTGGTGTATTGGCAAGCAATACATCAACCATATTTATAGTGGCCTCTAATAGGTTGTAATCCCCATAGGTTGGTAATGTTGCTACTCTGTGTGCGAATACTACTATCAGAATGTACCAGATGGTCTCTGATGTTTCTGCCTTTTTTGTAAGAGAACATAGGTTGCTCTTTAAAGATCTTCATAGTCTTTAATATGGGCCAATGCCTCTTGATGGTTTTGACAATTTGTGTGCTGTGTGGGCAGAATGTGGTGACACAGATGATTCCGTTACAAGGGGTCTTTTGTTTAGGTTTCAGTATTCCTCTCGCGGACTATACCACGCCCTCTTCATAGATGTTTTAACCAATCTTTTTGGATAGCCTCTCTCTCTGAGTTTACCGCTGAGAATAGTATCCTCTCGAAAGAAGTCTTCTTTTCAGTACAGTTTCTCGTAATCTCAAAAATTGGCCAAACGGTAGCCCATCTTTTAGTGCTCGAGGGTGGAAACATTTGTATTGTAATAGTGTATTCCTTTCCGTGGGTTTCCTGTATAGACCCACAATCAGTTCATTCTCTTTATGTTTGATCTCCAGGTTAAGGAAGGCAATTTTTTCTTTATCAATGTTGTAGGTGAAGGTTAAGGCCGATTGACAGCTGTGTAGATATGTGATAAATAGCTTGAGTCTATTCTCACTGCCTTTCCAGATCCGGAAGACATCATCAATATAACGTTTCCCACATTTGATGTTCTCATGGAATGGGTTATCTACAGTATTTATATAAGTTTGTTCCAGGTTTCCAACATACAGATTGGCTAGATTGAGAGCAAAAATTGCTCCCATGGATGTACCTAAACATTGTTGGTAGTATGTAGAGTTGAAGGAGAAATAGTTAGCCGCCAGTGCAATTTTGAGAAGATCAGTAATAAATTCCGTGGGTACATGACATGGTGCCAGGCGCCAATCAAGAGCTTTTTTATTACTTCAATGCTGTCATTTTGGGGAATGTTAGTATACAATGATTCTATTTCAAGGGTGACTAAAATATCTTCAATAGGATTGTATTTGGCTCCTTCAATGAGGTTGATCATGTACGTACTGTCCTTAACATACGTCTCAAGTACAGGAACAAATTCCTTAATGAATGCGTTAATGTATTCCCCTAGTTGTTCCAAAACTGAACCACACCCAGACAGAATTGGTCTTCCTGGTGGGTTGGTGGTGTTTTTGTGGATGTTGGGCAGGGTATGGAGGACAGGAGTTCTGGGGCATTTCTTGTTAAGAAATTCAAATTCCAATTTAGATAGGAAGCCTTCCTCCAGGCCTTTCGTGGTTATTTCTCATATCTGTTGTTTGATCGCTTTCAGTGGTTTCCTAACAAGTTTCTTGTAGTGACGAGTATTATTTAGCTGTCTCAATATTTCGGCCTCATATTCAGTTCGTTCCTGAATCACAATGCCTCCACCCTTATTGGCTGGTTTGATAATAATGCAATTCTCCTTTTTCAGACTCAGTAGTGATTGTCTCTCAGACAGGGAGATGTTGTATGGAGTAAAAGTGTGAGCCCTTTTCACATTACTGATGTCTTCCAGTACAGCTTTTTCAAAAGCAAGGATCTCTGGAGGCATCAGATTACTTGCAGGTATAAACGATGATTTAGGGCGAAGAATGGATATCAGAGATGTAGACTCTGGTTCTTTGCCTTGAAAGAAATATTTTAATCTCAGCCTTGAAGAATGGCGTAGGTTCATAAGTTTGAACTAACGTGCCCCTGGCAAGAACTATCATGATGCTGTTGTCTGAGATGGGTATTCATGATTAATAGAAGTTCTGATTTACCTCTCTGTCTGAATGGTCACCATTGAAAATATAGACTACAGGTTACCTAAGTTCCTGTTCCACCTGTAGGACTGAGTCCATTATGTTATGTTATGTTGCGAGTTTTGTATAGCGCACAGCTGCCCCAGCAAAGGGGCGTCCCAGCGCTGACAGGCATGAATTGGGAGGCTACTAACTGGAGGCAGAGCCTTAAGCAAAGGGAAAAGGTGCATTTTAATGGCCTTGCGGAATGCCAGGTAGTTGTCCATACTGCGGATGTGCACAGGAAGAGAGTTCCAAAGTTTAGTAGCCAGGGTGCGGAAGGAGCGTCCTCCTGCCCGCACCCTCCTCACCCGGGGAACAACCGCCAGATGCTGGCCCATAGATCGAAGTTGGCGAGTGGGAGTATAGAGTGAGAGCAGGTTTGCCAGGATACCTGGAGAGGAGAGATTCATAATTTTAAAGGCGATACAGAGGGACTTGTACTCGACGCGCCTAGCCACCGGCAACCAGTGTAGTCGGCGGATGGCGTTAGTCGTAGAACAAGTTCTAGGAAGGCCGAGGAAAGTTCTAGCAGCCGCATTTTGAACCCTCTGCAGATGTAGAATTTCAGCCTTGTGGACCCCCAGGTAAAGAGAACTGGCATAATCTAGCCTAGACATGATGGAGGCCTGGATGATGACTTGACGAATAGAAGGATCAAAGAAACCCAGCAGCGGTTTGAGCCCACGCAGGAGTCCAAAGCAGGTCCCCGCAACGTTTTTGGTTTGGACCTGGAAACTGAGGGCCGAGTCTACCCATACACCCAGAATTTTTAACCACCTGTTAGGGGGCAGGTGCACATCCCAAGGTCGCAGGCCACCAGCGCTCGCTCCACAGCTCAGAGTCTCTCACTACCAGCAAAACCTCAGATTTGCTGGCGTTAAGCTGGAGACAGTTGGCAGTCATCCACTCTGCGACAGCTGCAAGATCGCTCCGAAACTTGAGAGCATCCTGCGTGGAGTCATCAGAGAGTGCTACTACCAACTGAGTATCAGCATATGATACTACCGTTAGTCCTCTGCTCCTGGCCACAGCTGCTAACGGTTGGACATACAGATTGAATAACATAGGGCTCAACGCTGAGCCCTGTGGAACCCCTTGTTTGATAGTATGTATTGAGCAGGCAAAAGTTGGGCCGCCACCTGGAAGGTTCTCTCAGAAAGAAAAGAGGCGAACCATCCCAGGGCTGGGCCCTCGATGCCAGCCTCCTCCAACCGTTGCAGCAGGATCTGGTGGGGTACCGTGTCGAACGCGGCGCTGAGATCTAATAAAATCAGTGCCAAAGTGCGTCCGGCATCCAGAGCTACCCTCAGATGTTCGGTCACCGCTAGGAGAGCAGACTCTGTGCTGTGACCCGGGCGGAAACCATCCTGAGAGGAGTCAAGCGTGCTGTTGTTTTCCAGGAATCCTGTCAGAATGGAATTGATGTAAACCTCAGCGATCTTGGACACCCACGGCAGGAGAGAAATGGGGTGAAAGGTCTCCGGTTTGGCGGTGTCCAATGTAGGTTTCTTTAACAGAGGGACCACCCTGGCTTGTTTCCAAGCCCTAGGGACGACCACCATGGACAGGGACATGTTAATCGACCGACACAGAGGTATAAGGAGCACAGGCAGAGATTTCAAAAATTGCTCAGGCTTAAGAGGATCTGCTGGAGGACCAGATTTAACCCTGCTACATAACGTACGCAACTCATCCTGGGAGATCGAAGGGAAGACAGCGAGAGTGCGGGTGGAGAGGGGTCTATGAACGGGCCCTATCTCATCGAGATGAGGGGGAAGGTCCTATAGATGTTCTCTACCTTCTTGATGAAGAAGGTGGCAAGATCCTCACATTGCTGATCAGACGAAATCAAAGGCGGTGTAGATGACCCTGCCGCTTTAAGATCTTTAAGTATAGAAAAAATACTTTTAGCGGGATTGCTGCTACTCCTGATTTCGTCCGCAAAGTAGGCCGCCCTTTCCTTCTGGGTGGCCCTGTGATAGTTCTTGATGGCTGCCTGATAATGCCCCTTCAGGACCGGGTTGTAATCCCGTCTCCATGCCCGTTCCAACCTTTTGCATGCTTTCCACATAGTAGCGAGCTTACTGTTATACCATGGACTGGATTTACTGTTGCGACTCTTAGACCACGTAGCAGGGATAAGTGTGTCAAGAGGCTGCCGAATCAAGTCTGATAGAGCTTTATCGGCTGCATCGAGGTCATCAGGCATGCTGAGGGTATTCATAGAGAGGAGGGCATGAAATTGATCAATGTTCAGTTTGTGCCAGGGACGTCTAAAGGATGACTTCTGAACCACCCTCTGAGAGGGCTCTACCTCCGAGAGTGTCATGGGTATCAAATAATGATCGAACCAACTCATCGGGATAGGAGTATTAACTGTAAGGGCAGGAAGATTAGAAAAAACTGGGTCAAGCAAGTGGCCTGCAGAATGGGTGCGGCCTAGAACCAGATGAGTCAGCTGACAGGCAGCAAGATCTGCTGAAAAATTACCCATTTCCAAGTCATGTGAACTATCCAAATGCAGGTTCAAGTCACCAATAATGCTAAAATTGGCAGATCTCATAGCCAAAGAGCTAACTGCATCAAAGAGTGCTGCCCTAAACTCTTTAGACGGCCCCGGCGGGCGGTAGACCAGTAACCCGGACATAGTATAGCTGGCGTTAAAGGAGATCCCAAAACGCGCGTACTCACAACCAACCAAGACCTCATTTGCAAAGGCGCAGGTGTAGCAGGATTTAAAAATAACTGCGACACCGCCACCTCTTGTCTCTCTATTCAGTCGCAATGCTGAAGCCCTGGGGAAGCGCCAAACCTGGCTCAGCCACCATGTCAGCTGAGACCCAAGTCTCTGTTAGAAAGAGAACGTCGGGAGATTCGTCCTGCAGCAGGTCGTGAACCTCAGCAAAGTGATTTGCTAAGGAGCGTCAATTAAGGCTAAGGAGCTTAATAATATGCCTGGAAGGGAAAAGGGAAATAGGAGAGGATGTAATGACCCAGGAATTAAAGCCGCAACTTTTACAGCAGAACGGGCCCTCAAGCAAATTGCATGGAGGGTGATCGCAAAGGCTGACCAGTTTCCTGATAGCCTGAAGGTCTCCATGAGAGTAGGTTTGCTTACCACCAGCTGAACCGGCAGCATGTCTGGCGTCTGGCGACGTCCAGGTGCGAACGGGCGCAGACGGGCTTGCTTTAGGTGCGCCTTTGGCACGCCAGAGGCACGCCCGCTGCGCGTCCGCGGTTGCATCATGTTTAAATGGGGGAGAGCGGCGAGACTAGACCGCCCCCTCCGGCCCCGGAAGTGTCACCAGCAAGGCAGGGCAGAGAGTGAAAGTGAACGCCCTCCACACAAACGGCACGCAGCCGCGGTGGAACGGGGCAAGTACAGAGGCACACAGCAGGTAGGAAGCGTCAATAGTGCAGATAAAGTTTAAAAGCGCGGTAGAAGTCAGCGAGCAACAATAAAATACTAAATAGTGAGAGTAAAACACACGCAGCCTCACCAATAGCCGCTGCGCGTCCTCGGTCGCATCTTGTTTAGATGGGGGAGAGCGGCGAGACTAGACCGCCCCCTCCGGCCCCGGAAGTGAGTCACCATTAAATCGCACATAGGTCACCAATGTAAATATACGCATAGAACTGTTGTCTAAATGTGTTGATCTGTTGCATGCTTTAATAATTCAATGACGTTGGATTGCTTAAATGGAAATTGAAGTATGTATTATGAGCATTATCATGATTATCACAATGGATTGACACTTGGTTGCTATACCTTGGGGATCCCTTGTCTATTTTTAGCCCTGCTTCGGATTAATTATACTTACACTCAAGTCACTAGTGTAGATATATCTGGAATAATCACTATTAAGGTTGAAATCGCATGTAATAATGACTAGTAGGCTTGTGTATCGTTCAGCCTTAGAGTCCTTTTAGGCAAATTGGACTCTTACATTCAATACTCAAAAGACTCAGGCAGCGTGGACATGTTAAGTAAATACAATAAACCCACGGTTGGAGAGTTTTGTCCTCACTCCCTTCCAAGATGGCCCCCGGAATGAGCCCCTGACCCCATTTCCAGGTCATGGAGACCTAATTCCGGTTCACATGAGCCGCGGGACCCAGCGTAATATCCACGGCTTACTTTGGCCCTTCAGTCTGCACAGAGCATTGAATTCTATTACAGGACCGGAGGCTTCAGATTATGCTTTCCCTTTCTTTACTGTAAAATATGCAGCAGCCAATAAAAACGTTTTTAACATATAAAGAAAAACTCCATTTCCCAAAATGCCATGGTACAATATCAATAACCATAGAGACTAGCCCTATAAATGACGCTCTTCTTACAAGCACTTCCTCTTTCTTTGATGCTCGCAGCTGAGTTAAGTGCTTTACGTTAATCATTCTTGTTGATACACTTTATAATGCCCTTGCTGTAATTAGTAGCTTATGGTATTCACTTATTATGGATGGTTTATTCATTGCTGTTGTATTGTTAAGGGTCTTTGTGCCGATATTTGCAGAAAATTGCTTGATTACCTCAGCCGCGTCTCAGCGGTAGCGCGTGTGCTGACATTCACTGCTGCGGTGGTCGGGTGGTGGCGAGCGCGATTAGAGCAGTTAAGTTCGCGTCTCGTCCCCACCGGAGTGCCTCAGTCCCCACGCACTGTTTCCCCAGTTCATCGCAGGTCAGTTGCAGTCCGCGGCGCCTTCCCTGATCGGGCCCGCGTTTGTTTTTGGAGCCTGATGTCACGTAGCCCAATCAGGCTCATTTTGGGCTACGTGACGCTGATTAACGATTCCTCCGGTTCCGCGCCAATTTTCAAAGCGGAACTGCACACAGCTCCGGTCCCGGTTACCGCTGTGTGCGCAGACCCCTTTCCTAGGCTGCATAACAAGGATGGCCCTAAGCCGGGTGCAGGCTCTGTATAAGGTTGGCTCCCTGACGCCCTCTGGTGGGCTGTAGCAACAGTGACTACAGCGGGGCTGAGGAGCAGTTGAACCAGTTTTTTGCACTAAGGGTTGCTCCCCCTTGACCGATTCCTTTGGAATTATTGGACTTGGCTAAACAATTGTCCAGATCGCGGCAAGTCAATAGCGATGGAAGACTGGGCCTATTTTGAGGAGGACGAATACGGATACTACGAGGAGGAACAAGGTCCTCTCCTCGAGGACAATCTAGTTGATGCCCTGGACGCATCAGTTCAACAATCCGTCAATAAGACGGTAGAGGCGGCAGTTCCCCAGAGGGTCAGTAAAGCGCTAGCAGCCATCCTCAAGTCCATCACGGCGCAACTTGAAAACTTTGCAAAAAGGCATGGAATGCATCCCCAAGAGCCGGTAGGACCAGCCGCGGCCACCTCAGGGGGAAAAGCTTCAGCTAAAACCAAGTCCTCAAACAAGCCGCACGCGCAGGCTCTAGCTAAGTTACCTCCTTCCTCTTCTGGGGACCATCAGTATTCCGTAAATCCAGATCTGTCCCCATCTTCCAATAGAGCTCAGGACACCGACACAGGCACTGACACAGACTCTACGGGGCATACTCCCCCAAAAAGAAGAAAACTAAGAAGGCGCACTTGGAGCAGCCGACTCCCTCATTCTTCCAAGCCACAACGCCTTTCGATTTTAATCCGCAGGACATTGTCCACCCAAGATCTTCGGACTAGGCTCCGCCCCCAGAGGTAGCGGATTACTTACACCAGAACCTGGTGAGGAATTTTGACAAGGAGGTGCGGAGTAGGTTGAGGTCCGAATGCCCTCGCCCGGACGTCCCGGATAGGGTGGCAGACACGCCTGACATCGATCCCAACATGATGACCTTTTTGAAAAAATTCGCAAAGGACCCCAAGAAGGGCATTGACCGTGCGTGGCGCGGTTGCCAGGATAAGCTCCTGGACGTCACTGGCCCCCTAGCAAAGATCTTGGAGATGGCCTTAGTGGCCAAGGACACAGGTGCTCCAATAGACCCAGATATCCTCGCAGGATGGACACAGCGCGCCATTTCTTTCCTGGGAAACGCGAACTGTGCCATCTCGACTGAGCGCAGGAAGTCCCTTCTCATGAGGATGTACAACAACCTCACCGAACTGGCGTCTGCGGAGGCTGGCCCCCTGGCGGAGGGACTACTTTTTGGCAATAGGTTCATCAAGGACGTCTCCAAATACGTCGGAACCTTCACCTCCTTAGACAAGGCTCAAGCAAACATTAAGAAGGTCTTCCAAGCTGGCCTTTTTGGCCGGGCCGGGTGAGGCAGGGGCCGCTCGCCAGGCCGGCAGTACCATCAGGGCCCTCCCAGAGGAGGATACGGTTGAGGTAGAGGGGAGTACCAAGACAGCACCAGAGGCGGCACTTTCTACCCCACGAGACACTTTAGTCGTCGCCGATACCACCGTGGAGGTCAGATGGGAAACTTCCAACCCCAGATTACATCAGGTAAGAACATTGACTCTATCTCTATGTCCTCTGGGGGGTCGCATTCGCCACTTCCAGGACAATTGGTCAGTCATTACTCAGGATTCTTGGGTGTTGCAAACGGTACGGGGGTTTCGCATAGAGTTCTTTCAAACCCCTATGCAAAGCGCTACTCCTCCTCCTTTATTTTTTTCCCAACAAGACGTAATTTTTATAGATCAAGAAATAAGAGACTTGCTGGAGAAACGCGCAATAGCTTATTATGACGACAAACCCGGGGGTTTCTGCAGCAACGTCTTTCTAGTTCAGAAGAGAGGAGGGTGCCACAGACTAGTTCTAAACCTGAAGGATTTTAATCAGTTCGTCCTGTACAGGCATTTCAAAATGGAGGGGATACACTTTCTAACAGACATTTTGAGGCAAGGAGACTGGATGGTCCGTCTAGATCTCAAGGACGCCTACCTAACGGTTCCGATCTTTCCCCCTCACAGGCGCTTCTTGCAGTTCCAATGGCGAGGCAGACGGCTGGAATATTTGGTGTTGCCTTTCGGTCTTTCGTCGGCTCCTTGGTGCTTTACCAAGCTGATGAAGCCAGTGACTGCACACCTCCGGGAGCAGGGTATTCGTCTAATAATTTATCTGGATGACATTCTGATAATGGCTCCCTCCGTCTCCCTAGCAGTCCAACATCTGCATATAACAATGCACCTGTTAGAGAATCTGGGTTTTGTGATAAACAAGACGAAATCTGTTCTGGTCCCAGCGCAATCACTGGAGTTCTTAGGTTTTGTAATCAATTTTTGGTTCTCGCCCGGAGGTAGTCATAGAATCCGACGCCAGACGGTCGGGTTGGGGAGCACGATGCGGGGAGATTGCCACAGGGGGCAGATGGTCGCTCCAGGAGTTATCGTTACACATCAACTGTCTCGAGCTCCTGGTGGGATCATTTGTGATTCGCATTTTCTCGCCCAGGAAGGTATCTTGTTGCATCCTACTGCGGATGGACAACATCTCTGCGGTGAGATATATAAACAAGCTGGGGGGGACGAGATCCCCGATGTTGGCGGAGATTGCCAAAGACTTTTGGCATTACTGCCTGGCTCACCAAATAACAGTGATAGCGGAGTACCTTCCGGGGTGGGACAACACAATAGCGGATTGGAACTTCCGTCACTTGAAGGATTACAGCGACTAGAAGCTCCATCCGTCTCTCTTCCAAATGACTCAAGCGATTTGGGGCCCTTACCACATAGACCTCTTTGCCTCCAGGCTAAATCGTCAACTGGAGCCGTTCTTCAGTTGGAGACCGGACCCTCTGGCGAAAGCATTTCCTCCTTTTGTCTTGATTCCCAGAGTAGCGAACCAAATTGTTCTGCAGAGAGTGGAGATTGTTCTAATCACCCCGGTATGGAAGGCCCTGCCCTGGTTTCCAGTTCTGCTGGAACTGACTTGCGACTTCCCTCTTCACCTTCCGTGGTCCCAGTTGATGCTCCAGGGCCTCTCTAGGGATAGCTGCACCCTCTAGTTCTCTCGGGGCAGCTATCCCTGATGGCCTGGAGGCTTTCAGGCAACATTGGTCGTTGCCAGGAATTTCAAAAGAGGCTTCAAGCTTCATCCAACAGGCCTGGGCTCCCTCTACTAGGAAACGATACTGTTCAGCATGGCGAGCATGGTTGGGTTGGTGCTTGGAGAAGCACCTGGATCCCGTGGAGGCGGACCTCTCACAAATTGTGAACTTTCTATCCAAGAAAGCCGCAGATGGCTTGTCATATAGATCGGTTAACAATTTCCGATCGGCCATCTCGGCTGGACATGCGCATATAGATGGGAGACCGATAGGTATGCATCCGGTGGTGTGTAAACTATTAAAAGGAATCCGTATAGCGAACCCACCTAAGGCTAAGTATTCTTCTTTATGGGATGTGTCTAAAATTCTAAATTTATTTGATAATTGGCCTAGTAATGATCTACTCTCTAAGAAACAACTGTCTGCTAAATTAGCTATGCTTCTTTGGTTAGCTGCATGCCGACGTGTCTCTGATGTTAGAGCGTTGGATTTAGATGGTAGAATATTTTCTCCTGAGGGTGTGTCATTTGTAATTTCTGCACGAACCAAGACCTTTTCGAGGTCCATTGATTACCATGCTTTTCCGTTAAATGATAAATTGTGTGTAGTGAAATGTCCCAAAGTTTATGAGGAATGTACCCGATCTATCAGACCGGTCGGTTGTTCAAGACTGTTGACTGCTTTACAAAAACCTTTTAAGCCTGTTCCCTCTGCTACTATTGCCAGGTGGCTCAGGTTTATAATGACAGAGGCAGGCATTGACACTGGATTGTTTGGAGCACACTCCGTAAGAGGCGCTAGGGCTTCAAAATCATTTATGTTAGGTACCAGTATACATGATATAATGAAAGCCGCTGATTGGTCGTCTAGCTCTACATTTAAACAATTTTATTATAAACCTGTGGGCGATGTTGCTTCTGTGGTTCTCAATAAGCGTTAAACTAGCATAATCCGAAGCCTCCGGTCCTGTAATAGAATAGAAAATTTGCTAGCATTTGCGCCAAGAATTTTCAATTCTATTAAGGACACGGAGGCGAGGATTATCCCACCCAAAGTACATTTATTGTTGATAACTGTCATGTTTTTACCCACCTTGAGATTTCTGATCACAGTTATTACGGATACGGTTTCTATTTCAGGTGCAGAACAGAAAGGCGAATAAAGGATCGCTTTGGTCTTCTTGGAAGGCGTATTATAAAGTCAACACCTGCAAAGTCTGCAGTTGAGTCTGCATTGTTACTGTTTGCTGTTTTTCGACAAGTTCTAATTTCTTGGACAAGGACAATTAACTCATGGTCAATGCTCGTTGGGCAAAGAAAGAGGAAGTGCTTGTAAGAAGAGCGTCATTTATAGGGCTAGTCTCTATGGTTATTGATATTGTACCATGGCATTTTGGGAAATGTAGTTTTTCTTTATATGTTAAAAACGTTTTTATTGGCTGCTGTATATTTTCCAGTAAAGAAAGGGAAAGCATAATCCTCGCCTCCGTGTCCTTAATAGAATTGAAAATTCTTGGCGCGAATGCTAGCAAATTTTTTTATTCTCCGTTGTACACCCGAAGGGATTCACCTTGGCCTCCTGACTGAGTGAGAAGATACCTTGATTGTATTAGGAGAATAGTCCGTAGTTTGACTCTACTAATGATTTCTATTATGTCGCCCCAGATTATCCAGTCAGGGGACTCCGCCTTGCCAGATCTGCGGTGAGTTCGTAATTAAGCACCCCGCACTTTCTGGATGTTCGTTTTTTAGTTTTTTATTCACATCTGATTTTCCGTACTCAGAGCACTTTTAGATCCTTGCCAAGTATTGCCATCCACCTATTAGGTGAGTGTACAACCAAATTCATTATCACTGCACTCCTTTTCAAAAGAGGACGAATATTAAACCGCTTCCACCTTAAATCCTTGAGGTGTAAACCTATTCTGGAAATAAAAGACTATAGGTGGCCACTGGAGATTGGTTCCTCCACGACACCTTCCCTGTTAGTATTGATATGCAGGCCACAGCAAGACACTGAACTCTGATCCAACGTGGGACGTAATTACATAACGTCCTGAGGTAAGCACCTCTGAAAAATTGGTTCCTCAGTAGCCCCTGCACATCATATACAATATTTCTCTAATATACATATCCCTTACAGTCCCCAGGAATCATTTGTCCTGTAGAGACCCTACCACCCTCTGCCGGGTCGAAACGTCGTCGACACTATACATGGATAGTCTCAAAGTGCTAGAAAAGAATCTGGTCCTTGATCTGGAAATTTAATCAGAGTCTAATAGACATCCTTTTCTTCCAATAACCTCTGTAAATAAGTCACCTTGTTTGAATAACAAGTCGGTTATGGTCACTGCACTGGGGTCACATATGTCACAAATATGTATATAAAAAATTATTTTTTGTATTGTATATAGATTTGTGTGCAAACATGCTTTTTTAAGTAATAATCCTTTTGTAACGAATAAATATGTTACTCATTTCGGCTGAAGTGAGTAAAATCAGTTACCTTTGCGGGCTACCTATGTTTCTGAATTTAGGAATATTGAATGTAATTGTACGTAGCTAATTTACTTGGATGCTCTACTCTTATTCCCCCAGCTTATGATTGAATCACAGCAAAAGTATATACCTGCTCAAATCTGATTATCCTTTGAATGAGTTCCTTGTGAACAATTGTTACAAGCTATACAGCTAATACCTAGTTCACAGGGACATATGGTTTGCTCTTGTGTTTTGAAATACTGATTTAGATCTCGGCAGACTGGTTACTCAATCACAAGGGTGATGGATATCCCGTCCGCCAAAATATAAATCCCATTATATTCTATGGGATTTATATTTCGACGGATTGGTTATCCGTGACCGTTGTGATGGAGTAACCCGTCCGTCGAGATCTAAATCAGGCCCTAAGTCTGCTCCTAGCCAGCAGGAGATTTAAAAATGCTCCCGCTGGCTGGGAGCAGACTTGTGCTCTGAGTCCCTGCCTGCAGTCCAGTGGGCAGGGAAACAAAACACATATTGCACCCACTCAAAAGGAGCATGCAAAAAGCAGCTGCCCCCTCCGGGTGGAGGCAATGTTGGGTTCGTTCAATCCGGAGTGCCGACTGAGCTTGTGTGCCCCAATGGTTGATGGGTGCTCCGGGTGGGCACGGGGCCACCACCTATTAGAAAGAGAGGCCCGGGAGATGGAATCCCCAAAGCCCAAGGTGGCCCTCTCTCCTTTTTGTAGGAAAGTGCCCTTTGTGTATGGTTATCTCCACACTTTTTTCTCCACTGCTGAAGGTTTTGACTCTGAAATTGCACTGGAGCCTGGTAACTACGCCCCAGTGCCAGTGCTCTCTCCTTAAAATATGATGTATGTGAATTGATAACCCCAATTGGCAAGGACTTTAATTCCCTTATAAGTCCCTAGTAAGTGGTACCAGTGGTTCCAAGGGCATGGGAGTTAAAGGGGTCACCAGGGCCTGCAGCACTGACTGTGTCACCCTGAGTGACCCAGGTAAACAGATGACAGCAGACCTGCGATTGCAGACTGCAGGAGCAGTGCAAACTGCTCAACCTTGACTTTGCCCTCACCATGAGATGCAAGGTCACTGCACTATTTTTGATATATGCCAGTCACCCCCTAAGGTAGGCCACCTTTGCCCAGGAGGCAGGGTGAATTATATTAAGGCTGTGGACATATAAGTTCAAGCTTATATGTCCCTATAATAGCCTCCTTCCAATAGGATCTACTATAAGTGTTCAGGGGGCCATAGGATAACATGGGCCAGCACCCGGGCAACCCCAGGTTGCCAGCTTCATTATGATCCCACTGAAATGGTTCATATTTGGTATCAAGCAACTTGTTTCTTCAAACCAGACATTTTTCTAAAGTCGGATTTGATGTGACTTGCACCCAGGTGGCTACCTTAGAGGTTGCCCACCTGGTTGCCCCAGCCTTTCCTGTGCCCTGGCTGACAGCCTGCAACTGCTGCTGCCAAGACAGGAATCTAACCCCCTGCCAAGAGGTGTGAACTCTCTCAGGAGACCGAAACAAAGACCTGCCTGGACGGTAGCTGTCACATTCCTTCCTGGCAGGATGGGTAGTGAAGTAGCACATCAAGGTGGTGAGCTTCAAAGCCTCCACCGGCTCTGATATGGAACCAGGCTTCCTCCCAGAGGAGGAAAAAGCCAACCCTCTGTCCCAGGCACATTTGCAACTCGGGCAGGCAGGAAAATTAGGTAGTTGGAGGCATACACCCCCAGATGGCTAGCTACACCTGTGGGCTCCGTGGTCTATTCAGCCGAAGAAGGGTTCTGCAATTTTTGAAAGTGGCAGAATAGAGGCTTCTGGGTAGACAAGGTGCCCCCCCCTACAGGAAGTGGTCACCTCAGGAGCGGATTAGACGCTGGGGCTAGTATCCAATTGTTTACCAGCATCCACACCCTTAACATCCCTAAATCTAGGATTTAAGGGGCTCGCCTGGCACCAGAACCTCAAATCTATTTGATTTGCGACCAAGGGCAAAGAAGAGACCCGTGACTGTGACTTCAGGATCTGCACAAAGCAAAGGCACGATATTCTGCACCTGAGGCAACCACCCTGCAAGTGCACAGCCACGACTTATCGAGGACCAGAGACTGGCTCAAAAGGAAAGGGGAATCTCTCTGCAAGCCAAAGGCAACTCCAGAACTCCCTTGGACAAGAGGCACTGGTCCCCTGCAGCCTCCAGGCAAATCGCACTCCCAGAACCAAAGAATCACTGGCCATTGGGTGCACTGAGGGATCGACCACAAGTAAATGGTCTAGTGTATTGTGGGAAACATAGTCCTGACCTCCAGGAAGTTTCAGGAGGCTACTGTTTTCCCCCCGACTCCAGGATGTCAAAGTAGCCGAAAGCTGTGTTTGGTATTACCATGGCTTGTTGGAGGCCAGCCCCACTAGCACTATCTTAACTCGATGCTGCACCTCGGGGTAACTCTGCAACACCTTCAACCTGACACCCTAATGGACTGGTTGTTGAGCTTTTGCACCACCCCTTTCCTCACCAGCGTCGTCCAAGCAGCCAAACCAGCACAGAGGCTCCCGCGTTCAGCACCAAGGACAGCCAGCACCACTCTGCACATGGGCCCCATGAGACAGTTAAAATTCAACTGACAGTCAGACCCTGGTCCTGCGACCCGCATCACCTTACCCCCCAGTAGTTTCCACTGGACTCGACCTACAAGTCACCGATTGTCACTAGTGCTTTTGCAAGAATGAAATGCATGGGCCTTTGAAGGATCAGGGAAGAGGACACAGGGCCCCCCCTCCCCTTTTAAAATACATAAGTCCCTGGGGTTAGGTTCCCCAGGGCCTAATGAGGCTCAGGGAGGGAGGCCGTGCAGCCCACCTCCCTTTTTTTAATAATATTTGGCCCTGGGGGATGGGGCCCGGGCCTAATAAGGCTTAGGGAGGGAGGCCATGTGGCCCCATCCCCTTTTCATTGTATCTGTCCCCAGAGGATGGGGTCCCTAGGGCCTATTATAACTCGGGAGGGGGGCTGCATGCCCCTCTCCCCTTAGATTTTGGCCCCAGAGGCCTGGGATCCTCAGGCCCAAGAAGGCTTGGCCACCCTCCTCTTTTTAATGGAACTGACCCCAGGGATAGGGTCCCTGGGGCCAACTAAAGCTTGGGGCGGAGGGGCTGCACACCCCGTCCCCCTAATATATATAGGGCCAGATGTAAGTGGCCAAATAGCGAGCGCTAACGCTGAAATTCACAGCGTTTGCGATCGCTATTTGGCTGCGAGCAATGTAGGTGAGTTTAAACCTACTAGCAAAATAAGGAATCGCAAAATTGCGATTCCTTATTTTGTTCTTGCATTTAAGGAATCGCAAATTGCGATTCCTTAAATGCAATGTAAGTAGCACAAAAGAAAGTGCACTTTAGCCTTAGGAATCGCTAATTACCACCAACTTCAAGTTGGTGGTAATTAGCGATTTCCTTTAAAAAAGCACTTTTTTGCTTTTTTAAAGTGCCATGTGGCACACATTCATGCCCTTAGGGCATGTATGTGCGCCACATGTGCACACATGCACATTTCAGGGGTGCAACAGGGTGTCCTTTTGACACCCTGGCACCCTTGAAATAGCTCCCGCTATTTGCGATTCTTTAATAGCGAATCGCAAATAGTGAATATCTTCCCATTCATTCCTATGGGCCTCCTAGCCCATAGGAATGAATGGGTAGGTATTCCTTATTAACGAATCTCAATTTGCGATTCGTTATTAAGGAATATTAAGGAATCGCTAATATTTTAGCGATTCCTACCTACATTCAATTTTGCGAGTCCTTAATAGCGAATCGGTAAAATTCGCTATTAAGGACTCGCAAATTTGATTTTACCTACATCTGGCCCATAATTTGGCCTTAGGGATGGGTTCCCCAGGGCCCGAAGGACTACCCTATGCCGTGCAGGCCGAAGGTTGTGAGTGTCGTGGGGTTGGCAGTTTGCTGGGTGTTTGGCCACAGGACTTAGCGGCAGGCCAAGCCTACGGCCAACCCCCTGCTGTGTATGGCTGAAGGCTGTGTGCAGCGTGGGATTGGTTGCCTCCGGGTGGCTTGGCCACGGGGCTTGGCGGCAGGCAAAGCCCAGTGGCCAATCCCCTGTTAAACACAACTGAAGGCCGTGTGCAGCATGGGGTTGGCTGCCTGCTTGGATGTTGGCTAGAGGGCCTGGCATCCAATCTGCTGCCGTGAAAGGGCAAAGGCTTGCGCAGTGTGAGGTTAGCTTCCTCTGGGAGGGTTAGCCACAGTGCCAGTCATAGTGACCAACTCCCAGATGCACACGGCCTAAACAGTAATTCACCAGTCATATTATCTCAAGTAACTATAAATCGTGTCCTAAGGTAACTATAACTCGTCCTCTCGCCATGTACTGCTAATTACCCAATATATTACATCACGCATGACATCTTCTATGACGTCACTGATAATATAATTGCAACATTTAAAATTAAATTATTGATGAGAAAACTGTGCATCCCGGAGGCACGAGTTATAGTTACCTTAGGGCACAAGGAATAGTTTCTTGCCTGTAACTCCTGTTCTCTCGTAGGGGAATTTCCATTATAGTCAAAAGCCCTGAATAGTCCTACCCATGTGTAGGACCCTGGAGTAGTTCTTCAATATATATCTTCTTAAGTGTAGACTTTCGCCTTTTCTTTGGGAAGGCCGGCAAAGACTCTTAAGAAACAGACAGATTATGCAGCCTATAGAAATAGACTAAAATGGCCTATTCTTCATCATGAAGTCAAAAAAACGGCCAAAAAGAAGTATTTGTGAATAATTTCATGATGCTTTAGCAAACATCATAAATCTCCCCCACAAACCTTTTTTTATGATATAGATGAAGGAGAGCAGGACAGCGTAGCCACACAGGCTGTCGTTATAAGGTTAAAAATAGAGACTGTGCCTTTAAGAACCCAGAGACTACCCGGTATCCCATCATGCTCAGCAGGTGCCAGCTACTTCAGTTCTTTTTTTAAGACAATGTATGATAATATTTATATTCCATGGTTACCTCTGTCCATTCCACTGGGGAGGATGGAGGGTCGCTTATGACTACAATCCAAATTCCCCGCGAAAGAACGGAGTTACAGGTAAGAAACTATTCCTTCTCTCGTAGGGGATTCCCATTTATAGTCATAAGAACTGAATAGAGTAGCGAGTCCATCCCCACTAACATTGGTGGAGAAGACAGAGGATCAACTAATGTAGCCTTTAAGCAAATACATTTCTGAGGGAAGCCTGTCCTACTTGAGCGTCTGCTCTAGCATCAGAGTCTAGGCAACAGTGCTTTGTAAATGCATAAACAGATCTTCACGTGGCCGCATTGCAAATAACCGGTATAGGGATATTCCTCCTTAATGAAGCGGTAGCCGCTTTACCTCTAGTGGAGTGTGCTTTAGGTTTAGCTGATAGTGTCTTGTTAGCTTTTTGATAGGACAATAGGATACAGGAAACTATCCATTGGGAAATGGATTGCTTGGAAGTGGCTAACCCCATACTGACCAGACCATAGCTGATAAACAATTGGTTCGATCTGCGGATGCCTCATGTCTTATCAAGATAAAATTACAAAAGTCTCCTCACATTCAGGGAATGAGGAGTTCTTTCAGCTGGAGTAGAAGGATTCTGAAACAATGTTGGCAATGAGATGGTCTTATTGACATGGAATTCCGAAATAACCTTAGGGAGGAATTTCGGGGGAGTCCTCATTACCACTTGGTTAGAGTGGAAGACTGAGTATGGTTACTGAGATCATAGTGCTTGGATCTCGCTAACCCTACATGCGGATGTTATTGCTACAAGGAAATCTGTCTTGCAAGAAAGGTGTTGTAGGGAGGCTTTGGAATAAGTTTAAAGGGATCCTGCATAAGACGTGAACGTACTATGTTAAGTTCCCAGGGAGGTGAAAGACTATTCATGGGAGGGAAAACCTTCTTCAACCCTTCTAAAAAATCCTTTTTCACTGGGATTTTGAAAAAAGAGGTTTGTGAAGGGCATTTTCTGTAGGAGAGCTGCCAGGTGAACATTTATAGAAGAGAATTGCAAGCCAGATTTAGCTTAGTGCAGTAGGTATGGAAGAATGACATCTTTTTGGCAAGTAGAAGGGTCCACGTTCTTGGAGGAGCACCAAATTCAAAATCTCTTCCACTTAAAGGCATATACGGAATGGGTGAAAAGCCACTGAGCCTCTGTGAGGATCCCCAAGCAGACCTGTGGCAGGTTCAAATGTCTGTACTGCACTAAATCAGGAGCCATGCAGCCAAGTCTAGGAGGAGAGATTGGGGTGAACCATCTGGCCTCCGAATTCTGATAGCAGGTCTGGTCTTCATGGTAGCTTGAAATGTGGACGCTGTGACCGGTGAAGCGGGTACGTGAACCACCACTGACATGGTCACTCCAGAGCTATGAGGATCATCTTAGCTCTTGAGTGGGACAGCTTGATTAGGACAGCAGGGATCAGGGGATTCGGTGGAAAGGCGTAAAGAAATTTGCCAGACCAGTCGATCCATAGGGCATTCCCCAGTGTCCCTGGATGTTAGTACCTCAAGGTGAAGCCTTATAATTTTTTGTTTTCTGCAGTGGCGAACAAGTTGATGGTTGGGGTACCCCACATTGAGAAGATACTTTGAACGACATCATCGTGCAAGACCCAATCATGGGTTTTCATCGAGAACTCTGCTGAGAGCATCTGCCAGAACATTTTAGACACTTGGGAGATGAGTTGCTGTGATCTTCAGGCTCCTGGCTAAGAGCCACCTCCATGTCGCCTGGGCCTCTAGTGAAAAGGCTCTGAACCTTGCCCCTCCCTGCTTGTTGAGGTAGTGCATGGTGGTTGATTTGTCTGTCTGAACAAGTATGGTCGTGAATGATGGGTGAAAGGCATTGAGCACGAGATGAACTGCATGGAGCTCTAGGAGATTGATGTGATAAGTCATCTCTCACTGCGACCATGTGCCCTGAATCTGGAGGTGATCCATGTGGGCTCCCCATCCTAGTAGTAATGCATCTGTCACTATGATCTGATACGGATTTACAAATACGGATTTACAAATACGGATTTACAAATACGGGACCCGTTGGTGAAACGGCATCCCTAGTAGGAGATTGGCTGGGGAGCACCACTAATTCAGGGACTGTTTAGCATGTATGAACAGCTGGATCCTGTCCTCCCAGTTGCCTGTTAGTTAGTCCCACTGGTCCTTGAGACATTCTTGGAGAGGCTGCAAGTGGAGGTGAGCATTTGGGGTGAGTAAGATGCACGAGGCCATAAAGTTGAGAAGAGATGATACTGCCCTCACCGTTGGATGAGATACCTTCATGAGAGTGTGACATTTGTGAAGGATCGATAAGCTTAATTCCTCCGAAGGACAGGCTTTTGCCTGCCTGATGTCTATGGAGGCTCCCCAGTAATGCAAAGTCTGAACTGGAGTTGGCGTGGACTTAATGAGGTTAACATGAAGCCCCAACCGTTGAAGGAGATCGCAGGTCCAGTTGAAAGGAAGTTGGGCTTCCTGAGAAGTTGGTGCCTTTATGAGGCAATCGTCTAGATATGGGTAGAGGAAGATTCAGTGCTTTCTTAGATGGGCTGCCACCAATGCCATGCACTTTGGGAATTTTCTGGGTGCTGAATTCAGGCCAAATGGAAGTAATGTGTACTGATAATGGTACTGCCCCACAATGAACCTTAAAAACGTTCAATGCTTTCTGCCGATCGGAATATGAAAATATGCACTGTGAAAGTCGATGGAGCAAGCCAATTTCCCTGTTGTAATTGGGGATAGATTTTATGTAATGCCAGCATCCAGAACTTCTTGTGCCAAATTCACTTGTTATTTTGAGATCGAGTATGGGTCTGAGTTAATTTTTGTCTTTCTTTTTCACCTGGAGTAAATGCCTGTCCCCCGTTGTGTGTGGGGAGCGGCTTCCACCGCCTTCTTTTGAAAGAGGATATTGACTTCTGACTGTAGCAATGTGAGATGGAAACTGGACGGTTTTGGAAGAATGGACGGTGGTGGGGTGGTGAACCAAAAACAATATCCATTTTCATAATATTTAAAAGCCAGGCATCTTTTGTGATGTTTTTCCACTCTGCCATATAATGGGAAATGCTTCCAACTAATGAGTGGGAAACAGAAGAGGGGTAAGAAAGGGCTCATGGCCTGGACGCTGTTGCCTGTTTACCTCTTTGAGCTGGCTGTTAGGTAGAGCGTGCTCTTGTCTGTTTTCGCTGTTGCTGGTACGATCTTTGGTGTTGTTGCTGAGCTCTGCTTGTGTACCACTGAGGGGTTTGAACTCTGAGAATAAAAATGATGTTGGTTGGGTCAGAACAATTTTCTTTGTTCTTTTGGTTTCTCTAGACCCACCGCATTTAAAGTCTCGCTTTTCATTCTCACCATTTCATCATCAGCGTGGCTTCCAAAGAGAGTGGAACCTGAGAATGGCAAGTTCTGTATGCATTGTTGAGACTTCGGCTTGAGGGATATCAACCGGAGCCAAGCATGTCTCCTTAAGGTCACTCAGTGACAGTATTCATGTGCGCCTAGCAGGGAAGAATTCACTGCTGCGCTAAGCACTGGAATAGATACCATTGCTCCCACATCGACTATCTCCATGAAATCCTCTCTCTGCTCTTGGAAGATGTTCAGCGAAATGCTGGATGAAGTCCCAGAGGGCTCTGTCATGGGAAACATCCATTACAACGCAGTCATTATATCGCACTACTTTTACAACGCAACTGTTACAACGCAACTGCCTTTACATCGCATGCCATTACAAACGCATGCCATTACAATGCATGTCACTACAACGCATGCCATTACAATGCATACCATTACAACGCATGCCATTAGAACGCATTATAAGGTAAGTAATGGAGATTTTTAGTTTTAGGGTGGGTATGGGTTTTGGGGTAGATGGGAATAGTAATTTTTACCCCTACACTATCCAACACTTTCCCTACTGTTGCACTCACTGGAGTGGGAATAGTAATTTGTACCCCAAACTATCCAACACTTACCGTACTGTTGCACCCACTGGAGTGGGAATAGTAATTTTACCCTACACTATCCAACACTTACCCTACTGTTGTAATGGTATGCATTGTATGCATTGTAATGGTATGCGTTGTAATGGAATGCGGTGTAATGGGAGTTTTAAAAAATGCGTTTTAATGGCATGCGTTGTAAAATCATGCGATGTAATGATAGTTGCGATGTAAAAACCTCATTGTAAAAGCATGCGTTGTAATTGTTTGCATTGTAACGTCATATATTCCTCTGTCATATCTGCTCAAGAGAGCTGTTGCACTGGCTGCCTTCATTGATGTTGCTGCAGTGCTGCAGACCTTGCGGCCTGCCGAGTCTAGTTTTCTACTCTCTTTATCTGGAGGAGCAGATGATGATGGAAAAGTGGAGTGGTACATCTTAGCAGCTAATATTACTACAGAGTCTGGAGGAGGATCGGTGTGGAGGAACAGCGGGTCTTAATCTGGAGGCCAGTATTTCTTTTGTAGCCTCGACGGAGCAGGCTTAAGTGTGGCCGGTGTCAAAAACAGCTCCATGGCAGGTTCTAGGAAGCATGGGACCAGTGGCAGTAGAGGTCTTGAAGCTGTACGTTAGTGTAGTGTCACGAATATCACAGATGTGGAAGGTGTTGGAACCAACATTTACATATTCAGTTTGGCCACTCCTCATACTAGGACCTCTTGGAAGGTTGTAATGTCATCCACAGGGGAGATACGAGGCGATGGAAAGTCTGATAATATTGGAGAATATCCTCCTGTAGACGTGGAGGAAATATCTGTATGTCTACGATGAGATCTTGACCGAGATCTTGTATGGTGTGAGCTATGTCGTCGATGAGATTGGTGTGAAGATGCTGATGAGCGCCTAGGTATATGATGTGTATGATGGCAGGAGCGGTGGCGCATTCGAGAGCGCAACCTATTCCTAAGAGCTGGAGAGCCTGTAGGTGGAACTAGTGCCACTGGAGGAGGTGCTATTGTGGAGGTGGTGGTTGAGGAGGCAAGGTTGGTTGTGGAGGTAAAAGTAGTGCTGGTGTTGATGGTGGAGTTGGTGAAGGGAAGGAGGTGGAGCAGGTGACGTAGGAGGAGAAGAGGGAGATGATAGTAGCACAATGGGACAGGGTGAATACGCTCTCGAATATTGAGAGTCTGTAGATGAATATATTCTTCTCCTCTTCTTCCTTGTCTCCTGCTGCCCCCTCGACTCACCAAGTTGAAATTTCACTACGACATCTTGAAGTCGTTCCACTTCTCGACGTCGACTTCACTCACCGTCTCGACGTCGAGCCACTCCTTCCTGATGACAAGGCCCTTCTCAACGTCAATCACGGTCTGCAAGTCGACAGTGTATGGCCTTTCAATGTCAACTTGGGTTGCTTCCTTGACGTCAATCCAGCTCTTGACGGCAAACAAGTAGGAGCCATACCTTGCATCGACGTCGATCCTCTCGACGTCGCCCGGGACCAATGTCGTTTTTGCCCAGAAAACCTCTTTTTAGACCTCCCACATCCTCTAGAAGTTGAAGAAAGAGCCCTGGTGGAAGACTGACTTTCACCTCGCTCTAAGGTCCCATCTTCAGGCTGTGTTTGCTGCCATCGTCTCTCTTCAGTCCCATGAAGGTGAATTTTCTACCTTTCACATAAGGTGCGTCGTGAAAAGTCGTGAAGAGATCCTGCAATGATGACATGCGTCAGGATCATTAGATGGTGGAAGGCAGACGTCGTGGGGGGCCTGTTTTGGTGTGCTTCCGCTAACATTTTGGGCACTTGTCAAATATATTTGACAAAACACCTCAAAAAAGAACCGAAAAAGGGAGGGAGAGATGAAAAATGTTGAATAAAGGTGTTGTCACCAATTTCTACTGGAGAATTTTGATGACAAAAAGCCTAAAAAGCCAAGCTCAATGCTCCAGGTTCCTGTCAGCAGGAGCCGGAAAAAGAACTGAAGCAACTGCCATCTCCTGAGCATGATGGGATACTGGTGGTCTCTGCGTTCTTAAAGGCACAGTCTCTGCCTGTGAGGCTACACTGTCCCGCTCTCCTTCATCTCTATTATAAACAAAGGGGTTGTGATGGAGTTTCAGGGGCGGCTTCTCCATAGGGGCCAAAAGGGTGGCAACCCCCCCACAATCCCGTCACACCTGCATCTTATTTCTTAAAATATTACATCTTTTATATGTAATGAAACAATCTCACCGATCATTTGCTTACATGTAAGAGCTGCAATATCACCCTGCACCAGAAAAGGGCTCCCCGGGGCTGTAATGCGCATTTGTTCGGGCGTGGGTTGTTACAGCCTGTCCTTTTACAGCTGCAATACATATCTGACATGCTGCACTAGCATCAGGCAGTTCAGCGTGTCGGATAATGGTGAATTAGGGCCTGTCAGTCATGCGCCCTTATGCCCCATCAGAAGCCATGATAAAGGAAAAAGGACAGCCTTCCTTCTTATCTGACCTTCTGATTGGGAATAAGGGTGTGAGCCTCGCTCTGGTGCCTGGTTTGTTTTGTCTGAATGTTGGGGTATCGACGTGCAGAGGAAACTGTGCACTAAGGAAATTTCCACATTGTGTGTATGAGTGAGAATATGCTTTCGTTGTGTATGTGCCTGTCTGCAAGCGTGCATCAGTGTGTGTGTTTATGTGAACATGTGTGTGAGTGTTTATTTGCATGTGTCACAACTACCATTTTATTACCTTTCGTTTGATAGCCCCATTACTTTATAAATTGACCAACCGCCACTGGGAAGATTTATGCTGTTTGCTAAAACATCATAAAATTATACAGAAATACTTCTTTCTGGCCCTTTTTTGACTTCATGATGAATAATTGGCCCATTGTAGCCTATCTCTATGGACTGCATAATCTGTCTCGTTCCTAAGTGTCTTTGCAGGCCTTACCAAAGAAAGGCAAACGTCTATACTTAAGAAGATGTATATTGAAGAACTGCTCAGGGGTCCCTGCACCTGGGCACGACTATTCAGTGTTAACCCCTTCCCTGCGGGGGTAATTCCCCCACGGGTGCGGGGGGCCGAGGGGGTGAGCGCGGCATCGCGGTGCTCGTGGACGAGACCAGCTCGTCATGAGTCACGGTGGAACTGTGCTCATGACGAGCTGGTCTCGTCACGACCCGCCCACTGATTAATTCGCCCGCACAGGCGGGGAATTAATCACGCGTGGGCGGAGCGCAGCCGTTATGACGAGACCAGCTCGTCATGAGCACAGCTCCACTGTGACTCATGACGAGCTGGTCTCGTCATGAGCACCGAAGAGGTTAATGACTATAATGGAAATCCCCTACGAGAGAAGTTACTTGAGATAACTATAACTGGTGAATTTCTGTGTTTTTTTTAGTTTAAAACATTACATTGTTACTGAACATTTCGCCTAATTATAACGTTACTTTAACCTTTGTTTTTTCAATGAATATATATATTGCCTACAGGCGATCGCCAGTAGGTAGAGATAGTTAGGATGTAGTTTCCATTGGAAGAGCGTTTGTTGTTTTGCCAATAACTTTGGCGTCGTTTGACGAATCTTAGTGAACGTTTTAAAACGAGTTTGACGCTCACTTCAGCTGCTGTCTTGAAAGTTTCGTGGTGATCCGTCAAGTGAGGGCTAAGAAAAGGGGGGGGGGTCCCAAAACGTGTTTTCCCCATGTTAATTTCCATAGGAAATTTTAAACAAGGCTACAACCTGAACTGCTGAACAGAATTACTCCAAATTTGGCAGAAAGGTAGCTATTGGCGCAGAAAGCAAACTTTTTGTTAAATGGTTTAAATCCATTTAGTAGTTGCTGAGTTAGAGCCCCATAAGGCCAAAAAAGCATTTAAAAAAAAGCTTTGGCGGGAGTGGCGCTGGATTTGTACTCCTGCCAAAACTTTTTTTTTTAAAACAAAGCGTGGTCTCCCGCGCTTCGTTTCTAATCGGCCCCCGGGTGGACCGGGTCTTGAGGACCTGCCCTAATATGTAGGAGGGGGGCCAGGACACCCAGTGTAGAGGCCAGGCCCCAGGGAATGGGGTCCCCGGGGCCACAATCAGCCCAGGAGGGTGGCTGCGCGACCCCCTCCCTTGTTTTAAAAAATAAATAAAGTGCAGGCCCCAGGGGATGGGGACTCAGGGCAAAAATTGGCCCAGGGAAGGGGGGCCAGGCAGCCCCCCCCCTTCCGCAATTAAGAACAAAAAAAAATTAATAAGGAAAAAGTCGTGCCCCGTGGGATGGGGTCCCCAGGGCCATAATCGACTCGGGGAGAGGGGACATGCAGCCTTCCTCCCTATTCTAAAAATACCTGGCCCCAGGGGATGGGGTCCCAGAGAAGGAGGGCTACCCTTCCCTTATAATTAAAAAAAACACACAAAAAAAAACTACCAGAGGCCCACCCCTTTTCTGCACCATTCTGCAATCGCGCCTCCTGGCGCTTGCACGTTGGTGATGAAGTCCCCTTGGCTGCTAAGGGTCCTTGGGGATAACAACCCCTCCAGTTACCTCCAGTAAGTCCCACACAGTGGGATTGCTGAGAGCTGTTCGGAGGTCACACCAGCTTTCTCCACTACTCTGCAAACGCACCACTCGGCACACTGCTGGTGGGGGGGATGAAGTCCCCTTTGTTCCTGAGGGTCCTTTGGGGCCAACAAGACATCCTGTTACCTCCAGTAAGTCCCAAACAGTGGGATTGCTGAGAAGTGTTCGGCAGCTACGCCCCTCTCCACCACTCTGCAAACGCACCTCTCGGCACACTGCTGGTGGGGGGATGAAGCCCCTTTGGATTCTGAGGGTCCTTCGGGGCCAACAAGCCCTCCTGTTACCTCCAGTAAGTCCTAACAGGGCGTGATTGCTGAGAGGACTTCGGAGATACTGGCCCCATTCTCCACCACTCTGCAAATGCGCCTCCTGACACACTGCTGGTTGGGGGATGAAATCCTCTTGGATGCTGAGGGTTCTTGGGGGCCAAGAAGCCCTCCTGTTACCTCCAGTACGTCCGACACAGCAGGATTCCTGAGAGTTAGTCGGGGGCACCGCCCCCTTTGTCCACCACTCTGCAAATGTGACTACTAGTTAAAAAAAACATAGAAATTAATTACAAAAACAAAGGTTACAAGGACGTTATAGTTAGGAAATAGATTTTGAAAAACCTTTGAAATTCACTTAAAAAACCAAAAGGTTACAGGGCCGTTATAGTTAGCTAATAAAATTTTAAAAACCTTAGAAATTCACTGAAAAAAGCAAAGGTTACAGCGACGTTATAGGTAGGCTCAGGTTTCACTCCTATAAAACTAGTGAAATTCAGCAGTTATAGTTACCTAAGCTAGCTATAACTTACGCCCCCGCAATGCACTGCTTATGACCTCACATATTACATCACTCATGACCAGTGCTTTCAACAAGATATTTGGTTGAAACTTTACCATAGAGGTTCAGTTTATTATTATGGGCTGGTGGGTGCACTCTCTTAATGAGGGTGTTCTGTCCTGAGCAATTGAGCGGTCACTTATAAATGGGGGTTTATTCGATTATAATGAAGACTTCAGTCCTTCCAAGAGGGTTTCTGTCACTTACTCTAGGGGAACAGTTCCTCATCCATGGGGGTTTAGTCCTGTTCTATAGTGAATGAATCGCTCATATTGTGGATTATGTCAGTGGAAAATGGGTGCGTGTAGCTCAGCAGGGACAGCCAACTAGCTAAATAGCATCTTAACTAGATGTGGGTCAGTTCATTACTATATGAGTTTCAGTCTCTTCCCAGAGGGATTCAGTGCACCCGAGCAGCAGGTATATGCACATGAGAGTGCTCAACAGCCACAAACGGATATGTGAATAACATTTTACCTAAGCTGGTTCAATCCCTTGCTTTGGCCATTCTGTCCCTTCCCACAAGGGAGAACTTAGTAGAAGGGGGTTTAGTCTCCTACCATAGGGATTCATTGCCAGAATAGCAGGTGTGTGCACAGTGCAGTGCTCCAGGACACAACTGATACTGCAGGGCGTTCAGTGCCCTACAACAGAGATTCAGTGCCTGAGCAGCAGGTGTGTGCCCAGGCAGTGCTCCAAGACACGACTGATACGACAGGGGGTTCAGTTCCTTGGTAGAGGGCTTTCAGTGTCTTATAACAGAGATTCAGTGCCTGAGCAGCAGGTGTGTGCAGAGGGCAGTGCTCCAGGACACTACTGATACTACAGGGTGTTCAGTGCCTTACAACAGAGATTCAGTGCCTGAGCAGCAGGTGTGTGCAGAGGGCAGTGCTCCAGGACATGACTGATACTACAGAGCCTTCAGTGCCTTACAACAGAGATTCAGTGCCTGAACAGCAGGTGTGTGCAGAGGGCAGTGCTCCAGGACACGACTGATACTACAGAGGGGTTCAGTGTCTTGCAACAGAGATTCAGTGCCTGAGCAGCAGGTGTGTGCAGAGGGCAGTGCTCCAGGACACAACTGATACTACAGGGGTTTCAGTGTCTTACAACAGAGATTCAGTGCTCGAGCAGCAGGTGTGTGCAGAGGGCTGTGCTCCAGGACACAGCTGATACTACAGGGGCTTCAGTGTCTTTCAACAGAGATTCAGTGCCCGAGCAGCAGGTGTGTGCAGAGGGCAGTGCTCCAGGACACGACTGATACTACAGGGGCTTCAGTGTCTTACAACAGAGATTCAGTGCCTGAGCAGCAGGTGTGTGCAGAGGGCAGTGCTCCAGGACACGACTGATACTACAGAGGGGTTCAGTGTCTTGCAACAGAGATTCAGTGCCTGAGCAGCAGGTGTGTGCAGAGGGCAGTGCTCCAAGACACGACTGATACTAAAGGGGCTTCAGTGTCTTACAACAGAGATTCAGTGCCTGAGCAGCAGGTGTGTGCAGAGGGCAGTGCTCCGGGACACGACTGATACTACAGGGGCTTCAGTGTCTTACAACAGAGATTCAGTGCCTGAGCAGCAGGTGTGTGCAGAAGGCAGTGCTCCAGGACACGACTGATACTACAGAGGGGTTCAGTGTCTTGCCACAGAGATTCAGTGCCCGAGCAGCAGGTGTGTGCAGAGGGCAGTGCTCCAGGACACAACTGATACTACAGGGGCTTCAGTGTCTTGCAACAGAGATTCAGTGCCCGAGCAGCGGGTGTGTGCAGAGGGCTGTGCTCCAGGACACAGCTGATACTACAGGGGCTTCAGTGTCTTTCAACAGAGATTCAGTGCCCGAGCAGCAGGTGTGTGCAGAGGGCAGTGCTCCAGGACACGACTGATACTACAGGGGCTTCAGTGTCTTACAACAGAGATTCAGTGCCTGAGCAGCAGGTGTGTGCAGAGGGCAGTGCTCCAGGACACGACTGATACTACAGAGGGGTTCAGTGTCTTGCAACAGAGATTCAGTGCCTGAGCAGCAGGTGTGTGCAGAGGGCAGTGCTCCAAGACACGACTGATACTAAAGGGGCTTCAGTGTCTTACAACAGAGATTCAGTGCCTGAGCAGCAGGTGTGTGCAGAGGGCAGTGCTCCGGGACACGACTGATACTACAGGGGCTTCAGTGTCTTACAACAGAGATTCAGTGCCTGAGCAGCAGGTGTGTGCAGAAGGCAGTGCTCCAGGACACGACTGATACTACAGAGGGGTTCAGTGTCTTGCCACAGAGATTCAGTGCCCGAGCAGCAGGTGTGTGCAGAGTAAGGGTGGGCGTAGTTCGCGAAGTAATGCTTCGCGAAGCTACGCAAAGTGCAGTTCGCGCTACGCAAGCTTCGCGTAGCACTACGCGAACTGCGTAGCGCACTGTTCGCAATGATTGCACAGTGCCGGATGCTTGTCCGCACTGTGCAATCATTGAAAACGGCAACTTGCACAGTGCGAGCTGTCTTTTACTGCTGCTCGAGTAGATTTTTACTCGAGCGGCAGCTTTCTCAACGCGGACTGGTAGTTTCTCATCGCGAGCGGTCGCGAGCATACGCGACCACTCGCAATGAGAAACCTGACCTCCCGCGTTGAGAATCTCGCCGGAGGTTTATTTTCCACGCTCGCGATCGGCAACTTGATGTTGCTGATCGCGAACGAGGAAAAAGTCTCGCCGGGATGTCATTTTGCTTGCTCGCGGTCGCCAACTTGACGTTGAGGACCGCGAGCAAGCAAAAATGACCGCGGCACTACGCTACGCTACGCTACGCGTGTTCGCACTGTGCTACGTGCAATTCGCGTTGTGCGAAGTAGCGCAAGCTCGCAAACTACGCGAGCGTAGCGTAGCACTTCGCCCAGGGTTAGTGCAGAGGGCAGTGCTCCAGGACACAACTGATACTACAGGGGCTTCAGTGTCTTGCAACAGAGATTCAGTGCCCGAGCAGCAGGTGTGTGCAGAGGGCAGTGCTCCAGGACACGACTGATACCACAGGGGCTTCAGTGTCTTACAACAGAGATTCAGTGCCCGAGCAGCAGGTGTGTGCAGAGGGCAGTGCTCCAGGACACGACTGATACCACAGGGGCTTCAGTGTCTTGCAACAGAGATTCAGTGCCCGAGCAGCAGGTGTGTGCAGAGGGCAGTGCTCCAGGACACGACTGATACCACAGGGGCTTCAGTGTCTTGCAACAGAGATTCAGTGCCCGAGCAGCAGGTGTGTGCAGAGGGCAGTGCTCCAGGACACGACTGAAACCACAGGGGCTTCAGTGTCTTGCAACAGAGATTCAGTGCCCGAGCAGCAGGTGTGTGCAGAGGGCAGTGCTCCAGAACACGACTGATACTACAGAGGGGTTCAGTGTCTTGCAACAGAGATTCAATGCCCGAGCAGCAGGTGTGTGCAGAGGGCAGTGCTCCAGGACACGACTGATATTACAGACGGGTTCAGTGTCTTGCAACAGAGATTCAGTGCCTGAGCAGCAGGTGTGTGCAGAGGGCAGTGCTCCAGGACACGACTGATACCACAGGGGCTTCAGTGTCTTGCAACAGAGATTCAGTGCCTGAGCAGCAGGTGTGTGCAGAGGGCAGTGCTCCAGAACACGACTGATACTACAGAGGGGTTCAGTGTCTTGCAACAGAGATTCAGTGCCCGAGCAGCAGGTGTGTGAAGAGGGCAGTGCTCCAGGACATGACTGATACTACAGGGGCTTCAGTGTCTTACAACAGACATTCAGTGCGTGAGCAGCAGGTGTGTGCAGAGGGCAGTGCTCTAGGACACGACTGATACTACAGGGGCTTCAGTGTCTTACAGCAGAGATTCAGTGCCTGAGCAGCAGGTGTGTGCAGAGGGCAGTGCTCCAGGACACGACTGATACTACAGGGGGTTCAGTGTCTTACAACAGAGATTCAGTGCCCGAGCAGCAGGTGTGTGCAGAGGGCAGTGCTCCAGAACACGACTGATATTACAGACGGGTTCAGTGTCTTGCAACAGATATTCAGTGCCTGAGCAGCCGGTGTGTGCAGAGGGCAGTGCTCCAGGACACGACTGATACTACAGGGGTTTCAGTGTCTTACAACAGAGATTCCGTGCCCGAGCAGCAGGTGTGTGCAGAGGGCAGTGCTCCAGGACACGACTGATACTACAGGGGGTTCAGTGTTTTACAACAGAGATTCAGTGCCCGAGCAGCAGGTGTGTGCAGAGGGCAGTGCTCCAGAACACGACTGATATTACAGACGGGTTCAGTGTCTTGCAACAGATATTCAGTGCCTGAGCAGCCGGTGTGTGCAGAGGGCAGTGCTCCAGGACATGACTGATACTACAGGGGTTTCAGTGTCTTACAACAGAGATTCCGTGCCCGAGCAGCAGGTGTGTGCAGAGGGCAGTGCTCCAGGACACGACTGATACTACAGGGGCTTCAGTGTCTTACAGCAGAGATTCAGTGCCTGAGCAGCAGGCGTGTGCAGAGGGCAGTGCTCCAGGACACGACTGATACCACAGGGGCTTCAGTGTCTTACAACAGAGATTCAGTGCCCGAGCAGCAGGTGTGTGCAGAGGGCAGTGCTCCAGGACACGACTGATACCACAGGGGCTTCAGTGTCTTACAACAGAGATTCAGTGCCCGAGCAGCAAGTGTGTGCAGAGGGCAGTGCTCCAGAACACGACTGATATTACAGACGGGTTCAGTGTCTTGCAACAGATATTCAGTGCCTGAGCAGCCGGTGTGTGCAGAGGGCAGTGCTCCAGGACACGACTGATACTACAGGCAGTGTCTTACAACAGAGATTCCGTGCACGAGCAGCAGGTGTGTTCAGAGGGCAGTGCTCCAAGACACGGCTGATACTATAAGAGGGTCAGTTCTTTACAATGGGGTTCAGTCTCCTGAATATCAGTGCTAAAATAGTACAGGTGATAAGTGAATAACATCTCAATATAGGTTTGGGTCTTTACAATGGGAGCTTAATCTCTTGATCAGCAGGGCTGAAAGGTTACAGGCAGATATGTGAATAACATCTAACCCTTGAGACTCAGTCCTTGAACATCAGGGCTGTATGCAGGTGAGAGCACGGGCATTACTGGCACAACACAAGCACAGAAGGGTATCCAAAGAGAATCTTACCATAAGGCCAGTGATGCGATAAGACTCAGCATGAGACGATTGTCAGCCACCAACACCGAGTGAGTGTGATTTTTGTCAACAAAGTCCAAGCAGTCTTCAAATGATTTGTAAGCAAATCCTGTAAAAGGATACCAAAGATGGTCAGTCCACACAGCATGGCCACCTTCAACCCCCTCTTCTCATATCCCTTCCGCCCATCCCCAGACAAAGAGCACAGGTGACAGGAGATTAGAAGTGGAACAACTTTTCCTCAGGCATCTGCAGTGCTCCACTCCTAAAAACACCCTCATTCCAACAGTCGATCTCCCTCCAGCCTCCTCAGTGCCAGGCCTGCACACCCACAATCCCCGCCCCTGCGCCACGACAGGCTCCGCGGCACAAAGGGGCCTCTTGTGGTATATATAACTGTTGTACCTCAACTTCACCCAACCAGTCTCCAGCCTCGAATGCTGTATGTCCACTGTAACCAAGCCACCCTTGTCATGTCCACAGCTGCTGTGGTGTTTACACTGTTCATTCCATCCTATAGCTTGAAGCAGTGGGGACGCATCCCAGGCCTAGGTGAGTCCTTATACCCACATTGCAGCCCTGGAAGGAGGTCCTCTCAAGAGCAATCATTCTTAAGTCTGGCTACAGGCAGCTTTGGTTGTCTGCCACAGATCATATAACCAACAAAATAATTAAAGAGCCGTATGGAGAGAAGAGGTTTGGTTGTGCCCTTTTGTTCATCTTCTTTACGGGCATTTGATTGGGCGTCATATGTCTTAGCCCGCCTATTCTTATTTATTTGTTTTTTGTGAGCGAACATGGTCCAAAGGCATTACAGCACTGTACTAGAGAACCGATTCAGCCAATGATCAAGCACCAACATTTAAGCAAAACAATTCCAAATTCTTAATATAGACAGGGTCTTATTTAAATGACTTTTAAGTTTATGGGCGATCATAACCTTAGCCAAAGTGTCTTTTAACAAGAAGAAGTATATATATTTGAAGGTGGCATGACAAGCGGCCGTGCAAATGGATGGAGGAGAAGTGGTCCAAATCCTTGTGTTTCCAAGAAGTCTTGATTCATATAATGTTCTTGCTTGAATGTTGCAGGCTCCAGGAGAAGGAATTCTTTCTTTCTCAATCACTGCCGAGCACTGGAGACTTTCAGTTTTCCAGTCAGGTAAGGTGGGAGAAGAATCATGCAGGTGGGAGAAGAATCATGTTGGTGGGAGAAGAATCATGTAGGTGGGAGAAGACTCATGCAGGCGGGAGAAGAATCATGCAGGTGGGAAAAGAAAAGAATCATGCAGGTTGGAGAAGAATCGTGCAGGTGGGAGAAGAATCATGCAGGTGGGAGAAGAATCATGCAGGTGGGAGAAGAATCCTACAGGTGAGAGAAGAATCATACAGGTGAGAGAAGAATCATGCAGGTGGGAGTAGAAACATGCAGGTGGGGGTAGAATCATGCAGGTGGAAGAAGAATCATGCAGGCGGGAGAAGAATCATGCAGGCGGGAGAAGAATCATGCAGGTGGGAGTAGAATCATGCAGGTGGGGGTAGAATCATGCAGGCGGGAGAAGAATCATGCAGGTGGGAGTAGAATCATGCAGGTGGGGGTAGAATCGTGCAGGCGGGAGAAGAATCATGCAGGTGGGAGAAGAATCATGCAGGTGGGAGAAGAATCATGCAGTTGGGAGAAGAATCATACAGGTGAGAGAAGAATTATACAGGTGAGAGAAGAATCATGCAGGTGGGAGTAGAATCATGCAGGTGGGGTAGAATCATGCAGGCGAGAGAAGAATCATGCAGGTGGGAGTAGAATCATGCAGGTGGGGGTAGAATCATGCAGGTGGGAGGAGAATCATGCAGGTGGGAGAAGAATCATACAGGTGAGAGAAGAATCATGCAGGTGGGGTAGAATCATGCAGGTGGGAGAAGAATCATGCAGGTGGGAGAAGAATCATGCAGGTGGGAGAAGAATCATGCAGGCGGAAGAAGAATCATGCATGTGGGAGAAGAATCGTGCAGGCGGGAGAAGAATCATGCAGGTGGGAGAAGAATCACGCAGGTGGAAGAAGAATCATGCAGGCAGGAGAAGAATCATGTAGATGGGAGTAGAATCATGCGGGCGGGAGAAGAATCATGCAGGCGGGAGTAGAATCATGAAAGTGGGGGTAGAAACATGCAGGTGGGAGAAGAACCATGTAGGTGGGAGAAGAATCATGCAGGCGGGAGAAGAATCATGGAGGCGGGAGAAGAATCATGCAGGCGGGAGAACAATCGTGCAGGCGGGAGAACAATCATGCAGGCGGGAGAACAATCAAGCAGGTGGGATAAGAATCATGCAGGTGGGAGAAGAATCATACAGGTGAGAGAATAATCATGCAGGTGGGGGTAGAATCATGCAGGTGAGGATAGAATCATGCAGGTGGGAGAAGAATTATGCAGCTGGGAGAAGACTCATGCAGGGGGGAGAAGAAAAGAATCATGCAGGTGGGAGAAGAATCAAGCAGGTGGGAGTAGAATCATGCAGGTGGGGATAGAATCATGCACGTGGGAGAAGAATCATGCAGGTGGGAGAAGAATCATGCAGGTGGGAGCAGACTCATGCAGATGGGAGAAGAAAAGAATCATGCAGGTGGGAGTAGAATCATGCAGGTGGGAGAAGAATCATGCAGGTGGGAGAAGAATCATGCAGGTGGGAGAAGAATCATGCAGGTGGGAGCAGAATCATGCAGGTGGGAGAAGAATCATGCAGGTGAGAGAGGAATCATGCAGGTGGGAGAAGAATCATGCAGGTGGGAGTAGAATCATGCAGGTGGGAGAAGAATCATGCATGTTGGAGAAGAATCATACAGGTGAGAGAAGAATCATGCAGGTGGGGGTAGAATCATGCAGGTGGGGATAGAATCATGCAGGTGGGAGAAGAATCATGCAGGGCTTAGCAGATTTAAACTGAGCACTAGCTTCACTTATGAAGAAGTTCCATTGCTCGTAAGCGATCGAGATAGAGGGTTTTATATTGTAAACTATCTGATAAGTACAATAAAAATACCAACACCATAGGAAAGGCTTCACATTGTTATTTCTGCTGCAAAAATAAAAGGAATGGGTTTTATGTAGCAGTGGGATTACTTGCATGATGCTGTGTAGTGATCATGCAGAATTACACAAGAAGAGGTATGCTGCATTTAGTGCTATTTCCTTAGCACAAAAATGCCCCCTAGCATCCAAAATGACGAGAGGATGCATTTTGCACAAAACAAGTAGCGCTAAATGCAACAGAACATGAACAGCAAGCATCTGTTCTCGCTCCTAAATGTGCTCTTGACCGCTACTTTGATGTGCAACTATGAACTCCAGCTTCGCCATGCTACTCCCATATATGTACCGAGTGGATCCTACCTACCCTATGATGTGAAGCGCTCTGATACCCTCTAGGGTCACGTACGCGCTATACAAAACTTTAAAAATACATTTTTTTTAAAATAATTACGCGAGCGGGCATAACCGCTTATTAACAGTAATTCTGCATCAAAGATAACCCGGAATTACTGAAATTACTCAGATTATTCTGGCATAATTAAAATTCCGCCCAGGCTTAGTTTTATGTATAGCTTGAGAGATCTGGTTTTTATTGGCAAATTTTTAACTTTATGTTTTAGTGTTTTATTATTTAGTTGAGTGTGAATGTTGTTTTACACATAGGCTGGTCATTGATTTATTAAGTGCTTTATAGAGTTCTGACTTTCTGAACCACACCACCTCCCTGGGTAATCCTTGGACTGCTCCGCCTCACTGAGCATCAGATGCTAAGGGAGGTACTTGGTGCTGAGTGTGGGCACAATAGTAAGCTTGCCCGGGGTTTTTGGCACTGCCCCACTGTTAATCTTCTTTATAGGAATTGTATTGATCATAAGAGATAGAGGCATCGTTAATGTAGGCTCGACGTTAAGTACAATAGGAACGCGCTCTCCAAGGTGTGGCCACATGACAAATGTAGTATGAAGGGGTATTAAAGTGTGAACTCTCTCACAAATGCAGTAGGATAGGGTTTTACATTGTGAACTCTGTGACAAACAGAATTGGAAGGGCCTTTACATTGTTTAACAGTGACAGACCTTATTGCTCAGGAGGGGCTGGGGAGGTCTGATTTTTATTGTGTGCATGTTTTATTAAATGTTGCTGTGTACTTTATGGAGTTCCCACACCACCTCTCTAAGTAGACCTTGGACTCCACTGCTGTGAATCTCTAAGGTTCAAGGGGTAAAGGGGTACACTTGGTGCACAGTTTGGGTCCAAAGGTAAGGTGGCCAAAGGACATCAGAGTTAAAAGACTCAAATTGTAACCCCTCCAATTGCTATGAGACACCGATATCAATTCTCACATCAACTGCAGTTTAGAGTGATGTTGTCACTGAACCACCAGAAGGAACCAGCCTTACTGTCCATCAACTCTAGCGCCACTGCTGCAGCACAGCACGCTCCAACAGCTGCAGTGCAGATGTTTACTTAAAGAAGACAGCAATAATGTGCCAGCAACAGAAGGGCAGGTACAGTGAGGCATGACGCTGAAAGGATTCCCTACTTCCACATGGAACGATGCACCGGTGTGTGGGGGGGGGGGGCAGCGGGTGCTGAATATTGTAGTGAACGAATGGCAGAGCTGCTATGGTTTGTTCCCTGTGCGTCCCCAGCAGTGACAGACTTCCCCCAGGGCCGCCGGCCTTCCATTACAGCTTTTGATGACAGCTGTAGGCGGTGTCTATGATTGATCTGGTGCTTGGTTGGGGTTTTCTTTAGTGTAAACGTATGTAGTCTTTGGCACGTATGTGGAACCGAGATCATGTCAGATGGCGACCAACTGCTGCTGTCAAAGTTTACTCGCTCTTCGACTATGGAGCTGTGACAGCTGTAATGTTGGGCCTTATGCCCGCATGTTGGAGAATGACAGACACCGACACATGGATAAGTAGTGTAGTCACTGGCCCAGGCACGTGCGCCCGGCCCCCTTTTATTGACGGGGTCACCTGACTGGTGACGCCTGTGGTGGGTGGGTGTCTAGTGTGGGTTACATTAGCATTGGAACACTAGACCGTATCCGGGCGGATACTACATCCCTCCCAAAATTTTATAAGAAACAAAACGAAAATCCAACCTGTAATAAAAACACATAAATAACACATAGCACCAAAAGAGTCTATACAGGCCGTCGGCCAGACAGCGCTGGAGCCTCAGACCGCAGGGTTGGGATGCCTTCAGTCGTCTTGTCGATGTTCTTTAGACGGCCCTGCTCTCATGGTGTAGAAAGTCTATGTATAAAAGTTCAGCGCCGATGCATCTGGAGCTGTGGTGAACTCCACTTTGGATTCAGAGACGATCTCAGTGAGTGAGGCCTTCCTGTGAGGTGACGTGCACGGTGACTCTCCTTACTCCGGACTGCTGAGCGACGTTCGACTTTGCCTGGACTCCTCTGCCACTGGAGCTTCTTGGATGGCTTTTCTTGCTGGCCGTCATGGGACCGTGTGGACCGTGCAGGGCTTTGCGTGAGCCGCGCAAAGGCGTCGCTGAGGAACTGCCAACGGATCCACAGCCAAGTCACTCATGTGGCCTCCGCGGGTGGTGTCGTTGTCTAGGCGTCCTCGCCGTCTGGGCACTGGTTTTGCGCCTTCCTCTGGTGATCTTGTGGGTGACCAGTCTTCAGCCGTGACCTTCGTGTTTCCTGCGCCTGACGTGGAGCCGCGGCCGACACATCTCTCCTACTCGCACTCCCTTCATGCGGGAATTCCGATGAGGCCCTTGTCCCCTGGACTGCCACATGACCGCGTGGGCTGTACGGGCCTTTGCGTAGGCCGCGTGTAGGGGTCGCTGCGGAACTCCCAACAGGGCCACGGCCAAGTCTTGTGTAGTCCCCAAGGGCGGATCTTCCAATGGCCGGGTGTGCTCGACTTCGGCAGGCTGTAGGTAGACTGGGGTGCACAGACTGTTCCTGGGTGATTCGCCTCCTTAAGCTCCGGTTGGTCGGGGTGTGTGGATTCACTCGGGTGGTGCGATGCTCCTTGATGATGATGTACCTAGACGGTGGTAACAGGATGTTAGTTTTCTTCAGTGGGCAGACAGGCGGTGATCTTCTGGCGGGGTGACCTTAGGGAGTGAGAAGGACTTGATGGACTTCGTGGCACCGCTCCGTTGACTTCAGGCAGGTGCACTGCGAGGTGTGGCATTGTCGATACCAAGCAGCCGGTGACAGGTGAGAGGACGGTCGAACTGAGAAGCGTGGGGCCAGGACGCAGATCGCGCTTGCTAGCGGCTTACGGTAGGTCCTCCTGCGGAGCTGTCTCCAGTGACGTCTCTGCACCCCGGTGGCTGGCTTGTGTGAACACCTTCCTCAGGGCTGGTGTGAGTCCTTGGTCCTGTCGCTCTTCTCTGTTCCATCTTGCGCGCCTGTGGTGGTTGTCTGCCCTGTGGCGTCGTGCCACTGTTCTTTCCTCATTTGCTGAGTGGCGTCGTGCCACACTCTCCTCCTTCTTCCGACCAGGTTTTCCCTTGGATGTGGTGTCCTGCCACCTGTCTCATGTTTGCGCCACATGGACATCTCCCTGGTCGCGTCGTTCTTGTGACAGTCTCTCACCTTCCTTTTGCGGGCCTGTTGTAGGCCTGTGCTGTCCGTAGGACTTGCATGTGCTTCTTGGGGACTTCTATTGGCACTGACCCCTCCTCAAGGATGTCTTGGTGTCCCTCTTCTCTCTTCGCGCGAAGGGTGCTGTGCTTGCACCTCGAGGCTGCGCCGTCGTGGCGCCTGCTTCTTCCTTTCTTCCGGTGTGCTTGTCCGGACTGGTCACTTTGCGGGATGGGCTCCTTGTCTGCTGTGCGTTGTGACGTCCGGTCACGTGTCGCTGTGCTGTCGGAGCATCCGTCGCTGTGGCGGCTTGCCACGTGGGGTGTGCTACTCTCCTCTTGCCTGTCTTGGGTCACTGGCGCCTCCGTCTTGTGGCAGTGTGAGGGAGGACACTCTGCTGTCTTTGGCCCACTGCGGGGCTTCGCTGGTGCGGTGGAGACGTGGATGCTCTCCTTCTTGCGTTCAGCCATGCTTCATTGTGGGGATGTCTCCTGGGTGCCGTCTGTGCGGTCAGGTTCACTGGTGCGGCTTTCTGCGCGCTTCTGGCTTTGCGTGCTCAGTCTCCTCCTTGTATGCTTTTCCTGGCATGTGGGGTGCCTGTACACCGGGAGGAGCAAATGACGCGATGTCCGCGCTGTCGATGGTGGCGTTGAGTGGCCACGGCGTGTTCTGCACCAGTCTTTTCTTGCGCTGTTGACGGGGACACTTCACTTGAGGGGACGCAGTTGAGGCTGGCCTACCACTTGTGATGATGGGGCCTGTGTTGCAGTGTTGGTTTCCCTTGATCGAGGGCGGTGCAGAGCTGTAGACGTCCCTGGTTTCACCTGTTAGTTGAGGTGGGGTGGGGTATTCTTCTGTTGGCACGCTTTCTGCTGGTGCTCAGTGTGCCTCTGTTGTGGCTTGGGGAAGTGTTCGTTCACCACAAGGGGCACGTGGCGCGGTCCCCTTTACTGGAGGTGGCGTCAGGCAGCCGCCGGGGTAGTGTGCGATGCACCCCGTCTTCTTGTGCTGCATGTGGAGCGAGCTGCTTTCCTGGACTGGGGCAGCTTTGGGCTCCTGGCAGCTCTTTGCTATAGGGGTATTGTGTGTGCTGTGCGCAATGGTCCTTGTGGCTTACCAGCTGCGTAGCGGGACTTGCAGTCTTTCGGCTGTGCTGCCTGGGTCCCTGGTGCAGCCTTGGCATGTGCTGCTAGTTGTTCTCTTGGGCTACTCCGGTGCAGTCGTGCACCATTTGTGTCATCTGAGTCCGTGCTCTCTCAGTGTTTTCTCTTAGGAGGGACACACAGCCCTCTGAGCGCCGTGGTGGGCTGACAATGATTTGGGGTGCCTGATTTGGAATGCTACACCCTGGACGCAGGAAAGTCTGCTGATGTCTGTCGCGGCCTGGCGGCGTCCTACTTTGTGAGGCTAGGAATCCCTCTCTTTCGGGACAACTGTTGCTCCGCTTCCTCAGAGCTGTGTAATTTCAACCTATGTGTGCCATTGGGTGTGGCGTTGCCAGTGTGTGGTGCTGTCCTGGCATTCACTTGGGGCCACTGCAGCCTTGGCATTGCTGCTGCATGGTTCTTCGCACCCTGGGCAGTCCTGTTTTCCTGCTTCCTGGGGCGCAGTGTCTCTCATTAGCCACTAGGTGGCGCTGCCAGACTTCTACACCCCGGCCGCGGCAGTCATTCCTGAGACTGCGGGCCATGTACTGCTGGGTTGGTTCCCCTGATACGGTGCAGGCACGTGGCCACCAGGTGGTGCTGTTTCGGTGCTGGATGCTGCGGGTGGCATGCGTCTAGGGAGGTGCGCGTATGGAGGGTAATTCTTGCCGGCATTCAATTACTCTGCACTGAGACAGACGCCCTGCCGCTCTCGGCAGCCAGGTGGCGCTGCTGGCGTTGTCTTCCCGTCGGCCGCGGCAAAACTCACTCGCAACCGCCGGCTGTGGTAGACGTCAGAGCCGCTGCTAGGCTCTTGTTCCTGGCGGCGCTCCTCTTATGGCTGCAACTGTTGGTGGCGGGCAGGGAGCCTCCTCGCGCTTGATCAAGTATGGGGCACGAACCTTTGCTCTGCGCTGCCGAGTCTGTCCCGCATCTTCAGGCCTCTCCTCTTTGGCGACGTTGCTTGTAGTCTCCGCCGAACGTGGCAGCGCTCACCCTTCCTGGAGGACGCTCAGGGCGTGTGGGGTGATACTTGTGCGGGCGTCTGTGCACTGGCCAGCGGGCTCTGTTCTTCCCTTCCTGGGGCAAGGAGCAGTCGCGCAGGTAGGCTATTGTCTGTGGGGACCGCCGGCCAACTTAGTTCGAGTGGTGGCATGGGGCAGCAAGGCAGGGTCGCACCAGACTCCTCTCACCTCGGCATCCTGCGGGTCCGAGGACGGCGCTATCTTCTCCCCCTCCACGTGGGTGGTGCTGGCGCGGGCAGAGACACCGCTCCTGCAGTGCCGATCGCAGCACACGCAGATGCACCGTGCCTGGTGCTGGCCTTAGCAGACCTCACTGTTCCGCCGAGCGGGCGTTGCGGAGCTGGCCAGTGTGAAGGGCGGTCGTCAGGACAGCCTGCGGGCGAACGCAGGGCAGACTGGCGGGCGCATGACCATGAGTGTCAGCTACACTTCTGCCCCGATGAACCAGGAGGCGGCAGCCTTCGCACGCGTGGGATAAGATCCCACCCTCGTCGCCAGTGTAATGTTGGGCCTTATGCCCGCATGTTGGAGAATGACAGACACGGACACATGGATAAGTAGTGTAGTCACTGGCCCAGGCACGTGCGCCCGGCCCCCTTTTATTGACGGGGTCACCTGACTGGTGACGCCTGTGGTGGGTGGGTGTCTAGTGTGGGTTACATTAGCATTGGAACACTAGACCGTATCCGGCCGGATACTACAACAGCGTCGACTGCCTGGACATGGCACACCATCTTAAATACCACTTATTCTGTGCATTAGAAATCCTACTATATTGATTTCAAGAAACCCCAAATTAGGGGGATACTGAATCTTAAAGATATTGCGTTAACTGACCGGGACGGAAGTACGACCGGACCCAAGATAAGAAGATTTGTGAAATATTGACAGCCCTGACGCATTGGGCACTTTTCCCCAGCTCCCTGACCCCTGGTGGAGAGGGAAGGGGACACGCCTGCTTTTTATAGTGCAGGAGCGCTATAAGAACATTGGACGCGTCCCGCAGCTCGGGACGCACGCGGGGCTTGCCCGGGCTCGGCCCGAGCGAAGACAGGGCCAAGACGGGCCCGGGCTCGGCCCGAGCGAAGCCCGTCATAGACCGACAGAGGCCGGGCTGGGCCTCCTCTCTTGGTTTTTTGGGAACATCCATGATATCTCGCCCTTTGATGTCGGTGAGTGCATATTAGAGGAGTGTTTTATAAATTTGTCTGCCATTAACCCCTCACAGGCCCGGTGGGTCTGACCTTTACCCGATCACAAGCAGCCGGACTGCTCAAGACCATTAGACTTCTAAAAAACTATTTGCACTTGGTAACTCACTTAGGGGCATATTAGCAAGACCCACGTTAAAATTATCGCCGTTTTAGCGGCAGGAAACTGCCGCTAAAACGGCGATAATGGGCTTGCTAATATGCGTTATGGAATTCCAATAGAAGCCCAGGTTAGATGTCCTGCAAGCCCATTATCGCCGTTTTAGCGGCAGTTTCCTGCCGCTAAAACGGCGATAATTTTAACGTGGGTCTTGCTAATATGCCCCTCAGTAAGAACTATGGGGAAAAGAAAGGCAGAAAGCAAGAAGAACACAACCACATCCAAAACGGCAGCCGGTTCGAGTCTGACATGGATGAACTATTTGACAGGGGCGATGGGGGCAATAGAAAAACAGATAATATCTGTGGAGGAGACTTTAACCGCAGAAAGTAGAGTAGAGTAGAGACAATCCCAAGTCTCTACTCCCAAGTGATGGCCCCTTAACATCTGTAATAACCGAACCCCAAGAGTTCAATAATGGCTGTGTGCAGAATGTTTCCGATCATGTACTGGTTAGTGATCAGGAAAGTGGCACCCAACCCCCGTCAAAGCGCCTAGAAACCCGGGGGACGTTAGAAAGGTAAAGCACGACTGCTACACAGGACCAAGAATTCCGTGCAAAAAAACTCATAAAAAGCCACTTAAGCGGGGTAAAACATCAGTGTCATCTGATACAGGTATTGGTGGGAGATCACTAGTACATACCCAGTCTTATAACCCAAAGGATGATATGAGAAAGCTAACCACAAAGATAGATGGGATAGAGAACCTTTTGAAAGAGGCCTTAGCTAAACTGACAGAGAGATTGATCTCAATTGAAGAGTCCCTAAAAAAACACTTAGGAAATACCATCCACTGTAACGACAACCATTGTAATAAAGTAAGACTACGTGGATTCATCAACAAATAGGGATAAGGGGACACTTTATATGCTAGTTCCAGAATTACTACCCGCATTGGAATTGAATGAAGCAGGGACGAACCCTGAGAATCGCCCAGAAATGTTGGGGTCGAAAATCCTGGCAGGTCCAGTAAGGCCCCTGCTCGACCGTGGCCTTAGAGATACTCACAGAATAACCCAGGAGAAGGGATGAAATGCCCGGTTTCCTTTATCTAGCCAACCCGACAACGATCACTCCAAAACGTCCCGATTCTAACTTAGACATCAGCCGGAGCAGGTCTCCCTAGATTTACCACCTGAGGCTACTCCTTATACGATAGTCCTGGCAAATGTCCCTACACTTCCCGCACACGTGTACGAACCCTGACCTGCCCTGAGGAATAAATCCCTATGCTGGTTGGGTACTAAAACTGGGTTAGCTGAAGTCCTTTTTGCCGAATTTAAAATGGTTAGAAGAGTTGGTTGGGTAGGTAAAGCTCACAAAACCCTTGCAGGAGATTGCATGGTTCTAACATTTAGATCCCCTCATTTGGTGCAGACTATTTTGGGAAGGGCAGGGAATCACTTTATCACGTCTCAGGGAGTTAATATTTTACAGCTAGGTTATTTTTATCAACCGCCAAAGGAACAGCGGAGTAGACCTATAAGTAGGAACTATCTGGACATGATGCACCATAGATATAATGTACCAGTCAGTAATCGCTTCGACAGTCTTCATACTATAGAAGAAATAGACTGACTAAACATAGAAATAGAATTACATTCCACACAAAACGAGGAACCTGATAGAAATAGGTCAAGTGAGCGAAGTATATGCAGTATATAAGCCAAGTATATGCAGAACCGACCCTGCCCGTATACACACTGTAGCAAAAAAGCAGGATCTGCTACTAATTCCTCCTAAACAGAGCTGCCAGTTGTCCGGTACCATATATCCTGTTGAGGGCACTACAGCCATACAAGGTACAAGTTTGAACCATGTACCACTCTTTATTCCTGTGGTAACCACCGACAATGCTACTGCCGTAAACACCATGGGTAGCAATAATCTAGATCTCTGGTCTTTTGGAATATTTCAGACATACGATCAAAGCTTGCCAACCCATTGTGGTGTGACTTTATAATGTTATATGTTATGTTATTCAAGCTTATAACGCGCGCGGATACTCCGAGGAGTGTCCCGGCGCGAGCTAATGTGTTTCCAAGAAACATTTGCAGAGGATATTGTACACATTAATAGTTATAGAACTTTCCACACTGCAGCCATCCCAGTGGATCATGGGAGAGCAAAGGGTGGGTTAACTGCATATGTATCCAACATGGTGAATATGAGAAAAATAGAGCTGAAAAAAGACGAAATATACTACCAATTAATTGTATTCCAAACTGACAAGATGCACTGCATTCCCTTGATAAATTTCTATAATGATGTGCCCTCTGAACAGATTGTGATGGTGTTGAATAAACTAGGAAATGATTTGAAATCCATTCAAAGCGATATAATGTGGGGGGGACTTCAATTCTGCTCTATGCCCAAACAATGGGAGAGAAGTATGTGGGTTTACAAACGAGGATGGGAATAGTTACACACATTTTCCACACACAAAATTTGGGGAACTCCTAAATGAAGTAATGTTCGGTTTTGATTTGGGGTTTGCAAATGAGCTATGTGTATCACCTGTCCCCCTCAAACACACTTTTAATGGTAGAGGATGCTTCTCGATTATTGACTACATACTGATGTCAAATAGACACTCAAATAGAGTTAAGTCATTTACAACTCACAATATTGTCTTGATCGACCACTTCCGTTTACATTATTGAAACGACAGTCAGGTTCTAGGGACAAATTCTCTCATGTTGCACAAAACCTAGCTATAAATAAAGTAAATGGTTACTCCCTGCGTTGGTCGATGGTGGACCCTTTAGAATTTACAAAGAATGTAGTAACTGAGTGTAAACCTGCTTTTATAGCTTGCTTAGATGAAACAACTACCCATGACAATGTATTGACTTCATTCCAGCAGATTTCAGGAGCTATAAAAGAGGCCTTATTCGTGCAGAATAATAAAGTGTGCACGAAAAAACAAGGGTGGTGTGATACCAAATGTACCCAGGCATACGCTAAATTAAAATACGAAAGACATAAAAGACCAAGAACTACAAATGAGACAGGCCAGAGGGGCATATAAGCAAGTACTCAAAGAGCGCAAAGTAACGCTGAGAAACGACGAATGGTCAGCTCTGCATGATGCCTCTTTATCTAGAGATAGCTCTGCGTTCTGGAAGGCAGTTAAACTTCCCTTCCTGGACTCTGGGGATGCTCCTTCTATTCAAATAGCAATAGCAGAAGAACAATGGGTGGAGCACTACACTACTATGTATAATTGTAGCGCGCTAGATCCTTGTTTGGGAACCCAATCATCATGTGATGTCGTATCGGCACCTCCTACATGCCCTATCGACCTCCAGTTTACTCTGGAAGAAGTCAATCGTGCTATTATGGCAAGCATGGGTGGAAAAGCCCCCGGGCCTGATGGGGTCCTTGTAGATTTATATAAATCTAATGTGTTGTTATGGGGCCCGCTTTTACCACAGGTAATTACTGCTCTTATTTCATAAAAAGCTGGTCCGAATCAATTTTAGTTCCAATTTTTAAAAAAGGCGATCGCCAGGACCCCGGCTGCTAACGGCCCATATCATTATTAGATTACCTAGTGAAAGTAGTTGGGCGAATTATACTCGAAAGATTACAGGACTGGGCTGAAGACAACAAGGTAATCTCCGATCTACAGTTTGGTTTCCGCGAGGGTCTAGGAACAGTCGAACAGAGCCTAAATTTGAACATTATTAGAGGGAAGTACGGCCTTGCAAAGAAGGGCAGGATGTTCTTAGCGTTTATAGACCTCACAGCAGCCTTTGATTGTGTTAGGCATGATAAGCTGTGGAGGATTCTTGAGGACCTAGGTGTGGAACCTACAATTATATACTTTTTAAGACAATTATACAGTGACGCAAAGGCAAGGGTGCGTTATGGTGCCGGTGGAGAACGCACAGACCTGTTCAAAATAAAGAGGGGGTAAGGCAAGGCTGCGTGTTGGCCCCCTTTTTATTCAATCTTTACATAAACGGATTAGGCGAAGCGCTGGTGAATGTGTGCCAAGACCTCCCACAAATTGGTGGACGGCCCATACCCGCCCTATTGTATGAGGATGACACCGTTTTGATATCACACACCCAAGTGGGGCTACAAAGGGTAATGACTAGTTTCTCCTCTTTTATGCATGATCTGGGTCTCAGGGTAAACACATCAAAAACTTTTATTATGAGATGTGGTGCTGGCAGTTTTAAGTGCAGAGACATTTTTATTGATAAGCAGAACGTTGATATATCATATCTGGGCATTCTTTTTGACCAAAACGGCACATGGACTCAGGCGGTGCAAGCTAGAAAATTGATGTTCATAAAAGCCACTGCCGCCTCAGCTAACTCTACGAGAAAGTTGGGAAGGAGACCCCGGACTGAGCTTTTACAGATCTATAAGGCTAAGTGTGTTTCTATGGCCATGTACGGCGCTGGTGTCTGGGGCCACGCTGATTTGTACTCACTACAAGTAGTGGAAACTGTGTTTTTAACATTTTTACTGGCAGTCCTGAGTAGCTCATCATCCTATGTATGTCATTCTGAATTGGGTGTGCCATATATTGCAGATCTCATAAAAATAGAGCCCATCTTATTATGGCACAGGATGTGGACATCATCTAAAACTATGCTTAATCAGGATATTTTAAACACTACTTTTAAACTGGAACGGGTATCAATTATTCCGTGGTTAAAGTATATTAAAGATTTTATGTGTGATCTGGGCCACCCCGAGTTTTACACCAAGCCCAGCTCCATGACTGCTATAACAAGAAAAGATCTAAAAAAGGAGGGTTTAATTTTACTGAAATCACTCAGACTATCAGCAGCACTTGTAAAACCTACAGTATTGTCCAATCAAATTATTTTAACAACACACAGCATTCAACCTTATCTTAAAATCGTCCCTGGTGGATATGACAGATTTTTATTGACCAGATTTAGATTAGGGATTCTACATAAGCTTCCCAAGAATGAATGACTGGTCAAGAGTTATGCATCTGTGCCCTTGTGATGATCTTTCAGAACAATCAACACTTCATGTTGTTTTATTTTGTAACTTTTATGATGTGCAAAGAAAAAAATGGATTTTACCAATTTTAAAATCATTTGGCCTGAGACAGTGTCGACCTGCTTTTATAGCATTACAACTTTTAGAGAACAAATATTTAACACGGACCTTATCAATGTTTTTAAAAAGTGTTTTCAAATGCAGGCAAACTATCATAATGTGAACCTTTGATCTCTGTAGTTACAAATGAATTTGAAACTTAAATGAGATTTTAAGTGAAGTTAAATGAAAAGATTCTACATATGATGTCTTATTTTTCTGTGTTATGTCTTGTGATACTGTGTGCTTTTATGATTCTCTAAAAAGAAATCGAATAAAGCTATGTTGACTTGACTTGACTTGATATCCCTGACGAAGTCGCAGGTGTATCCCGAACAGGTCGAAACACGTGTTGGCTTGGTGGCTAAGAATTGAACTTCAACAGAAAGATGAAAAAGTTATCCGTGAATTGTTTCTGATTGATAACATTGTACTACCTACATGTATTGTATATTAGCGTGTGTTAAGGACGAGAGTTGCTGTTGTCAAACACATTGTACAAAACATGAGATGCACTTTTCTGCTCCTGTGCACTATGGGTACATATACGGAGGGCAGTTGGAGTGCCTTTAGGGGTTGTTGCACTGGGACCAAAATCAGACTCTGTTAAATGGTGTCACTGGTGCTCGTCAATGCCAATAAATATACAGGTTGTGCACATGATTTGGTGGTAGGGGTGGCTACTGATCATGCTAGTTTTGGTAGGAGGAGCCAGTCAACAAGCACCCAAGGGGCATGGGTTCTTTAAAGTAAATATAGTGCCAACCTGGGTCATTAATGACCCTCTCCAAATCTTTGGGTAGGCTTTCGAGGGAAAGCAGACTGTCAAGGCTCGCACACGGAGGAAGGAGGACTCCATTTAGGAGCAATTGTTGCTGTGTTGTTTCAAGAATAAGACGCCGTTATCATTAAAGAACAAGTTACTTACCTTTGGTAACGCATTATCTGGTAGAGACTCTATCTAGCTGCAGATTCCTTACCTTTGAATTTCCCAGGTGTCAGGCTGGATCCGGAAACTTTTGCTGAGCAATACCCCTTGCGCGCGACGTCGGGTGGCTCCATTCGGCTCCGTGTGACGTCGCCGGCATCGGTAGCATCGGTTATGACATTGTGGTGCCTATATAGGCTCCACCCAGGCGCGTGGACATCAGTACTTTTCGTATTTTCCACGGCAGAAGCGCAGAGCCACGAAGTAACAGACGTAGTCGTGTGCCAAACTAGGGCCCTGAAAGGGGGAAAAAACAACCCTAGTCCTATTACATCAGTCCGCAAAGCGGGGAGGCATGGGTGGGGCTGTAAGGAATCTGCAGCTAGATAGAGTCTCTACCAGAAAATGCGTAACCGAAGGTAAGTAACTTGTTCATCTGATAGAGACTTCTAACTGCAGATTCCTTACCTTTGAATCAGATACCTGAACCATACCATCCCGGCGGTGGGTTGCGGACTCATTATGTAAACTAAGAAGTCTTGCAGGACTGAACGGGCAAAGTGCCCGTCCCTGCGCACTTGACCATCAAGGCAATAATGTTTTGCGAACGTGTGCAATAATGCCCATGTTGCTGCCTGACAAATGTCTTGGACTGGGACACCCCGAACCAAGGCTGTAGTTGCAGCCTTTCCCCTGGTGGAGTGGGCCGTTAATCCCTCAGGGGGCTGCTTCTTCACCAAGGCGTAACAGATTTTAAAGCAAGGAGAATGACCCAGCGAGATATGGTCCTTTTCTGCACTGCCCTTCCCTTCTTTGCTCCCACATACCCCACAAAAAGTTGGTCATCCACCCGGAACACTTTTGTGTGGTCAAGGTAGAACGACAATGCTCTTTTTGGGTTCAGTCGGTGGAGACGCTCCTCTTACTTAGAGGGATGTGGGGGAGCAAAGAAGATGGGCAAAGTAATGGACTGACCCAGATGGAATGGGGTCACCACCTTTGGTAAGAATGATGCCCTGGTGCGAATCACCACCTTGTCCGGAAAGGACATAAGATAAGGAGGCGAGTTGGATAATGCCTGTAATTCACTCACCCTCCGGGCCGATGTAATCGCCACCAAGAAGGCTTTTTTGATGGTCAACAGCCGGATGGGACAATTGTGCAAAGGCTCGAAAGGAGCGCACATCAGGTAAGTAAGGACCAAATTAAGGTCCCATTGTGGCATAACAAAGGGCGTAGGTGGAAATAAATGACCCAGCCTTTTCAGAAATCTATTTACAATAGGAGATTTAATGCGAGAAGGCTGGTCTGGCAGCTGCAAAAAAGCAGACCGAGCAGAGAGGTAACCCTTGAGAGATCCCAAAGCAGAACCCTGCTGGGCAAGAGTTAGAATGAATAAAAGGACAGTAGAAAGAGAAGTAGAAAGAGGGTCAATGGACCTTTCTGTACAGTATAATACAAATTTCTGCCAACGGCAGGCGTATACCGTCTTAGTGGAGGGCCGCCTGGCCGCCAGAATAACGTTACAGACTTCGGGAGGAAGGTCAAAAGCTATCAACTGTCGCCGCTCAATCTCCATGCCTGGAGGCCCAGAGTTGACAAGTTCGGGTAGAGAACCCTCCCCCGCTGCTGCCACAGAAGATCCTCCCGAAGGGGCAGCCTGATCGGAGGATCGATCCTCATGCTCAGAAGCTCTGGATACCAGACTCTCCTTGCCCAGTCCGGTGCCACAAGAATGACTTGGGCCCGGTCGCTTTTGATCTTCTTCAGAACCCTGGGCAGGAGTGGTATGGACGGAAAGCCAAACAACAGGCCTGAGCTCCACTCGCGACGAAATGAGTCGCCGAGCGATAGTCGCCTTGGAAACTCCAGCGCGCAATGCTGACATTGCGCGTTCTCTTCGGAGGCGAACCAATCTAGCCAAGGTTCTCCCCAGTGCTGAAAGAGACTTTGCGCCACCTCCGACTGGAGATGCCATTCATGATCCTGAAGGCATCGACGGCTGAGATCGTCCGCCCTGGTGTTCACAGAACCTGCCAGGTGTTGAACCACTAGGGATATGCCCTGCTGTTCCAGCCATGTCCAGAGACGCAGGGCCTCTCGACAAAGGGTCCACAACCGCACCCTGCCCTGCTTCTTGCAGTACCACACGGCGGTGGTGTTGTCTGTGAACACCTGCACCAGCTTCCCCTTGACAGAGGGAAGAAATGCTTTCAATGCCAACCGAATTGTCGGAGCTCCAACAAGTTTATGTGGAGCCCTGTCTCCGCCGGAGACCAGTGACCCCTGATCTCCATCTCTCCCATGTGGCCACCCCATACCAGAAGTGACGCATCCGCCACAACAGTGAAATCTGGTTGGGGAAGGCTGAGAGGTCTGCCGTTGACCCAATCGTGGTTCGTTAACCACCACTGCAGATCCTTCACAGTTCCTTCTGAGATCTGAACCACGTCAGTGAGATTTCCCCGATGCTGTGCCCATTGGAACTTCAAGTCCCACTGCAGAGCCCGCATATGCCATCTTGCGTGTCTTACCAACAGGATGCAGGAGGCCATGAGACCCAACAGCCTCAGAGTCAACCTCACCGAAATCCAGGTTAGAGGCTGATACATCGGAATCATAGCCTGAATATCCTGGACTCGCTGCTCGGGAGGATGAGCCCGAAACTGCACTGTGTTCAGAACAGCTCCGATGAAAGGGAGCGTCTGAGAAGGAGTCAGGTATGACTTCGGCACATTCAAAGAGAACCCCAGCGAATGCAGAAGGTTCACCGAAGTCTGAAGGTGGGAGACGACTGCTTGGGGCGAAGCTGCCTTTAACAGCCAGTCGTCGAGGTAGGGGAAGACTGACACCCCTAACCTGCGCAAATGAGCTGCAACCAAAGCCATCACCTTGGTGAGCACCAGAGGGCCACCGGTAAGACCGAAGGAGAGCACGGTAAACTGAAAGTGCTCACGGCCTACCTTGAACCGCATGTAACGCCTGTGGCCCGGCAGGATGGAAATGTGAAAATACGCATCCTGTAGGTCCAACGCTATCATCCAGTCTCCTTGGTCTAGGGCAGTCTCCTTGGTCTAGGGCAGACAAGACCTGAGCCAAAGTGAGCTTTTTGAATTTCTACTTTTTGAGGAAGAGATTGATGGTCCGAAGATCCAAAATGGGCCAAAGCCCCTTGTTCTTCTTTGGAATCAGAAAGTAGCGGGAATAACAGCCACTGCCTACTTCTGAAACTGGGACCCTCTCTATAGCTCCTTTTGCCAAAAGAGCTGTAACTTCCTCTTGGAGCAACTTTAAATGATCCTCCGCCAGCCGTTCCTGACTTGGCGGAATAGGAGGAGGAAAAGAAAGGAAAGGAAGAGAATAGCCCTCCTGGATGATCTGCAAGACCCACTTGTCTGTTGTTATAGATCTCCAGCGAGGGAGATGATGATGAATTCTCCCACCCACTGGAGTAGTGTGGTCCTGCAGAATCAGCCTAGGAGTGCTTGGAGGCTGCGACTGCCGGGGGTAGTGTGGTAGACGACTTCTAGCCTCCATTCCGAGGACGGAATGTACCGCGTCCATGCACAGCTTGGGTAGTCTGAGCAGGACGGTGGCTAGGATAGGGCTGACGCGGCTGGAAACCCCTTCCGTTGCCACGAAAGGGGTGAAAGGAAGACTGGCCACGAGGAGTGGAGAAGAGGCCCAAGGATCTGGCCGTAGCGTGAGAGTCCTTGAACCTGACCAGGGCCGAGTCTGCCTTTTCTCCAAAAAGGCGGGTTCCATCAAAGGGCATGTACGAAGCCAGGCGTGGCGTCTCAAGGCCACCGTCGTTGAAATCGTTCTGCCCAGCGAATCGGTTGTGTCTAAACCACACCGTATAGTGAATTTTGTTGCATCTCTCCCGTCCTTGACAGCTTGGGAAAGCACAGCCCGGGCCTCCTCCGGGACTTGTGGCAGCACCTGCGCAATGGTCTCCCAAAGAGAGTGGGAGAAATGGCCCAATAAGCACACAGTATTCACCGACCACAATGCCATGAGGAAGAAAACATCTTCTTCCCAAATGAGTCCAGTCTCTTGGATTCTCTATCCGGAGAGGCGGAAGGGAATGCGCCTTGGGACGTAGAGGCCTGCACCACCAAACTTTCTGGGGTGGGGTGTTGGCTGAGGAACTTTGGGTTGCCTAGAGCTGAGCGATGGCGGCGTGCAATCGTCCTATTCACAGGAGCCCCTGTGCTAGGCTTGGACCATGTTCCTAGAAGGACATCCGTAAGTGCCTCATTAAAGGGCAATAGGGGTTCAGAAGTGTAAGCCCCAGGCTGAAGCACTTCGGTCAGGAGATTAGTCCTGACCTGCACTGAGGGCAGCTCCGGTCCTAGGACCTCAGCTGCCCTCTTAACCACCATGGCATAGGATGCCCCCTGCTCCATAGCCACTGTAGGTGAAGAGAGCATGCCAGTGTCTGGGGAAGTTTCCAGACCACTGGCTTCCCCAAATTCCCCATACCAGTCCATTATCTCCTCAGAGACATCCTGGTTCTCAAGAGGGTCTCCAGACTCCTCCCATTCCTCTCCTGAGCCCAGCACATCCACAAAGTGCTCAGGCGACAACATAGAAACCCTGGCTTCTGTTGACGTCAGAATCAGCGTCACTCGACGCCATTCCGGCTCTGTGTCGTCAGGGATGAGGATGGGGCTTGCGCCACCGACAGGCATCGGCAACGTCGTAGGCACCAACTTCAGATTCGACGCCGGGGAAGGTCGCGTTAGCACGACCGGCGTCGACCTGGATCCGGGATCGGATCCCTGAGGCCCCCACCGGAGCCGACGGCGTTGAATCCAATAGGGCCCCATCCGACCCCACAGGCCCGAGGGCTCACCAACGGGGTAGTTCCGCTCAAATACATGCCGCATGGCCTCGTAAAACTCTTTAATTTGAGCGGGAGTCGCTCCGGCTCCCGGAAAGGGTGGAAGGCACGAAGTGGACTCCGGCTCCGCAGAACCGTGCCTAGAGCTTCGAAGCTCCTTACCTTTCTCAACAACAGACACCAGTTGAAGTGAAGTCGAAGTCCACTTGGTCTCCTTCTTCTTCTCGTGCCTCTTCCCTGAGTATCAAGAGGACCTCGAATGGGAGGAGAGGACTTAGGGCTCCGTGAGCGGTCCCGCGACCTCCTCTTCTTCAAACTGGACCGTGACCTCCTCGGAGTCTCGCTTGACGGTGTCGACTGCCGGGCCACAAGCAACTTCATCGCTCGCTCCTTCAAGGTCTTCGGGCCATCGCCCGACAGTCTGAACACGACCTTGTATCGTGGTCGCGTTCAAGACACCACAGACATACGCAGTGGGGATCGGTGGCCGACATCATGCGGGGTTTGAAACCTGTCTTTCTCGAAGACATCCCTCGCACACGAAGTCGAATCCAAAAATATCGACAAAAGTCGAGAAAAAGCCTGCCAAAAAGTGGCAGAGGGATAGCTCTTCCCAGATCGGCGCTTAACTGGCGCGGAAAGAAAAGAACTGACGTCCGCCACCTGGGTGGCGCCTATATAGGCACAGCGACGTCATAACCGACGCTGCCGACGACATCTTGCGGAGCCGAATGGAGCCACCCGACGTCGCACGCAAGGGGTATTGCTCAGCAAAAGTTTGCGGATCCAGCCTGACGCCTGAGAAATTCAAAGGTAAGGAATCTGCAGCTAGAAGTCTCTATCAGATTATGCATACAATGTGTCTTCAGCCTTGGCCTCAAAGCAAACCGGAGGGGAACTGTTATAGCCCTGATGGTGGAACAGTAAAACATTATACATATAATCCACACTCTCACACCCCTCATAGACATTTTGTAGCAGAAGCATTCTAAAATCTCTTATATTCTAATACCTTGTACACCTGACAGCACCCCTAAAACCATCGGAGAGTGAGTCACACAAAACCAGAAGCACTTGCACAGCCCTCACAGAATGGCAGGTACACACTACTGGCAGCCTTCACACCACTCACAGAGTAGCAGTCTGAGACTATTGTCCGCCCTCTCATACTTGCAGTCACAAACTACAGCCAGCACTGTCACACTCCTCACAGAGTAGCAGTCTCCCAGCATCAACAGCTCTGTCACAATTATAAGTTACTACTAAGAAGTTAAACACCATGTAATACTTACCATACATCTACTACCATGACTACATTTACAACACATTAACTGTATATACATATATATATACACATACATATATGTGTATATATATATATATGTGTGTGTGTGTGTGTATATATGTGTGTATATCTATATCTATCTATCTATCTATCTATCTATCTATCTATCTATCTCCATATCCATATCCATCCACGGCTTCGCCATAATTACCGAACCACTTGACATGGGTGCAACCCTGCGTGCTGGCGAAAGGACGTATAAATTCCACAGTTGTGGTCTCGTCACGACCACGAAGAGGGTGCACACCAGGAGTGTACATTTTAAATATTTATTGCCAACACGTTAAAAAACACACCGGACAGATGCGTTTCGGGACGTACGCCTTCCTCAATGTCATGAGGAAGGCGTACGTGCCGAAACGCGTCTGTCCGGTGTGTTTTTATATATATATCTCCTACTGGCAGTCACGAGTAGGTAGTTATAGTTAGGACCATGTTTCCATTGGAAAAGTGTTTTGGACTTGCCTATTAATTTGGAGCAGTTTGACGAATCTTCACAAAGTTTTCCCCAAAAAAGTCCCCTGGTGAAAGTTTCAGGGCAATCCGTCAAGCGGGGGCTGAGAAAACAAGCATTTGCAATGCAATCGGTCTCGCCTGTGGGACCTTATGGATCACTGACAGAATATCGAGAGTCAAAATATCGACCTACAGAAATATCGACGCAACAATATCGATGTCCAGAATATCGAAGTCCTATCTACATAATGGTAAGTACAAAAATATCGATAAAAAAATATCGTTAAAAATATCGTTGTTCAAATCAAATCAATTCAACTTTATTCGGTTTCATAGATGTAAAACTATAAAAGTTAGAAATACGTCAAAATTACATAAAATAACATGAGTTCATAAAATATCAATACAATAAATTTAAAATACATTGCTCAATGACCCATGATACTCTATAACATTAAAATACAAGGTTCAGATACAAAAAGTCTCCCCCTTTGAATAACGCTCTCCAGTGAAGTTATCCCGACCCACAAAAACATATATTTCATGAGAAATGCACTTGAACCCTGACTCTTATAGGCTTTTTAGTCAAGACAAGCCCTCGACTTCACCGGGATTTCAGGTAACCAACGATGAAGAAAATACACTCCTCATTCAGCAGTTGTAAGTACAGGAGGGCTGGCCGAGCCTGCTTATACTTACTTAATAATATTTTTAAATAATTATTTTTTTAACTTATAAATTGTTTTAAAACATATTAAAAATTATAAATACATATATATACACATACACCAATAATATAAATTAAAATAAAAAAATATATCTAACTAATTAAATTATTACAATATTTTTAATCTTTTTAAAATACATTTTACACTACATTAACTAAAACAGTAGAGAAAATATTGGATAGCGGAGGGGATAAAATTACTATTCCCACTCCAGTGAGTGCAACAGTAGGGAAAGTGTTGGATAGCGTAGAGGTAAAAATTACTATTCCCACTCCAGTGAGTGCAACAGTAGGGAAAGTGTTGGATAGCGGAGGGGTAAAAATTACTATTCCCACTCCAGTGAGTGCAACAGTAGGGAAAGGGTTGGATAGCAGAGGGTTACAATTACATACTTATCAATTAAATAATTATTAAAAATTAATAACCAATTAATAAATAATTATTTATAATTTATTTATAAATACTAATAAATAAATACTATTAATTACTTTATTAAAATTAAATTACTTCCCACCCTACTCCCCTATAAACCCACAACCAGCTCCTATAAAAATATTAAAATTAATACAATTATCTATTATTTAATTAATATTAATTAATAACCAATTAATAATTAATTATCAATTAATTATAAATACTAATAAATAATTATTAATAATTACTTTATTATAATTAAATTACTTCCCACCCTATTCCCCTATAAACCCACAACCCGCTCCTATAAAAATAAAAAAATTAATACAATTATCTATTATTTAATTAATATGAATTAATAACCAATTATTAATTAATTATACACTAATTATAAATACTAATAAATAATTATTAATAATTACTTTATTATAATTAAATTACTTCCCACCCTATTCCCCTATAAACCCACAACCCGCCCCTAAAAAAATTACACAATTTATATAATTGTCTATTAATTAATTAATATTAATTAATAACCAATTAATAATACATTAATTATAAATACTAATAAACATTAATAATTAATTTATTATTATTAAATTACTTCCCACCCTATTCCCCTATAAACCCACAACCCGCTACAGAACTAAATTACGCAAAAATAATTTTACCTAAAAATATTTACTGCTAAAAATTTAACACATACATTAGAAAAATAAACTACACTTATACCAAAAAATTACCTAACATACTTTTAACACATATTAAAATACAGAACACTAATATAAACATCGATATTATTAACAAAGATATTTTTACAAATGATATTACTGTCTTCGATATTAAATAAAACGATATTTCTTACCTTACTGTCGATATTCTGCACCACGATATTCTTGATGTCGATATTCTTGACCTACGATATTTAAAACTCGATATTCAGGTAGGTCGAAATAAAAAACTCGATATTCTCTCTGTGCACCGGACCTTATATGTATTTAGCAGCGAGCAGACTGCTCTGCTCGCTGCACCTTCATGATAGGAACTATAACCCACCTAGGAGGCTTTTCCTAAGTGAGCAACCCTGTTGTTTGGATGTTATACAGCTGGCTCGGTCGTGGGGATTGCCCGCCGCGTAATGGCGGATCCAGGGACCATGACAGCGTGGTACTTGAGAATGGTGGTTTGTTCCAATGGAGGCTATGGTATTGGCAATGAGCTAGCTGGTGGACATGATTGCCAACCCACTGGGGTATTTTATTTTTGCACAAAATTGGGAGCAACACTGAAACCCACGAGGGTTTGATTGTGCAGCACTACAAGTAGCATAGTGCCCAGAGGCCTGTTGGGGCGGGGTACTTTTGAAAATAAAAGCATGTGACTGCAGATTTCTCTGTTGACTCTCAGCTGCCTGTGAACAAGGGCGTCAGCCCGAAGCGCGTCTGGCTTGGCTGTGATTTCTGGCATCTTGCAACTGCTCTGCTTGCTGCACCTTCATGATAGGAACTATAACCCACCTAAGAGGCTTTTCCTAAGTGAGCAACCCTGTTGTTTGGATATATATATATATATATATTACCTAGTGGCCAGTAGGCAGTTATAGTTAGGACCTATTTTCCATAGGAAAAGCATTTTTTGTTTTCCCAATAACTTTAGCGTCGTTTGACGAATCTTCGCGAAATTTTTAAAACTAGTGGGGCGCTCCGGTCAGCTCCTGTCTTGAAAGTTTCGGAATGATTCGCCAAGTGGGGGCCGAGAAAAAAGGGGGTCCCCATGTTATTTTCCATAGGAAACTTTAGACACGGCTACAGCCCGAACTGCTGAACGGAATTACACCAAATTTTGCAAAAAGGTAGCCCTTGGTTCAGAAAGAGTCCTTTTGTTAAATGGTGTAAATCCGTTCAGTAGTTCCTGAGAAATTCAAAAATAGAGGTCGGAAAATCAATTTCCCATAGGAAACTTTAGCCAAGGCTACAGCTCGAACTGCTGAACGGAATTACACCAAATTTGGCAAAAAGGTAGTGCTTAGTTCAGAAAGCGTCCTTTTTTAAAATAGTGTAAATCCGTTCAGTAGTTGCTGAGAAATTCAAAAAAGAAAAGTTTCGATATCTATGGCTGAGGAGGGTTCGCGAACCCTCCCGACCACGAAGCTTTATTTTGGCTGTCAACACTCCAAACCAGGAAGAGTTGGCAGCCATCTTGTGACTCGGTAGAACCGAGTCACAAGAAAACAAAAACAAGCCTGAAAAACAAGAAAAGGGGGCAGGGTAGAAACACCCTGACCCCCTAGGCCTGCTCAGGGGGTCCCACAAGGACCCCCAGGGCCAAAAAAAGCATTTAAAAAAAAAAATAATTTGGCGAAATTCACGGAGGGGTCGCGAATCCCGCCGACATTTTTAAAAAAAATGAAGCGCGGGCTCCTGCACTTCATTTAATTGAGGCCCCCGGGTGGGCCAGGTCCCGGGGGCATTGCAAAAAAATATATGCGGGGTCCCACGGGGGCCCCGCAGCCCTGGGGCCGCCACCCCCGGGGCTTGATTAAAATAATGTGCGGGAGGGCACTCAGCCCTCCCGCAGCCCCGGGGACCGCCACCCCCTGGGGCTTCCTTTTTAATGTGTTGGGGGGCCTCCAAGGCCCCCCAAGCCCCGGGGACTGCCACCCCCGGGGCTTTTATTAAAAATTAAATAAACCTGTGTGGGGGGCTCGAGCCCCCACACGCCCGGGACCACCACCTCCCGGGGCTTTCTAATTGAAGGAAGGGGGCCGCGTCGCCCCCCTCATGGAGCCAGTGATGGCCCTGGGGACCGCCACCCCCCAGGGCCAGCTTCTGCAGTGTCCCGGGGTGCCCACCCCCGGGACACTGCTGTTTGCTATGGTAGGGCTGGAGCCGTGCGGCTCCCGCCCTACCATAGTAAACTCTGCTTTGGATTTTGGAAGCGAGAGCAGGTAACCTGCTCTCGCTTCCAAAATCCAAAGCAGGATTGCTTTTCCACAAGGGGAGCTGCATGTCAGCAGCTCCCCGTGTGGAAAAGCAATGCCGGCTCCCGCAGGAGGCGGGGAGCCGGCGGGACCGTGGGGGAATTGGGGACCCCCCCACGGTCCCCAACGGAGAGGCCAGGCCCCGGGGGATGGGGTCCCCGGGGGGATGGGGTACCTGGGGCCAGGAGTGGCCTGGGAGGGGGGCCACGCGGCCCCCCTCCCCAATAAAAAAAAAAATGAGGCAGAGCCCCAGGGGATGGGGTCCCCGGGGCTAAGAGAGGCCTCAGGAGGGGAGCCACGCGGCCCCCCTCTTTTTGAGAAAAAAAAAAAAAGATATATATGGCCATGCCCCGGGGGATGGGGTCCCCGGGGCAGAAATCGGCCTCAGGGAGGGGCGCCACGCGGCCACCTTCCCGTTTTTTTCTAAAAAAAAATTCAATAGTGGGGTCAGGCCCTGGGGGATGGGGTCCCCAGGGCCACAAAAAAGGGAAAATAAGGGGGCCACACAGGCCCACTTGTGAAAAAAAAAAAAAAAACAAGCCGGCATCGAGCCGGAGGCCCCACCCCCTCCCTGCAGCACTCTGCAAACACGCCCCCTGGCGCGTTGTAAGGTGGGGAACTAATTCCCCTTGAATACTGAGGGTCCCTGGAGGCCAAGTAGCCCACCAGGTACCTGCAGTATGCGCCACGGAGCTGCGTTGCAGAGAGGTGCTCCAAGGCCACGCCCCTTTTTACACCACTGTGCAACGCAGCTCTGTGGCGCTTACTGGTGGTACCTGGTGGGCTAGTTGGCCCCCAGGGACCCTCAGCATTGAAGGGGAATTAATTCCCCAACTTAAAACTCACCAGGGGGTGCGTTTGCACTTTGGTGAAGGGAGGGGGCGGGGCCTGATGTAACATGTGTGCAAACGCGCCCTGTGGTGCGTTGTAAGTTGGGGGATTAAGTCCCCTTGAATCCTGAGGGTCCCTGGGGTCCAACTAGTCCACTAGGTACCTCCAGTAAGCGCCACACAGCTGCGTTGCAGAGAGGTGTAAAAAGGGGCATGGCCTCGGACCACCTCTCTGCAATGCAACCCTGTGGCGCTTACTGGAGGTAGCTGGTGGGCTAGTTGGCGCACAGGGACCCTCAGGATTCTAGAAGACTTAATCACCCAACTTAAAACGCGCCATAGGGCGCGTTTGCACACTTGTCACATCAGGCCCCGCCCCCTCACTGCACCACAGTGCAAATGCGCCCTGAGGCGCATTTTAAGTTGGGGGATTAATTCCCCTTCAATCCTGAGGGTCCCTGGGGGCCAACTAGTCCACCAGGCACCTCTTGTAAACGCCACAGGGCTGCATTGCAGAGAGGTGCTCCGAGGCCACGCCCCTTTTTACACCACTCTGCAAACGCGGCTTCTGGTGCACTGCTGGTGGGGTGATGAGGTCCCCGTGTCCTGAGGACCTCAAGACACAAGTGGACTTCATCCTCTGAGCACCAGTGCACCAGAAGCCGCATTTGCAGCGTGGTGCAAAAAGGGGCGTGGCCTCAGAACAGCTCTCTGAAACGCAGGTCTGTGGCGCTTACTGGATGTACCTGGTGGGCTACTTGGCCACCAGGGACCTACAGGATTCAAGGGGACTTAATAGGGATGTCATAGTTAGAAATTAGCATTTAAAAAACCATTGAAATTCACTGAAAAAACCATAGGTTTCAGGTGCGTTATAGTTAGAAATTAGCATTTAAAAAACCTTAGAAATTCACTGAAAAAACCATAGGTTTCAGGGACGTATAGTTAGCTGGACATTTCACTCTTACAAAATCGTAGAAATTCCACCGTTATAGTTAGTTCAGCTAACTATAACTCACGCACCCGCAATGCACTGCTCATGACGTCACATATTACATCATTCATGACATGGTCAGTGACATCACTGATGACATCACTGATGACATCTCAAATGACATCACTGATGACATCACTGATGACATCATCCACATGAAAATCTGATGCACCTCCTCACACTCTAATATAACCTTTGATACACCCACCGTAAAATACAGACTACCATTTTCTAAATCATTGACATACCAATTCCAGTTACTACATACGCACTCACTGATTCCTAGGTCTACACACACATCCACTCATTCATCCATACAATCACTCATACAATGCAGTCACTCATCAATACAACACTATCCTATGCATTCAAACACCTATACAGACACACACCGCGACTCATCCATGCAGTTACTCACACACCTAGTCAGTCATGCTAAGAATCAATCACACTCCCATTTACTCACCTATACAATTATACACACACCACCTCACTTATTCATACAGATACTAATGCATACTTTCTCTCTTATATAATCAGTGATACAAGTACACACTCATCCATACAGCCAGTCTCACAATCACTGACTATCAAGTAGAGTCATTTATATACTTCAACTCTCACATACACTGCCTTTTACATATGTAGTTACTTGGACACATACCACTGAGACATCCATTCACTCACCAACATACCCATACACACACTCACGCACCCATACAGGTGTTTCCAAATGCACTCTTGAACCCATACACCCAGTGAATCAACCACTCACACATCTATGCACAGAGTCACACACCTCCCACCCACCCACACACACACTCAATCTCCCCAAAAAATACTCAGACAACCAATCAATAACCTATATAGACACTCTTGTAGCTACTGACCAACCCATTCAGCAGCTTGCACAACAACAGACAGACTGATACAGACATTCACACAGTTTAATCACTAACCCATGCATTCAGTAAGACACATTTAATCACTCACTTTTATAGTCAGTCACGCACCTACTAAATCCTCCATCCAGACACTTATACACCCACTCATTCTTCAAAACACCTTGGAATATATATATAAAACATATTTAAACTTTACAGAAACACACAGTCACTGGATGATGTCATCAGTGATGTCATCAGTGATGTCATTTGAGATGTCATCAGTGATGTCATCAGTGATGTCACTGACCATGTCATAAATGATGTAATATGTGACGTCATGAGCAGTGCATTGCGGGTGCGCGAGTTATAGTTAGCTGAACTAACTATAACGGTGGAATTTCTACGGTTTTGTAAGAGTGAAATGTCCAGCTAACTATAACGTCCCTGAAACCGATGGTTTTTTCAGGGAATTTCTAAGATTTTTTAAATGCTAATTTCTAACTATAACGTACCTGAAACCTATGGTTTTTTCAGTGAATATATATATATATATATATTTTCCTACTGGCGGTCGCCAGTAGGTAGTTATAGTTAGGATCTCGTTTCTATTCAAAAAGCGTTTTTTTCTTTTGCCAATATCTTTGGCGTCGTTTGACGAATCTTCGCGAAATTTTCAAAACTAATGGCCCGCTCAGGTCACCTCCTGTCTTGAAAGTTTCGGGGTGATTCGTCAAGCGGGGGCTGAGAAAAAAGGGGGGTCCAAAAACGCGTTTTCCCCATGTTAATTTCAATAGGAAAAACTGGAACAGGCTACAGCCCGAACTGCTGAATGGAATTACACCAAATTTGGCAAAAAGGTAGCCCTTGGTTCAGAAAGAGATCTTTTTTTTAAGTGGTGTAAATCCGTTCAGTAGTTTCTGAGAAATTAGAAAAAGAAAAAGTTTCGATATCTGAGCACCGAGAAGGGTTTGCGAACCCTCCCGGGCACGAGCTTCACTCTGATTGGCTGCCAACACTCCAAACCAGGAAGTGTTGGCAGCCATCTTGTGACTCAGTAACAGAGTCACCAGAAAAGAGTTTTAAAAAAAGGTGAAAAACAAGAAAATGGGGCTGGGTAGAAGTACCCTGACCCCCTAGGGCTGCTCAGGGGGTCCCACAAGGACCCCCAGGGCCCAAAAAAGCCTTTTTTTTTTTCTTAAACGGCAGACGTCGCGTTGGGGTCGCGAATCCTGCCGAGAAAATAAAAAAAATGAAGCACGGCCTCCCGTGCTTCGTTTTTGAAAGCCCCCGGGTGGGCCAGGTCCCGGGGGCACTCGCCAATTAATTTGTGGGGGCCCTCGGGGGCCCCCGTAGCCCCGGGGACCACCACCTCCCCGGGGCTATGTAAATAAAATGAGGGGGGCCGCGTGGCCCCCCTCGTGGAGCTGTCGGTGGCCCTGGGTCACCCCCCAGGGCCGGCTCCTGTAATGTCCCTGGGTGCCCACCTCCGGGACATTAATGTTTGCAATGACAACACGGCTCCCGCCCTGTGATTGCAAACACTACTTTGCTTCTTGGAAGCGAGAGCAGGAAACCTGCTCTCGCTTCCAAGAAGCAATGCAGTATTGGTTTTGGGCAAGGGGAGCTGCATTTTACCAGCTCCCCTTGTCCAAAATCAATGCCGGCTCCCGCATGAGGCGGGGAGCCGGCTGGGACCGTGGGGGTTTTGGGGCTCCCCTCACGGTCCCCAAGGGTATGCCTCGGGGGATGGGGTCCCCGAGGCAGAATTAAACAATTTAGAATAAAGGGCATTCTTTTTTTAAAATTTTGCGCGCTTGGAGGCGCAACTCCATTCTGTCCAGCGCGGCCCCCCAGTGTAAACTCGTTGGGTTCGCAAATCCAAATGAGAAATAAAAAAAAAAATCGAGGCGCTTCGTTTTCTTTAAGCCCCCGGGTGGGCCAGGTCCCGGGGGCAATTAGTTTTATAATTTGCGGGGGGACCGCCACCTCCCCGGGGCAATTGTAATTGATAGAGGGGGGCTCGCTGCCTCCCCCCCCCAAGCCCCGGGGACCACCACCTCCCCGGGGCTATGTAAATAAAGTGAGGGGGCCGCGTGGCCCTCCTCGTGAGCTGTCGGTGACCCTGGGGACCGCCACCCCCCAAGGCCGGCTCCTGTAATGTCCCGGGGTGCCCAGAAAGGAAAAACGAGCACAATCAGGGGCAGCAGCAGGGCACACAGACGGAGCTGTGTGGTGGGGGAGCGACCTACCAGTCAAGGTCAAGGTAAAAAAAAGCATATTTCTTATTGGTTAGAAAAAAATGTTGGAAAGGTACAGTAGAAAGGATAAGCTCATATTTTGGAAATGTCAACCACACCTGCTGTTTGCATTTGAAACATTGTGTGGTGTACTTGAAAATATGGTGAACTTGTGACCTGTGAGTTCAGTTGAGTGTTCCATGAACTGTTACTATGGAAACTGTGATTAAGCAGAATGGGGGTAGAGTTAAAAGTTGACTGTGGGATCAAAATGTGATTTTTTAATTTATAGAAAAGTAATATGTTATTACAGTGACATTTCCCAAGTCAGTGCTATCTTTAAAAGTGGTGTTTTAGAAAAAAATAGTGGTACATTTATGTGTGATATATTTTTGAACTCCCGTATAGATTCGCGGTCCCACCGCTTTGCTGCACGGTGGAGTCGTGACTCCTAAAAAAATCCAGAAGCAGTTTGGTTACTTTTAGAAGTCAGTTGGTAAGGGTTGATATGTTTAACCAATAGAAATGTGTTTTAGAATTTGAAATAATCTGGGAAGCAATGTGATTTGTTACTTACATGTATATGTGTGGAAAAAGAGAGGGAAACTTTGCCATTACTGGTTTCCCTTTGCTGAGAGCAGTGCGTTACATTGATTGTGTGCATAAGAAAATCCATTCTGAGTTTCTGATATTTCATATTCTACAAATCAATTTGGCAGGTGAGTTATACATTTGTAAGGTGTATTATGTGTTACCTTTATTTGTAAAGGAAAAAAATATTCATGAAATTTAATTTTTGAAATATATTATTAAATGTAGAGCTGTTTCTTATAGTTTGTTGTAATGTAGTTAACTGTTGTTTGAAGTAGAATTTGGAATATGGATTACTGATTATGGTAGTTTGATTTAGTGTGTGGATATGTATATTTGTACTATACCGCATATTTTTAGCTGTTCCTTTAAGTTTGGATGTGGACTCAGATAAATATTAAGGTGTGCATGGAGTTCTGTCTCATGGATGTTTCTACTTGTATTTGTATTTTCTTATGCCTTATACATTATATGGTGCTTGAAGTATAAGAAAGAGCTCTTGTTGCTTTTTTTGTAAGAGGGTCAAGAGTGTGAGTACTAGTAGAATGGATTAGATGCAGCACAAAGCTGTGCTTTGAAGGATGTACAAATAAGGTACTATTAATTAGGCTTCTTTTTTGTAGTTTGTACAAAAGTATAGTTGAATGATGCCGCATAATTTTAGAAAGAATGGGGAAGATGGTGCACAAATATGTGCTTTGAAAGATGCTTATATAAGGTGTTATTAATTAGGCTTCTTTTTTTCCAGTCTATAAAAAGGTATAGTTGAATGATACTGCGTAATTTTAGATAGATTTGTGAAGAAGGAGCACAAAAGTGTGCTTTCAAAGATGATCATACAAGGTGTTATTAATTAGGCTTCTTTTTCTACCCTGTAAAAAAGTATAGTTGAATGATGCCGCATAATTGTAGATTGAAAGGTGAAGATGGAGGCGCTACATATGCAGTGCTGTAATCACTCAGGCATTACTTCAGCAGTGATGCAATCACTTAGGCACTATCTGTGCACTTATGCAATCACTAAGGTATAACTCATGTAGTTATATAATCAACCAGGCACTACTGCTGCACTCCTTGAATCACGGAGGCACCACTTTTGTACTCTTGTAATCACTCAGCCAGTAGTCATGCTGTTATGCAATCACCCCAGAACTACATTTGCAGTCTTTTATTTACTCAGGCTCCACCTCAGTAGCCCTGCAATCACCCAAAAAGTACTCATGCACTTATAAAATCCCTCAGTCACTTGCTATGTAGTCATGTAAATTCCCAGACATTATCCCTGCAGTCATGCAGTCGCTGATGTGTTACCTATGTACTCCTTTATTCACCTGGAAGTGTTTCAATCACAAACACACTTTTCCTGTACTTATGTAATCACTCAGCCACTAGTCATGTAGTTTTAAATTCATCCAGTCACTACCTTTCCACACCAGTGAGGACTGAGGCAGTATCTTACTAGTTCAGTTAATCACCCAGGCGGTTCTGAAGAACTTATGAAATCACCCACTCGCTTGCTATCTACTTCAGTAATCCCCCAGATATTTCCCTTGCAGGCTAGGAATCACTCAGGGGTCTACTTACGTAGTACCCCCTACAGTTATGCAATGATGCAGGCTGTTGCTGTGTAGTCATCTCATTACCTATACACTACCCTTGCAGTCTTCAAATCACACATGCGTTTCTGCTGCATTTAGGTATTCACCTAGGCAGCACTCAATGACTGATGAATCCCTTCAACTGCTATTTATACAGTTATGCATGCACTGGATGTGTATGTTTGCACACATGAAATTAGCCACTGACTTTTCATCTTGTCCTGTACTTACCCAGTGACTTACAGTTGACTTATGTAATAGTGTGCTGCTTTGTATTGGGCTAGGCCCAACTGTCATGCACTTATAAAAACACCCAAATACTCACCATGCAGTCTTACAGTGATGCAGGCGCTACATATGCAGTGCTGTAATCACTCAAGCATTACAAAAGCACTGATACAATCACTTAGGCACTATCTGTGCACTTATGCAATCACTAAGGTATAACTCATGTAGTTATATAATCACCCAGACACTACTGGTGCTCTCCTTGAATCACGAAGGTACCACTTTTGTACTCTTGTAATCACTCAGCAAGTAGTCATGCTGTTATGCAATCACCCCTGAACTACATTTGCAGTCTTTATTTACTCACGCTCCACTTCAGTAACCCTGCAATCACCCAAAAAGTACTCATGCACTTATAAAATCAGTTATGCAATGATGTAGGCTGTTGCTGTGTAGTCATCTCATTACCTATACACTACCCTTGCAGTCTTCAAATCACACATGCGTTTCTGCTGCATTTAGGTATTCACCTAGGCAGTACTCACTGGATGTGTATGTTTGCACTCATAAAATTAGCCACTCACTTTTCAGCTTGTCCTGTACTTACTCAGTGACTTAGAGTTGACTTATGTAATATTGTGCTGCTTTCTTTTGGAGTAGGCCCAACTGTCATGCACTTATAAAAACATCCAAATACTCACCATGCAGTCTTACAATGATGGAGGCGCTACATATGCAGTGCTGTAATCACTCAGGCATTACTTCAGCACGGATGCAATCATTAACACTCTATCTTTCTGCACCTCTCTTCTCTCACTGTGCCCACCTGTTCCTCCTTTCTGTACGTCTTTTGCCTGCTTCTGCAAATATCTTCCCTCTTTCTGCACCTCTGTTGGTTCTTTCTGCACTGATCTGCCTTCTTCCTGCACCTATGTTTTAATTTTTTTATCTCTCTTGCCTTTTATTGCACCCTTCTTACCTCTTTCTGCACCTCTCTTGCCTTACTGTGCTCACCTGTTTCCTCTTTCTGTACCTTATTTGCCTCTTTTTGCACCTCAGTTGATTCTTATGCACTACTGTAGCTTCTTTCTTTGACCTCTCTTGCAAATTTCTGCACCCCTCTCATACAGTTATAAAAATACCAAAGTAGTCGCCATGCAGTTTTACAATAATGCATGCACTAGATATGGAATGCTGTAATCATTCAGATATTGCTGTTGTATTTTTTTCTGTACCTCTTTTCACTTATTTCGCAGCTCAGGTGTAATTGTTACCATATTCAGAAAACCATAAATGCATTTCTTTGTAGCTTTTAAAATACAAAGTGTTTCTTTAGTAATAGATAAGTATATATGTATATAATTATTTTAATAATCTTAAATTATCTGTAAAATTCATTTTTACAGATATTCTGCATTTTTATTAAGAAAGAATAACCATGACAAGGAAAGCACAAAGGAAAAAACAACAAAGAAAACAGTACTATTTAAAGGAGAAAGAAAAGCACGAATTAGATGAACTACCACATGTGGTAAAAAAGAAAAAATCTTGTGGTAAGAGAACAAAGGAATTTATTAAAAGAATTTCAAGGGGAGGAAGGATTTTGGCAATGATGAAAATAGAAAGAATACTTGTAGAATGAAAAAGAATGAAATGAAAAAAAGACAAATTAATAGAAATTCAGGAAATGAGAAAAAAATCTATGTTGAAAGAAGAAAGAAACAATTTAATGAAATTAGGAAACGCATGTATAAAAGTAGAGTACTACAAAATTTGTTGAAACATGGCAACAAATATAAAAGAAGATCTGCATTTTATAAAAAGAAAAAAAAGATTGAAAGTATAGTCAAAAAGGCTTTTGAATTGAAAAGAAGATTGTTCATTTTAGTTTTAAAGAGAATGCGAACATTAGATAAACCAATGCATTCTATGAAGAACAAAACTAAAAGGAAAAGACTAATCAACAGAACTAACTTTTGTACATTTTGTTTTGGGTGAATGGAAGCATACTTCTAGTTCAGAACCTTTTTTTAATGAAGAGAGCTATTTTCAAAACAATACATTAGTTCACGCAGTTGATACCAGTGGTCGTGCTTATGAAGTGAAGAATGGTTGTGCAATTGACAAAGAAAAGATGGTTCCTAGAAATGTGGAAGAAGTGATAGCTGAAGAAGTTCAAGGGAGATGTACACAAGCTCCAGTGTATACATGGGATTGTAGTAGTATTTGTAGTATACGACAGGAGTCTATTGATATTTTATGAAATTTCTTACAACATTATACTAAAAAAAGTATTAAACAAAAGATTAAGATGTTGCAAGGACTATATCCTTGCAAAGTGAGAAAAAATACTGGCTTGCAAGGTCATTCTCTGGCTTGTCTTTCTAGAAAAGTGTGTCAAAGTGTTTTTCATCATTTGAGAATGTTAGCAGTACATCACTCTCAAATGCGGAAGTTAGTAAGAAGATTGTACTATGTAAAAGTCCTGCAAACAGTGCTCTTTGGCATGGGTCAGTATCAGATGTAAAAAATGTTTGTGATGAAATAGAGTTTCGTTACTTTGGTCCTGAACAAGAGTGTAGAGAAAGTGAGAGTTTGATAGGTATAGGTGTTGAAGAAGACGTGGAAGATAGTAGTACTGAGAAGTTTGAAGACGAAATTACGAAGTTTAAGGTCATTTGTTGTGAAAGACCAAACTGAGGGGCCGATTCCGATCTCGGTCGGAGGCGCACCCAATACCATTCGGTCGGGAAAAAAGCCATGCGAAAGCCTGTTTCCCGACCGAACCGTACGCGGGTCCGGCCGAGCGAGTACGATGCGAATTCGCCGACCGACTCGTCCGGGCGACCCGACCGCTCCGACCGACTCGTACCCGGATCGTACCGCTCCGACCGACTCGCTCGGACCCGATTCGCACCGCGCAATGGAGACGTTTTCCGGCCGGGTAAGTACGATGCGCACCTCGACCGCTCCGACCGACTCGCGCCGTCCGACTCGAACTCGCTGTCGGAGCCGTACTTTGGGGGTCCGTGTCGGACCCCCTGTACGCGTACCCGTGCGAGGCGCACACAGGGGGACCCATGGGTCCCCCTACCTGTGCGTGTATGCCGCGGAGCGCTCGCGGCGCGTACTCGCTGTAGGGCGCGCCTTGTCCGCCTCGCACCCATTGAGGCAATGGGAGCCCGCGTACGCGTTGTACGACCGGCTCCCATTGAGTTCAATGGGAGTCCGACCGACTCGTGTCCGATAACATACGGACGCATCGTACTCGTTCGGTCGGACTGCACGGGTCCGATTCGGTCGGAAATCTCTCCGGGTCCGGCTCGGTCGGAGAAATTTCCGGCCCGAATCGGAATCGACCCCTATGTGTGTATTTGTTGTCGACAGACTCACTATAGAAAACAAACTAGGAATGTTGATCTGTACTTAAAAAGTGAAAAAGAAAACAATGATAAGTGGAAGGAATTTGGTGCTTATTTGTTGGTGGAAGATTGCTTTGAGTTGGGTAATGATCAACGTATTTGTCTATATTGTTATACCAAATTAGAGGAGAACAAAATGCCAGCTAGAGCTGTACATAATAACCTAGAGTTGGTAGCTATTCCTCCAGAACTGGTAGATTTAAACACTTATGAGTCCATTCTGATTCAATCTGTGCACCCGTTTCAGGCTATTGTTCGTATGGAGCCTAAAACAGGTAAGTTGCCTCCATCAGATTTACAAAGAGACTTAAAAGGAAGAGTTGTGTATTTACCTTTAGATTTAAAGAAAAATATTGAAACTATTGGTGTAGACAGAGAGGAAACTGAACCTGTAGTTATTCTAGTTAATGGTGTTCCTACGAAGAGTCGGAAAATATGGCAAGAATTAGTAGATGTCAGCAAAGTGCAAAAGGCTACGTTATATCTCACAAAAACAATGTTTACTACAAAAATGTGTATGTGGAAGAAGAAGAAATAGTTTTAGGAGATGATAGCGAAATTTCAAATGGCCAAATTGAAAAAGTGGACATCTCCAAAAGTGAACAAATTTATGAACATTATAGTGTACATCCTTTACATTCAAAGGAAGTGATTGGAAATACTATTGAATTATCTCAAATGAAGAAAGCGAAGGGAACTCCCATGAGTGTTTGGGAAAAAAGTTTGGAAGCTCGTTGTTTTCCACAGCTGTTCCCCACTGGAAAAGGTGGACGATATGACGAACGACCAGTACAGATTCCAGCATCAGAATATCGTACAACAAGATTGTACTCAGAAGATCCAAGATTTCGTCAATGTATTCCATATATATTTCATCTTTTGTTTGAAAGTGACTTGTCTGGACTTTCATATGCAGTGAACCACATATTAAAAACAGGAGTTCATCTTCAACATGTTTCTGCAAAGGAATTCATGGAGAAAGTACAACAGAGGGACGATCATTTAGAATCTCAATTGATTAATTTGATGGCGTGTCAACGTGGTACTAATGAGTATTGGTATCGTCGTCATGGAGAACTTAAATGTATGTTAAGGAACTTAGGAACCCCTACATGGTTTGTTACGCTAAGCTGTGCTGAATACGCATGGGACGATTTACTTGAATTTCTTCGAGAAGCAAATTCAAATATTAAAAACATTGAATTCAAGACAGCTGGAGAACTGTCTTCCTTGGATCCTGGTAATGTGTGCAGATATTTTAATCATAGATTTCAAGCTATGATGTCTTTTATCTGCAATAAAAACAACCTACCTCTTGGAGAAGTTATTGATTTCTTTTGGAGAAAGGAGTACCAAGCTAGAGGTGCTCCTCATATACATATGCTTTTATGGATCAAGGATGCACCTAAATTTGGAACTGATTCTGATGAGACTGTTTTATCTTTTATTGAAGACTATGTAACATGTGCAATTCCAAAAACAGGAGAAGAAAATACCTTACGACAACAAGTTTTACGGTTTCAAAATCATCGATGTGGCAAATACTGTCGACGGAAATACAAGTCAAAAGAAAAGTTTTATACAAAATGTCATTTTGGATTTCCACGTCCAGTAATTTCCAAAGGAAGAGTCAACAGTTTCATGTCAGCAGTGAGGCATACTATCACTAGAAAATCTCCCAAAAATACTTACAATTTAAAAAGAAATGAACAATCAAAGTATATTAATGATTACAATCCAGTGATTTTGTCGATGTGGAATGCAAATATGGATATCCAGTATGTTGCAGATAATTCCATTGCTGTTGCTCGGTATGTTACGTCATACATAACAAAATCAGAAAAGACGGAGTTGAAAGAAATGTGGGAAGAAATTTCACAAGAGAAGAATCTTAGTAACAAATTGTACAGCTTTAGTTTGAAGATGCTGTCCCATCGAGAGATTGGATCCTACGAATGTTCGGATCGGTTGAGCTCTGCAAGTTTATATTCAAAGTCAAGAGGAATCATTTGGGTTAGTCTAGGTCTTGCTGCAACACGAAATCGAGTTTTGAAATCTGTACAAGAAATTGAATATTTAGCATTAAATGAACCGGAAAGCACAGATATTGTTAAAACAAACATGTTGGATACATACTATCCTAAAAGAAGTCCCTATCTTGAAAACATATGTCTCTATGAAGTACTACAATACTACAGCTTTAAAAGAAATATTACAGAGAACATAAATGAAGAGAAATATGCAGTGATTGGTTCTGATGGATGTTTGGTGAAACATAGTAAAGGAAATCTCATTAATCACAGGAAACTGAGTTGCGATACTCCAGATAAAAGGGAATTTTACTATTTAGCACTTTTGCAACTCTTCAAGCCTTGGCGTACTGAAATGGAATTACTTGGAGATTTTCAGTGCTATGAAGATTCTTTTAATGCATGTAAAGATAGCATTGAATGCACAGTTTTTCAAAATTATCTACAAATGTTAAATGAAGAGATTCAACAAGAAGCTACTATTGCAGCTGAGATTGCTAGAGACAGTTCTCAAGAGACAGTCAAAGTTCTGCTCCACTGAGTCAAGATCCACTAGGAGAACCAATTCTTGAAAATGAAGCAGCAATTGCTATGAGTGAAGTAGAAACGGCAATGCATCAAGCTCAACAGGATATTATGGAGTTGGGAAACTAGGAAGAGCAACTAAATATTGAACAAAAAGAAATATATCAGCAAGTTGCACAACAGATCGATCATGGTTTACTTCATGAAAATAAAGAATGCACCTGCACATCATTTAAACCTATTCGAATGTATATCAGTGGTCAAGCTGGTACAGGAAAAAGTTTCTTAATTAAAGTTTTAACCAGTTATTTACAGAAAACAAGTGAATCACATTTATCTTGTGTTGTAACCGCTCCAACTGGGTTAGCAGCACACAACATTAAAGGGATTACATTACATAGTTTACTAATGCTACCTCTTGAACATGAAAACAAGTTGGAATATCACAAGCTTTCTGGAGAAGCTTGTTTTGAAGTTTCAAGAGTACTAAAGAAAATGAAACTTCTGATAATTGATGAGGTGAGCATGGTCTCAAACTTAATGCTTGCCTTTGTACATTTACAAATGCAGCAAATTTTAAAAACAGATTATGATGTGTTATTTGGAGGAAAACATGTGATTGTTTTCGGTGATCTACTGCAACTTACTCCTGTAAAAGGGGAACCAGTTTTTAAAACACTTGTGCATGAAGACACCAGGAAATCTTTGGGAAGTATTGGAAATGTCAACATTTGGTCATATTTTGAATACAAAGAACTTATTAAAAATATGCGACAGGCAAGTGATGAAGATTATGGAAGCATTCTCCAAGATATAAGAATTGGTGTATTGGTGTAAGAATTGGTGTATTGAAGAAGCTTTGCAAAGTCGGCTACTTACAAAGTTGTTTCCAAATGAAAATGTTGCTCCAGAAATAATATACAAAAAAATTGGAGAAAAGAAATCTATAATCTGCCTCATGCCAACACTGCGAGAGTGTTCTACATTCAATGAAGAACTTTTAAAACTGGAAAAACAACAAATAATAAAAATGGAAGCCATTGATGAAATAGAACACGAAGGAATTACTATTATTTTGTCAGAAAAATTAAAAACAAAATTGGATTCTTTGGAAAAATCTATATCTAAGACTGCTGGTTTAGAAAAGAATTTATATGTATGTGAAAACTGTCGGGTAATTTTACGGCGTAATTTGGATGTGGAAAAAGGTTTAGTAAAGGGAGCAATGGGAAAAGTTGTTGATTTTGTTAATTATACAAATAGAGATGGAATTGAATTTTTGAAGATTAAATTTGATCAGATTGAAGAGGTAAAACAGATTGGATGTTGTGCTGTTCGTTTTTGCTTGTTAAAGACTTGTATGTTCGTAGAAAACAGTTTCCTCTTTCTTTGGCATATGCGGTGACCATTCATAAATCTCAAGGTTTAAGTGTAGACAGTGCTTTGGTAAACATTGGAAGTACTGTGTTTAAAGAGGGTATGGCTTATGTTACATTGTTCCGAGTCAGAACTTTATCTGGATTGTATTTGATTGATTTTGATGAGAGAAAGATTAGTGCAGATGCAAATTGTGTAAGAGAGTATAATCGGTTAAGAAGACTGTATGCTCCCAACTTAGGTGAATATCCTGTATATGAAAAGCATGTAGTATGTTGAAAACGAACATATGAGAAACTCTGTAGTGAGGTTGGAAAGAAGAAAAAAAATCAAGAGAATGTTGAGGTTCCAAACAAAAAGAAAAAGGACACTGTTGAAGATATTGTAGGATATCAGTTAGAAAATAGTTCAGGTATGAACTGCAATGCTAATGTAGTTGTGAACGTCATATTTTTTCTAGAAAATCTTCAACAACAAATTATGGAGAATCGAGAAAAAAGGTTTTGTTCTTTGTTACATTCTATTTATGAAAACTTGACAACCGATAAAACTAAAATCCAAAGTGCTTCTGGCATTCGGAATCTTCTGGATATATGTTCTGGTTAATCACAATTTACACTCAGGGGCCGATTCCGATCTCGGTCGGAGGCGCACCCAATACCATTCGGTCTGGAAAAAAGCCATGCGAATGCCTGTTTCCCGACCGATCCGTACATCATTCCGAACGAGTAAGTACGATGCGCACAACAGCATAGAATCCAGCCGAGTCGTACTCACCCAATCCAGGTCCTGTTCTCCGACCGAGGCGAATCCGGAAACGCCGAATCGAGTCGCACGGAAGGGAAAATGCAGCCCCGTCCGGCCGGACAAGTACGATGCGCTTTCCGTACGCGCCGAACCCGTCTCTACGTCCGGCACGTCAAAGATTCCGGGAGAGGCGCACATAAGCTCCGATTCGCGCCACAACACGATCCACGGCTACGAGGCGAACACGCCAGCGACGAGGACGACGCGAAGCAACGAGAAAGACGAACGAGACGAACCAACCATGAATCCCTTCGTTCCGATCCTACCAATATTCTACATTTACTACCGGAACAGGCACGGACGCGTACGGCGCAGAAGGTAAGTCAGACACCAACCACAAAAACATACAACACGTACACGACACATCACACACACACAGAGGGATGCAGAATTTACTTACACCAGCAACAGCAGCACCATAGGGGCGGGATGCCCATCACCAATGCCACATATGCACACAGGGGCCTGGATGCGCACCACCACTACCACCCCTACCCAGGGGGGCTGGATGCCTACCACTACTACCACCCTTAGCCAGGGGGTGCCAGATGCCCACCACTACTACCACCCTTACCCAGGGGGCTGGATGCCTACCACTACTACCACCCTTAGCCTGTGGGGCTGGATGCCTACCACTACTACCACCCTTAGCCATGGGGGTGCCAGATGCCTACCACTACTACCACCCTTACCCAGGGGGTGCCACATGCCTACCACTACTACCACCCTTAGCCAGGGGGGCTGGATGCCTACCACTACTACAACCCTTAGCCAGGGGGGTGCCAGATGCCCACCACTACTACCACCCTTACCCAGGGGTACCACATGCCCACCACCACTACCACCCTTACCCAGGGGGCTGGATGCCTACCACTACTACCACCCTTAGCCATGGGGGTGCCAGATGCCTACCACTACTACCACCCTTAGCCAGGGGGCTGGATGCCTACCACTACTACCACCCTTAGCCATGGGGGTGCCAGATGCCTTCCACTACTACCACCCTTAGCCAGGGGGGCTGGATGCCTACCACAACTACCACCCTTACCCAGGGGGGATGGATGCCTACCACTACTCCCACCCTTACCCAGGGGGGATGGATGCCTACCACTACTACCACCCTTAGCCTGTGGGGCTGGATGCCTACCACTACTACCACCCTTAGCCAGGGGGGCTGGATGCCTACCACAACTACCACCCTTAGCCAGGGGGGCTGGATGCCTACCACTACTACCACCCTTAGCCAGGGGTGCCAGATGCCCACCACTACTACCACCCTTACCCAGGGGGTACCACATGCCCACCACCACTACCACCCTTACCCAGGGGGGGCTGGATGCCTACCACTACTACCACCCTTAGCCATGGGGGTGCCAGATGCCCACCACCACTACCACCCTTACCCAGGGGGGCTGGATGCCTACCACTACTACCACCCTTAGCCAGGGGGCTGGATGCCTACCACTACTACCACCCTTAGCCAGGGGGTGCCAGATGCCCACCACTACTACCACCCTTAGCCAGGGGGCTGGATGCCTACCACAACTACCACCCTTACCCAGGGGGGCTGGATGCCTACCACTACTACCACCCTTAGCCTGTGGGGCTGGATGCCTACCACTACTACCACCCTTAGCCAGGGGGCTGGATGCCTACCACAACTACCACCCTTAGCCAGGGGGCTGGATGCCTACCACTACTACCACCCTTAGCCATGGGGGTGCCAGATGCCTACCACTACTACCACCCTTAGCCAGGGGGCTGGATGCCTACCACTACTACCACCCTTAGCCACGGGGTGCCAGATGCCTACCACTACTACCACCCTTAGCCAGGAGGCTGGATGCCTACCACTACTACCACCCTTAGCCATGGGGGTGCCAGATGCCCACCACTACTACCACCCTTACCCAGGGGGGGCTGGATGCCTACCACTACTACCACCCTTAGCCAGGGGGGTGCCAGATGCCCACCACTAATACCACCCTTAGCCAGGGGGCTGGATGCCTACCACAACTACCACCCTTACCCAGGGGGGCTGGATGCCTACCACTACTACCACCCTTAGCCAGGGGCTGGATGCCTACCACAACTACCACCCTTAGCCAGGGGGCTGGATGCCTACCACTACTACCACCCTTAGCCATGGGGGTGCCAGATGCCTACCACTACTACCACCCTTAGCCAGGGGGCTGGATGCCTACCACTACTACCACCCTTAGCCATGGGGGTGCCAGATGCCTACCACTACTACCACCCTTAGCCAGGGGGCTGGATGCCTACCACTACTACCACCCTTAGCCATGGGGGTGCCAAATGCCCACCACTACTACCACCCTTACCCAGGGGGGGCTGGATGCCTACCACTACTACCACCCTTAGCCATGGGGGTGCCAGATGCCTACCACTACTACCACCCTTAGCCAGGGGGGCTGGATGCCTACCACAACTACCACCCTTACCCAGGGGGTGCCAGATGCCTACCACTACTACCACCTCTACCCATGGGGGTTTGGATGCCTGTCACTACTACCACCTCTACCCATGGGGGGCTGGATGCCTACCACCAACACCACCCCCACTCATAGGATGGACAATGCATGACACAACCAGCACACCACAACCTAGGGAATGCAAGAAAAAGACATCCCCCCAACACCATGACAAGCGTGTGTAGACTGTGTCAAATGCCTACAACACTGAACATGACTTTGAACATACAATGTGACCCCCTATCACATGTGCCACACATATATGTGTGTGGCCCCCACAATGCAAGCAGGCCATGACCATTGTGGCAATGGGGTCCAAAACCCCATCATCACAGTGACCAAAATGTAAGTGTGGGGTCCATAGCTGAAGCACATTTTGAACATTGTGGCAATGGGGTCCAAACCCCCATCATCACAGTGACCAAAATATAAGTGTGGGGTCCATAGCTGAAGCACATTTTGAACATTGTGGCAATGGGGTCCAAACCCCATCATCACAGTGACCAAAAGGTAAGTGTGGGGTCCATAGCTGAAGCACATTTTGAACATTGTGGCAATGGGGTCCAAACCCCCATCATCACAGTGACCAAAAGGTAAGTGTGGGGTCCATAGCTGAAGCACATTTTGAACATTGTGGCAATGGGGTCCAAACCCCCATCATCACAGTGACCAAAAGGTAAGTGTGGGGCCCATAGCTGAAGCACATTCAGAACATTGTGGCAATGGGGTCCAAACCCCTATCATCACAGTGACCAAAATGTAAGTGTGGGGTCCATAGCTGAAGCACATTTTGAACATTGTGGCAATGGGGTCCAAACCCCATCATCACAGTGACCAAAATGTAAGTGTGGGGGCCATAGCTGAAGCACATTTTGAACATTGTGGCAATGGGGTCCAAACCCCCATCATCACTGTGACCAAAATGCAAGTGTTGACAAAGAAAAAGCTGCAACTGCCAAACTGCATGGATGATTCCTGGTCACAGAACATAAAACACATCAGTGGCAAAGTAGTGCATGTGTCCCATTGCAACATAGATTGGGGGAGGCAAATACTGCAGTGCAAATAAGACATACCTTTGGCCATGTGCAGACAAACAACACCCATGGGGGCTGACACTGTCAACATTCATCAATGACACAATGACAGAAGTGACCATCAGAATGCAGACCCACATATTTGCACCAATGGGCACACAAATGCAGATACCCTGTGGAGACTGTAGATGTGAGGTGAACAGATACCATACCATGGCAGCAATGGGACACACAAACCATGATCATTGTGCTGACCGATGACCTAGGAGTCCCAGGGACAGCAGGGGAAACCCACCAAACAACATACAGCCAATGGCACACCTAAGATATGCCAATGCAGTGGTGCAGATGCACAAACACAAACAGGCAGACCCACACTGCACATCAAACACAACAGGTGAGGGGGGTGCCAGTGTCCCCAGGCAACCACACAACACATGAGGAGGCCTGAATACCAATTACACAGATGTGCATACAGTGCCACACAAAGGTAACTCATGGATCCAAATCCCCTATGTGGGCAATCAGGCATTGTCAGATGAGAGGGAGCACAAATCACACATGTCACACAAGCATGTAGGAACAGCAACTGACACAGCCAGACACAGACACACCACAGCACTACCCCCAAGGCCCCCACAATGTGGTGACCCTGGGCTGCATTACAATCCCACTGTGATGACAAAGCTAAATGTCGTTCACACTGTGAACCACAGTCATGTGTCCTGAGCAACAAACTACCATCACACCTACACAAGCACAAATCAATCAGCACGGCCAGTAAGCCAAGGCCAACATAGAGGCAGGGGTCTAGCCGGGCAACAACTCTCATCTGCACACACTCAACACCACACACCTCGACCTCCAACAATGTGCAGCAGTGAAGCACACATGCACTGGTGACATTGCACATGCACCCATGACAATCCCAGGGTGGTGGGTGGGAACCAAGGTGCAGAAACACATCACACATGGCCACTCAACAAGACTCCTGAATGTCTCACACACTGCACACTACGCTGTACATGGACATGACGGCAATACCACACCAACCAATGGGATCCCAGCCACAGTCACACACCAATGAAGAAGCCAAGGTCACCCACAAAGAACACACATAGACAACTACCAACATTGCAGCCCGGACCCTGAGGAGTGCCAGCAGTCACACACACAACGTGTCACAATCACTGAAAGATAACACAAACTGGAAATCACATGACAGGTGTAAACAACAAGTGCCAAGGGGAAACCTGACTGTGACCCATCTGCGTCTGCACACAAACTCAGCCCTGACAGCAAACACACCTATGGGTGACACCCTGATGACCAGTAATGTGCCATGCACCCACATCACAGAGAACCCAGGGAGAAGACTTTGCGGGAACATAGGTCAACTCAGCAAGCATCACAAACAGGTACAACACTAGGGATCCCAGCATGCACAGCAAAACGGAAGTGAACACACAGACATGCTCATACAACACACACCTTGGGCGCAGGCAATGTCACAGGAGTACACACTGCCATGAGGGGACTCCACTCCTGTGTGAGGAAAGCTGTGCCATATGTTGCCTCAGTAGGGCCCCATCATGTCAGCTGAGCACTTGGTCACACAATCAACAATTAGCACCAAATGAAGGCTCCCGTCACATCAGCCTGGTCATGGGAGTGCCAACGAAATCATCAGCACAGATCCAACACACTTGTATAGCAATGTTGCACTGACAACACAGATGAGTCCTTCCCCATTGATGCCCAAACCTGCATGTCCAGTGGAGATGGCCACACGGTCAGGGAAGTAGACGAATTGAACAATGGCAGGCACAACAGATGTGCAGGGGTGGAAGCCACAGATGTGAAATTGCTAATGTAAGTAGGAAATCCCATTGCCAAATATTGAACACATGACACCCTCAGATGCTGCTAAGAATGACATGGATACACCACAGGATAGGACACATTCCCCCTGGACCACATGTGTTCCTGCACAGTAACACTTCATTATCATGAGATCAAATATCACCATCACTGCAGCAAGGGCATGGTTAGCATCATCAACAACATGTACATCAGAAGCATAAGCACTAGAGAACAGAAAGTTGCTTTATTCAGCATATGTGTGTCCAAAAACTCAGAGAACAGTAATGCTCCAACAAAGGCCAATGGCCAGTCCATCAAGTAAGTCAATACAGGGTGACAGTGGCAGATGTCACCCTACGCATGCCTGCACTGCACAAAACCAGGGACAATCCACTAGGAGGGGCAACCGGGGGGCAGGCCAGGCACCGCAGGGACAGGATCAAGGCTCACCAGGAGGAGGCAGGGAAGGGGTGGTGGGTGCTGGAGAGCCACTGACAACTGCAGTGGAGGTGTCTGACATGGTGTGTGCCGGCACAACTGGGGGCATGACTCAGATGTTGTGGGTGCCGGCACGACTGCAGTGGACCCTGCAGATGGAGTGGACAGGTCCACCACTGCAGTGCCCAAGTCAGACAGGGTGGTAGTGGACTCCACTGCAGTGCCTACCTCCATGGGAGGAGAATGGGGAACAGGCAAGGTGGGCTGGACAGAGGGGAGGACACCCTCACCACATCAGTGGCACAGACAAGCGCAGCGGGGGGTGTGGTGCCGGGAGAGCAAGTGGCAGGGGGAGAAGGCCGGATCCTCTTGGGGATGGTATATCTGTGGGTGGGGGAACCTGGGGCAGGGTGTGGTGGGGGCACCTGTGGAGTGGGGGCCTGAGGGATGGAGGAAGGAGACCTGGTGCCTGAGCTGCAGGGCGGCGGTGGGGTCTTGCTCTTACGACTCCGGGGGACTTGCGGGTGGGGGCCTCAGTCTGTCTGCGCCTGGGGGAGGGTGTCCGGGGGCGAAGGGCACTCTGCTCCATGTGGGTGGGCTTCCTCTTCCCCCTGGATGCTGGAGCAGCTGGATCGTAGGGGATGAGGCCGAGGTCACAGAGGAAGAGCCGCTGTGACTTTGGGGTTGCAGGTGAGGCAAGGGAGGGTGCTTTGGAGGGAGAGGCAACTGAGGACTGCGCAGTGCTTGTGGATGCGTGTGTGTGTTCCAGGGCCCCATCCCCTGTGAGTCTGGTTTCAGTCCCCTGACTGTGCGTGCGTGTGCGTTTTGTTTGTGGCGTGTGTGTCTGTGTGCTGGACGTGTGTGTGCTGGTGTGTGCCTGTGTGTGTGTGCTTGGGACGGGTAAGGTGCTGGGGAGTGTGGATGGAGCAGAGGCAGGAGGGGTGAGGGACTGTATGAGGAGGTACACTGCTGCCGTCAGGGAGGAGTCCATGGACCTATTGCCCCTCTGTAGGTCAGACATGCCCGATGAGATGCCCTCCATGAACGACACCAGCTGAGTCAACAGAGCGGTGTGCGCATGGAGGACACTCAGCATGGCTGTCTGCCCTACATGGAGCTGGCAAAGGAGGTACACAGACTCCTCACTCAGGGCAGCAGGGGACACAGGGGCAGGGGGTGCGGTGCCTGGCCCGAAGGAGACACGCTCCCGAACATGGGAGCCTCCACGGACCTGGGGAATGGGAGCCGATGGGAGGGCGGTGGTGGTGCTGGTGGTGGCGGGGACAGCAACACTAGCTGGGGTGTGGTGGCTGCTGACACCCGCCTCCATAAGGGAGTCATCCTCCGAGCCGCTGTGGTCCTCAGCTGAGGTGGATGCTGCTGAGGACTCCTCGGTGTGGCTCCCCTCGCCCTCCGTGCCACTGGGTCCCTCCGACCACTCCTCGGCTGCTGACCCAGTCTGGCTCTCCGGCTCCTCCTGGTCTGTGGAGCTGTCCCCTTCCGTGGCCGTGGATGTATCTGCAAACAATGGGGAAACAGACAGACATCAGTCACCTGCACCAAACGCACACACCACTGTGAGCACAGCACATTACAGAGCAAGCCCTGGCATCATTAGTTGAACATTGCTAAAAGTGCCCTAACTGAACAGGAGAAGCCAATTGTCAGTCTGATGCCAACCATGGCACTCACATCCCACATGGCCTTGCACCCATCTGTCTGGTGTCTGTTGGATAGCAACACCCCAGTGTGGACACATGCACCACCTACACAGTAGTTGGACAGTGCAGAGGACACGGTGTAGCATGTGGACATGCACACATCACAACTCTTCCCACTGAGTCAGTACAGGTTTCCGGATGAAAGGGATGCCCAGAGTCAAATAGGAAATGCATGTGATGCATACCAGCGACAGACACCATGATGCACCCATGTCCTGATAGCCATCGCCACAATGGTGTGCATGTAGCACATGTCACTCCCCTGCAGGATCACCAATAAGTAGACACATGCCATGGCGGAGGCATGACTGCTAAGTCATACATCACTGTCTCAGTGATGTATGACTTGGCAGCCAGACAACAACACTCTGCACTGTGTCACAATAGTAGGTCATGGGGAATGCAAGTCCTGGAGCTGCACAAGTGCACATGTACATCCCCCACACAACACATCATCTTAACCCTCATCTGTCCAGGTCATACCGATTGGACATATGGGAGACCTGTGACACTACTCTCTGAACCTGAGCCCCTCACAATCTGCTGTGAATGGGAAACAGCTGCCTGAACTTCACATTCGCATACCCCAGTCTGCATGGGCAGCTGATCAAACACCTATGTGACACACAAGTATCGTCTCCTATGGTCACATCTCCAGTGGCAAGCTGAGCCCCTACCGAGAAACACCCCAGCAGTTCTGGCAACAAATCCACAGCACACTGACACAGAGGCAGACACCTGAGGGGTCAAATCACTGCGCACAACGTGTCAGCTGATACACGGGAGTGGGAGTACAGGTGTATTGGATGGGCTGGAGTAGGCATGACTGTCCTGCCCCACATGAATGAGGGATGAGCCCTGGACAGTGGATATCTGGCTATGTATGTGTGACACACGTAATCTGCACACTCCTGGGGCCCAAACATTGTTCCCACCCGCTGCATGGGTGTGTGCCAGATACCCCAGGCACATGTGGTGGCTCAGCTCAGCAAGTGGACCGCATATCAAAGCAACACGCAGATTACATGTCCGAACACAGGCATTGTGTGAACAATGGACCCACCCATGATGCCCACAACAGAGTTAGGGAAACAGATGCTGTCCCCCACCTTGAGTGAAGCAAACTGCAAGGACACAGTCCCAAGTGACACAATTCCCTGAATGTAAGGGCCACACCTGGGTATCAGATGAGAAGTGGGCAGTGCACAATGAGGGACATGGCTCCTGGACAACATGACTGCTGTACTGTGGCAGTTTAACCAGGCCAGAGGAGGGCACATAGCATGTAATACAGAGTTCACAGTGCAGTCTTTGACTCACCCCCTCCTTGCTGCTGTCTGGCCTTCAGCTGCCCATCCAGGTCTGGAAACACCACCACCAGGATCTGGAGCATGTGGGGGTCAGGGTCCGTGTTCCGACCCTCCTGCGAGGAGGCGACAGCTTCAGCTGGACCCGTGCAATCCTCCGGGTCCAGCCCCGAAGGGCCTGCCACCTCTTCTGGCAGTTGCGGATCCGGCGCTTGTAGACCCCCACGGACCGGACAGCCCGGACGATGTCCTTCCAGATCTCCTGCTTCCGATGGGCATTAACCTGTGAGGATGACAAAGTGAAAAGGCCATTACTACACATGCAACATATCCGTGCATGACACAGTTGTATATACATGTCTCAATCACAGGGGCACATGATGTACACAGGCAGTGCAACGCTGCCCATGGACAGTTTGCCAGAAGTCACTACATGGTATCATTGCATGGGAAGTAAAACCTTGTTCAAATGCACTGTCACTGCACCATACCTGTCCAGTGCATGTCACTACACACTATGGGGGTGACAACTACTCAGTGAGCCTGCTAGCCAGTGGCGTGCAGACTTTCAGCCTTGCTAGTCAGACAAAATGCACATTCAGAAAGGCAGTGCACAGAACACTCACCTGCTCCCCTGGTGTCCCATACAGCTTGCAGTACTGTGGAAGTAGGCTGTCCAGCAGGGCCTGGTTCTCCTCAAGGCTGAAGGCTGGGGCTCTCTCCACAGTACGTGCCATTGCAGGGTCCAGAGGGGGCAGAGACAGCAGCAATGCAGTGGCAGATGTCGTCCTGGAGCATGTAGTGCAGGCAAGTGAGCTCTCAGGGGAACAGCCAGCAATATATATGTGCTGCAGAGGCAGATACTGTCCCATGTGTCCAAAGTGATAGGTCCAAGTTGTTTGCATCTTCTGAATCTGGCCAATCCATGGAATAGCAGCACCAATACACGCCCACAGCATCCTTCAAATCTTCGACTTCATGACATACATGATTTTGCAACATTGTTGTGGGTGACCAACTGAATTTCCAGCAACCGACTCGTTCGAATTTCGAAAACGCGTCCGTTGCCAGGCTAGGCCATTGACAATGGGTGCGCACCGATCGGTCCATTGCGGTTCAACGTGTACAGGGGTACAACGCGTACCCGCACACATTGAATGCAATGGGCCAGCCGGGTGCACCGATCGGTCCATTGCTGTTCAACGCGTACAGGGGTACAACGCGTACCCGCACACATTGAATGCAATGGGCCGGCCGGGTGCACCGATCGGTCCATTGCGGTACAACGCGTACAGGGGTACAACGCGTACCCGCACACATTGAATGCAATGGGCTGGCCGGGTGCACCGATCGGTCCATTGCGGTACAACGCGTACAGGGGTACAACGCGTACCCGCACACATTAAATGCAATGGGCCGGCCGGGTGCACCGATCGGTCCATTGTGGTACAACGCATACAGGGGTACAACGCGTACCCGCACACATTGAATGCAATGGGCCGGCCGGGTGCACCGATCGGTCCATTGCTGTTCAACGTGTACAGGGGTACAACGCGTAACCGCACACATTGAATGCAATGGGCCGGCCGGGTGCAACGATCGGTCCATTGCTGTTCAACGCGTACAGGGGTACAACGCGTACCCGCACACATTGAATGCAATGGGCCGGCCGGGTGCACCGATCGGTCCATTGCGGTACAACGCGTACAGGGGTACAACGCGTACCCGCACACATTGAATGCAATGGGCCGGCCGGGCACACCGATCGGTCCATTGCTGTTCAACGCGTACAGGGGTACAACGCGTACCCGCACACATTGGATGCAATGGGCCGGCCGGGCACACCGATCGGTCCATTGCTGTTCAACGCATCCCTGTACAAGTGACTGGCATATGTCACCATGCCTGTCTCAGATGAACATATGCCAGCCACAAATAGCTCCCAGGGAGTGAGGGGCACACCTACAACACCACAGCCTGTCCAAACTGTATCATAAGGCATGTAAGGCTGCATTTCCTATTGTGTGTATGTTGGTGTACATGTTGTCCTGTGGGTGTCACCTGGGGGCAGCCACCCCCAGGCTGTGCACGTGTTCATGGGGACAGGATCCTGGGTGTTACGTGTACATGACCACTGTGATGTGCAACTGTTAATATCTGAGCATGTGCCATGGTCACATTTCACGGTGGTGTATGTGTATGTCATGTCACATACCCCGTGAGTCCCATGTGGGACGGTATGTTTGAGCCAGGGTGACCCAGTGGCACAATAGTGATGGTCCTCCACAGTCTGTGTGCATGTAGTGTTTACAATGTCTCTGATTTCATGTGCACAATGGGAGACAGTCTCCACATCCACGTTGTGTGTGCATGGACTTTGATGTTGTGCGTGTGTGTGTCACAGACGTCCATGTCTGTCCTGCAGAGGCAAGTGGAACCACTACCTGTGGGGGTCATGGTTGTTTTGCTGTGGTGTATACATGATACTCCATGTAATGCCAGTGTCCATGTGACAATACAGGGTCCCTGGGAATGTACCTGTCGTTGAGCTGTGATGCCTGGGGCACATCTGTCCTCACATGTCACTGTGGGGGGTGATTGTGACATGGCAGCAGGAGATGGGAACTGTGACACGGCCTCATGATATCCAATGGGCCAACCTGGGACTTATTGATGCCACTTGTTGAACCGTGATGACAGATGTTGGCCATGTATGTACCATACATGTCCTTACGGAACTGCACACTTCATGTAGTTGTGCCTCATAATGATGTATGATGTGATATTGAGTGTGTTCAATGCCGCATATGTGGGGTGACTGACAATCTTGCTTTCTTCTCCTCTGCACTGCAGGGCTCCTGCTGTCCATAGACCATTCCCAGACCTGGCAACGATGGTGGAACGGGACAGCATCCGACGGTACCGCTTCACCAGGCAGCTGATTGAGGATTTGGCAGTGCAGTTGGCCCCACATTTGCAGCCTGGCCGGCCGTATCCTACAGCGCTGACCCCCAAGGTGAAGGTGATGGCAGCCCTACACTTCTTTGCCACCGGTACCTTTCAACATACTGTGGCGACTGCTGGTGGGATGTCACAGACCATGTTCAGCCATGTGCTCCGCGATGTTTTGGAGGCAATGTTGCTATACCTGAACCGGTACATCTATTTCCCTAGACTGCAACGACTCACTGACGTGAAGAGTGACTTCTATGCCCTGGGGAGGATGCCGCATGTCATTGGCTCCATTGATGGGACACATGTGGCTTTGGTACCACCACAGGCACATGAACAGGCCTACCGTAACCGCAAACACTACCACTCGGTCAATGCACTGGTGGTGTGTCTTGCAGATATGACCATCTCACACGTGTGTGCCCGTTTCCCTGGTTCAGCACACGATGCCTTTGTGATGAGGAGTAGTCGCATCCCCAGGATGATGGCACAGATGCAGAACCAGCGTGCCTGGCTTGTCGGTGTGTACTGACTTTGTGCCATTGTGTGTGATCTGATCTGTAGTATTCCGCCCACTTTTCCAAGTCAGCTAATGTGCACTTGTCTGTCCGTAGGTGACTCGGGATACCCCAACATGCCGTGGTTGCTGACACCCCTCAGGAACCCTGTGACACCAGCCCAGATGCGCTACAATGAGGCACATGGTCGGACCAGGAGAGTGATTGAGCGGACATTTGGTCTCCTGAAGAGCCGCTTCCACTGCCTCGACAAGACAGGAGGGTCCCTCCCATATGCCCCAGCGAAGGTGTGCAAGATTATCATCGTCTGCTGCATGCTCCACAACCTGGCAGTGCGGAAGGAGTTGCCTCTCATCCAGGATGACAATGACCAACATCCGCCACCTGTGCAGGATCCTGGCCTGGACCACGATGCCAGTGATGATGATGATGATGGTGATGTCCGCACACAGCTCATCACCAACTTCTTTAGCTGAATGTGAGTATCCTGAGGTGTCATGTCAATGATGTGAGTTGGCATGATATGTGTAGGTGGTGCTCTGGTGCTGTTGGAGTGTGTCCATGGGCTACTTGACTGGATGTGTGTAGCGATGTGTGCTTACAGGTGGTCTGTACTCCCCAACAGTGTTGACATGCTAACTTGGTTCTGGGTGGGTATCTTGTAACATGTATTGTGCATGAGTTTTGCTGTTCTGTCCTGTTCTCCATTGCTTTTGACTGTGTGTCATTTCTGTCCTTCACAGGGTACTTTCAGATTCGTTTGGTCAACTGTGTCCACCGACGACGTCATTGTACTTCCAGGGTGGTAGCTGTTGTGTCCCTACAGGTGATGTGCGCCACACCCATGGACTTCCTTCCTTCTACAGTTGTTGACTGTGTGCCCGCTGCCAGGTGGGATTACCTTGCATCTGTAGTGGTTACGACATGTTGCAACTGTGTAATAAACCTGTGCTTCACTTTGTGATGTGCGTTGTCTGTGGTCACACATTTGACTGCCATTTGCTTACTGCACCTGTGGGCTACTTGACTACAACTGGGAATAGGTGTGGTGTATGTGCATTGCACCGTCTTTCCTGGCAACATCAGTGTAGGCAATGAGTCAGATGGCCTAGGTGTGTATGTGTTGTGTAGCCCTGGTGGTGTGTCTCCCTCATATGTGTCACGTTGCCATTACTCACATGCCTGTGTTGTACTTGCTGTTGCAGTTCGCATACACAGTGTAATTTTGCAGTTCATCATCCCCATGACAGCACCCACGTTGGAATCACAACAGAGGCAAGTATGGTGTATTAGTGTGTTTATTGTGATACATTTGTGTGAATAGTGCACAGGATGGTTAGTGCTGTACATTTATATTGCAATCAGAAGTTCCTAGATGAATTGAAAGTCCTGGTAGACAAAATCCCCAGTATCGGGGCCACAGTTGTCTGAGACATTGGTCCAACTTGTACTCCCCATGTCATGTGTGGGAGTTGTGTTGCCGTCAACAGGGTGAACAGTTTGCGCACAAAGGTGATCATCCAGAACAGGTTCAGGCTTCCTGGGGGTTGCACTTGGCCATCGGCCTCTCACTTGCCCCTCCTCGGATGTCCCCTCTTCTTTGGGGGGCCCCTCAAGTACAGGCTGCTGCGGTGCAGGGGACTCTCCGCCAGAGTCATCCTCCCTCCCTGTGGCAGTTGCAGTTGTTTCAGCACCAGATGTTGTTGGCACACAGGGAGGTGTAGACTGGTTGCTGGTCATCTGGCGGAGGCATTGTAATATGTCCCTATGCACCGCCGTCATCTCTTGCAGTGTGTCCCACTTGGACTCCACGCGGGACATGTGTGAGTCCAAGCGGGCATGATGGGCAGCCTGCTGCTCTTTGATGTCCCTGAGGAGCCCCACCACCTGGCTGAGATCTCCGGTGCTGGACTGGTACGCATCGGCTATGCGTGCCAGTTGTGGGTCATCATGCACACCAGACACCTCTGCAAGCAGCGACCTCTGTCTCCCACCCCTCCCACCACCCCTGCCGACATGTGCAGTGCGTGCAGTGGCACGCACAGATGACCCTGGTCCCCCTTGGGGGTTGGTGGTGGTGGTGGTGTCCATGGCCCCACGTTGGTCCAGGGTCCCTGTGCTGGTGGTGCTCCTTGTTCTGTCCATGTCGGCAGGGATGGTATTTGTGGTGACAGTCGTTGGAGGGGTGGGTGCAGGGGGTGCAGCTGGTGGTCCTGCTGGTGCTGCAGCTGGTGGTCCTGCTGGTGCTGCATGTTGACTTGCACCGGAGGTGCCAGGTTGGTCTTCTTCATCCGAGGAGGGCAGAGGCTGTTCGACACCAGTGAGCTCCGTATCCTCTTGAGCCTGGGACTGGGACTCCTCAGCGTCTGCTGCTGTGTCCCCATCATCACCTGTTTTTGGGAGACACACACAATGTATGTTATGTTTCTGCAGGCATCAATGGTTGACACACCTGACAGTTGTGACTGTGCCTCTGGGTGCGGGCCTGTACATTGCATTGTCCTAAGTTGTCACAGTCAGGGGTTGATATTGGTGTAGCACATTGTCCTGCATTATTTGGGCATTTCTATGTATTTGTTGGGGTGTGAACATGGTCTGCATTGGTTGTATTTGGTTGACAGCCGGCCCTCCTTCCCACCCAGCCAGTCAGTTATCCCACCATGGACTGTGCTTGCATTGCAGGGAGTGAAAGTTGTCTTTCAAGATGTCAGTCAGTGGTGTCCTGCTGTTGGTTGTTGCACAGTTGCCAGCGGGGCCTTGTGCTCCCCACAGCAGTTGCCAGTGTCAGCCATCTTGTCAGTTGTTTTCCACTCCCTGTGATGTGAGCATGGTTCAGGGTGGTGTTGATGGGACAGTTGTGGGGGTGAGCTATGTCTGTGACTATGACTCCCATCATGCTATTGCCTCCACCCCACTTCCCAGCATTCCCATACTTACTTGCTTTTGTGGGGAGTTCAGTGTGTGTGGGTGTGAGAGCAATGGCAAGATGGCTGACAGTGGTGTCCTGCTGTTGGTTGGTGCGCAGTTGCCAGCGGGGCCTTGTGCTCCCCACAGCAGTTGCCAGTGTCAGCCATCTTGTCAGTTGTTTTCCACTCCCTGTGATGTGAGCATGGTTCAGGGTGGTGTTGATGGGACAGTTGTGGGGGTGAGCTATGTCTGTGACTATGACTCCCATCATGCTATTGCCTCCACCCCACTTCCCAGCATTCCCATACTTACTTGCTTTTGTGGGGAGTTCAGTGTGTGTGGGTGTGAGAGCAATGGCAAGATGGCTGACAGTGGTGTCCTGCTGTTGGTTGGTGCGCAGTTGCCAGCGTGGCCTTGTGCTCCCCACAGCAGTTGCCAGTGTCAGCCATCTTGTCAGTTGTTTTCCACTCCCTGTGATGTGAGCATGGTTCAGGGTGGTGTTGATGGGACAGTTGTGGGGGTGAGCTATGTCTGTGACTATGCCTCCATCATGCTATTGCTTCCACCCCACTTCCCAGCATTCCCATACTTACTTGCTTTTGTGGGGAGTTCAGTGTGTGTGGGTGTGAGAGCAATGGCAAGATGGCTGACAGTGGTGTCCTGCTGTTGGTTGGTGTGCAGTTGCCAGCGGGGCCTTGTGCTCCCCACAGCAGTTGCCAGTGTCAGCCATCTTGTCAGTTGTTTTCCACTCCCTGTGATGTGAGCATGGTTCAGGGTGGTGTTGATGGGACAGTTGTGGGGGTGAGCTATGTCTGTGACTATGACTCCCATCATGCTATTGCCTCCACCCCACTTCCCAGCATTCCCATACTTACTTGCTTTTGTGGGGAGTTCAGTGTGTGTGGGTGTGAGAGCAATGGCAAGATGGCTGACAGTGGTGTCCTGCTGTTGGTTGGTGTACAGTTCCCAGCATGCCCTTGTGCTCCCCACAACACAGCACCAGTGTCAGACATCTTTGATGGGCCTTTCCACTCTCTGTGGGATGTGCATGCGTGAGTGTGAGCTTGCTGGGCCATGTGGGTGGGGGATGTTGAGCTATGACTACGACTCCCATCATGCTATTGCCTCCAACCCCCTTCCCAGCATGCCCATGCTTCCTTCCTTTTGACTCTGCTTCCCTGTGGGGTGGGCTGCCTGTGCTGACAGGATGGCTGGGAGTGTTGTCCTGGCAGTTGTTTGGCTAAAAGTCCCAAGAGTGTCCCTGTGCTTCACACAACATAACCCAGGGTGGTGGTTCTTTGTGGGATCTTGAGTTAGGATGTGAGGCATTGCATTCTCCCAGGTGGGTTATGTGGAGTTTGTGTTGAGGGTGTGTGTGAGTGGAGGTGCTTGTGACTATGGTCAGTGCTGCAAGTCCTCCTTCCCACCCAGCCAGATATCCCACCATGGAACGTGCTTGCATTGCAGGGAGTGGAAGTTGTCTTTCAGGATGTCAGTCAGTGGTGTCCTGCTGTTGGTTGTTGCACAGTTGCCAGCAGGGCCTTGTGCTCCCCACAGCAGTAGCCAGTGTCAGCCATCTTGTGAGTCCTTTTCCACTCCCTGTGATGTGAGCATGGTTGTGAGTGGTGTTGATGGGCCAGTTGTGAGGCTGAGCAATATCTGTGCCTACTACTCCCATCATGCTATTGCCTCCACCCCCCTTCCCAGCATGCCCATGCTTCCTTCCCTGCTTCCCTGTGGGGTGGGCTGCCTGTGCTGACAGGATGGCTGGGAGTGTTGTCCTGGCAGTTGTTTGGCTAAACGTCCCAAGAGTGTCCCTGTGCTTCACACAACATAACCCAGGGTGGTGGTTCTTTGTGGGATCTTGAGTTAGGATGTGAGGCATTGCATTCTCCCAGGTGGGTTATGTGGAGTTTGTGTTGAGGGTGTGTGTGAGGGGAGGTGCTTGTGACTATGGTCAGTGCTGCAAGTCCTCCTTCCCACCCAGCCAGATATCCCACCATGGAACGTGCTTGCATTGCAGGGAGTGGAAGTTGTCTTTCAGGATGTCAGTCAGTGGTGTCCTGCTGTTGGTTGTTGCACAGTTCCCAGCAGGGCCTTGTGCTCCCCACAGCAGTAGCCAGTGTCAGCCATCTTGTGAGTCCTTTTCCACTCCCTGTGATGTGAGCATGGTTGTGAGTGGTGTTGATGGGCCAGTTGTGAGGCTGAGCAATATCTGTGCCTACAACTCCCATCATGCTATTGCCTCCACCCCCTTCCCAGCATGCCCTTCCTTCCTTCCTTTTGACTCTGCTTCCCTGTGGGGTGGGCTGCCTGTGCTGACAGGATGGCTGGGAGTGTTGTCCTGGCAGTTGTTTGGCTAAAAGTCCCAAGAGTGTCCCTGTGCTTCACACAGCATAACCCAGGGTGGTGGTTCTTTGTGGGATCTTGAGTTAGGATGTGAGGCATTGCATTCTCCCAGGTGGGTTATGTGGAGTTTGTGTTGAGGGGGTGTGTGAGGGGAGGTGCTTGTGACTATGGTCAGTGCTGTGAGTCCTCCTTCCCACCCAGCCAGATATCCCACCATGGAACATGCTTCCATTGCAGGGAGTGCAAGCTGTCTCTCAGGATGTCAGTCAGTGGTGTCCTGCTGTTGGTTGTTGCACAGTTGCCAGCAGGGCCTTGTGCTCCCCACAGCAGTACCCAGTGTCAGCCATCTTGTGAGTCCTTTTCCACTCCCTGTGATGTGCGCATGGTTCATGGTGGTGTTGATGGGACGGTTGTGGGGGTGAGCAATATCTGTGATTACGACTCCCATGATGCTATTGGCTACACTGACTTGCCCAGCATACACAGAATTCCTTTCTTTCAGTGGTCTTCACTGTGTGTTGGTGTTGTAGTGGTGGCTACATGTCTGGATGTGTTTGTTAGTTATATTTGTGCCACTGCCTAGCTGTAGTTGTAGTTGTGTTTGTACATGTGATGACACGGTTAAATGTAACTTTGAGAGGGCATGTGTTGTGTTTATCTGACTGACATACACATTTTGGGATGATTCTGTTCTGGTTGCTGTGTAATTGCTAAGAGTGCATGGTTTGACTCTCCCTTGACAGTGATGTGTGTGTGTATTGTGGCAGTATATTGTGTACATTTGTTGTGTACTCACCAGGCTCTGGGATGTTTTCTAGTCCATAGACGCTCACTGGCGGAAGGATGGCCCGCACCTTCTCCTCCCAGGGCCTGAGGTATACTGGCTTGGCAGGAGGGCCACTGCCGGTGTGTTGGCTCAGGAGGTAGTCCTTCTTCAGCAGCTCCCGTACCCTCCTGCGCACGTCATACCACCTGTTCTGGATGTCAGTCTTTGTGCGCAGACATGGTGATTGTGCGTTCACCCTGTTGATGATCCTCTCCCACATCTTTGTTTTCTGGGAGATGGGTGTCTGTTGGACCAGTGCGCCAAACAGCTGTGGCTCTACCCTGAGGATCTCGTCTATCAGGACTTCCAATTCACAATCTAGGAACTTGTGATTCTTCTTTGGGGGCATGGTGATGGGTGGTGATGGTGAGTGATGTGTGTGTTGGTGTGCAGGTGAAGGTGTGTGAGTGTGTGTTTTGCTGGGTGTATGTGAGGTAGCTATTTGTTGGTGTGCTGATGGTGTGTGGCTTGTGTGAGGGATGAGCTGTGGGTGTGTGGTTGCTCTCTGTTGAGTGCTGGCAGGTGAATAGCATTTGCAAAGGATCATGGTTGGGATTTGTGTCCTTTATATGGGTGGAGTTGTGGGTGTGTCTTTGTTCCCTGTCCCCACCCCCCCCAGTATTTATTGGCTTTGTAATTGCTTGTTTGGCCTTTTTTGTGTATTTTCCCTTAGTACTTTCTGTGCATGTTGGAAACGTTCTTGTGACCGAGTCGGACCCTGCAGTTGTTTCGTACGGTCTTCTCCGTTTCGTTCACGCTGTGTTTGTGCTATTTTCTATGCTGCGTACGCGTCGGTCGCGGTGTTTTGTGTTACTTCGGCTCGCAGTTATGTATGCGTGTCGGTCGTATGGCTTGTCCTCCATACGACTCGGTTGTGGTTTTCGCACCTTGCATCGTACTTTGCGGTTTGGAGTTCGCGGGTATGTTTCGGTCGGATTTGTTCCGGGTGCGTGTCGGTCGGTTCGATTCGCGTGTTTTTCCGGCCGGATTGCTGTTTTCCGTGCGGCTCGGTCGTTTGGCTTGGGTTCCGTACGTGTCGGTCGGATTTTGCACGCTTTGCATCGTACTTGGCGGGTCGGGCACCACAGGTACGTGTCAGTCGGAATTAATTCCGGCTCCGAGTCGGTCGGTGCTTTTTCCGGCCCGAATCGGAATCGACCCCTCAATGTACAGCAAGATGCTCAAGAATTTCTTTTGTTTATGCTTGCAGTAGTGGAAGATGAAGGAATACAAATTGAAAATCTGTTTGGACTTCGTTACAGATGGGATCATAAATGTGAAGATTGTTCATTTTCTTCTATCACTGAAATTGACACTGAAAGATTAATATATTTGACAATACCAGATTTGAAAACAGTGTCTTTTAACAAATTAGTAAAATCAGCTAATCAAAATATGGAATGTAGTCACTGCAAATCTGAAATGTTATCAACATTATTTATAGAAAGATTTGGACAATATATCATTTTAATGATACAACATTGTGAAGCGGATGGAACGAAAATTGGAAACCAAAATTAAAAGTTTTGTGGCAAGTCAACTGTCAATATCAGGAAGAACTTTCAAAGCAGTGGCAATTATTTTCCACAATGGACCTTCTACAACATCTGGACACTATACTGTGTATTTAAAGTGCAATAAAGGATGGACACATTGTAATGATGCCCATTTGGAATTCAAATTTCGGTTGCCTAATGAATTACCAAATTCATATCTAATATTTTTGATGCCAAAGTTCTGAAAACATCATTCGCCCTATTGGGAAGATGTGAACATGAATTAGTGAGTTTATTTGGGATATTTTCAATACAAACGATTTCAGAAACATCAGTCGGCCTATTGGGAAGATGTCAATATGAATTAAAACGTTTATTTTGGATATTTTCAATGTTAATAATTTCGAAAACATCATTCAGACTATAGGGAAGATTTAAAGAATTGCTGTTTCAATTATCGTGTTTGTTCTTTGATATTGTATTTAGAAAATTGTTTTAGAAAGAAACAGTTCATATATTTAATCTTTGTATTATATGCAATGTAAATGCGAGTGTTTGTTTTAGAAAATGTAAACAGATAGTTGAGTTTGTTGTAAATATTTTGAACACAGATTTGTTTTTTTTTAACAATCTTATTGATTGTATTATTTTGCCCGCTGTCAGATGATGATCAACATTGAAATCACTGTGTATGGTGAAATTCAATAAAATCTGAAAACAGCAAAAAGGCAAACTGAATATGTTATGTAATTGTAAAATTATGTTGTGGTCTTAAAACTATAATATTATATGTAATAACAGTATTTATTCTTCTATTTTACAGACACTAATTCTAAAGTTTGAAAAAATTTAAAATTTAGATTATAAATAATAAAACAACTGAAAAATTGGTTCAATGAGTTTCATATCTACTTCAAAAAAGGTAAGATTAAGTCACCCAAGCACTACGCATGCAATGCTACAATCACCTGTGCACTATCATACAAAACTCTAATCACATAGACACTAGTCTTTCACTCCTTCAATTACCCAAGTACTACTGATGCACTCCAGCCATCGCCGTGTCACTACCCATGCACTCCTCCGATCACCCACTCAGTACCATGTACTTATCCAATCACTCCGCCAATATCCAAAAAGTTATAAATTCACCATGCACTCTACTTGCAGTACTCTAATCATCCAGTCAGTACCCATGTACTCATGCAATAACCCAGGCACTAACCATGCAGTGCTACAACCCCCTGTGCACTACACATGCAGTCCTCTAATCACCTAGACACTACTTATTCACTCCTTCAATTACCCAAGTACTACTGATGCACTCCAGCCATCGCTGTGTCACTACCCATGCACTCCTCCAATCACCCAGCCAGTTCCATGTACTTATCCAATCACTCCGCCAATATCCAAAAACGTATAAATTCACCATGCACTCTCCTTGCAGTACTCTAATCAACAAGTCAGTACCCATGTACTCATGCAATGACCCAGGCACTAACCAAGCACTGCTACAATCCCCTGTGCACTACGCATGCAGTCCTCTAATCACCTAGACACTACTCATTCACTCCTTCAATTACCCAGGTAGTACTCATGCAGTCCAGCACTCACCCTGTCACTACCCATGCACTCCTCCAATCACCCAGCCAGTCCCATGTACTTATCCAATCACTCCGCCAATACCCAAGCACTTATAAATTCACCATGCACTCTCCTTGCAGTACTCTAATCATCCAGTCACTACCCATGTACTCATGCAATGACCCAGGTAGTAACCAAGCACTGCTACAATCCCCTGTGCACTATCCATGCAGTCCTCTAATCACCTAGACACTACTCATTCACTCCTTCAATTACCCAGGTAGTACTCCTGCAGTCCAGCACTCACCCTGTCACTACCCATGCACTCCTCCAATCACCCAGCCAGTACCATGTACTTATCCAATCACTCCGCCAATACCCAAGCACTTATAAATTCACCATGCACTCTCCTTGCAGTACTCTAATCATCCAGTCACTACCCATGTACTCATGCAATGACCCAGGTAGTAACCAAGCACTGCTACAATGCCCTGTGCACTATCCATGCAGTCCTCTAATCACCTAGACACTACTCATTTACTCCTTCAATTACCCAGGTAGTACTCATGCAGTCCAGCACTCACCCTGTTACTACCCATGCACTCCTCCAATCACCCAGTCAGTACCATGTACTTATCCAATCAGTCCGCCAATACCCAAGCACTTACACATTCACCATGCACTCTCCTTGCAGTACTCTAATCATCCAGTCAGTACCCATGTACTCATGCAGTGACCCAGGCACTAATCATGTAGTGCTACAATCCCCTGTGCACTACCCATGCAGTCCTCTAATCACCTAGACACTACTCATTCACTCCTTCAATTACCCAGGTAGTACCCATGCAGTCCAGCACTCACCCTGTCACTACCCATGCACTCCTCCAATCACCCAGACAGTACCATGTACTTATCCAATCACTCCACCAATACCCAAGCAGTTATAAATTCACCATGCACTCTCCTTGCAGTACTCTAATCATCCAGTCACTACCCATGTACTCATGCAATGACCCAGGCACTAACCATGCAGTGCTACAACCCCCTGTGCACTACCCATGCAGTCCTCTAATCACCTAGACACTACTCATTCACTCCTTCAATTACCCAGGTAGTACTCATGCAGTCCAGCACTCACCCTGTCACTAGCCATGCACTCCTCCAATCACCCAGTCAGTACCAGGTACTTATCCAATCACTCCACCAATATCCAAGCACTTATAAATTCACCATGCACTCTTCTTGCAGTACTCTAATCATCCAGTCAGTACCGATGCACTCATGCAATGACCCAGGCACTAACCAAGCACTGCTACAATCCCCTGTGCACTACCCAGGCAGTCCTCTAATCACCTAGACACTACTTATTCACTCCTTCAATTACCCAGGTAGTACTCATGCAGTCCACCAATCACCCTGTCACTACCCATGCACTCCTCCAATCACCCAGTCAGTACCATGTACTTATCCAATCACTCCACCAATACCCAAGCAGTTATAAATTCACCATGCACTCTCCTTGCAGTACTCTAATCATCCAGTCACTACCCATGTACTCATGCAATGACCCAGGCACTAACCATGCAGTGCTACAACCCCCTGTGCACTACCCATGCAGTCCTCTAATCACCTAGACACTACTCATTCACTCCTTCAATTACCCAGGTAGTACTCATGCAGTCCAGCACTCACCCTGTCACTACCCATGCACTCCTCCAATCACCCAGCCAGTACCATGTACTTATACAATCACTCCACCAATATCCAAGCACTTGTAAAATCACCATGCACTCGTCTTGCAGTACTCTAATCATCCAGTCAGTACCCATGTACTCATGCAATGATCCAGGCACTAACCAAGCACTGCTACAATCCCCTGTGCACTACCCATGCAGTCCTCTAATCACCCAGCCAGTACCATGTACTTATCCAATCACTCCGCCAATACCGAAGCACTTATAAATTCACCATGCACTCTCCTTGCAGTACTCTAATCATCCAGTCACTACCCATGTACTCATGCAATGACCCAGGCACTAACCATGTAGTGCTACAATCCCCTGTGCACTACCCATGCAGTCCTCTAATCACCTAGACACTACTCATTCACTCCTTCAATTACCCAGGTAGTACTCATGCAGTCCAGCACTCACCCTGTCACTAGCCATGCACTCCTCCAATCACCCAGTCAGTACCAAGTACTTATCCAATCACTCCGCCAATATCCAAGCACTTATAAATTCACCATGCACTCTTCTTGCAGTACTCTAATCATCCAGTCAGTACCCATGTACTCATGCAATGACCCAGGCACTAACCAAGCACTGCTACAATCCCCTGTGCACTACCCATGCAGTCCTCTAATCACCTAGACACTACTCATTCACACCTTCAATTACCCAGGTAGTACCCATGCAGTCTAGCAATCACACTGTCACTACTCATGCACTCCTCCTGTTACCCAAGCACTACCCATGCACTCATGGAATCACCCTGGCACTACTTATACACTATTCTATTCACCCATGCACTACTGATGCACTCCTGCAATTACCCAAGCACTACCCATGCACTATGCTTTTACTCCTCCAATCATCTAAGCACTACCCATGCAGCCATGCAATCATCTAAGTACTACCCATGCACATCTCCAATCACTCAGGCAGTACCTATGCACTCATGTAATCACCCAGTCATTACCCACGCACTCCTTCAATCACCCAAGCGCTACCCAGACACTCAAGCAATTATTCAGCCAATACCCAAGCAGTTACAAAATCATCCAATCACTATCCATGTACTCCTCCAATCACTCAGGCAGTACTTATCCACTCATACAATAACCCACACATTATCCATGCACTCCTTCAATCATCCAGATACTATCCTTGCACTTATACAATCACCCACACATTAATCAAGCACTTACAAAATCACTCAGATTCTATCTATGTAGTCCTTCAATCAGTCAGGCAACAATTCATACAACACACTCAGAATTTTTTTCTTCTTTAAACCAAATAGGCGGTTCTAAAAAGAACCATTTTTTTTCTTCTTTTGTTGTTTTGGGTTTTTTTGTTGTATTTTTTAAACTTTTTTTTACATTTTTTGGTGTTTTTTTTTATTGAAAAAGAGAAAAGAAACCAGAGCCAACAACAAAAACATGGCAAAAAATATGCAATTTAAACTCATTGCATAAAGGAACAAAAACATTTTTTTTTTTTTAAATTAACATTTGTGACTCTGGATTGTAGTCAGGACAGCATTTATTGACTGCTCCCCAACACAAAGAGTCTTTCTGCATTTAATGCAGAGCTGCTCTACTCGAGCCAAATCTTGGTGGACGTTTATTCTGGCAGGTGTTGTACCAGTAGAAGAAATACTGGGCCCTTCTTCTGCTTCTTTTTCTCCTTACCGCCTTAGTTGTTCTCGGGCAAGCCGGTTTGGGTGGATCGTTTGTAGATGCTTGAGCATCGATGATGTCCCACAAGAATACTTCTTGTCCGATCCACGAGAAAGGACTTGCTCACAAATTGTGCAAGTAACCTTCCTGGCGTTAACTTTCTTTTCGCCAGGAGGTATACTAAAACACGCCCACACAACACTCTCATATCTTTTCTTGCAGGGTTCTTCCAACTCTTCGTCTTCCTCTGGTGGAAGTTGCTGTGATGGTGGTGCAGCAGCCATTTTCAGGAAAACAAAAAAACACCAAAAAGATGTAAAAACACACCTAAGAGAGAACAGGTCTGTCTCCATAGATGCTGCTGAAAGAACGAAACAAAAATGGGTGGGGTCCTTCAACTTCTAGAATAAAAAGCCTGTAAACCAATGAAAACCTTTCTTTTGAAGTCACATGGGATTCGCGCAGCCCGCGCGCAACGTAAGCGAGCCCAACGCGAATTCCGAAAAATACATTTAGCAATAATATATCTTTATTACACTTACAGTTACATAATATATACAATTATCTTAAACTATGTCTTAGTATAATATATATTATAATGGTATATAGATATAGTTTTAATTGTTAAAGATTCACGGTGTATTCGCGCACCCGGCGTGACCATCGGAGCCACGTACGTGACGTTACGCGGGGCCGGAACCGCGCACCCGTCGCTGATGTAACGCGCAACCTTCACGACTTATTAAATATGGCGGCAAAATACTTTGGGGCCTATTAGGATGACGGGCGGACGAAAGTCCGCCCGCCACCCTAGCGGTGCTGGGACCGGCTGCCAGTGGTGCGGCGGTCCCGCACAGGCGATTAGGATGCCACCGCCACCGTGGCATCCTCCATTCCCAGCATTGTGGCGGGCGGTGCTCACAGCACCGCCCGCCACAATGCTGGAAATGCACTGTGCGCATCGTCATGCACAAGGTGACAGGCACCGCGAGGTGCCTGCCACCATGTCCATGACATGGTACCCCCATGTGCACCCCCACCCCCAATACCCTGGGGGCCCGCAACGGGCCCCCAAAAGCAAAGTCCGCATGGGTTTCCATGGCGGGGTCTCTGCCATGGAAAGCCGTGCACCGCTGCCCATGATAATATGGATGGCGGTGTCTAGCAGACACCGCCACCATATCCAGCCCCTTTTCCGCCCGGTCGACTGGTCGACCGGCGGAAAACCGGCGGGCGGTCTTGCCATCCGCCTGGGTCCCGATCGCCATACTAATATGGCGGTGGGGGAATATGAGGCGGGCGGTAGGAAATAGCGGGTGGATCGCCACTGCCATACGGGCGGTGGCGATCCGCCCGCTATCCTAATGACCCCCTTAGATTCGAGAACCCATCGTGACCTGTACACGATCGGTACGCGAATCCATATTTTTTTTAAAGAAAAATGTATATTTGTAATTCAAAAAAGAGAAAACATGATACTATTTTTATAACATCTTAAAATCTAAACATTTTATTTACAAAATATTATTTTAAAAAACTTTGAAATTCACTGAAAAAAGCATAGGTATCAAGGACATTATATTTAGAAATTATCATTTAAAAAACCTTTGAAATTCCCTGAAAAAACCATAGGTTTCAGGGACGTTATAGTTAGAAATTAGCATTTAAAAAACCATAGAAATTCACTGAAAAAACACAGGTTTCAGGGACGTTATAGTTAGAAATGAGCATTTAAAAAACCTTAGAAATTCACTGAAAAAACCACAGGTTTTAGGGACGTTATAGTTAGTTGGACATTTCACTCGTACAAAACCAGAGAAATTCGGACGTTATAGTTAGTTGAGCTAACTATAACTCGCGCCCCCGCAATGCACTGCTGATGACGTCACATATTACATCATTCATGACATGGTCAGTGACATCACTGATAACATCACTGATGACATCTCAAATGACATCACTGATGACATCATCCATGTGATAATCTGATGCACCTCCTTACACCCTAATATAACCTTTGATACTCCCACTCTAAAATACAGACTACCATTTTCGAAACCATAGACACACCAATACCGGTTACTACATACCCACTCACTGATTCCTAGGTCTACACAAACATCCACTCATTCACCCATACAGTCACTCATACATGCAGTCACTTATCAATACAGCACTATCATTTGCACTCACACATCGCCACTCATCCATACAGTTACTCACACACCTAGTCAATCATGCAAAGAATAATTCACACTCCCATTTACTCACCTATACAGTTATACACACACCACCTCACTTATTCATACAGATACTAACACATACTTACTCTCTCATACAATCACTGATACAAGCATACACTCATCCATACAGCCACTCTCACTATCACTCACTCTCACATATACTCATTTATATACTCCAACACTCACATACACTGCCTTTCACATATGGAGTTACTCACACATGTACCACTGAGACATCCATTCACTCACCAACACCCATACACACACTCACCCACCTATACAGCCCTTCACAGATGCACTCTTGAACCCATACACCCAGTAAATCACCCACTCACACATCTATGCACAGAGACACCCACCCCCACCCACTCACACAGACACTCAGGCACCCATACAGATACTCAGACAACCAATCAATAACCCATATACACCCTCATTTAGCTACTCACCAACCCATGCAACCGCTTACACACCAACTGACAAACTAAACTGTGTGAATGTCTGTATCAGTCACTAACCCATGTATTCAGTAAGACACACTTAATCACTCACTTATACAGTCAGTCACGCACCTACTAAATCATCCATTCAGACACTTATACACCCACTCATTCTTCAATACACCTTCGCATATATATATATATATATATATATATATATATATATATATTTTTTATCCTCAAAAACGCTCCTGCAGCTTGAAGAAGCACTCGACAACAGGTAAGTGAACAGCCACTTTATTGCAGAGATGAAGATGTCATTTCACCCGTTATTTTTCTTTCAGCCTACGCGTTTCGGAGCTGTGCGCTCCTTCTTCTTGGGCTAATTGGTGGAAAGCGGGATTGGCAGTCCTCAATGGCTTCCCATGATTCGTTGCACTAAGTAGTGAAAGCTTTAGTAGCCGCAAAGTATTTTGGGACTTGTAGTTACCCTCTGCCATAGTTACCACCCACCGTGGGTCCCGCAACTCACCAACACATTGAAAAAGTTCAGGGGTTCTGTACGAGTCCTCTGAGTTTCAGGCACTCCAGTGCGCCCCGGATGAAAGGGCACCTCCATTAGTGTAATGCCCCTGTTGTGCCGGTTAAAGCAAGACACTGCCTGCTTTCACGGCCCCTATTCCATCGGCTCTTGCCTTCTGTAGGTGGTGCTCCTTCCACGGCCAGAGGCCGCCGTGTTAACTTTATCCTCAAAAACGCTCCTGCAGCTTGAAGAAGCACTCGACAACAGGTAAGTGAACAGCCACTTTATTGCAGAGATGAAGATGTCATTTCACCCGTTATTTTTCTTTCAGCCTACGCGTTTCGGAGCTGTGCGCTCCTTCTTCTTGGGCTAATTGGTGGAAAGCGGGATTGGCAGTCCTCAATGGCTTCCCATGATTCGTTGCACTAAGTAGTTACCTGTTGTCGAGTGCTTCTTCAAGCTGCAGGAGCGTTTTTGAGGAAATATATATATATATATATATAAAACATATTTAAACTTTACAGAAACACACAGTCACTGGATGATGTCATCAGTGATGTCATTTGAGATGTCATCAGTGATGTTATCACTGATGTCACTGACCATGTCATGAATGATGTAATATGTGACGTCATCAGCAGTGCATTGCGGGGCGCGAGTTATAGTTAGCTCAACTAACTATAATGTCCGAATTTCTCTGGTTTTGTACGAGAGAAATGTCCAACTAACTATAACGTCCCTGAAACTTGTGGTTTTTTCAGTGAATATATATATATATATATATTCTTGGCACTTCTAGAGTGCATGGCTACCCAATGGGCCTCCCAGCACTAAAAGACTATACCAGTGTCAGGGTCCTTAGCCCTTAAATGAATAATGCGGTCTTCAGCTCTTTCCTAAAGCTTAGCTCATTGATATTCGTTCTTAATGCTACCAGTAGGGAGTTCCATAGTTTTGGAGGTAACTAGGCAAAAGATCGTCCTCCACTCCTAGCTTTCTTTTTTTTTTACAACAAAAGTACAAAAAATACCACTCGGTTATATGCCCTTCCAAGAATACAACAGCACATTGCATCAACAGTTTGTATTGCTATTTCACATGTTTTCAGACTACTTCCCCCTCCAAGGTTCTCGTGTGGGCACTACTATCTTTCTGCCCCCCCTCGTCCAAATTGGGCAACGGGAGCTGTACACAGAGGGCCTCTATATCATTCCATTTATTCCACACCCTTCCCCACTTCTGGGAACAGCCCCTGTCCTGATTAGTCGTTTTTTCGCCCAGCATGCACCAGTCCATGTCTTTTTCCCATTCGCCGAGTGTTGGTGCTGTTTCAGCTCCCCAATAGCATGCTATATTTCTTTTGGCGATTACCAGGGCTAAGGTCACTCCCGTTCTGTCCCAGCTCCCCAGGTCCAACCCCTCCCACACATTGAGCAAGCAGAGCTTGGCCGACAATGGGACTACCACACCATATAGTGTACTTAAACACTGCGTTATCTTATTCCAATAGGACTGAATTATGGGGCACATCCATATTATGTGAAAAAAATTTCCTTCTTGTCCGCAGCCTCTCCGGTTAAGTGAGTCTGGTCGTTTGCCCATCTTCACTAATGTGGTACATGAAATATAGGTTCTATGAAGGACTTTAAGCTGTATTAGAACATTGGAATGTGGAGCATTCCATTGAATACAATGGAGTGCTCCGAGCTTCTACGGGCCGGTAAAGGCTATCAGAGCAACATTCCAATGTTGCTTTTGTTCACAGCTATTGCTGTGAACAAAGGCCTCTCGGAGCTCGAGGGGATTTAAACCCCCTCGGGCTCAGAGAGGCCTTTGTTTTATTTGTTAGAACATTCTGCCCTCCAGTGGCAGAATGTTCTAATAGCCTTATAGCCCTTCGTAGCTGCGCTATACCGGCTATTAAAGTCCCGCCCCCTTGTTAAAGGCCCGAGCCGAAGCTACGGCGGGCTATAAGGCTATATTAAGCGAAAACAAGATCTGATGGCCACCTCTCTAGGGGAGGCTAGTGCGTCAGGCCAATCATCCTATCGCATGTCTATGATGTCTCTTTCCCACCTTTCCCTCAGCTCCTAGCTTTCTTGATCTTAGGGACTGTGAGTAGCCCTAGCTCAGCGAATCTTAACAATCTTCTTGGACTATAAGAACAGACCAAGTGCATTAGAAGCTGGGGGTCCTTCTTGTGCAAAGCCTGATGGGCTATACAGAGGGTCTTAAACTGTATCCTCTTGGATACCAGCAACCAGTATACAGAAGCCAGTGCACTGAAAGCAGAATTGTGTTTAGGATTTTCACCAGTATCTGCACAGCTGCGTTTTGTATCACTTTAAGTCTTTTGACAACAGATTGAGGATTACCCAGGCAGAGCGAATTACCATAATTCAATTGTGAAAGTACTAATCCTTGTACCACCACTCTCCGCTTTAAGCTGGGTAGCAAATACAACCATTTTCTAAGTGTCCCTAATAGACCAAAGCAGCTTGTGTCTGGTTTCCAGGTCTGAACCTCCAAGGAAAGCTTATTATCAGTCCAAAATCCCAGAATTTTCACCTCTGATTTTGGGACTGAATGGTCGCATAGCGAGTCTGGCCAGCATAATTTAGTCCAGCTAGTAAGATTGTTGCCAACTACTAGTACTTCAGCTTTATCGTCATTTACTTTTAAACAGCTGGTAGACATCCATTCTGCTACTTCCTTTAGACATATATTTAACTGATTGGATGCTGCCACTGCATCTGGAGTGAGCGAAATAACAATCTGCATGTCGTCTGTGCATGACACCATTGAAAAACCATTTGCAAATACAATCTCTGCTAGCGGGCGCACATACAGATTGAATACATTTGGGCTTAGTTAGGATCCCTGTGGCACCCCACACTTTAAAGGGTATGATTTTGAATACAAGGGCTCCTCGTAAAATTGGAAGCTTCTGCAGGTGATCCACCTTGATCAAGACTTTTTTTCAACTACTCTATAACAGCTGAAAGTGCTGTTTCCGTACTGCTTCTAGGGCGGAATCCAATTTGAGTAGGTTGTAATATTTTATAAATCTCCAAAAGTGAGGAGAGGTGCCTGTTATCCAATTTTTTAAACATTTTACAGACACCTGGAAGTAGGGAAATCGGTCTTTAATTTTCTGCTAATGCAGGGTCTAGCAATGGTTTCTTTAGCAGGGGTCTCACAATTGCATGTTTCCTAGAGGATGGTACAGTGTTGATCCTAAGTGACAGATTAAAAATATCAATTAGGACCGGGTAGATTACATTTTCCCCTTTCATCAGTACAGCAGGAGGTGCCGGGTTTTACTGTTTTCATAAGCCCTTCGATATCTTCCTTACTAACATCCAGGAAGGCCGATGATTCCTCCTTGACCATATGATCCTGAGGCGGTCCATTGACAGAATCATTAAGCTCTATATTCTCTACCAAGGAGGCGTAAATATTATTAACTTTTTCAAGAAAGTAATTTGCCAGAATATTGCTTTGAGATTCAGGTGGCGAAAGCAAAGAGTGGTTCTAGGCAAGTTTCATGAAAGAATTGACTATGTTGAATAGTTCTTTTGCTGAGTTTGACGCACTGTCAATCCTAGTGCCAAAAAGAGTGGCTCAGGCTTTTTTTTTAATCGCATAATGGTTCTTTTTTACTGACTTCTTGTAGTTCAATTTACTAGTTGCATCATAATTTTTCTCCACTTCCTTTCCATTCTTTTTTAAGTTCTGCTAGTTTCATTTTAAACCAGGGAGTCCGCCCCTGTGGACGGCACGTCTTGTGCCATCTCATGGGACTGAGTTTATCTGGTGAATCCTTTATCCAATCCCCAAAGATTTATAACATGTTCAATAACGCTACAAGCCTATGATGCATTAGGATAAGTTTTGTAAACACTTACACCCATTAGCTGGACACAGGCTGTACAATATTAGGTAGAAAAGTGATCAGGTAGTTCCCCGCCATTATGTAAACTATAAAACAAACTAACACACTCTTTAAATGATGTCATCAGTGATATCATTCACAATGTCATCAATGGTGTCATTTGAGATGTTATAAATTGTCATAGAACACGTCATGAGTGATGTAATATGGGAGGTCATAAGCAGTGCATGGCGGGGGTGCAAGTTATAGTTGTTTGGTGAGAATGAATGAATTAGGCCACTCAGGTGGTAATGAATGAAATAATCCTGATTCATTTAGTTTACAGGTAAACGAATGAACTACATAGAAAACATGGACGTGGCAAGGATGCACTGAGAAATTAAAATGGTGATGACAATGGACCAAAAGATGCTCATGAAATCACTAAATAAATAATCACACATTGTTGTGTCTATTGGTGTAATACAAGGGGACCTTTCTTTATGTATTATTGAATTGTACACAACATTTTCCAGAAGGCATCATTATCAGCAGACCTGGAAATCAATATAAGTGGGCACTGAAAAAGGACTGGTTAGCTGCGTTTTATCTTACTCCTAGCTTGTGTTTTAAAATTGAGCAATTAAACTCCTGGAGTGCTGCGCAATTTAAGAGACAAACCTGTTAAGATGTGGTCTATCTGCTCATGGGCAACAGCTGTCTGGATTGTTTGAAAATATCTATCTATCTATCTATCTATCTATCTATCTATCTAATGAAAGGGCCTGTTTCACAAAGGTAACTTACACGTTTGAGCCAATTACACTTTTGATTAAGTTTACTACTTTGGGGGGGCATGGCCAGCAGTCGACCAAGATGGCCGAGTCTTGATGGGGCTCCAGCCGCCTGCCGTGAACATCTCCTTGTATCCGCACAATAATCCAACTCTTGTATGTTACTGAGGAAAGGCATGTAATGTTTCTGGCTGTCCAATGGTGTCTCTCTCGACAGATTCTGACCCTGTGATGAGGTAGAGTACTGAGGCCGAAGCAGTGAGGCGCGACCCGCCGGACGTGGGCCCACCCCTGTAGAGAGTCGAATGCCAGCCCGCTTGAAGCGATAGTTGCTACCAAAGGGAGCCAGAGAAAAATCTGGGGTCTTGCTGAGCACATGTCCGGTAGGGACTGACGGAAGTGAAAGGATTGAATCGGAGGCCGCTGGAGCAGTGAAGTAGACTGGCTGATTGAAGGGCTGCATGGACCCAGGTCGCGTGGGTGAGAGGCTCGCGGAGGCAGTGATAACTTGAGCCTGCGACCTGTGGCAGTTGCAGACAGCAAACTGAGTGCAATTTTCAGTGACGCTTCAAGAGAGACACCCCCAATCTTGGACCTGGCAGCGGGTGGACGTGCCGGGCTTGGCCCCGGGCCTGTTCTGCAGATGCGCAGGACGGGCCTAATTGAACCAGCAGTGATCTGTGGGCTCCCTGACTTGCAGGGTGCGGCACGTCCCCACCTGGGCCCTGTGGCGCAGCCTGCATCAATTCAGGGACAAGACAGCTGACACCCCACCCCGGGGCCGACGCCGCACCTGTCCAGACTGAGAGGCCATGGAGGGGGGGCACCCCGCTCTTGACACTAGAAGCATACGCCTGACACTGTCCCAAGCTGGGACTCTTGAAACAGGAGCAGGAGGAGCCCAATTGGACTGACCGTGATATAAAAGCTTCGTGCTGCAGGCAGAGACAGGGTCCCTGTGACCTTTGCAAGCAGCCTAGGACACTAACAGGTAGGAACATCTTGTCAATCTTATATGGGCTTTTTCAAGTGATTCTGCCAAGGACACCCATCGGGGTTGGCCACCCCTTGGTGTGAGAGAGGAGTCAGGGCTTGCTGGACTGTATGAGAGTCCCTGCAGCCCTTGGCTGCTTTTGCTTGTGTTGCAGCGGAGGCCGCACTTGAGGAGTGTCTGGTTAGAAGTAATGTTGGGGGCAAGGGACCCCGTGCAATACACCAAACTAAACTGGATACATTTGAGAAGCCAAAGCCAGACACACCAACAATGATGGAAGAGGGGCAAAACCAGCCACCAACCACAGCAGACAGTGACCTAACACTCCAAGATTTTATGGCGGCAACCCAGGGCATTCATGCAGCCCTAGAGAGTAAAATAGACGCAGTTACTTCTGAAGTTACCTTGATGCATGCCGATCTCCGGAACTTGGCCTCACGTGTCAAGTGGAGAGGTGTGGTGCAGCGGCCAGGGCAGCTGACTTCGGAGCACAGGGTTCATGGTTCGATCCCCGGCTCCGGCGGCAGCTCAGCTCAGCACCATGTGACTCTGGGCAATAGCTCACTTAATTTCCACGACGGCCCCCAGCGCCTTGAGACCCGTAAGGGTGAGTAGTTGGTGCTTATCTAAAATCTAGATATTTTAGATTTTAAGGTCGCCAAAGACTAGATAGCTACACTCCAAGCCACCACAATAACGCTTGAGGCACACGTCAGAGAACTGCAAACTACTATTACCACCCTAGAGGAAAGAGTGGAAGACTTTGAAGGGCGACCACACCGCAACAACGTCCGAATTTTTGGAGTGCCTGAGCAAACAGAGGGAGTGACTGACAACAGATCTCTTTGTAGAAGAACTGATCCTGAACCACCTGCAGCTTCGTGGCCTCTTCGCAGTGGCATAGCAAGGGGGGGCGGTCTGCCCCAGGCGGCATGAGTTTTGGGGGAGGGCTGCCCCCCGCTCTTACCTGCATCTGTCATGGAGAACACAGGGATCGCCAGCACCCCCTTGCTTCCACCTGCGGCCATCGCAAGGGATCATCAGCACCCCCCGCTCTTACATGCGGCTGTCACGGGGCAGCAAATGCAGGGGCCGCCATGGGCAGCCAAAGGTCTAGCTACGCCCCTGGCTCTCCAACTACTTCTCAATACAGAAAGCCCACAGGGTCCCGGGAGGCCTGCCATAGCCTGAGGTGCCCCGCTCTCTATTGTGGCAAGGAAGTTTGATTATAGAGACAGGGATGTCATACTGCAGACGGCCGGAGTGCCCCCCGCTTAAACTGGAGAATACCACTATTACATTTTTCCCGTACTTCACTATTAAAGTACAGAGATTGAGGTGCTCGATCCTCAAAGTTAAAGAAACCCTACATACCTGAAATATGCAATGTTGTACCCGGCCAAACTTTGGGTGGTGCGAATGCCAAGACATGGTTCTTTGAGACCCCGGGGGAAGCCTGGGATTGGCTGGACAGTTGGCGGATGACTAAGGAGCAGAGAATGCGCACTGAAAGTCGAAGAGTGAGAGGGACAGCAGCGGAACCGGACTGCGGATGACACCGGGAGAGACTCATCCAGGACTTCAATACCTTAGAAAGCCCCTCCACAGATCAAATGTGCTTAATACTCATTAAAAGGAACTTCCTTGCATCACTACTAGAGCTGTAATTCACCGATGGGTTGGAATGGGTGGATGAACGTTTCTCTCCCTCCTCCCCCGCCAGTCTGATTATCATGTAAGAAGTTAACTGTGAAACCAGTGGATATTCTGCTGCCAGAATGGATTGCAACAGTGCGGTAAAAGACCTAGGGGGTATATTCACAAGAACGCGTGATAACTACCGCAAGAGTAGCGTAACGCAACTTTCAATAACGCAGCCTATCACTGGAAAATAACCCTGTGTCAACGTGGAATTGACAACAAGGCGGTAGCATGTGATAGTCACCAGATAACGTGTCAAATGCCAGCATGAAAATCAACACCACGCCTAAAAAATGCGAAACGCGAACGCGAGAAATCATGCGATGAGGCCAATCGCGGTACAAAAAGCAGCGAAAAGCAGCTTCAGGCCTGCAACTCCCACGCGTCTGGCGGGCAATTGCACCATAAAAACCACAGGCACAACACACCAGAAACAAGCCAAAGCACGTAGCAACATCCAGGCACCCTGACCCAGCGCAGAGGGCAACGCGAACACCACAACCCCCACAGACCACCAGCAAGGAACAAGTGGGTCGGGGAAGGCCAAGGAGAAAATGGAGAGGAAGACGGGGTGCAGACCGCAGGAAAACAAGACCAAGGCCATGGAGGCGACAGAACACTACCAGCAAATGACCCACAAGCAGACCACCTGGAATGCAGTCGCAGAGCCCAGGAGGCCAATCCAGGAGGCCAAGAGGCGCCGGCAGGACCTGACAACCTAAACCAGGTACAAACCCGCTGCCAAGAGGTAGGCAGCAACAAAGTGCAACACCCACATTGCAGAACAGGGCACACAACTGGGTCCAACCAGGCACAGTAACAGAACAATCACATCGGACAGAGCAGGGAACTGTGAGATGCACATCTACCCCTACAACCCCACATCAGCCAAGTAGGCCAAATGTACACTGTCCCAACTCAAATAGCCACCCCCGCCCAAACACTCTCAATGTACATCGTCACACAGTCTGCATGTCGACAAGAACAAGGCGCCAACACAATGCCAACATGCACCTCCCCTTCACAATGCAGAGGGACAAACAACACCTCCAGCAGGTCAGAACAGACAACCCATCAGTGATGCCGGAGACGAACACCACACCGTCGACGCCGATGCCCTACAACAGCCCATGGACAGCCCACACAACCCACCACCAGGACCAGGGCAGACAAGCCACTCAGAGGAGAACCCAGCCCCTGCAACAGACCACACAGCATGAAGCACCCGCAATCACGGCTGGCTCGCAACACTTCACCCACCCACACATGGCATCCCAATGCCAGGTGGCAGAACGCCAAAAGGAGGTGGCCCAACAGGTGAGGGTGTTGCCGAACCCATGGAATGCGAACTAGAACACATACGTGGGTGTCCAATACCCTTCAGGGACCCCCCACACCCCACAAAGGAGACCCACACCTCCACAGAGACACATGCACATATCATGTTGAACTGGCCACGGGCACGTGCGCCCGGCCCCTTTATTGGCAGGGCCACATGTACAGTGACGCCTGTGCTGGATGTGTGTGGGGTCAGTATAAGCCAGCCCGCACGGAGGGCTTGGTGCTGCCAACAACCTGAACAGTGGACACCAGGGCAATGGAAACAGTAAACACGAGCATAACAGAGTCAAATGCAGAGTAACATGGAGGGATCCGGAGTAAGGACAGAGGTCACCCAATATTCAGTATGGACGTTCCTTGAGTTGCAGTGCACTGAGGCAGGGGCACACGAGAGAGAGCGCGCTCATGTGAAGAAACTGCCAGGATTGTGTCCCTTCGGGTTAGTCCTGATGCAGATGCAGTGGGGTGTATTACACCTGCATCAACTTCCACATCAACGTCCCAGGTCTCCCACACTGCCTGAGGTGACACTTGCGTCCGCAATCCACAGGCCAATACCCAGCAACAGATCCGGGTGTGTAGCTTGATTACCACCACCAGTCTGAATTCCTGCCTTGGGGCTGTTGCCTCCTGCCCTCCCATTGTCTGTGCCCTCTCCCTTCCGCACACTTGACACATCTTCCTCATCATAGTCCCAGGTCTTCCCCACTGCATGAGGTGACATTGCTGCGCAACCTCACAACAGTACAAAACACAATCAGTAACGGACAATGGCTTGCGGTGCACTGAGTCACTGGCACCTGGAGTGCTGAGCAGGGTATCAGGCCGATGATGGCATCCACGACAGGTCTGAGCAACTCCTTAGGTCTGTCAGGACCACCGTTTCGACTCTGGCAGATGGCGGTTGAAGGTGGTCCTTGCGGTGGTGGCGTGTGCCCCCTGCGGTGATGCGACGTCCGGGCCGGTCAAGACTCGATGCCATGTGTGGGCCCTGGTGGACCGCAGTTGGGGCCGGAGGAGGCGGACAGCGCAGGGCCACAGACACATGGCGTTGATGACCCCAAAACCATCGCTACAGTGGCCATTCAATGTCTCAGAAGAAGGGGTCCCAGGGCTGAGCAGCACAGAGTTAGTGGCCCCGGATGCACTGCGGCCGGCACAGGCACCCAGCCAGGGGACGGTGACTTGCGGTGCAGTCAGATGGGCCATGCGACCTGAGCGGGTCCCCATCAATGTCCGAGGCGTATGTTGCGGAGGGTTTCGGAGGACAGTGGAAGGTGTCCTCCAGGGCATGATGCGGAAGGTCTGATGTTATCTGGAAGCAGCAAATGGAGGAGTGGAAAGCGCAACCCTCGTTTGCAACAACAATTCGGGATCAGCTACATGAGGATGAAAACTAGCCCCTAGTCCATAGACTCAAACGCCACCAATGTACGACCAGTGAGTGTCCATGAATGTCGGGGAACACACTTAGTGGCACAGGTGCTCAGAGGGGATGCAGTCTGCGATGATGCCGGTACACAGATGTGAACTCCAACATGGCCAAATCAAGACTCTGTGACTTACTGGACCGCAGTGTAGGCCGGAGGCAGCGTTCAGCATGCGACCACAGACACGTATCGTGTGCCTGTGATGCATTTGTTTGCTTCACTGATAGCAGGGTGTTTAGTGACATCACCCCTGCAGTAGACATCTGGTCACTGCCATTCATGACTCAGGACACAGTTTCACACATGGGACCGACTGGACCGCAGTGTAGGCCGGAGGCAGCAGTCAGCAGTGGCCCACAGCCACGTGTCGTTGGCTCGCGGGGCACAGAGTTAGTGACACAGTGGCAGTTGTCGGTAGTGTTCAATTACCTCCGTAACGATGATCCTGTTCCTTCCGGACTGCAACGCGTCATCCTCTTACGCCTCTCCGTGCGTGCGATGAAATGTATTCTGCCTTTTGAATTACCTATGTTCAGTTCCAAATCTGTGACCCCACTCGTGCGCAGTGTGGGCCGAGGGCAGTAGTCCGCGTAGGCCCACAGACGCATGTGGTTGTGATGCCATGCACAGACTTGTTGCCACCACATCGAAGGGTGTATTGTGAATTGTTCACTGCCTTAAATGATGCTCACTGCCATGGTGTAATCAAGACTCAGTTCCAAATGTGTGACCTACCTGACCGTGGTGTAGGCCTGAGGCAGCGGTCAGCACGGCCGATTCACCTAGTGTCACCGGCATAGTTTGGATGGCCCCACCGGCCTGCGTTGTTTAGGTTCAGTGGCACCACGTGTAGCCGGCTGGCGTTGAACAGGGTTAGTGGCACCACATGTAGCCGGCTAGCGTTGAACAGGGTTAGTGGCACCACGTGTAGCCGGCTGGAGTTGAACAGGGTTAGTGGCACCACGTGTAGCCGGCTGGCGTTGAACAGGGTTAGTGGCACCACGTGTAGCCGGCTGGCGTTGAACAGGGTTAGTGGCACCACTTGTAGCCGGCTAGCATTGAACAGGGTTAGTGGCACCACGTGTCGCAAGAAGCCCATATGGAACTATGCCTCACTGATTGCGAGGGCGTCTGGTGCTGTGGCCGCTGTCCCGGATTTGGGGTCACTGCCATTCATGACTCAGGACACAGTTTCACATGTGGGACCTGCTGGTCCGAGGAGTGGGCCGTAGGCGGCAGTGCAGTACGTCAACTAGAAAGGACTGAAGCGGGCCTGTGTCGTGGAGGCCTGGTGGTCTGAGCTGACTGCCAAGTTTGCGGGACTCGGGCTTAGAGCTTGCGCCGGCACGTGGTGGGCCCTCCTTGACACACGCCGGTGTCGGCAGGTGATCAGTGTGGCCTGGCTGTGCAGGGGCGGGCCTGACATGTTCGTGGTCCAGCGTGCCGGGGTCCGGCAGGCGCACTGCATCGCAGGCAACTCCACTCACGAGGACGGCGTCGGCCTCGTGGCGGGGTGGGAGGCGCCTCCCTGGCAGAGACGTTGGTCTTTCCGGAAGAGGACCACGCCCAGGCCTACGTGCTTTTTATTCACACCCCTACGCTGGCGTGGCGTACGCCAGGCCATCACACTCCGGTGACGCTTAGGGGGGGGCGTGACAGGCAACAGTTCCGCGAGGTCCCCCACTGGCTGTGGTGACATGGTGGTGTCCACTGTCCACTACACGCCATACACCAGCGGTGTATGTCGCCATGGATATGGGTGTGTTCTGCATACTGCGGTCTGTCCAGCACATCTCCGCCACTCTTGGCATTGTGTGCTTTCCGGATCATGGTTCTCCTGCATCCTGCACACATGCCTGGTTGCCACCTCTCCCCACATTCGGCTATTATGGGGCTGAGGTGCCATGCCGTTGCTGGCTCTTGTTCAGGGCTTGCCCATGTGGACATTGTAAGTTGTTCTGTCGTGTCTGGTGGTTGGGCATATTGTTGTGCCTGTTGTATGTGATTTTGTGACGTGTGCATTGCCAGCGTTGTGAGTTGCATGTTTGGGGAGTTGAGGTGTGTGGGGTCTTCATTTGTATATTGCCAAGAGGCTGTGCATTTCCCTTGTTGCCATCCTGGGAACGCTGGTTGGTGATGGACTGTCGGAGGATGAAGGTATCATGCACACTGGCTGTGTATTTGAAGGCGACATTGTTGGGTGTTCCACGGTGTTCTGTTGTTGCCTGCACATTGGTGTGAGACGTGTGCTTCCTGTTGCGGTGATTGTGTGCTGTGTCACCAGGGGGCACAGGTAGTACATGTGTGCTGTGTGTTGCCCCCAACACGTGCGTGCATCCTGCTATGGCGTATGGTCCTTGCTTGGTCTCCAGAGGATCCTGCGCATTCTGTTGTACGTATGGGGACTGGGGTACCAGGGTGATGGTGATGTCCAGGACAGGTGTGGGGGACTTGGATGTGGCTGGCTGTGCGACTCCTCCGACTCTGGCGGGTGTTAGATGGGGTGTCTCAGGGGCCAACAGGTGCAGCCACGCCATCAGCTTTGTGTGGGGTGGAATGTTGGTTGTCCGCTGTGTTGTTGCCGTTGGCCTGTTAGGCCATGATTGTCAGGATGCGTAGGTTGGTTGTCCCTTTCAGCCTGGAGTGGAAGGTGACATTGTCAGATGTTGGGTCTGTGCGGCTGGTACGTTTCCCTGGGGTTCCACTGTCTTTGTCTGCGCTGCGTCTGTGTTGGTCCGTGGGGGGGGTGTTCCAGGTGTGGGATGGGGTCCAGGGGTGGTGCGGGTGGGTGTTGTGGCCCTCTTGGGTGTCCGGGCTGCATGATGTGTGGCTCCATGGCATCTGTTGCCCTTCGGTTGTGGCCCTGGGCTGTGCTCCCTTTTGTGGTGCTGGCTGCCGTCCGACTTTACACCAGGTCAGAGCAGGTGTAGATTTCCTGGTGCCTACGAGCCTTATCTCCTGTTTTGTGTTTTTATCGCGGATGTGGCTGATCGTTGTGAATGTTGAGGTGTGCTGTTGTCTCGGCTTTTGTCACGGGAACGCCTACTCTGCATCTCATTAGCGATATTTGCAAGGGTCCTCTGTGGCGATGTTTTTTGCGGCTGCTATCGCGGGTATACTGGTGCTGTGGGCTGTTAACACCGGCTTGTGAATGGGGGGGTAAATTTATCACGACTTTGGCTGCGATAAAGTGCCGTTAATTCGGCGATGGCTCCTTGTGAATATGCCCCCTAGCATTACTAAGTGGGGAGGAAGAGGCGGGTAGGCGCCCTGATTGGGTCACGTTCCCCGAAAATGGGTTACAAGGGATGGGGTAGACAGGCACTCTGCAGTGTTGGGGGGTGGGCCATTTCGAGTCCACTCTGCAGGGAGGGGGAAAGTTAACTTTGACTTTTTGTGTACATTGGTTTTGAGTGTATATGTGCTGATGGCAATGACGTTGGGCCTCTTAGCGAAGCATCAGGGAATCGATAAATGGGACTTAATAGGTCTATCACACGTGATGACCTACAAAGGGAGTATCAATTGGGACCATCTGAGACATTTCGTTACCTCCAGATAAAGCACGCACTGGGGAAGGCAATACCAAGAGGGGAGGACCTCCCTGAATCCTCTCCCTTAGAAGACAGGCTGCTGGATGACTTTATGCAGAAAAAAGCTATCTCTTTACCCTACCGCAGAATCCTGGACAACTTCCCTGATACCCTATTGAAGTTGCGTGAAAAGTGGATGGAAGACCTGGAACAACTGGAGGATGATGAGTGGCAAGAGGCAATGGCCTCCCCCAAAGAGGGAGCCATCCGTTACCGGTTTAGACTGGTGTGACTACAAATTCCTCATAGAACCTATTATGCAACTACAACACTGGTCAAGTTGGCAGGCTTGATTCATCGCAGTGCCCGGTAATCCAGGAGTACTGGACGGCTGTGATGGTATTGTGCAGCGAACCTATAGTGGCCTCACCTCAGTGGTGCATATTAAACGTCTGGGAAGCAACATACTTGACCGTAGGAGAAAGAATCTGGGTAACACTCGGCTTCATGGTAGCCAAACGCAATATCGCTAGGGAGCGGAGAGCAGAATCTGCCCCAACATTGGTGAATGGAAGAGAGATATGGATTTGTGCATGCAGGCAGAAAGTTTGGTTTACGATGGCAGAGGGTGCACACAAAAATTGACAAAGATATGGGGGAGTTGGTATGAAAGCAGGGGAATGTTATGTGCACCTGTTCGTAAAATTGAACCGACGGACCTGGAATGAATGTGGATGCATGATAAATCCTACCACTGTGACACTGATGAAGGGGACTAGCAAATGGAAAGGTAGGAGGGATGTAAGGAAACCGACTGCCGATACGTTGCACCAAACTAAGCTATATGCAGAATGTCAATGCCATCGCTGTGGTATGTTTATTAACTGCAATAAAAAGAGTGATTAAATAAAGCTTACTACTCTTGGCTATTCAACAAGGGCCTGATTCAAAAAGGTAAACTTATACTTTTGTGTAAGTTTACGATTGTCTGCTATTCACAAGGGATTTACAGGTAGTATCTTTACGAGTGCGGAGTCTCTGCACTTAAAAAGATGGGCCTTTTTTAGGTCTCGCCTACGCAGCGCGCATGCGCTGTATAGGAGGAGACCTCTTGGAATCGATTCGCTTTTTCGCCCAAAAACGTGCACGCTTTGCATTGCTTTCAATGGCAACGCGTGCACGTTTGGTGTTTCCCTTGCGGGAGCGAGCTTTGGCGACATCTGTTTGTAATTATCTTGCAAACAGATGGTGCCCCTGCTCGCTCCCACAAGGGAAACGCTCTGTGTGCCCTCGGCCGCACTCCCCCCACCCCTCCCCTGGAAGTTGATTCCTGACCAGCGCGGGCAGTAAGCATTAATTTCCCTGCGGGCTTGGAGAAATGTGGGGCGCTGTTTGCATCTGCGAGGTGACGTGTGCTTACTTTTTAGGTGTTACGGTTGTTGGGAGATCGCACACGCTCACTTCAGTGTTGTATTCAAGCAAGGCAGGTGGGACTCTTGCCTGGTTTTTATTATTAAGAATCAGTCCTGTCGTTGAAGTGACCAGAAAAGAACTAAATAATATGAATGGGAATAGCAATAGTTGTACCAACCTGTTTTAGAGAGCGCTTCATACCGCACTTCCGCTGCATCTACGCGCTGTAAATAACGTGTCACTATTACCCAATTTGCTTGCATTCCTGAACTCGCACAGCTGGCCGGCTTGCGGTGAGCTGAACATACAAGCCCCAGCGGGCAGGACATGCTTGTTGTCTGAGGACAAGCTCTTCGAAGTAGAATCAGGAATTAAATTGGAAAAAGACGCGACGGCTGAGGTGACCCTGCGAAGGGTGGCCACGGGTGCCGGCGTCATCGCAGTTGATTTGAGCGCCACGAGGGCTGCAGATGGCTTTTATTGCCTGAGAGGAAGTTGCCACAATAACCCAGGGGAATCAGTCTGCGTGTAAATAGATCACGCTGACGTGATTTTCGAGAGGACTCCTGCTCTCATGTCCTGGTCTGAAGTGAACCCATGCGCTCCGAGGGAAGCGGAAACGAGAAATAGGCGCTTAAGTGGCCACGACGGCGAGACTCAAATGCGGAGAATTTCAAAGCGGATCAAACCGGCGCCCTCAATTATTTTGAAAATTGACCTTTGTACCAAGTGCACATGCATTGGTGTATCTGGACAGCTGCAATTTGCTCCTGCGCTGCTGGGGCATAAACCTACCGAGCATTTCATCTCTCATCGTCATTAAACCTTTTGGTGAACGTTCGCTTTAGAAGTTCTTTGTAACATAACATAGCATGGTGACATGTTCAGGGTGCGTGGCTTGGGTCTGAGCCACAGGCCGACTAGGGTTCGCCCTCTGCTGCTTGTCTGCCTTCAGGAACTTGGGAGGAGTTTTGGGGTGTGAACCCCTGCTCATAATTTAGCCTTCCTTCAATCTAGCAGGAGTCGGTGGCATCTGGGCCCTTTAAAGACTGTGTGGGCCCTGTTCCTGTCAGCAGCCTCCACTGCTATTCTATTTCATTCCTCCTATATGGGGTGTATTTATTCGGCATTAAGCAGTAGGCAGTAGCCCTGCCATTGCATAAATAAATATAAATTCAATTGGTGCATGGCTACTGCTTATGTCACCAATTTCGTTTTTGCCCTTGGTTGGAAAACTTTTACTCATTTAGGGAGAGGATGTGGCTTAACGGCTAGAGCAGCCAAGTTTGAACCTGGGGACCCAGGTTCGAGTCTGGCGGGAGGCTCAGACATCCTGTGATTCTGGGCAAATCACTTAATCTCCCGTGCCTAAAAAAAACATGAATGTGTCCACCTGTAATGCAGCTGGTGCTCATGTAAAGCGCTCTAATACTTTCTGGTCGAGTTTGCGCTATATACAACTGCAAAATAAAAAAATTGCCAGCATCTCTGCCCGGCATAGGTCCCGATGTGGATTACAGGGCCCTCTCTGATAACCTCCCTTTTCGGTGCTCAGGCACACACCATCCTTCTGTCCTTGTGGCAAAGCTGGTTAGTCCTTACTACAACTATAATTTGCACATACCTTTACCTGTGCTGCGTCCCTTAAGGATAACCGTACCTCAATGGTCATTCATGCTCAACATGAAAACAATTCCCACACAGGTTATAAACAAAGACACCCTTCTAACAACACACTCTATACAGGGTAACTGGCTATCCATGTGGGTAAATGCTTCACTGCCCCAAATAGATGAAGTAAGCACTAAAAACAAGCATTTGCATAGCCAATAGGTCTCGCCTTTGGGACCTTGTAAGTATTTAGTTATGCAGCACAATATCCTTGGTGCAACAACATCAACTGTTGCATGGCTAAACACTTATAAGGTCCCAAAGGCGAGACCTATTGGCTATGCCAATGCTTGTTTTATATGCGAAGACTCCGCTCTCGTAAAGATACTACTCGTAAATCCCTTGTGAATAGCAAACAATTGTAAACTTACACCTGTGTAAATCAGGCCCTAGGTGTTGTGAGTGAGGGCTCGATGCTGAAGCATGCCACTGAAGAGGCTCCGCACTCACAAGATACTACTCGTAAATCCCTTTGTGAATAGCAAACAATCTCAAACTCTCACAAAAGTGCAAGTTTACCTTGCAAATCAGGCCCCAAGTTACTACTACTAAAAAAACAGCAGTAAGTCCAGCACTACACATGGCCAGCCACTGGTACTGCAACATCCTCCCACAGAACATAATGGCGGTAGATAATTAAAATCAAACCCTTTAGGGAATATTGTTAAATTAAATTAATTGATTTGAAATAGTTATTAATATAAATAAATATATTGTACTGTAAAAAACATGTAAATAAAATATATCTATTATTTAACTGCAAAATATTTTAATAACCTATTTTAATTCTAAAAATTAATGTAACAAAAATGTTAATACACATATTAAAATTCATTTTTATTAATTCTACACACCACTTTTAATAATCGATAATGCATATTTTTTCTTTAAGAGGGAATTTATGTTTTAATCTAAACTGCAGAAAATATGATTTCAATTTAATTTAACATATTCCCAACACATGCTATCCAGTGAGATGGCAAACGTAAATATGGATTAGCGGATGGCATTAATACAGCTCTGCATCCTCGTAACACAGTTCAATTATGCTCATTCTTGGGCTTGTGTGAATTTTATTTGAAATTTATCATAAATTCTGTAAATCTTCCTGGATATTTAATGAATGTACTGCAAAGTAAGTCTTAATTCGCATGGTCTCCGTTATATCAAGCACATTATAAAGCGATCTAACAAAGCATAGTGTCTGCTCCAGCTTTACAGTGATATGTTGAAGATCGAGAAATTCTGGTGACAATGTATGAAAATCCTTACGGCGTTGGGGCTGTTAGACACAATCGGATGGATTCAAAGAAGTTATGATAGGCTTTGCATCAAGAAGAATGAAAAGATGTGGTAACTATTATAGAAAAGGAAATGCAAGCCTGTGTATGGGGATTTGGAGGCCTTAATTGTAGGGAAGAATATTCTGTCTAAGGACAGATCACCATCCTCTTTTTTCCATTGCTTTATTGTGACAGTAACAGCAGCTTATCTGGGTCTCAGGCTGGTGCCAAGAAAGAACATACACAGCGAAGTCACAATAACGCATTTGTCCCGCATTTACAACCTGGTACGCATCAGTCTAGGATAGCATGTGGATTTTTGGAATGAGTTGTAGGTGGTTTCCGGTGGAGGGGGACAGCCAAATAACACCCGCTTGCCTGTAGTGTCCAACCCTTCTGCTGAAGGGCCGTAATGGCGTGTGGCTGAGTAGATAATGGAATCCATTATGGGTAGGAACTGGGCATGTATTGTGTATTGGATAACCGTGTCTTAGTCTGTGCTCTCATGAGCTTTATGGGTGTCTCTGGACTCTAGCCGGTATTGTGACTATCCTAAGGGCCAGTAAGGGGACATGGTCCCGTTCTTACTTTCCCATTGCCAATGTTCACTTTACTGAACACTATTGGATTGCATAGTGGGAGGTGCTCAATGGGGATGTTCAGGGGTGCTCATGTATCGCTTTTCGCTTTGAGGTTCCTAATGTGTAGGTCCCTGGTCACTCATTTCCCAGGCTCTGGCTCTGGCTCTGCTTCGCCTGCGGGTCTCTATGAGGAAATCCAGCCCAGCTTTTGCCCACTTCAACAATATGTGGAGCCAATATTGTGTGTTGGGGGCTGCGTGGGATTCCCAAGGCATTGCTATCTGTCATTTGAACAGTATAAATGCTAAGCAATTAGATCCGTACGTAATTATCTTCCATGGACTTGGGTCTAATGCCCAACAAACATGATTCCGGTGTGGCAAAAACCACGCATACGACAAAGCGGAGGTGGTTCCCATGATCTCTCCCCAAGCCTGCCCAAAATGTGGGCACTCCCACATCATGTGTAAGAAACCCGCATCAGGTATGCTGTATCTGGGGCACTTGAAGGCGGCATCTCGGTACATCTGTTTTATGTGCCTTAGTGTGAGGTACATCTGGTGTAGATAATTAAATTGTGTGTAGCAAAACGTAGAATGTGTGAGGCCCTTTTTACCTGCTGCAAGGCTTGTGTCCATTGTTTATCTGGGAATTGTGTCTGATGGTCCAGCGTTTCTAAACCTTGGCATCCGGTTTGTGGTGATAGGCCAACAAGGCGGTATAGAGGGCCGTTATCATTTTTCGTGTGCCTCTGTGTGACAGTGTTGTATGTAGCGGTTGTGATGTGGGTGGTTCAGTTCGGCCCTGTCCCCATTGTGTGGTAATCACAAGTTCCATGGTGTTGTAAGTCAGAAAGAGTCCTGCTGGTATACTGTATGTAGGAAGCTGGCTCTGTATATGGTATTGCCACTAGGTGGCTATACTGTGCACAGAGTTCAGGGATTCCGCAAAAGTGTACAAGGCTCAATGTAAAACCCAAAAGGCTCTATTAGTGGTAGTGTGGGTGAGCAGCCTTAGGCCTAACACAGAGGAGTGTAAGACATTTATTGCACAACATTGTCCAATAATGGACACACGACTCAAGAAAGAGATCCAGACCAATTTTAGAAAAATATACTTTTTTTTGTATTTTATTTTAATACCACGATCTTCACAATAGGTTAAGTACGTTTTTAAATAAAAATACTTTTCACTTTTAAAAATCGACACTTAGAAAATGTTCAGAACAGTTCAATGTTATCCTATGGGCAAAACAGTATAGCAGTTAAAGAGGTAAGAAATGCACTACAATTTCAGTCTTCGGGACCAAAGGTCAGCAAGGGTCAGGTGAGTACCAAAACTGCACCACCAGTGGCACAAGAGTGGCACAGGAGTGGCTGGGTGCATAGGGCAAACTCAGAGTTCGGCCCAATGCTTTTCAATGGAGACTGGGGGTTCCTGGAGCCACACTACTTGCAGGTAGGTAAATCGGTTGCAGGGGCCAACCTTTGGGGGTTAGGACCAGCACGGGGGGCACATGGCAGCACCAAACATACACCATCAGCGGCACAGGGGCGGCTGGTTGCAGGGTGCAATTTCAGCATCGGGCGCCCTATGCTTTTCAATGGAGATTATTCTTTTGGCAAACAGGCTGCAGGCATTGCACCGGAGGTTGCAGGAGGGAGACCAACAACAGCAGAGATGAGTAGAGATGTAGGGGGTCATAGGGCCACCTTCAGTTCAGCTCACCAAGGACCAGGAGCTTCGGGTGCAGGGGTGCCTTTTGACGTCGGAGTCTTCTTACGGGAGCCAGTCGCGGTCAGGGGGAGCCTCTGGATTCACACCGCAGGTGCTGCCGTGGAGATCAGGAGAGGCCAGCCAACGCTGGCAACGAAGTCAGGATTGTTGGGGAGACTTACACTACACAGGTGAGTCACTCAGACTCGGGCCGTGGGCGTCAGGTGCAGAGTGGGCAGGGATCGTGGTTCTAGCTGGATCCAGAGCCCTTGGAGTCGGTTTCTTCTGGACAGGTCCGCTGTCCACTGGAGTTTGGAGTCTTTTTCAAAGGCAGCAGTTCTCCCAGGGTTTCAGAGGTCGCCGGCTGCAAGACAGGTCGCAGGTTTGCAGAAGCTAGAGACAGGCCGGTAGGGCTGGGGCCAAGGCAGTCGCTGTCTTCAGTCTTCTCTACAGGGATGTCTTCTTTCTTCTTAGGTCGTCACATATCTAGTTTCTAGGTCTGGGGGAGCTACCTAAATACTAAATTTAGGGGCATTTTTGGGGAGTAGCAGGTAGGGCCAATGGGAAACTTACATGGGGTGACTACACCCTCTATTATGCCACCCTCCTGCGGGAGGGGGCATAGACCTAGCTCTGATTGGAGGGGTTTCCCCATATTCAAGATGGCGGGGACTGAAAGATGTGCTTCACTTCGCCTCCCCCACCTTAGTGGTAGAGTTGGCAGAGGTGGGCACACCTTCTATTCTTCTAGGTTTTCAGCTCAGTTTTCTTGCCCAAAGTATGGGTGTAAACCGGGGGCTGCCATCTTCTGCTAGCAGCAGAAGCTGGGGGTCGCATTACAAAGGCGGAAAGCCTTTGAAGCTTCCCCCTTTGAGAACGGGCCCATCCTGGGGGAGAAGGTGTGACACCTCTGCCCAGGATGTGCATTGTTTCTGGTCCCAGAGAGCAGGGGCTCTCCAGCCAGGTGTCCAGAAACATGCCTGGTGGTAACTGGATGCCCACAGCCTGTCAGAAACCACACCAGGTTTGGTAGGTTTTCAGGGGGCACCGCTGAGGTGCCCTCTGAGTACATGGTACAATATATCTCACACTGGCTTCAGTGTGGATTTATTGAGAGGAGTAGTTTGGTACCAACCACTCCTTTGTTCAGTGAAGCCATCATGGTGCTGTGGAACTCGAGTTGCCAAGTTTCCAGCCCATATACTCTCTATGGGTTCACTCACACTTACAATATTAAGGAATGGACCCTAATATTGTAGGGGGATATCTGCTCATTCAGATCTGCCCTTACCGGTGGAATAGTGCACCCTGCCTTAGGGCTGAAAGGCCTGCTAGAGGAGTGATTTTCCTATACCTTCAGGCAGTGCTGGCTGGCATGGCACCCAGGCAGGGTGCCATGTCGACTTTGTAGTTTTCTTCTTTACAGGGGCATGCAAGCTGCAAGGGCTGTGGCATGGTACAAGTGTGTGGGTCCAAGGGGACCCTCTTCGGCTCCCAGCACCTAAGTACCCAGGGTACCACTTACAAGGGACTTACAGGGGGCAATAATACCAATTGTGGATATGTGTTTAGGGAAGAAGCACTGGCACAGGGGACCTGGTTGGCAGGGACCCTGGGTACTACAATTGAAACCACATGAAAAACAGGCAATAAGTGGGGGACTAACCATGAAAAAGAGGCACTTTCTCACACTTGATGTATCCATTAGCTCTTCAAAAGACTGAAGTACGCCCTCTTTAAAGTGATCCCCTGTTCGTTCTTTTCCCACATCCCCCCAGCACGCTATATCATGTTGTCAGTCAACCTCTTGAATTGGACCGATCACCATCCTCTTATGGATGTTTGATCAGGTGAGAAAATGAAGACGTCTACAGCCAGGTTGGCAAGATTACTCACTAAATTACCAGAGTATATTTTCAAGGTTGAGTACACTGCAGGTGGTAAGAATACCAAGATAGATTTTCTGTCCAGGAAACCTGACTCTGGTGAGACAAGAGGAGTGTGAGAAAGTGGATTTAGAGTCAGGGTCATTGTGAGACCTCACCAGTTCATGATGCCACTATTCTGTATTAGGTCCAGTTCGGTGTCTTAGTTCAAACCTTAGCTCAGTGCTGGGTAGCGGTGGCACAGAACAGTCAGGCTTAATACAAAGTAAAACAAATGTAAAGCATTTATCAGTACCCAAACAGTCCAATGTATAAAGATAGTATATAGTTTTACCTTTAAATAAACACCAACATGACAAAACCTGATGAAGGGAACCATAGTTATGATTTTTGCGAGGTTTTCATAAATCACTGCAATTCACTCCAAACAGTTGGCTAAATCACTGCTTTTCCCTTTTAGCGGTAGTCTATGAACCTTGAACGCAAGGGTCTGGGCCAAAGTCAAAGTTTCACCACCATGGAGCTCGGGTCGAATGCAGGGACCAGTCAAACCTTTACCTTTAACATAACCTGTACATTTGTAAAGCGCACGTTTACCCAGAAGCCTCTTGGCGCTGCATAACAGATGTTTATTGTTACCCAACTCAATGGTACTCATTTTATCAACCTCAGAAGGATAAAAGGCTGAATGGACCCACTGGGATTTGAACCTGTGAACATGAGGTCAAACACAGGCCCCTACAGTTGACGCAGTAGTCCACTAAGCCAGCAGACCCAGCTACCTTTGTACGGGCATCGAGGAAGCTTGAGTCCGGTGCTGGGGTCAGCAAACAGGCAAAGACCAGCGGTCTAGTGGAGCCTTGGTTCTTGGTGGAATTTCAAGGATACCTACAAACCAACAAAGTATGGGCAGTGTTTGAGACTCTGATTCAGTGGCAAAATCATTATCTTTTAGCTTTAGGCTCACAAGTTGCAGTTCTGTGAGGAGCAAGTGTACAATCTAGCACAAGCCACAGGTCCAGGTACTGGGGGGGGAGGGGTGGCACATCTTGGGTGGCTAGGACTCAATCTCATGGGCTACACCAGTGGAATCCAGGCCAAGTCCAGTGGTAACTGGTCAGCTGGGCACTGTGCAGGGTGTCTTTAGCTTTTATGTCCCTGGAGCTTACTAGGAGGGTAGCCAACTAGCCTTTTGATTCCACTGAGTGGTCCCTGGCACAGGTGGAAGTAGGTCCAGTCCTTGGGGTCTCTCTCCACTGAGTTAACACCAGGAGCAGCCCATCTCTTTCTGGCATCCTGTCTTGGTGTAGCCTTTCTTTCTGGGGTCCACAGGCACAGCAGGTGCAGTTCTTATGTTGTTCTTCCTGAGTCCAGCAGTGTTTTGAGGTTGGTAGCCAGAGCTGCCAAGTTTATGCTAGTTGTGAGTTTGTAGGTGAGTATGACTCCCTAACCAATGGGAGTAAAATTCCCACTGGGCAACCCTATCCACTCTTGCATCACTTACTGTGGGATTGACACAAAACAATCCCAAAGAGCATCTCTCTGCTCAAATCGATGATGTCAAAAACCTTCTTCCCTGAGTCAGAGCTAAAGGCACACCCCCGAAGTGTGTCCAGTGTAAATGAGCAACTTCTCCTCCTGGGAAACCGGTCTCGCAATGGGTACCCCCCTACTGGAAGAGATAAAGACTAGTCTACCTACACAAAGGAGAGGATAAGCGAATGTATTTGCCTGTCAGAGGCAGCTGCCGTAGGAAGTCGGGCCATGTGCGTGTACTAGCCTTTAGTCATCCTGTCCGAAGAATGTTACATCTCCTCCCACCAACAAGCTTTTTAGTCCCCTTTCCTGAGAGCCATTCACACCTCCTGGCAGGAGGGGAGGAAGCTGTCTCGAGTGACAACTGCTGCAGTGAATCAGAAACGGCTAGTAGAACTTTGGGGCAAGAAAGTGGGGACTTTCTAAAGTCACCCTTATGTTAAAAGTTACTTTGAATCCAACTCCAGTAATAAGTCTGCGACAATGGCTAGTTTTCATTATCTCCATTTTGGATGGTCAAAGTCTTGGATCTAAAGTGTGATGTGCTCGTTTCAAGTGGCAGCGCCAAGCAGGCTAGTGTCGCTGTCAGTGAGATGTGAATGAGAAAGAACGATGGTGTGTAAGAAAGTGACCAGGTTTGTAGTTGGTGGGTGGGTTTACATCAACAATACTTTGCTGCTGAGAAAAGGGCTGTCTTAATTTAGAGATCCTGTTCAGACAGTGGAGATGCATGGGAATGCTGTCATTATTACTAATGGTCAATGGTGGAACATACCACAAGTGGCCAAATCTGTTTCAAACGGGCATGAGGAATTAAAAATGTATTTATAATGAAAAGAGAAGTGGCAGGGGGAGGCTTCATGGTGAGTTTAGCAAAATGAGTGCACTGACCAACAACATGAATGTTAATCTCAACGAGAATATGAATAATATTGAGGTGAAGGTTCAGAGCCAGGGCATGCCAATTCGAAGAAGCCATTATGTAAAAAGAACTCCTGGCATATTCCTGGACTGTTAAATCTGTGTAATCTGCTGCTGATCTGCTCTGGAGATCTACTGTCTTCTCCTTTGGTTTGTATGAGAGGAAGATGTGTGGGATCTGTGTTTGCAGTTACTGCTTAAGTCAGCGTATGAGGTAATATAGTTAGGTCTGCTGATAAGTGGATCACACATTCTGACATGGAGTGTACTTTGTTAGTGTCCAAGGTATTATCAGATACTGGGGACACTTAGCAGGAGTTCTTTCTTAGTTTGCTTAACAAACAAATATCTTACTGGAAGAGTCCTGATCCAAGTTAAATAATTTCTACAACCTCATCGCTAGAATTTCCCCCAAAATCTTGTTCTCGGAGTTCAGCAAGTACAGCGGCCTATATAACTTCACATATATCAGGTCCCTCCCCACCTTAGGCAGTGGTGGGATCTGGCAAGCTACCCTTGCAGAACTCATATTCATACATTTCCAGTAGTTTTGGGCCTACCTCTCTTTGTAAGTGGATAGAACTCCGGGTGCAGCCCGTCTGTCCCCTGCACCTTGCTTCTGGCCAAATGATCTATGGCCCACATTGTGTTCTCTAGACATGGCCCTCTAGTGCCCCTCTCTGCGCTCCACTCAGACTATGCCTAGGTGTCCCACACAGGTTGTGGTCTATTTTGTCTTCTCCCTCCTCAGCCAGTGCAGAGTAAAGATTGGGTATGCCCCATTGATCTCCAGCAGCAGGTGGAGATGTCCCCCATTTCAAGTCTGATGGCGCAAATGGGTTTCCTACCCATTTCTGTGCGGATAAACCATGCCAACAAGCGCCCCGCTCTGTCTCCCTCGCCCTGATGTGTGACCACACATTCTTTGTAGTCTACCCCACCTCCATCTACTGGAACCACCAAATAACGTGGATGTGGGGTATACCCGGCCAAAACAGGCCAAGCGGCCCGATCTATCGATAAAGGGCCTAAACGAATTGGGGTGACCGGGTGTGGGAGGGCGCCATTAAACCAAACACGGTGTTGCCATGCCGTGAGCGGAACTTCAAGAGCCTGATAAGGCCGATAAACATTAGGAAGGGCCGTGGCAGCGTAAACGTGGAACAAATTATCAGCTCCTTCCACCGCCGGAAAAGTGACCCATGAGTAAAATACCTCAAAGTGGTAAGCCGGGTCAGCTTGAACCACAAAGATGAGGGCGACACCCGCATCCGGTACTCCATAGGCTGCTAAATGAGCATGGAGCGCGGCTATGTGCCGGGATATTTACATTCACAGCCATCAAGACTAAGAATGAAGAACAACCTAGTGCGTGGCAGCGCAATATGGGGTTAACATTAATGAAAATACCTTTTAATTACTTCAAGCTTGAACGAACCTATAAAAATATCAATATAGGAGGTTACACCCTCACAACTGTTTCCGGAAACAGAAGTGAAGGGAATTGTGGACAAGCACAAGCACTACTCAAGTGTCTCGCAGATAAGAAGCCCACCACGTTGGTGGCGCCATGTTGCGGGGATTCTGCACATATACAGAACTATGCGCAGGAAAACAGGACCTCGGTGGATAGTGGTGTTCCACCCATCCACCTTAGTGCCCAAAATCCCAATCCGACTAGCTATAGTGTCACATTTGTTCTCCGCACTACAGCGAAGCTACCAATGATTAGACATCCCAGAACACGGACTCTTACAGGAATCGCGGGAGCAAGAACACTCTTTCATTACTCACTCATACTTGTCCACAACATGCGTATTAAGAGACACAGTATAGTTTAAAATGTTTATTTCAACTATCGTGCTCTAAGACACAGTACACGTGCCAGTACTAGCAGTATAATGTATAAAGACAAAACAGTCAGCATTGTTACAATTCCATAGAATACAAACGGGGACAGCATTTTATAAAGACAGTGGATAGGGTCTATAATGCCTTGCCACCCTCCCCGTGCTAGTAACTAGTTTATTATAAAAATAGAAGACCTCTGGGCTTTGTTCGGGGGACCCCCATACCTCAAGAACGAGATGCAAGGTTTACATCATCAGACAAGCACAGCTCTTCTCTCTGGAAAAGTCTTTCTCCGAGTGCCTCTAACAGCGAGATCACAATATTAAAAGCACCAACATTTCTCCAGTGCAGCTGTGTTTCATGTTATGTCTAAGTGTGAGGGGCTGACCAGAACAGCAACAATAAGGGACGTTGTTTTTCGACCTTGTACATTGTGTGCAGACGAAAACCACAGAGGACGTCAGAAAAGGTGAAAGGCAGAAATGCAGACAGTTCTAATGTGAACGGTCACAAGCAGAGTCTGGAAAAATAAAGTCACGAAGTAACGTGTGCAAAAAGAGGCATCATGGCAGCTACGACCAAGCTAACTTAGCAATGTCGACAATGAGGCCACAATCCACACTACACCCTCCCCTGGTCAGTCCATTGGACAAGACAGAGTTCAATTAGATGGAGCAGAATGCAAATGTCTGTATGTGGGTGAATTTTCTGGAGGAAAAAAAAATCCAAAAAGAAGGGGAAAAAAAAAATCTGATTATGCTGTTAAGTGAGAGTTTAACAAAACTAATCCATCAGGGTGTATGCGCAGAAGAGAGCAACACCTTCCAAAAAGGCATCATTGTCATCGTTTGAAAAAAGAGATGCCATCCAGTTCAGCAAATCAAAGCTGCATACATGTTCCTCACAACAAGGAGCATCGATCAGCATTGCGGGACAACTTGCGTGATCTTCAATATAACTTTGTCATAGGAGATCCTGAGCAGCCGCCCAGATATCCCATTGTGCCAAGACTCCAAGTGCAGCCGCACTCGCCATCAATCCATCACCGAAACAGTCCTGTTCATGGGCCATCAAGGGGCCCATCAAATGGTCGAAATCCGGGTCAGAACAGTATGAATTGGAGAGGCAAACATCCACGGACCAAGAAAATGGACATCGTAAGCACGACATCACCGGTTGCACGGAAGTGAAATACGCAAAGCGAAAAGATAGGCCATATGACACGCTGAATGTTGCCAGCGGCAGGACGCCGAAGCTGTCAATCATGCGGTCACAGAGCATCTGCAGGCGCCCTGGCTGGTGGTGGCCCACAGGAGGTGCAGCCATTGCGCATCAGGCAAAACAAAAGCAGTATTCCAGCAGCTAAGGCTAGGATCAATGGGAAGCCACCAAAGACGCTGGAAAAAATAGAATGAATAAAAGCTGGTATTACACCAAAGATAGTCTGAAAGGAAGTCAAAAGGCCAGAGCCCACAACTTTAAAAAAGTGTACAAGCCCGGCGGTGTTAGATGCATTGAATATATGGTGAATCAGTTCACCGAAAAGTTGGGGGAGGTTAGTGTTTAACAGGGCCTGTATCTCACTATGGGTACTAGCCACCTGGAGTACGAAGGTCTCTCGCGCGGAAGTCAGCATAACTTCCTGGTTAAATAAGAGCGCCTTTATTCTGCTCAATTTATTGAAATCCGCCTTCAAAGTAGGTATGTAAGGCCAAATGGAACTATCTAACTTCCAACGCGGGGGCGGAAAAAGCACATTTTTGCAGCACACCACGCGTTTCGAAACTGTTATTATCTAGGGTATGCCAGCCAGCAAACCACAGCAATCCTGATTATTCAAAAGCAGATAGCTACCATTAGCAAGCATAGTGAAAGTAGGTGATATAACAGGAGCAGGAACGCCCTTCAAAACACAAGCAAGATTCGGGGCAGAAACATTACAAGCCCCGTGCAATTTAATGTTTTTACACACAAGGGAATGACCCACTGTAGAATCGCAAGATTCTCCTGTGAGAAACACCTCCTTTTCATCCCTAAGGCATCTGTATGTGAAAGGTAGGGACCAAAGTTCATGCAAAAAGGCACTGCCCAAAGGCTCAAAACGGCCAACCGGATAATGTTTCATGCATGAACTGAATTCAAACAAAGAAAAGGGCAAAGTGATAACCCCGTGTACTAGCCACACTGCAGAGTCAGTCTCCGCCACAGAGAATGGTAAAGGATCTTTTGTCTCGATATATAGAAGAGTGTATGTCGTATCCTTCATGGACATGAATTGCTGTTTTTCAGTTACATTAAAAGGCAGAAACAAAGCAGACGTGTTTAAAAAATGCCATGGAACCTTACCCATTTTCAGAGTCTGCAAAGTCCAGGCAAACTGCATCACTGAACGCAATTGATTCTGACCATGATATAACACAGACATGTCATCCTGAACAATATCAACAACAGATGAAACAATATTCTCTAATGTGTAAATGCGGGAAGACAGGGTGTTAATACTGTTGTCGACAACAGCAAGCACTTTTTCTAGATTTGCTTGATCTATTTCCCGTAGACGGGAATCAGCTTCTATTTGTGAAAGCTTCCAGATTTCATTGTAAGTCGCATAAACAAATCTTTTTGGTCTTGGACCTCTAGGTCCTAGAACAAAATCGGCCAGATCGATATTGCTGGATAACAGGGATAAATGTTGTTTCACAGAATCTAAGGTAGAGTGCTGCAACCACTGTTTACATAATTTACCAACTGAATATGTTGTAATAGAACGAGAATCAGAAAATCATGGATTTGGTTGATCCTGTTTGTAACCATGAGCAGAGTTATGAAAACGCAGTTGGCAGGCATTAGAAGTTACGGGCCACACCAACCAAGCTGATTGATCTAGTGTAGAGATATTAAAGGAATTATTCTGAAACAAAGCTTGCAATGTATCAAGGGAAAAATTGAAATGCAAGCTTCCGTTCGGCAGTGAAGACAATACAGGAGTGGTAGGTGCATGTATCAAGGGAATTGTTTGGAAGTTGCCAAACCGAAACAAGTTGTTTGGTATATAGTACTATTTAAAAATAATATTTGGGTCGGTATGAGGCAGGCGCCGTGTAAGGCTTCTGTACCGCGTACCTGCCAGGATTTAGTGCCCCATATAGATTTCAAATCAATGGTGTTTTTCCAGTGCTCATAGCCACCAACCGCCAATGCGTCCATAAAGGAACTGGAGTATAGTGATTTAGTGTTGGTCAACATCACCTTCGGAGTTGAAGAACTGTTCAATTTAAAATAATATGACCCTGGGTTCGACCGGTTAAAGTCTGTAAAGTAAGTACATTTATTTATCAGTGTTTGGGAGCTACCTTGTAAAGGGGTCGGGCAATGTTCCCACTGGGTGTAATTGAAACTACCTCGAGTTGTACTTGGTTTATGCAGAAAATGATTACCATAATGTTGATAGCAATACAAATCGGCATAATTAGCTGAATTTAAGTACAAATCCTCAGCATTAAAAGCAGCATAATATTTCAAATCAGAAAATAACGATTCAATTGCATGCACATCCCAATCATCTGAATGAATATTCCTTGTAACCACATCGCCCATGGAAACACGAAGCACATTGGGGACATTAATAATCTCTGTCGGGCCATGAATTTGAAAATTCACTGCATCCCATACGATCCCATCAGCAACTGGAAAGGCTGTAATGTTCACAAATGTGTGGTCATGCTTCATGATGTTTGAAGAAGAATGCGGAGCCAAAGTTCCAGCCTCAGAGTTCACCGCAGAGCGTTCAGGTAAGTAGTGACCATTAATGAGCAAGAAAAAAACTGTCACAAAACCAATGGACATAAACAGAAAAATTAGGAATAGCACCAACCAGATGTATGTCCATGGAGGGACCAAAAAATTGTCTCTAAACCAGGACACAAAAATACTGAATTTGGTTGGGACGAATGATGAGGTAGAAGACGAATCAAAGGAAAAACGAGACGGGCTCAGTGGTGTTGTAGGCACATGAGCTACCGACTCACTTGCGGGATAAGTATACTCAGTATCCTCGTTGCAGGAGGAAGCCGGGAGGTTGGGCAGGCGATCTGGTAAAGCGACCATCCCAATGGCAACATCGGCAAAAGTGGAGCCAGGAGGGCCACGAGCAGGATTTCTGGAAATAGCTGGACATGACATAGCAGGTGTTACACTATTCAGAATCGGCCAGATGTTGTAGCTTGACATTGTCCACTGAGATGTATCTGTTGTCCTTGCGACCAGGAAGCGGTGGTAAGATGACTGTACGAGTACCCTTCAAGCCAAGAACTGGAACCGGTGCACGATAAGAGGGGCCAAATTCTTTTTTGTTCTCCACCTTCTCTCGGACCAGATCTCCAATCTTCGGAAGCCAGCCGGCAACCGGAATCTGCAGCGCAGGGTCTGTGGCTGAGGGTAGGTGTTCGCTTGCAAGTCTGTCACGGGTCTCTTGTAAGTCCTGTTACATAGTAGAATGGTTATCTACGTCAAAGATAGTGGCTGCTGCCGCCACGTCTAGACCATCAAGGTCAGGCACAAACATCCTTATGCCATAGAGCATTTCGTATGGGGTCCGCCCACCCAGAGATCATACAAGTGGGCCAGCCAGTTCCTGCCAGTACCTAAGACCCTAGCTGTCAAGGATTGCTTTAAGTCACGGTTCATTCGCTCCACAATTGAGTTGCCCTCAGGCCTGTATGGAGACGAAAATTGCACAAGTACCCCCATAGACCTCATAGCATCCTTGTATGCCTTAGAGGCGAACGCTGGACCTTGGTCGGAATGGAAGGTGCCACAGGCAAAAATTCCCTCAAAGACACGCAAATCCCTGATGACATTTCGAGCGTCAGCACTGCGTTGTGGCCAAACCCAGATGAAACGTGTGCACGAATCAACTGCAAATAAGATGTATTTATATGCAGTATCAGAAGAAAATGGGCCACAGTGGTCAAGATATACACACCCAAAAGGTTTATTAGATACGCAGAACTGTGTTTGTGTCGGTCGTGTAACCGTAGAGGGCTTAATTTGTTGACAGATGTCACAAGAAAGGACATAATTACGGGTCTGTTTGTATAAACCACGCCACCAATAACGCTGCTGCAAGAGTGAAACAGTTGCAGACACGCCAGCATGGGCCGAAGCCAAGCCTTCGTGTGCGGCTGTTATCAAAGAATTTCTGCGGTCCGCGTTGGGAATCAGCTGATCACCAACGTCTGGAATTCTTACATAAGGAACCTGTTTGGGACTTAAATGATAAGAGTACTTGGAAGGGAAACCCTGCGGGTAATTAGAACCTTCCTTAGTCGCAGCAACAGCTGCCAAAATCTCATTATTTATTTTTGTCATGGATCTTGTAACGGCTGCTACTGAGCACGTGGCTACTGCTGATTTGGCAGCTTCATCGGCCAAGCTGTTACCGACCGCATGTGCGCCCACACGCTGGTGGCCAAGAGTGTGAATCACCTGTGTGAGAGGCAGACGTCGTTTAAGATCTGCCACTCGAACCCAAAGCATTTTATGCTTATTTGCGCTGCCTTTAGAATCTCTATAGTCGTTTTGAGACCAAAAGATTAAGTTGTCATTAAAAGACTGAACACAGTAGTAAGAATCGCATACAATAAGTGTAGTCACATCCGGGTCTGCAAACTCAAGTGCGAGTACCAAAGCACGCAGCTCGGCCAATTGTGCGGTACTGTCTCCCAGTGCCTGCGTGTGCACAACACTCGATTTGAACTCACCGTTCACTATGTTACCTGCCACAATCGCGCATGCTGCTGAATAAGCATGCTTAGAACCAGTGGCCGGTTGCGCAGAACCATCTGTGTAAATGATACATTTGTACTCCTCAAGCGGCAGCAAAGACAGAGGAGGAGGATGAACAAATTCATACTGCAAGAACTCCTGTGTCTGAAGAGAGGCATCAAAGATGAAGGTGACATCCGGAGACGTCAAAGAAGTAGCGCATTGTATCCAATGAGGGTGCAAAGCCTTAGAGTTTGGTACACTTGCCTTTGTCACTGCCTCTAGGGCAGGATAGGGTGTGACAACCAAGATGCGTTTTCCCTGTGCCAGTGCGCGTTCCTTAAGAATCGCCATTTGCACTGCAGTTAAAACTTTCTCCACAGTTGAAAAGCGCAACTCGGCAGAAGTGTAAAGATGCGACTTGTATGCAATAGGTACTGTGTCACCTTCGTTAAATGTCAAGTAAGTGAAACCCACTGCGCCTGGCACGATTCTAATCACCAGGTTCGTGTGGTTATCACGAGTTAACAAGAACTTAGATTCAAGTAGATCAGACTGCAAAGATTGCAGAATAAGTGAATGTTCCGGAAGCCAGCATGACTTTGAAAAGGTCGGTTGTATCAAGGCATAGAGAGGCTTGATACGCTAGGCATATTCGGGAATGTAAGAACGCCCGAAGTTCAAAAATCCCAGTAACGACTGACATTTTTTCAGGGTCGTCGGAGGGCGCAGAAGTGTGCACTTCTCCAAGAAGTGGGGAGCTAAGCCCCTTCCTTCATTGTTGAGCTCGTAGCCCAAAAACAACACAGTATACTCTGCGATGTGTGATTTGGCAAAATTAAATTTGTAAACTAAGACCGCAAACTCTAGTATAATGCGGTCCACTCGGGAAAGATGAGGCCATAGTTCGTCGTCGGTCAGATATATATCATCCACGTACGAATACGCATCTAGGTCTATGCTGTCCAACAAAGAGACAACACGAGCAGCGAAGACACCTGGGCTGTTTTTATAGCCCATTGGCAAATGCCGGAATTTTCTTTGTTTGCCACCAGAACTGAACGGGGTCCATTGACTGCATTCAGGGGACAAGTTGTGTGTGTAAAATCCATTGGAAAGGTCAAGTGTCGTTTTATATTTTTTATGAACAAGACTGTCTAATAGCGCAGAACTATGGGTATTCTGTACCGCAAAGGTTCGACAATGAGAGTTCAAATGCCGGTAATCTAAAACTAAGCGGTAAGACCCATCGGGTTTAGAAACCGCGAAGAGGGGATTATTCATTGGTGACACGCATGTTTCAATTACTCCTTGATATTCTAACTGTGTCAGAATTTCGGAAACGGGACCCTTTGCTTCCCGCCTGATGGGATATTGGGGTTGAGGCTGTGGCATAGACCGCAATGGTATTTCATGGGGGGGAGAATCCTCATCCCAGCCCACGTGATTACGGTACAGTGCCGGGGCCTGGGCCATAGCCCACTCAGCTGCGAGAGCCTCCGCTTTGTCCTTGGGGACATGACAAGAAAAGCTTGGAAGGACTACTGCCTCCCCTTTAGGAGCAGCGAGCACAAATGGGGGCGGCCAATCCGCCTCTGCCAATAAAATGTCATAAGAAGAGGTCAGATTTTCCCAAAAAATCCCTTTAATAACACGCTCAATGTCACCTTCAATTTGAAGGACAATATTAAATAGTCTGTCAGGGGGTGCCACTCAAGTGTCAGCTGTCTCGACAGTAATGAAAGTGTCAGTTGCTGTCGCCTCCACATGAGGACGTAGTGCCTCCCGCACTATGGTAACTTCCGCGGCGCTGTCTGGCAGCGTCACCGCCCACGTCCAATTCAAGAGTCTCGTTCTCACCGTCTGTGGCATATCTCGCTGTTAAAGCAGCAACCTTTTTCTTCTGAAACTGTGGGCGAGAACGTGGAAACTCTTCTTGTTTTCCTTTTCCAGGCTGTCAAGGTTGGTCACGTCCCGGTGGGGCGTCACGACCCCTGCCTCTTTCCTGTCGATCCCCTCCACCAGCCTGTGAGGTCGATGGTGCCTGTGAAGAACGAGAACGCTGATCAGGAACCTGAAATCTGTCAGGAGACCTAATTCTCGCTCTGTTGCGCAAATCATATGTGCGTTCAGAAGCGGAAACCGGAGACGCTCCACGCGACCCTGGTTTTGGTTGTTGCTTCCCCTGTTTCTTTAACCTCCAATTCTTTTTTAGAAAAGAAAGGTTTCTCGTCTTTACTAGACTGAGCTTTTTGTTGAGGCTGTGGTTGAGTCTGCGTTTTAGCAAAAGGCTTAACTCCCAAACTATTGCGGCCAATGGTTTTATAAGCCTGTGCAATAATTTTCGGTAATTCGCGAGGCTTGTCCGGTTCTGGGACTAAAGCCAAGGCATTAGCTACTTGAAAGTTAAGTGCATCGCCCTTGACGTTCGCAAGGATTAGATCAGCCACCACATCGAACACTCCCACTAGTCTCATCCCTAACTCTACAGCCGCTTCAGGGCCATGTTCGTCTTGAACACGCTTAATCACGGTGGGGAGGACTGTCATAGATGGAGTGCTGAAACACTTTGCATACACTGCCGCAAATACCTTACCGCAGTTGTTGCATTCTGTCAACTCGGGAATTAAGTCTTTTGGCAAACTTATAGTCAAAATCCTGTGTTTCTCCACAGGAGAGGTATTCGGAAACACCGCCTCCAGCTAGTCAAATTTTTCAGCAAGCCAATAAGGCAAATCATCCTTATTCTGTGGGCGCTTGCCCATCACCAAATTAACCATGACGGGGCTTATAGTCACACCGCCAAGTCCAGCTGGATGCGCCGCAACTCCAGGAGGGGCCATCTGGACGTTGCCTGTAACATACTGTACTAAGGCTCTGTGCACACGTACCAAAGACGAATGCAGCACGCGCAATTCATCTACTGGAGCCGCCAAATAACGTGGATGTGGGGTATACCCGGTCAAAACAGGCCAAGCGGCCCCATCTATCGATAAAGGGCCTAAACGAATTGGGGTGACCGGGTGTGGGAGGGCGCCATTAAACCAAACACGGTGTTGCCATGCCGTGAGCGGAACTTCAAGAGCCTGATAAGGCCGATAAACATTAGGAAGGGCCGTGGCAGGGTAAACGTGGAACAAATTATCAGCTCCTTCCACCGCCGGAAAAGTGACCCATGAGTAAAATACCTCAAAGTGGTAAGCCGGGTCAGCTTGAACCACAAAGATGAGGGCGATACCCGCATCCGGTACTCCATAGGCTGCTAAATGAGCACGGAGCGCGGCGCGGCTATGTGCCGGGATATTAACATTCACAGCCATCAAGACTAAGAATGAAGAACAACCTAGTGCGTGGCAGCGCAATATGGGGTTAACATTTATGAAAATACCTTTTAATTACTTCAAGCTTGAACGAACCTATAAAAACATCAATATAGGAGGTTACACCCTCACAACTGTTTCCGGAAACAGAAGTGAAGGGAATTGTGGACAAGCACAAGCACTACTCAAGCGTCTCGCAGATAAGAAGCCCACCACGTTGGTGGCGCCATGTTGCGGGGATTCTGCACATATACAGAACTATGCGCAGGAAAACAGGACCTCGGTGGATAGTGGTGTACCACCCATCCACCTTAGTACCCAAAATCCCAATCCGACTAGCTATAGTGTCACATTCGTTCTCCGCACTACAGCGAAGCTACCAATGATTAGACATCCCAGAACACGGACTCTTACAGGAATCGCGGGAGCAAGAACACTCTTTCATTACTCACTCATACTTGTCCACAACATGTGTATTAAGAGACACAGTATAGTTTAAAATGTTTATTTCAACTATCGTGCTCTAAGACACAGTACACATGCCAGTACTAGCAGCATAATGCATAAAGACAAAACAGTCAGCATTGTTACAATTCCATAGAATACAAACGGGGACAGCATTTTATAAAGACAGTGGATAAGGTCTATAATGCCTTGCCACCCTCCCCGTGCTAGTAACTAGTTTATTATAAAAATAGGAGACCTCTGGGCTTTGTTCGGGGGACCCCCATACCTCAAGAACGAGATGCAAGGTTTACATCATCAGACAAGCACAGCTCTTCTCTCTGGAAAAGTCTTTCTCCGAGTGCCTCCAACAGCGAGATCACAATATTAAAAGCAACCAAATTTCTCCAGTGCAGCTGTGTTTCATGTTATGTCTAAGTGCGAGGGGCTGACCAAAACAGCAACAATAAGGGACGTTGTTTTTCGACCTTGTACATTGTGTGCAGACGAAAACCACAGAGGACGTCAGAAAAGGTGAAAGGCAGAAATGCAGACAGTTCTAATGTGAACGGTCACAAGCAGAGTCTGGAAAAACAAAGTCACGAAGTAACGTGTGCAAAAAGAGGCATCATGGCAGCTAGGCCTAAGCTAACTTAGCAATGTCGACAATGAGGCCACAATCCACACTACACCCCTAGGTATTTTTTTCAGAATATGCCCCTTATCAGTGTCTTAAATGAGTCCTACTCAATAGGTGTGTCCCTCCCATACCTTTGTTTTCATTGAAGTACAAACTGAGGTGTCCCCGAGCACCGCTCTGAAAGGTGCATCCAACAAGGAGTCAACCCGTAAGTGCCAAGTGGGTGGTCGTCGCTCCATGTGACCCGCATCCACAGGAGGCTGAGGTCTGACACGTCCTGTCCAGATACTCAACTTCGCTAGGATCCGCCCCACTCACCAGCCTAGTCCGGATCCCATGTGTAGAGGAATAGCTGCACTCCCTGACTTGGGGATGTACAACCCTCCAGGCTTCCAGGAAGTGCAACTGATGTTTCAACACTAACCTTCCTGCATTGTCCCTCTATCACTCAAAACCTTTACTGTCCCAGCATTCCAGGAGGAAACCTGGATGCACTAAAAGAAGCTGTTTGTGTGACAGCCAAAATGTTTTAAATTTAACAAAATTAAGCAACACCAGAATTAACGGCAATCAGAAATATTTTTTCAATTTGCAATTCATATACGGGGGGCTTATCTAAAGGACATTGGAGCGCTTTACATGAGCACCAGATTACATCACACAAGGTCAGTTTTCTTTCTAGGCACGACAAGTGATTTGACAGAATCCCAGGATGTTGAGCCAATGCAGGGACTTGAACCTGGTTCCATAGTTCCAAAGTCACCAGCTCTTGCTGTTAGGCCACATTTCCTCCCTCCAGGAGACCTGACGATCATGCACAATACATTGTTATTTTTAAACAATAATTAAAAACACTGTGAGAAATGTGGTGAAAGGAATAATACTGCCATCATGAATAGTCTGCTGCCAGAAGAACGAATACCCTGCAGTAGCACTGTGCAATGAGGTCAAGTCCCTCTGAATACCTCAGGCCTTACTTGAGTTAGCATTCTTATAGTTAGGAATTCAGAAAGAGACTCAACACCTGGCTTTTTGACTAAGATCAGAAAGAATCTACCGCCTGGATACCCTTGCAGGAGATTAGCTGCATTCTACAAATCCTGATTGATTGATTTATTCTGTAATTCAGAACCTACAAACCAGGGGCGGCGGCAACCAACTAGCTGCAGTCAGAAATGTTTCTTACCTGAGAACATAGGCCCTCATTATGATGTAAGGCGTACCGCCACCAACAGGCCGTCGGTGGCAGGCCGTCTGACATCCAGGACAGAGGTCTGACCGCCAGATTACAATACCAGTGGTTGGAGCGCAGAAGGTGGGGGAAAGACTGCCACCTTCGACAGGCTCAAGGAGCCCGTTGGGGTGGTGGTCAGACTGTAATCCCTACAATGGAAGCAAAGCCTGTGCAGGCAGCACCATAAGGATTACAATTTCCTTTTCCCTGTCCCTTTACATGGCAGTCTAACCGCCATGTAAAGGCAGACGGAAAGGGACTTTGGGGGTCCCAAGCAGGTCCCCCGACCCCTATGGGCCACTGGAATGTGGCCAGGGGGGCACATGTGGTGCCCCCCAAATATCCATATACCATGTTCCAGACACCACATGGTGCCTGGCACACGGTGCATGGATATTTAAAAACATGCCTTTTTCTACGGCAGCATGTGCTGCAGCCTTTTCCAGGCCGCAGCACAAGCCGCAATAGAAAATGGCATGTTTCTGGTCGCCTACACGGTGGTCATATCAAAATATGGTGGGTGGGACCACCAACTGCTTGTCGGGCAGTCCCAATCCCGCTGCGATGGCAGTTGGACACTCGTCTGACCACCATCATAATAAGGGCCATAGTGTTTTCTGCAGAAAAATGGCAGGTCCTCTGGCAACCTTAACACAGATCCAGGAGCCCCTCGGTATGCAGTGGGTTAGACTTTAACTATTTCTCTGCCCTAGCAGAATGACTGTAGAGTTCTTACAAATATGGATTAACCCTGCATAACACAAGCTGTAGGCAAGAAATGGCTGAAACAAAAGAGCACTTGCAAACAGACATGCGCCTTATAATAGAGCATGGGGCTTTCTTTCAACTATGGAAGGTTTTCTGGCACCTTCACACTGTGAATAGTTCGAGATCACAGGATTATCTTGGTGAAGAGCCATAATGTATCGAAGCACCCGCAGGCAAGAGATGGCTGATATTAAAAAACTGAAAGCAGAACAATTTCTTTTCTAAGAGCATGGTGCATCAAGATATGCCAGCATCACTATTAACCGAGACATATAGTGTGAAGACCGGACGTAAACAGCGAAGCACTTGTCGACTATTAGAATATGCAGCTATATTGAAGTAAGATCCTGTATCTCAGAACCTGCATACAAGAGACAACTAAGACCAAAAGACCTCAAAGAAGAACTGTTTTAATATAGATCTCAGGGGTGTGAAGTAGTCAATGAGATAGTTTTCAGCTATTCTCTACGCCCTGTGAAGACAAATAGATTTCACAAGCTGATCAGTAGTGCCGACATACAGGATTACAGAACCCACAGACATGTGACAACAGGCCAAAGAGTAAGTGGCAAACTGAAACTCAATTTACTGTCTGAGAAGCAGATCATTTTCCATTATTTAAGAAAAGTGTCTACACCTGCATTATAGAGTTTGCAATGAAACATGCACTTCTGAAGAAACAGAAGGGCATTTTTACAAGCCCCTTTTGCCTCCGGAGCGTCACTTTTTTTGGCCGGAGGGGGCTTCCGATCCTTCTGGGCGCAGGGGTTCAGTTGAAGAGTCAGGTCTTGAGATCCTTCCTCAATTGGGTCAGCAACGGGGATTGCCTGAGGTGGAGAGGCAGGTAGTTCCAGGTCTTGGCGGCGAGGTAGGAGAAGGATCTTCCTCTGGTTCTGGTCTTGCGGATCTGTGGGGCAGTGGCCAGAGCCAGTTGGGCAGAGCGGCGGTGTCTGGTGGGTACGTGGAATGAGAAGCGGTGGTTCAGATATGAGGGTCCTGTGTCCTGGCGGGCTTTGTAGGCATGTGTGAGGAGCTTGAAAGTGATTCTTTTGTTGACAGGAAGCCAGTGGAGTTCTCGCAGGTGTTAGGTGATGTGGCTGTGGCGGGGGGTGTTGAGGACTAGTCTGGCTGCAGTGTTTTGAATGTTCTGTAGTTTCCTGAGGAGTTTGTGGGTGACGCCGGCGTAGGGTGCAATGCCATAGTCAAGTCTGCTGCTGATGATTGCATGGGTGACCATCTTCCTGGATTTGGTGGGGATTCATCTGAAGGTCTTTCGAAGCAGCTGTGGAAGCATGATGAGGAAACAGCGTCGATCTGGCAGTTCATTCTGAGCAAGGAATCCAGTATGATGCTGAGGTTTCGTGCATGGTCCTTGGGGGGGTTCCTAGTGCAGCGGGCCACTAGGCATCGTCCCAAGCTGAGGGCGTGGGTCTTAGGATGAGGACTTCGGTCTTGTCTGAGTTGAGTTTGAGGCAACTGTCTTTTATTCAGGTTGCAACGGCCTTCATCCTGTTTTGGAAGTTGTTTCTAGTGGCTGTGGGTTCGTTGGTGAGGGAGAGGATCAGCTGGGTGTCGTTGGCGTAGGAGACAATGTTGAGTCCGTGGTTCCTGACGATGGCTTTGAGAGGGGCCAGGTAGACCTTGAAGAGGGTGGGGCTCAGGGAAGACTCCGCAACTGATCTCTGTGGGTTCTGAGAGGAATGATGGTAGTCTGACTCGCTGTGTTGGACCGATGAGGAAGGAGTGGATTCAGTCAATGGCCTTGTCGCAGATGCCGGCGCCGTGGGAGTCTCATGATTAGGGTCCAATGGGAGACGGTGCCTAAGGTGACCGAGAGGTCTAGAAGAATGAGGGCTGCTGTTTCGCCCCGGTCGAGGAGGGAGCAGATGTCGTCGGTGGCAGCAAGGAGTGCGGTCTCTTGAGGTCTGTCGAGTCAGCGGATGGCTTCTTCTCGCAGCGGGTTGATCTCGGCTTGTTTCCAGTCATCGGGAAAGGTAGCAGTCTCAATGGAGTAGTTGATGGTGTGGGCTAGCTCGGGGCTCCGGAGGTGGCGGCTCTATGGAAGATGTGGTGTGGGCAGGGGTCCGAGGGGTCTCCAAAGTGGATGCTCTTCATGGTCTTGAGTGTGTCGTCCGTGGTGAGCGGGGTCCAGTTAAGCAGGATCTGTTGGGAGGCGTCGTCGTTGGGTGCTGTGGTGGCGGGCGTGGTGGGAGGGTCTTGGGTGTCGAAGCTGTCGTAGATCTGCCTGATCTTGTGGTAGAAAAAGGTGTCAAGTTTGTTGCAAAGGTCTTGGGAGGATGGGTCCTCTGTGGTCTCGCTGTTGGGTGTGGCAAACTCCTTGACGATGGTGAAGAGTTCTTTGCTGTTGTGTGCATTGGTATTGACTCTGTCTGGAGGGCCATTTTCTTAGTAGTTTTGAGGAGGAGGTGGTGTGTGGTGACAGCAGTTTTGAAGGCTTTGTGGGCTTCCGGGATTTTGTTGTTCCTCCATCTCTCCTCTAGCCTTCTACAGTTGCGTCTGGACTCCTCAAAGTCGGGAGTGAACCAGATGGCTTTCTTGGAATGTTGCTTGCCGGGGGCTTTCTTGAAGGGTGCCAGAGTATCGGAACAGTAGGAGATCCATCGGTGGAGGTTACGTGCTGAGTTATTGGCGTCTGTGGATGTCGGGGTGGGGCTGTGCTAAGGGAGGCGGTGAGAAGCTCTTTGGTGACCTTGTTCCAGCTTCTGCGGGGGAGGCGGCGGGCGCGGTGGTGTACCGTGGGTCTGGTGAAAGTAAAACGTGGCTTAACGTCACCTTGTCAATATGCTTCTTTCCGTAGCAGTCTGCTGCGACAAAGGGGCATGCAATGGGTGTGGCTGTGAGCATTCCACCGCAACACCCATCGCTTTTTGACACTGCCACTGATTTACAAGGCTGGGGCAGCGCCAAAAACCTGGTCTTAGAATGGCGATACGAGGAGAAAGTATTAATTTCTCCTTGTTTTTTGCTCTTTCTATATGTGCTGCATTCTGTAGCAGTCACAAAAAAAGCAAATCACCATTATTGATTGTTTATGTGCAGGAAAGTGTCCCTTCCTGCACATAAACAATCGCCCCTGCAGTGCAGGCACCCTTGCAACATGGCGGCAGGGTGCTTGCTCTGGCACTAGGCAGCTTTTTTCCATCCGCTCCGGCAGTCCTACAATACGAATATTGTTCCTGCGGGAGAGACCTTCCTGGTCCTCCACCCGGTTCGTCAAGTATTCCACCTCTTGCTGTGAAGATTTGAGTTGATCTGCTGCCGTGGACACAGTAGGGCGCAAGGATGCTAATGCAGACTGCAATTCCTCTACTCTGGCCTTAAGTTTTTTATGGTCCTCTCTTAAGAATCCCATTTCTGTGCATAATGTGTCGATTTTGGCGCCCAGTGTTGTTTTAATGTCCAGCATTACTGCCATTAGTTCATCGAACCGATGAGTGGTCTGTTGGGGCGCTTACATTAGAGTCAACCTGTTGTAGGGCATTCCCTCCGCTAGCGGCCGAAGTTGAAGTTTCCGTCTGCTGGGGCTGTGATTTATCTGAGCGAGGTTTTCCCATTTTATTTATTGGCACTGGAGGGGCCCAACTGGCAGTAATAGCCCAGGCCCATTCACGTGGTAGATCTCTGTGATTGTGCAAGCAGCCGGCTGCTTCCGCAACTCTGGGTGTTTTGTGCTGTTGCTACTGCACCACAGTTCGTGGTATGCCAGGAGATGCGGCGTCTGTTTGCCAGCGACCCACAGGGAGAAAACCAGGTATGACGTCTTGGGGCAGGCTGCAGCCATTGATGGATCTTGTCCCCGCACAGCGCTCCAGCCCACGCCACGATCTTGCATGCAGTTATGGTATTGAGGGCCAAGCTGCCAGGTAACACTTATGCCACGTCTGGCTCTGTCTGGGAGAGAACGCTCTGCACAACAGGTCCCATCCTATGGGGTCCCCTGGTTTATTGTGGCACCCGCCGGCTTCATGCGCCCCTGTAATGGTGCTCCCACCTCCGAGGGGAGTGGCGCCAATCCGCGACCTCCAGTAGCGTCCCACCATTTCACACCAGCGGTTCCAATAGAACTTGCCTGCAGTGCTGGCAGCTTTTCGGCGCAATATAAGACTCAGGCTTGTAATGCGAATAATGCCTCACGCATGGGGGAAGACGCAGCTACATCTCTGGAAGGGCCCCGTTCAGGAGCGGTCTATCTGGCTGGTGCTGTACTTCCTACGATCCCTCGCCATGGGCCGCCCACTTTTACACACGATGCTCAATGCATACTTACTGACCGTAAACCAGCTTTAGGGGTAGTTTCCATGCGGACGGAGCCGCGGGCCCCACAGCCAGCGTGGAGGAGGGGCACCGTCCGGGCTCAGGCTCAGCCTCCCGCCCAGGAGAGGACGCTGGCCCCTATGATCTTCCCGCTGTCTGGTCCGTGCCCACTACTTGCTTACTCCAATGTTAGCTTCGGCTTCGGGGGCCCTGCCACTCGCTCACTCCGGCGCCTTTACCACAAATGCTCCTCTCTCCGTCTTCTGCTTTCAGGCACGGCTGGGCGGATCGGTCTCAGCCGAGATCCGAGGCCACAATTTGTCATGGCGCCGAGCCTCCGTTGTCGCTCCTATCACTGGTCCATCCCGACAGTGGGGGTCAGCAGGACTTCTGGGGACATCGTCCATGAATTACACCCAGTATAAATGGCACATGTATATTATATTCAGGATCTTTGAGCAGGCTTCGCACGGAGCTCAGCAAAACGCGTCCGTACGCGCCGCCATCTTGGCCACGCCCTCATCGAAAACTTTACAGATATGACGCTAAAAAATCACATGTACATAGGTTAGTACATGGTGCACCCAGTCTTCTATGTTATGTAGAAATTGTCATGCTATGACTATTCTTTCTAATAGCTCAAGGCTGCTTACAATATTTAGGATCTACTACGTAGAATCTTTGCCCTGTTGGGAATTTTTTCTGCAGAGCCAAAAAACTTGTATGGAACATACTGGACATAAGTCGTCAACTGTCATCTGCCCCATCAACAGGAACCAAAATCTAAGGGGAGTTGGATGTACAGCCCCCTCCCTGAGCCTATTTTGGCTTCGAGACCCCATCATCTGGGGCTGTGCCTTATTTAAAAGGGGAGGGTGGGCTGCACTGCCCTCTTCCCGAGCCTCATTAGGCCCTGGGAACCCCATCCCCCCAGGAAAGTCGGCATATTAAATGGGCATGGGGACTGCGCCGGGAGCAATCGTTTGTTCTGTTTCACTCTCCGCATCAGTGCGGGTAGGAAAACAGAACACAAGTGTGCTCCCAGCCTGCTGGAGCATTTTTAAAGTTCCTGCCACCTGGGAGCAAACATTTGATCTGAAAATCCTGCCAGACGGGAGCAAACACATTTTTCCCTGCCCGTGCAGGCAGTGAAACCACTGTGCCTGGGGGGGACTTTCCTTGGTCACAGCAAGTGAACCCCCTCGAGGGATGGTGTCCGCGTAGTCATTAAAGGTTTAGGGAGGCCGGGCCTCCCTCTTAATTTAACATACTGCCCTGGAGGATGGGGTCCCCAGGGCCTTTTTAATGCTCGGCGAGAGGGGCTTCGGGGTCCCCCTCCCCGTATTAAAAATATTGGGCCCCATAAGGATGGGGTCCTCGGGCCGAAAATGACTCGGAGAGGGGAGCTGAGCGCCCCCTCCGCTTAATAACAAAATTGGGCACTGGGGGATTGGGTCCCTGGGGTCGAAATCGGTTAGGGGAGGAGCCGCTCACCCCTTAATTAAAGAACACCACCATCTTGCACCCAAGGGGGAGGGGGACAGGGTATTACTTCCCACCCCTCATATATAATTTTTTCTTTTTAATTCAGGACAGGGGACTAAGTCCTTGAGTCCTGTAATGGCTGCAGCAACATTTTTCTCATAACTCCAATCATAGCACTCACTTCCGCCGGAGTCTGGCTCCCGTGGGAGCAAGATGGCCCGAGGGAAAAAAAGCTCCCTGTGCCAAACAAAACGCTCTGTTTTTAAATTGGCGCTTCCACAAGACTCTTGAGAGACTCTCGCGGACCTAACTGACCAGATATACAAATATTTGTTAACCTTAATTTCTCAAAAACTACTGAACGGATTTACACCAATTCATAAAAAGCAAATTCTGTGGAACAAAATCTAGCTTCCTGCCAAGTTTCGTAAACTTCCGTTCAGCAGTTTTTGTTTTTGCGGTAGTGTTTCTTAAAGAAGTCTGCTGAAAATGCATTGGGATTTTGCGTTTTGGGACCCCCCTTTTTTCTCGCCGCCCCGGACAGATCACCCCCCCCCCCCCGACAGACCACCCCACCGGAAAACGGCCAAATAAAATTACGTCAAATTTGGCAGAAAGCTAAATCTTGGTCCAGAAAGCGGGTTTTCTTGTCATTTGGTGTAAATTGGTACACTCGTTTTTGATTCATTATGGTTCAAAAACTTTGCATATCTGGATGGTTGAGTTAGCGGTAGGGTCTCAAGAGTCCACTGATCATGCAACTTCAAATAATAGAGCAATCTGGTTGGCCGAAGGGGTTTTTTCCCCTCAGCCGCCTCGCTCCTGCTGGATCAAAAGGATCCAGCGAACTCCCGGAGGGCCTGGGTGTCTACTGTGAATAGCCATAAACAGGCAAAGGCAGTGAGTGGAGGGGGTGGTGGCTGCCCACCGGGGGTTGGGAATAGGGCCAGGTCACAGGCCAGGCCCTGTTGCCAACCGACCTTCGTGCACGGTGCGGAGGGTTAGCTGGCTGCAGGTGGATAGATACAGCCAATGCTGCACATAGCCGAAGGTGGCACGGGAGTTGGCCTTACATATGGTAGTAAAATATTACTTTGCATTAAAAAAACTAGAAATTCACTGAAAAAACAAAATTTCAAGTGATGTTATGGTTAGGTGAATTTGTCAATTTAAATGTAATATTTTAAACTAATGATCTCACATAGTATAACACTCATGACATGTCTGTAACATGATGACAACTGAACTGACATCACTGACGACAACACTGCATGGTGGAGACACAATGGGGGCCTGAGTTACAGTTATTTAAAATAACTGTAACTTTTGAATTTCAGTTTGTTTTTTAGTTTGAAATGTTATGTTTAAACTGACATTCATCTAACTATAATGTCAATTTAACCTTTGTTTTTTTCCAGTGAAAAAAAAATAAAATATATATATATATATATATATATATATATATATAGTCACTGAAAAAAACCATAGGTTTTAGGGAAAGTTATAGTTAGTTGGACATTTCACTCGTACAAAACTATAGAAATTCCCCCGTTATAGTTAGTTCAGCTAACTATAACTCGCGCCCCCGCAATGCACTGCTGATGACGTCACATATTACATCATTCATGACATGGTCAGTGACATCACTGATGACATCACTGATGACATCTCAAATGACATCACTGATGACATCACTGATGACATCATCCATGTGACTGTGTGTTTCTGTAAAGTTTAAATATGTTTTATATATATGCCAAGGTGTATTGAAGAATGAGTGGGTGTAAAGTGTCTGGATGGATGATTTAGTAGGTGCGTGACTGACTGTATAAGTGAGTGATTAAATGTGTCTTACTAAATGCATGGGTTGGTGAGTAGCTACATGAGTGTCTATATCGGTTATTGATTGGTTGCTTGAGAATTTGTATGGGAGACTGAGTGTGTGTGTGGGTGGGTGGGAGGTGTGTGACTCTGTGCATAGATGTGTGAGTGGTTGATTCACTTGGTGTATGGGTTCAAGAGTGCATGTGGAAACAGCTGTATGGGCAGGTGAGTGTGTGTATGGGTGTGTTGGTGAGTGAATGGATGTCTCAGTGGTACATGTCCAAGTAACTACATAGGGAAAAGGCAGTGTATGTGAGAGTTGGAGTATAAATGACTATACGTGAGAGTCAGTGTTTGTGAGAGTGGCTGTATGGATGAGTGTGTACTTGTATCAGTGATTATATAAGAGAGTAAGTATGCGTTAGTATCTGTATAGGTGAGTAAATGGGAGTGTGATTGATTATTTGCATGACTGACTAGGTGTGTGAGTAACTCCATGGATGAGTGGCGGTGTGTGAGTGTCTGTATAGGTGTATGAGTGCATATGATAGTGTTGTATTGATGAGTGACTGCATGTATGAGTGATTGTACGGGTGAATGAGTGGATGTGTGTGTAGACCTAGGAATCAGTGAGTGCGCATGTAGTAACTGGTATTGGTGTGTCGATGGTTTCGAAAATGGTAGTCTGTATTTTTACAGTGGGTGTATCAAAGGTTATATTAGAGTGTGAGGAGGTGCATCAGATTTTCACGTGGATGATGTCATCAGTGATGTCATTTGAGATGTCATCAGTGATGTCATCAGTGATGTCACTGACCATGTCATGAATGATGTAATATGTGACGTCATCAGCAGTGCATTGCGGGGCGCGAGTTATAGTTAGCTGAACTAACTATAACGGGGAATTTCTATGGTTTTGTACGAGTGAAATGTCCAACTAACTGTAACTTTCCCTAAAACCTATGGTTTTTTCAGTGAATTTCTAAGGTTTTTAAATGCTAATTTCTAACTATAACGTGCCTGAAACCTATGGTTTTTTCAGTGAATTTCAAAGGTTTTCAAATGCTAGTTTGTAACTATGCCTACAGAAGTAGGACATGTGAAGAAAGAAGAAAAAACGCACAGAAAGAAGCAAAAGAAATGTAGAAAGAAACAGAAGTCCACAAAGACGAAGAAAAATCCAGGAAGAAGCAAGACATGTGCAGAAAGAACCAACAGAGGAGCAGAAAGAGGCCTTGTTGCGAAATCATCCTGTGCCCACACGTTTTCCAGACGGGTACTGGTGGTAACTGACTCTGACTAACCAGGCCTAGAGCCAGTGATATGGTAAAAGACACTTAGAATACAGTTAAAACACCTACATACACTAGGGAACACTATGCGTTGGGGTACCCCTGTGATTAGCATGACCTCCTCTGTAACTCCCTAGTACATAATAGGGCAGGGGGATTAAAACTACCTCTTAAAACGCGCCATGGGGCACGTTTGCACACTGGTGTAGGGAGGGGGGGGGCCTGAGGTTACATGTGTGCAAACACGCCCTCTGGCCGTTTTAAGTTGGAGGATAAAGTCCCCTTAAATCCTAAGGGTCCCTGGGGTCCAACTAGCCCACAAGGTACCTCCAGTAAGCGCCACAGAGCTGTGTTGCACAGAGGTGTAAAAAGGGGCGTGGCCTGGACCACCTCTCTGCAACGCAGCCCTGTGGCGCGCACTGGAGGTACCTGGTGGGCTAGTTGGCCCCCAGGGTCCCTCAGGATTCAAGGGGAATTAATTCCCCAACTTAAAATGCGCCACAGGGCGTGTTTGCACACATGTCACCTGAGGCCCCGCCCCCTCCCTTCACCACTGTGCAAACGCGCCCTGTGGCGCGATTTAAGTTGGGGTATTAGGTCACCTTGAATCCTGAGGGTCCCTGGGGCCCAACTAGCCCACCAGGTACTTCCAGTAAGCGCCACAGGCCTGCGTTGCAGAGAGGTGGTCAGAGGCCACGCCCCTTTTTACACCTCTCTGCAACGCAGCTCTGTGGCGCTTAATGGAGGTAGCTGGTGGGCTAGTTGCACCCCAGGGACCCTCAGGATTCAAGGGGAGTTAATCCCCCGACTTAAAACGCGCCACAGGGCGTGTTTGCACACATGTCACCTCAGGCCCGCCCCCTCCCTTCACCACTGTGCAAACGCGCCCCGTGGCGCGTTTTAAGTTGGGGGATTAACTCCCCTTGAATCCAGAGGGTCCCTGGGCCACTTGTAGGCCCGGGGACCCCATCCCCCGGGGCTGGCCCTCTCCATGGGGGACCGTGGGGGGGTCCACAATCCCCCCACGGTCCCGCCGGCTCCCGCGTCCCTCGGGAGCCGGCATTGCTTTCCACATGGGGAGCTGCTAAGATGCAGCTCCCTGTGTGGAAAAGCAATCGTCTTGGGTTTTGGAAGAGAGAGCAGGTTTCCTGCTCTCTCTTCCAAAAACCAAAGCAGTTTGCTATGGCAAGGAGCCTCCACCTTCTTCCGCTCGCCAAACAGGACGATCAAGGGTAGTTGTTACCAGAAACGCGTATGGCAAAGAATTTTTAAAATGAAGGGCATTACTGAACATGTGCTCATGTGACAGAGCGGATTTCTTCACAAGCTGCCAAATAAAAGGAGAAGTGCTAACTCGCTGTGTGTGGCACCTCATTGCTGTGAGCAAGGTTCTTGTGGATTTATTGCGGTCGGCTCTGACCGCGGGGTTGCCCTGCTGCATACGAGGCGGATTGACAGCGCTGAGGAAAGGAAAGCGCTGCCAATACAGCGTGTCCTGTTTGGCGAGCGGAAGAAGGTGGAGGCTCCGCTTTTGGACATGTGAGCAACCCAGTGGGGTATTTTATTTTGGACAGTGTCAGGGGGACAACGGTACACCCACTTAGGGCAATACTTACAGATGTACCACATCGACCAGAATGCTTAGCCACTGGGGCGGAGCACTTAAGAGCGTACAGCTGCGCTTAAGCAAATCTGTTGAACTCCTGAAGCCCGAAGCCAGTGATCAAGGGTAGTTGTTACCAGAAACGCGTATGGCAAAGAATTTTTAAAATGAAGGGCATTACTGAACATGTGCTCATGTGACAGAGCGGATTTCTTCACAAGCTGCCAAATAAAAGGAGAAGTACTAGCTCGCTGTGTGTGGCACCTCATTGCTGTGAGCAAGGTTCTTGTGGATATATATATATATATATATATATATATATATATATATATATATATATATATATATATGCTACAGCCCTCTTACCCTCATGTGAAGACTAAATTGAGACATTTTGGCTCAACACATGGGCAACTGAATCTTCCCTCTTCAAAACCCATGCCAAACACAAACACATCAAAATACTGCTCTGCTCTCTGACTATCATGTCCTACAATGACCCCTTAACTTATGGACACTGTCCTGTGCACACGTGGTTGGGATAATAGATCAGAAAAAAGTCTCGACAATTGCCCAATTTAAGATCGACATCAGTAGTGTGAGTCAGGATTATTTAATGATGAACAAAGAAAAACGACCAGCCGACACGTGTTTCGTCACAATGGGAAGTAGTCCCGTGACTCTTCAGGGCCGAACGGGTAGTAGCAAACTGAGCAAAGGTGAAATAATGGACTTTTCAAAAGGAGGGGGTAAAGTCTTGAAGTCCTGCCCAGATGAGGGTAGCCAGGGACAGTATCTCGGTGATGGCAGTGGGCAGGGCCCAGAGACACGCTAATGTAAAGGTAGGGAAGTGCGGCAAATGCGGAGGAAGGAGTGACAGGCGAGTGAGCCCGGGAACCACATGGAAATTGAAGAAGAAGCGACGTCCGTCGATCACATGACTGCCGGACTTCCCGACCTTTACCTTTACATTAGCGTGTCTCTGGGCCCTGCCTACTTCCCATTGTGACGAAACACGTGTCGGCTGGTCGTTTTTCTTTGTTCATCATTAAATAATCCTGACTGACACTACTGATGTCGATCTTAAATTGGGCAATTGTCGAGACTTTTTTCTGATCTATTATCCCAACCACGTGTGCACAGGACAGTGTCCATATTACCAGTGTGGGTTGTTGACTCACACAAATTACGGGGGTTATTGGGTACTTCCCCCGACCTGGCAGCACCGTATACATACAACAGCCTTGTTACATAGACGCGCACAAGTCTGAGCGCCTACTCCCTGATGTACAAAAAACCCTACACAGCTTGACCCCTTAACTTATCACTAGTCGAAACGCCATCAATGCTGTTGGCAACTGAACTCAATCTATAAATCATTATGTTTGCTGTATTGACATAAATGACTCTTTTAGAATGAGCAAGCAGCAAACACACTATTTGTGTACGATTGCTTTCCCTGTATTATACACACCTAGATAATTCTTTCACGTTCTCATGCACTGTGAGATCACTTGAGGACTAAGCAGTTTCATTGATACTTATTTTTATGATATATAATGATTATTTATGCTGATGTCATTATCTGGTCTTGATAATTATTTGGTGTAAAAAAGAATGATAACATGCAAAATAATTCCCTATCCAACTAGCATCCATCGTCTACTTTGTGTCCATTGCCCCTGGTTCCAAGTGGTTTTTGGACTGCTCTTGTTGCTTACTCATGTCCACAGAGTAACAGCATGAAGTGGGTAAAAGAGCAGGGTTGTGTTAATAGTATCATTTTTTTCATAGGGGTAATCATAAAAAATGTCAATGCTAAATGTCCACGATTTTAAAAACAATGATAGCAGCAACCTCAAACTTATGAGGAGCTCAAAGGCCATCCAGTCACTATGACACAAGGGTCCGAACTGCTACGACTGGTAAATAAAGGCCACTTTTTTCCGCGAATGGGGGCCAATTTTATTTTGATACCAGGGCCTGTTTTCTGTCCCAAACATAAAATTGCACTCAAGCACACACAATTTCAATCACAGGTAATAATCCAGTTTATAGTCTGTTATGAATTCCAGTCCACACAAAGTAAGGTATTAAACACGATTCATTTTACTCCAAATGCAGATTTCCAAACACTGCTGTCCAAACATTGCTGCAGCTGACACGTGTTTCTTCCACCAGGCTATATGTGTAGCGACATGTCCGAAGTAAGTTTAGGGTCTCTCCCAATTGTAATAGTTAGAGAGTTAGAGCAGTGGTCCTGTCTATCTGGGACCTTACACAGTTGGTAGTCCCATTGTTAGACTGACTACGACGTGATCCCGAAGGTTTTTAGTGTCTGCAGCCATAGTATTTGGCCATAACGAAGAACCGCAACACCATGATAAGCATGCGGGTCGGAAAGTCCCCACGTCCATGTATGGCCGTAAGTCCCAGTTCGACACTGAAGAACAAGTAATTTACCTTCGGTAACACCTTATATGGTAAAGACTCTAGATAGCTGCAGATTCCTTACTTTAGAATTAACCCCATGAGTTGGTTCCGGAACGTTTTTGCAAGCAGTACCCCTAAGCGCCAGTAGGTGGTGTTGTTTGCTCGGCGTGGTGGTGTCAGTGTCCTCCACACCAGAAATGATGTGCACAGTGCCTATATAGGCACAAACCCAGCGCGCTGTAGTCTGTTTCTTTTTGTGAATTTCCACACCAGAAGCATGGAGCCACAAAGAGAACTTACCAGTGGAATGTAAAACTAGGGCACTTAAAGGGGAACATCCCTGAGTGGATAAAATCAGTTCGCAGAGTGGGGAGCATGGGTGGGACTGTAAGGAATATGCGGCTAGATATAGTCAGATAAGGCGTTACCGAAGGTATAACTTGTTCATCTGATAGAGACTTCTAGCTGCAGATTCCTTACCTTAGAATAGATATGCAAGCAATACTCCCCGGGGGAGGGTCTGCAAAACAGTTTCACACTAAGAGGTCCTGCAGGATCAAAGGGGCAAAATGCCCATTCCTAGAGACATGACTGTCCAGGCAGTAGTGCTTGGTGAACATGTGCATAAATGCCCATGGTGCTACCTGGCATATGTCCTGGACGGGGACTCCACGTGCTAACGCAGTGGTTGCAGCTTTGGCTCTGGTGGAATGAGCCCACAAGCCCGCAGGGGGTTGCTTCTTGGCCAATGTGTAGCAAACTTTGATACAGTGCATGATCTATTGTGAGATGGTCCGTTTCTGTAGCCCCTTCCCTTTTTGGGCTTCAACATACTCCACGAAGAGCTGGTCATCCACCCGGAACTCTTTGTGCAGTCAAGCTTGTTCCTTTTCCTTACAGGGATGAGGCAGAGTGTAAAAGGTAGGCCGGGTGATACACTGTCCTAAATGAAAGGGAGCTACCACCTTCAGTAGGAAGGATGCTCTAGTCCAAAAAAACAGCTTGTCCGGTTAGATGTTAAGATACAGAGGCTGAGATAACAAAGCTTGGAGCTCACTAACCCGCCAAACAGATGCTATTGCCACTAGAAAGGCCATTTTTATGGTAAGGAGTCAGATAGGACAGTTGTGCAATGGCTTAAAGAGAGCACACATCAGAAAAGTTAAGACTAAATTTAGGTCCCACTGAGGCATGATGAAGGGTGAAGGTGGAAACATGTGTTGGAGACCTTTCAAAAACCTATGTACAACAGGGGACTTGAATAGGGATGATTGATCTGGCACCTGCAGAACTGTCAAGAATGGCAGAAAGATAGCCCTGCTGGGCTAGAGAAAGAATAAACAAAAGGACCTGGAAAAGGGGAGCAGATAGGGGTCAACCTGTTTTTCAGCACACTATTCCACAAACATGTCCTAACGGCAGGCGTATACTGTCTTGGTGGAAGGACGCCTGGCTGCCAAAATACCATTACAGACTTCAGGCGGAAGGTCAAAAGCTGTCAATTGCCGCTGCTCAATCTCCACGCATGAAGGCAGAGCATTGACAAGTTCGGGTGGAGAACCCTCTCCTGCTGCTGTGACAGGAGATCCTCCTGAAGGGGCAACCTGATCGGCGGACTGATGGACATGCTCAACATCTTGGGATACCAGACTTTCCAAGCCCGGAACGGAGCCAAAAGAATGACTTGGGCCTCGTTGTTCTTGATTTTCTTGAGAACTCTGGGCAGGAGTGGTATTGGCAGAAAGGCGTACAGGAGGCTGAAGCTCCACTCGAAACGAAAACCATCTCCAAGCGATAGCTGCCTTGAAAACTCCAGTGTGTAGAACTGCTGACCAGGCACATTCTCTGCAGTGAAGAACAGATCTCCCCACTGCTGAAAGGGACCTTGTACCACCTCCGGTTGGATACTCCATTCATAATCTGCTAGACACATTAAGTTTAACCACTATGATGTTTAGAGATCCCGCCATGTGTTGAACTACCATGGAAATGCCCTAAAGTTCTAGCCATTTCCAGAGGCGCAGGGCCTCTTGACAGAGGGTCCACGACACCCCCTGCCCTGTTTGTTGCAGTACAACATGGTGATGGTGTTGTCGGTAAACACCTGCACTAGCCTTCCCTTGATCGAGGGTAGAAAGTCATTCAATGCCAATCGGATTGTATGGAGATCAAACAGGTTAATGTGAAGTACGGATTTTGACGGAGACTAGAGTCCTCTGATCTCCAACTCTCCCAGATGGCCACCCCATCCCAGGAGTGACGCATCTGTCACTACCATCAGATCTGGTTGGGGAAGGGAGAGGGAGAGGAGTCTGCAGCTGACCAAATCGTGCTATGTTAGCCACCGCTGCAAGATCCAGTTTGTGTCATCTATCCCTGTAGGGCTCTGGGTATTAGCCCATCGCAATTTGTTGCCAGCGTGATCTTGGACCATTAGGGAATACGTTTATTAAGATTAGATACCTTTGGAAGCATACAAGGCCATATAAGATGTTGTTCTGAGAGGGAGAGACTCTTTTCATATGCTCATTGATGATTGTAAAGAAAGGCTCACCATATTACATTTGCCCTGAAGAAGTCCTTAGGGAAGAAACGCGTTGGCTACGGTCGTTTTAAGAAGAATTTGAATAAAGAAAATTGAAACAAGACATGCTGAATGAATTTGAAACTTTTTTCATTTAATACTATATGTGATTTACATTAATTGGAGTGCTGGATCATATTGCATTGTTGAGATTTGTAGGATATTGTATCCTTGGAGGCTTAGGGGTATTGAGACTCAGATCCCTGGCACCCTAAGAGTTGAATTAACTGTAACCCCACTTGGTGATAGGTGCAGTCATAATTGCCCCATACCCCGTTTTTTCTTTGTGCTTGTAAGGGCACAGGCTCCAGCCTGGATGGAATGCCTTCAGTCAGCACAGGAGCCAGCTTTGAATGACGCCCAATCAGCTTCGTGTTGGAGTCAGGGATGAGCATGGGGGCGGTGCTGCTGGTGGGTGCCGGGGACGTCGGCAGTGGGGCCAGCACCGGAGTGCAACGACGAGTGCTTGGAGTGGCTCTACGACTGATACCGGGCACTTCCTCTCGACCGGGATAGAGACTATCAAGGCATTGCACGTCCAGTGGCAAGGAGCTTGAGGGACTGCTCCCTCAAGGCCTTGGGGTGCATGGTGTGACAATCGACACAGGTCTTGGCGTTGTGGTCCCGCCCAAGGCACCAGAGGCAGATGAGGTTTGGGTCTGTCACCAATATTTGCCAGTGACAGGATTCACAGCTTATAAAACCAGCCTTCTTCGTGGACATCCCTGCCACACCAGGAGGCAATGTCTTAAAAGTCTTTGACAAAAGGGTAAAAAAATGTTCAGTCAAACAGTGACTGGGGGTAGCTCTTCTCCAGACCTGGGCTGACTGGGGCGGAGAGGAAAGAACTGACAGTTGCACGCTGGGGTGACGCCTATATAGGCACCGTGCACGTCATTTCTCGAGCGGACAACGCCATGCGGAGCCAAACGATGCCACCAACGGGCGAAGGAGTACTGCTCACGAAAAATATCCGGATACAGTCTGACGCCTGGCTAGAAGTCTTTATCAGATGGCTAATGTTAGTAATAACTAAGGCCCTTATTTAGAGTTTGGTGGATGAGATACTCCTTCCAAACATTAGGATATCCTGTCTGCCATATAGACTAGAATGTCCTTATGATACCCGGGGCAAGACATCTGCCATGTTTGTGATGGAGGATCCCATCCACCGAACTCTAAATAAGGCCCTGAATACCATCAGTGCATTGGATAGTGCTTCTTTGCCCCTGAGGCTTGTCTACTCTCACTTAGCATGTGCTACCTGCCAGCAGTGATGGCCGCAGGTCCTTCTGAATGAAAACCTTTGGACGCCCATGCAGCCCCACGGTCGGTCTTTCAATACTATCGGCACTTTTTTCAATGAGATAAAAACAAATTGTCCTGAGTGGGGACTTCACTCCTGCAGTTGATTTGATTTGGAGTCGGAATCTCCAAGCAAGACTTAGGCGGCAAGAAGTGACTGAGGGACAATCCTGAAGCCCGGCCTCTCCAGCCTCGGGCGCATGAGCCTTCTGTCTGCACGGTGGCAAGAAGTGACTGAGGGGCAATCCTGAAGCCCGGCCTCTCCAGCTTCGGGCGCATGAGCCTTCTGTCTGCACGGTGGCAAGAAGTGATTGAGGGGCAATCCTGAAGCCCGGCTTTGCCAGCCTCGGGCGCATGAGCCTTCTGTCTGCACGGTGGCAAGAAGTGACTGATGGGCAATCCTGAAGCCCGGCCTCTCCAGCTTCGGGCGCATGAGCCTTCTGTCTGCACGGTGGCAAGAAGTGACTGAGGGGCAATCCTGAAGCCCGGCCTCTCCAGCCTCGGGCGCATGAGCCTTCTGTCTGCACGGTGGCAAGAAGTGACTAAGGGGCAATCCTGAAGCCCGGCCTCTCCAGCCTCGGGCGCATGAGCCTTCTGTCTGCACGGTGGCAAGAAGTGACTGAGGGGCAATCCTGAAGCCCGGCCTCTCCAGCCTCGGGCGCATGAGCCTTCTGTCTGCACAGTGGCAAGAAGTGACTAAGGGGCAATCCTGAAGCCCGGCCTCTCCAGCCTCGGGCGCATGAGCCTTCTGTCTGCACGGTGGCAAGAAGTGACTGAGGGGCAATCCTGAAGCCCGGCCTCTCCAGCCTCGGGCGCTTGAGCCTTCTGTCTGTACGGTGGCAAGAAGTGACTGAGGGGCAATCCTGAAGCCCGCCCTCTCCAGCCTTGGGCGCATAAGCCTTCTGTCTGCACGGTGGCAAGAAGTGACTGAGGGGCAATCCTGAAGCCCGGCCTCCCCGGCCTCGGGCGCATAATCCTTCTGTCTGCACAGTAGCAAGAAGTGACTGAGGGGCAATCCTGAAGCCCGGCCTCTCCAGCCTCGGGCGCATGAGCCTTCTGTCAGCACGGTGGCAAGAAGTGACTAAGGGGCAATCCTGAAGCCTGGCCTCTCCAGCCTTGGGCGCATAAGCCTTCTGTCTGCACGGTGGCAAGAAGTGACTGAGGGGCAATACTGAAGCCCGGCCTCTCCGGCCTCGGGCGCATAATCCTTCTGTCTGCACAGTGGCAAGAAGTGACTGAGGGGCAATCCTGAAGCCCGGCCTCTCCAGCCTCGGGCGCATGAGCCTTCTCTCTGCACGGTGGCAAGAAGTGACTAAGGGGCAATCCTGAAGCCCGGCCTCTCCAGCCTCGGGCGCATGAGCCTTCTGTATGCACGGTGGCAAGAAGTGACTGAGGAGCAATCCTGAAGTCCGGCCTCTCCAGCCTCGGGCGCATGAGCCTTCTGTCTGCACGGTGGCAAGAAGTGACTGAGGGACAATCCTGAAGCCCGGCCTCTCGAGCCTCGGGCGCCTGAGCCTTCTGTCTGCACAGTGGCAAGAAGTGACTGAGAGGCAATCCTGAAGCCCGGCCTCTCCAGCCTCGGGCGCATGAGCCTTCTGTCAGCAAGGAGAAGTGTGGCTCAATGGTTAGAGCGGCAGACCCTGATGCAGAGATCTGGCCCGGGACCAGGGTTCAATTCCCGCCTCGGCGGGTCTTGGTCTCAATTTCCTCGGACCTGATAATTCTCGCCTCGGTGCCTATTCTAATCATGGGTCCCACTCTGCAACTCTGGGCAATAGCTTGCTTAATCTCCACAACGGCCCCAACAGCGCTGGGATGCCTGGCTTCACCCTGGGGGTGCCCAGGAGTGGACATTTCACAGGGAAAAGCCAGGAAGGGTTCCACAGCGGTATGCGTACAGCGCCAGGACACCCCTTTGGGGGTATAAGTGCGCTTTACAAGTACAAATTTCAGCACGGTGGCAAAAAGTGACTGAGGGGCAATCCTGAAGCCAGGCCTCTCCAGCCTCGGGCGCATGAGCCTTCTGTCTGCACGGTGGCAAGAAGTGACTGAGGGGCAATCCTGAAGCCCGGCCTCTCCAGCCTCGGGCGCATAAGCCTTCTGTCTGCACGGTGGCAAGAAGTGACTGAGGAGCAATCCTGAAGCCTGGCCTCTCCAGCCTCGGGCGCATGAGCCTTCTGTCTGCACGGTGGCAGGATAGGGGCACTCTTGATGTGGTGGGAAGTGACTGAGGGGCAATCCTGAAGCCCGGCCTCTCCAGCCTCGGGCGCATGAGCCTTCTGTCTGCACGGTGGCAAGAAGTGACTGAGGAGCAATCCTGAAGCCTAGCCGCTCCAGCCTCGGGCGCATGAGCCTTCTGTCTGCACGGTGGCAGGCTAGGGGCACTCTTGATGTGGTGGGAAGTGACTGAGGGGCAATTCTGAAGCCCGGCCTCTCCAGCCTCGGGCGCATGAGCCTTCTGTCTGCACGGTGGCAAGAAGAGACTGAGGGGCAATCCTGAAGCCCGGCCTCTCCAGCCTCGGGCGCATGAGCCTTCTGTGTGCACGGTGGCAAGAAGTGACTGAGGGGCAATCCTGAAGCCCAGCTTCACCAGCCTCGGGCGCATGAGCCTTCTGTCTGCACGGTGGCAGGCTAGGGGCACTCTTGATGTGGTGAGAAGTGACTGGGGGGCAATCCTGAAGCCTGGCCTCTCCAGCCTCGGGCGCATGAGCCTTCTGTCTGCACGGTGGCAAGAAGTGACTGAGGGACAATCCTGAAGCCCGGCCTCTCCAGCCTCGGGCGCATGAACCTTCTGTCTGCACGGTGGCAAGAAGTGACTGAGGGACAATCCTGAAGCCCGGCCTCTCCAGCCTCGGGCGCATGAGCCTTCTGTCTGCACGGTGGCAAGAAGTGACTGAGGGGCAATCCTGAAGCCCGGCCTCTCCAGCCTCGGGCGCATGAGCCTTCTGTCTGCACGGTGGCAAGAAGTGACTAAGGGGCAATCCTGAAGCCCGGCCTCTCCAGCCTCGGGCGCATGAGCCTTCTGTCTACACGGTGGCAAGAAGTGACTGAGGGGCAATCCTGAAGCCCGGCCTCTCCAGCCTCGGGCGCATGAGCCTTCTGTCTGTACGGTGGCAAGAAGTGACTGAGGGGCAATCCTGAAGCCCGGCCTCCCCAGCCTTGGGCGCATAAGCCTTCTGTCTGCACGGTGGCAAGAAGTGACTGAGGGGCAATCCTGAAGCCCGGCCTCTCCGGCCTCGGGCGCATAATCCTTCTGTCTGCACAGTGGCAAGAAGTGACTGAGGGGCAATCCTGAAGCCCGGCCTCTCCAGCCTCGGGCGCATGAGCCTTCTCTCTGCACGGTGGCAAGAAGTGACTAAGGGGCAATCCTGAAGCCCGGCCTCTCCAGCCTCGGGCGCATGAGCCTTCTGTATGCACGGTGGCAAGAAGTGACTGAGGAGCAATCCTGAATCCCGGCCTCTCCAGCCTCGGGCGCATGAGCCTTCTGTCTGCACGGTGGCAGGCTAGGGACACTCTTGATGTGGTGGGAAGTGACTGAGGGGCAATCCTGAAGCCCGGCCTCTCCAGCCTCGGGCGCATGAGCCTTCTGTCTGCACGGTGGCAAGAAGTGACTGAGGGACAATCCTGAAGCCCGGCCTCTCGAGCCTCGGGCGCATGAGCCTTCTGTCTGCACAGTGGCAAGAAGTGACTGAGAGGCAATCCTGAAGCTCGGCCTCTCCAGCCTCGGGCGCATGAGCCTTCTGTCAGCACGGTGGCAAAAAGTGACTGAGGGGCAATCCTGAAGCCCGGCCTCTCTAGCCTCGGGCGCATGAGCCTTCTGTCAGCACGGTGGCAAAAAAAGACTGAGGGGCAATCCTGAAGCCCGGCCTCACCAGCCTCGGGTGCATGAGCCTTCTGTCTGCACGGTGGCAAGAAGTGACTGAGGGGCAATTCTGAAGCCCGGCTTCGCCAGCCCCGGGTGCATGAGCCTTCTGTCTGCACGGTGGCAGGCTAGGGGCACTCTTGATGTGGTGGGAAGTGACTAAGGGGCAATCCTGAAGCCCGGCCTCTCCAGCCTCGGGCGCATGAGCCTTCTGTCTACACGGTGGCAGGCTAGGGGCACTCTTGATGTGGTGAGAAGTGACTGAGGGGCAATCCTGAAGCCTGGCCTCTCCAGCCTCGGGCGCATGAGCCTTCTGTCTGCACGGTGGCAAGAAGTGACTGAGGAGCAATCCTGAAGCCTGGCCTCTCCAGCCTCGGGCGCATGAGCCTTCTGTCTGCACGGTGGCAGGCTAAGGGCACTCTTGATGTGGTGAGAAGTGACTGAGGGGCAATCCTGAAGCCTGGCCTCTCCAGCCTCAGGCGCATGAGCCTTCTGTCTGCACGGTGGCAAGAAGAGACTGAGGGGCAATCCTGAAGCCCGGCCTCTCCAGCCTCGGGCACATGAACCTTCTGTCTGCACAGTGGCAAGAAGTGACTGAGGGGCAATCCTGAAGCCCGGCCTCTCCAGCCTCGGGCGCATGAGCCTTCTGTCTGCACAGTGGCAAGAAGTGACTGAGGGGCAATCCTGAAGCCCGGCCTCTCCAGCCTCGGGTGCATGAGCCTTCTGTCTGCACGGTGGCAAGAAGTGACTGAGGGGCAATCCTGAAGCCCGGCTTCGCCAGCCCCGGGTGCATGAGCCTTCTGTCTGCACGGTAGCAGGCTAGGGGCACTCTTGATGTGGTGGGAAGTGACTGAGGGGCAATCCTGAAGCCCGGCCTCTCCAGCCTCGGGCGCATGAGCCTTCTGTCTACACGGTGGCAGGCTAGGGGCACTCTTGATGTGGTGAGAAGTGACTGAGGGGCAATCCTGAAGCCCGGCCTCTCCAGCCTCGGGCGCATGAGCCTTCTGTCTGCACGGTGGCAAGAAGTGACTGAGGAGCAATCCTGAAGCCTGGCCTCTCCAGCCTCGGGCGCATGAGCCTTCTGTCTGCACGGTGGCAGGCTAGGGGCACTCTTGATGTGGTGGGAAGTGACTGAGGGGCAATCCTGAAGCCCGGCCTCTCCAGCCTCGGGCGCATGAGCCTTCTGTCTGCACGGTGGCAAGAAGTGACTGAGGAGCAATCCTGAAGCCTGGCCTCTCCAGCCTCGGGCGCTAGAGCCTTCTGTCTGCACGGTGGCAGGCTAGGGGCACTCTTGATGTGGTGGGAAGTGACTGAGGGGCAATCCTGAAGCCCGGCCTCTCCAGCTTCGGGCGCATGAGCCTTCTGTCTGCACGGTGGCAAGAAGAGACTGAGGGGCAATCCTGAAGCCCGGCTTCTCCAGCCTCGGGCGCATGAGCCTTCTGTGTGCATGGTGGCAAGAAGTGACTGAGGGGCAATCCTGAAGCCCAGCTTCACCAGCCTCGGGCGCATGAGCCTTCTGTCTGCACGGTGGCAGGCTAAGGGCACTCTTGATGTGGTGAGAAGTGACTGAGGGGCAATCCTGAAGCCTGGCCTCTCCAGCCTCGGGCGCATGAGCCTTCTGTGTGCACGGTGGCAAGAAGTGACTGAGGGGCAATCCTGAAGCCCGGCCTGTCCAGTCTCTGGCGCATGAGCCTTCTGTCTGCACGGTGGCAAGAAGAGACTGAGGGGCAATCCTGAAGCCCGGCCTCTCCAGCCTGGGGCGCATGAGCCTTCTGTGTGCACGGTGGCAAGAAGTGACTGAGGGGCAATCCTGAAGCCCAGCTTCACCAGCCTCGGGCGCATGAGCCTTCTGTCTGCACGGTGGCAGGCTAGGGGCACTCTTGATGTGGTGAGAAGTGACTGAGGGGCAATCCTGAAGCCTGGCCTCTCCAGCCTCGGGCGCATGAGCCTTCTGTCTGCACGGTGGCAAGAAGAGACTGAGGGTCAATCCTGAAGCCCAGCCTCTCCAGCCTCGAGCGCATGAACCTTCTGTCTGCACGGTGGCAAGAAGTGACTGAGGGGCAATCCTGAAGCCCGGCCTTTCCAGCCTCGGGTGCATGAGCCTTCTGTCTGCACGGTGGCAAGAAGTGACTGAGGGGCAATCCTGAAGCCCGGCCTCTCCAGCCTCGGGCGCATGAGCCTTCTGTCTGCACGGTGGCAACAAGTGACTAAGGGACAATCCTGAAGCCCGGCCTCTCCAGCCTCGGGCGCATGAGCCTTCTGTCTGCACGGTGGCAAGAAGTGACTGAGGGGCAATCCTGAAGCCCGGCCTCTCCAGCCTCGGGCGCATGAGCCTTCTGTCTCTACGGTCTCAAGAAGTGACTGAGGGGCAATCCTGAAGCCCGGCCTCTCCAGCCTTGGGCGCATAAGCCTTCTGTCTGCAGGGTGGCAAGAAGTGACTGAGGGGCAATCCTGAAGCCCGGCCTCTCCGGCCTCGGGCGCATAATCCGTCTGTCTGCACAGTGGCAAGAAGTGACTGAGGGGCAATCCTGAAGCCCGGCCTCTCCAGCCTCGGGCGCATGAGCCTTCTCTCTGCACGGTGGCAAGAAGTGACTAAGGGGCAATCCTGAATCCCGGCCTCTCCAGCCTCGGGCGCATGAGCCTTCTGTATGCACGGTGGCAAGAAGTGACTGAGGAGCAATCCTGAAGCCCGGCCTCTCCAGCCTCGGGCGCATGAGCCTTCTGTCTGCACGGTGGCAGGCTAGGGACACTCTTGATGTGGTGGGAAGTGACTGAGGGGCAATCCTGAAGCCCGGCCTCTCCAGCCTCGGGCGCATGAGCCTTCTGTCTGCACGGTGGCAAGAAGTGACTGAGGGACAATCCTGAAGCCCGGCCTCTCGAGCCTCGGGCGCATGAGCCTTCTGTCTGCACAGTGGCAAGAAGTGACTGAGAGGCAATCCTGAAGCTCGGCCTCTCCAGCCTCGGGCGCATGAGCCTTCTGTCAGCACGGTGGCAAAAAGTGACTGAGGGGCAATCCTGAAGCCCGGCCTCTCTAGCCTCGGGCGCATGAGCCTACTGTCAGCACGGTGGCAAAAAGTGACTGAGGGGCAATCCTGAAGCCCGGCCTCTCCAGCCTCGGGTGCATGAGCCTTCTGTCTGCACGGTGGCAAGAAGTGACTGAGGGGCAATCCTGAAGCCCGGCTTCGCCAGCGCCGGGTGCATGAGCCTTCTGTTTGCACGGTGGCAGGCTAGGGGCACTCTTGATGTGGTGGGAAGTGACTGAGGGGCAATCCTGAAGCCCGGCCTCTCCAGCCTCGGGCGCATGAGCCTTCTGTCTACACGGTGGCAGGCTAGGGGCACTCTTGATGTGGTGAGAAGTGACTGAGGGGCAATCCTGAAGCCTGGCCTCTCCAGCCTCGGGCGCATGAGCCTTCTGTCTGCACGGTGGCAAGAAGTGACTGAGGAGCAATCCTGAAGCCTGGCCTCTCCAGCCTCGGGCGCATGAGCCTTCTGTCTGCACGGTGGCAGGCTAAGGGCACTCTTGATGTGGTGAGAAGTGACTGAGGGGCAATCCTGAAGCCCGGCCTCTCCAGCCTCGGGCGCATGAGCCTTCTCTCTGCACAATGGCAAGAAGTGACTAAGGGGCAATCCTGAAGCCCGGCCTCTCCAGCCTCGGGCGCATGAGCCTTCTGTATGCACGGTGGCAAGAAGTGACTGAGGAGCAATCCTGAAGCCCGGCCTCTCCAGCCTCGGGCGCATGAGCCTTCTGTCTGCACGGTGGCAGGCTAGGGACACTCTTGATGTGGTGGGAAGTGACTGAGGGGCAATCCTGAAGCCCGGCCTCTCCAGCCTCGGGCGCATGAGCCTTCTGTCTGCACGGTGGCAAGAAGTGACTGAGGGACAATCCTGAAGCCCGGCCTCTCGAGCCTCGGGCGCATGAGCCTTCTGTCTGCACAGTGGCAAGAAGTGACTGAGAGGCAATCCTGAAGCTCGGCCTCTCCAGCCTCGGGCGCATGAGCCTTCTGTCAGCACGGTGGCAAAAAGTGACTGAGGGGCAATCCTGAAGTCCGGCCTCTCTAGCCTCGGGCGCATGAGCCTTCTGTCAGCACGGTGGCAAAAAGTGACTGAGGGGCAATCCTGAAGCCCGGCCTCTCCAGCCTCGGGTGCATGAGCCTTCTGTCTGCACGGTGGCAAGAAGTGACTGAGGGGCAATCCTGAAGCCCGGCTTCGCCAGCCCCGGGTGCATGAGCCTTCTGTCTGCACGGTGGCAGGCTAGGGGCACTCTTGATGTGGTGGGAAGTGACTAAGGGGCAATCCTGAAGCCCGGCCTCTCCAGCCTCGGGCGCATGAGCCTTCTGTCTACACGGTGGCAGGCTAGGGGCACTCTTGATGTGGTGAGAAGTGACTGAGGGGCAATCCTGAAGCCTGGCCTCTCCAGCCTCGGGCGCATGAGCCTTCTGTCTGCACGGTGGCAAGAAGTGACTGAGGAGCAATCCTGAAGCCTGGCCTCTCCAGCCTCGGGCGCATGAGCCTTCTGTCTGCACGGTGGCAGGCTAAGGGCACTCTTGATGTGGTGAGAAGTGACTGAGGGGCAATCCTGAAGCCTGGCCTCTCCAGCCTCAGGCGCATGAGCCTTCTGTCTGCACGGTGGCAAGAAGAGACTGAGGGGCAATCCTGAAGCCCGGCCTCTCCAGCTTCGGGCGCATGAACCTTCTGTCTGCACAGTGGCAAGAAGTGACTATGGGGCAATCCTGAAGCCCGGCCTCTCCAGCCTCGGGCGCATGAGCCTTCTGTCTGCACAGTGGCAAGAAGTGACTGAGGGGCAATCCTGAAGCCCGGCCTCTCCAGCCTCGGGTGCATGAGCCTTCTGTCTGCACGGTGGCAAGAAGTGACTGAGGGGCAATCCTGAAGCCCGGCTTCGCCAGCCCCGGGTGCATGAGCCTTCTGTCTGCACGGTAGCAGGCTAGGGGCACTCTTGATGTGGTGGGAAGTGACTGAGGGGCAATCCTGAAGCCCGGCCTCTCCAGCCTCGGGCGCATGAGCCTTCTGTCTACACAGTGGCAGGCTAGGGGCACTCTTGATGTGGTGAGAAGTGACTGAGGGGCAATCCTGAAGCCCAGCCTCTCCAGCCTCGGGCGCATGAGCCTTCTGTCTGCACGGTGGCAAGAAGTGACTGAGGAGCAATCCTGAAGCCTGGCCTCTCCAGCCTCGGGCGCATGAGCCTTCTGTCTGCACGGTGGCAGGCTAGGGGCACTCTTGATGTGGTGGGAAGTGACTGAGGGGCAATCCTGAAGCCCGGCCTCTCCAGCCTCGGGCGCATGAGCCTTCTGTCTGCACGGTGGCAAGAAGTGACTGAGGAGCAATCCTGAAGCCTGGCCTCTCCAGCCTCGGGCGCATGAGCCTTCTGTCTGCACGGTGGCAGGCTAGGGGCACTCTTGATGTGGTGGGAAGTGACTGAGGGGCAATCCTGAAGCCCGGCCTCTCCAGCTTCGGGCGCATGAGCCTTCTGTCGGCACGGTGGCAAGAAGAGACTGAGGGGCAATCCTGAAGCCCGGCTTCTCCAGCCTCGGGCGCATGAGCCTTCTGTGTGCATGGTGGGAAGAAGTGACTGAGGGGCAATCCTGAAGCCCAGCTTCACCAGCCTCGGGCGCATGAGCCTTCTGTCTGCACGGTGGCAGGCTAAGGGCACTCTTGATGTGGTTAGTTTTGACTGAGGTGCTATCCTGACGCCTGGCCTCTCCAGCCTCGGGCGCATGAGCCTTCTGTGTGCACGGTGGCAAGAAGTGACTGAGGGGCAATCCTGAAGCCCGGCCTCTCCAGTCTCTGGCGCATGAGCCTTCTGTCTGCACGGTGGCAAGAAGAGACTGAGGGGCAATCCTGAAGCCCGGCCTCTCCAGCCTCGGGCGCATGAGCCTTCTGTGTGCACGGTGGCAAGAAGTGACTGAGGGGCAATCCTGAAGCCCAGCTTCACCAGCCTCGGGCGCATGAGCCTTCTGTATGCACGGTGGCAGGCTAGGGGCACTCTTGATGTGGTGAGAAGTGACTGAGGGGCAATCCTGAAGCCTGGCCTCTCCAGCCTCGGGCGCATGAGCCTTCTGTCTGCACGGTGGCAAGAAGAGACTGAGGGTCAATCCTGAAGCCCAGCCTCTCCAGCCTCGAGCGCATGAACCTTCTGTCTGCACGGTGGCAAGAAGTGACTGAGGGGCAATCCTGAAGCCCGGCCTCTCCAGCCTCGGGCGCATGAGCCTTCTGTCTGCACGGTGGCAAGAAGTGACTGAGGGGCAATCTTGAAGCCCGGCCTCTCCAGCCTCGGGCGCATGAGCCTTCTGTCTGCACGGTGGCAAGAAGTGACTAAGGGACAATCCTGAAGCCCGGCCTCTCCAGCCTCGGGCGCATGAGCCTTCTGTCTGCACGGTGGCAAGAAGTGACTGAGGGGCAATCCTGAAGCCCTGCCTCTCCAGCCTCGGGCGCATGAGCCTTCTGTCTCTACGGTCTCAAGAAGTGACTGAGGGGCAATCCTGAAGCCCGGCCTCTCCAGCCTTGGGCGCATAAGCCTTCTGTCTGCACGGTGGCAAGAAGTGCCTGAGGGGCAATCCTGAAGCCCGGCCTCTCCGGCCTCGGGCGCATAATCCTTCTGTCTGCACAGTGGCAAGAAGTGACTGAGGGGCAATCCTGAAGCCCGGCCTCTTCAGCCTCGGGCGCATGAGCCTTCTCTCTGCACGGTGGCAAGAAGTGACTAAGGGGCAATCCTGAAGCCCGGACTCTCCAGCCTCGGGCGCATGAGCCTTCTGTATGCACGGTGGCAAGAAGTGACTGAGGAGCAATCCTGAAGCCCGGCCTCTCCAGCCTCGGGCGCATGAGCCTTCTGTCTGCACGGTGGCAGGCTAGGGACACTCTTGATGTGGTGGGAAGTGACTGAGGGGCAATCCTGAAGCCCGGCCTCTCCAGCCTCGGGCGCATGAGCCTTCTGTCTGCACGGTGGCAAGAAGTGACTGAGGGACAATCCTGAAGCCCGGCCTCTCGAGCCTCGGGCGCATGAGCCTTCTGTCTGCACAGTGGCAAGAAGTGACTGAGAGGCAATCCTGAAGCTCGGCCTCTCCAGCCTCGGGCGCATGAGCCTTCTGTCAGCACGGTGGCAAAAAGTGACTGAGGGGCAATCCTGAAGCCCGGCCTCTCTAGCCTCGGGCGCATGAGCCTACTGTCAGCACGGTGGCAAAAAGTGACTGAGGGGCAATCCTGAAGCCCGGCCTCTCCAGCCTCGGGTGCATGAGCCTTCTGTCTGCACGGTGGCAAGAAGTGACTGAGGGGCAATCCTGAAGCCCGGCTTCGCCAGCCCCGGGTGCATGAGCCTTCTGTCTGCACGGTGGCAGGCTAGGGGCACTCTTGATGTGGTGGGAAGTGACTGAGGGGCAATCCTGAAGCCCGGCCTCTCCAGCCTCGGGCGCATGAGCCTTCTGTCTACACGGTGGCAGGCTAGGGGCACTCTTGATGTGGTGAGAAGTGACTGAGGGGCAATCCTGAAGCCTGGCCTCTCCAGCCTCGGGCGCATGAGCCTTCTGTCTGCACGGTGGCAAGAAGTGACTGAGGAGCAATCCTGAAGCCTGGCCTCTCCAGCCTCGGGCGCATGAGCCTTCTGTCTGCACGGTGGCAGGCTAAGGGCACTCTTGATGTGGTGAGAAGTGACTGAGGGGCAATCCTGAAGCCTGGCCTCTCCAGCCTCAGGCGCATGAGCCTTCTGTCTGCACGGTGGCAAGAAGAGACTGAGGGCAATCCTGAAGCCCGGCCTCTCCAGCCTCGGGCGCATGAACCTTCTGTCTGCACAGTGGCAAGAAGTGACTGAGGGGCAATCCTGAAGCCCGGCCTCTCCAGCCTCGGGCGCATGAGCCTTCTGTCTGCACAGTGGCAAGAAGTGACTGAGGGGCAATCCTGAAGCCCGGCCTCTCCAGCCTCGGGTGCATGAGCCTTCTGTCTGCACGGTGGCAAGAAGTGACTGAGGGCAATCCTGAAGCCCGGCTTCGCCAGCCCCGGGTGCATGAGCCTTCTGTCTGCACGGTAGCAGGCTAGGGGCACTCTTGATGTGGTGGGAAGTGACTGAGGGGCAATCCTGAAGCCCGGCCTCTCCAGCCTCGGGCGCATGAGCCTTCTGTCTACACGGTGGCAGGCTAGGGGCACTCTTGATGTGGTGAGAAGTGACTGAGGGGCAATCCTGAAGCCCGGCCTCTCCAGCCTCGGGCGCATGAGCCTTCTGTCTGCACGGTGGCAAGAAGTGACTGAGGAGCAATCCTGAAGCCTGGCCTCTCCAGCCTCGGGCGCATGAGCCTTCTGTCTGCACGGTGGCAGGCTAGGGGCACTCTTGATGTGGTGGGAAGTGACTGAGGGGCAATCCTGAAGCCCGGCCTCTCCAGCCTCGGGCGCATGAGCCTTCTGTCTGCACGGTGGCAAGAAGTGACTGAGGAGCAATCCTGAAGCCTGGCCTCTCCAGCCTCGGGCGCATGAGCCTTCTGTCTGCACGGTGGCAGGCTAGGGGCACTCTTGATGTGGTGGGAAGTGACTGAGGGGCAATCCTGAAGCCCGGCCTCTCCAGCTTCGGGCGCATGAGCCTTCTGTCTGCACGGTGGCAAGAAGAGACTGAGGGGCAATCCTGAAGCCCGGCTTCTCCAGCCTCGGGCGCATGAGCCTTCTGTGTGCATGGTGGCAAGAAGTGACTGAGGGGCAATCCTGAAGCCCAGCTTCACCAGCCTCGGGCGCATGAGCCTTCTGTCTGCACGGTGGCAGGCTAAGGGCACTCTTGATGTGGTGAGAAGTGACTGAGGGGCAATCCTGAAGCCTGGCCTCTCCAGCCTCAGGCGCATGAGCCTTCTGTCTGCACGGTGGCAAGAAGAGACTGAGGGGCAATCCTGAAGCCCGGCCTCTCCAGCCTCGGGCGCATGAGCCTTCTGTCTGCACAGTGGCAAGAAGTGACTGAGGGGCAATCCTGAAGCCCGGCCTCTCCAGCCTCGGGTGCATGAGCCTTCTGTCTGCACGGTGGCAAGAAGTGACTGAGGGGCAATCCTGAAGCCCGGCTTCGCCAGCCCCGGGTGCATGAGCCTTCTGTCTGCACGGTAGCAGGCTAGGGGCACTCTTGATGTGGTGGGAAGTGACTGAGGGGCAATCCTGAAGCCCGGCCTCTCCAGCCTCGGGCGCATGAGCCTTCTGTCTACACGGTGGCAGGCTAGGGGCACTCTTGATGTGGTGAGAAGTGACGGAGGGGCAATCCTGAAGCCCGGCCTCTCCAGCCTCGGGCGCATGAGCCTTCTGTCTGCACGGTGGCAAGAAGTGACTGAGGAGCAATCCTGAAGCCTGGCCTCTCCAGCCTCGGGCGCATGAGCCTTCTGTCTGCACGGTGGCAGGCTAGGGGCACTCTTGATGTGGTGGGAAGTGACTGAGGGGCAATCCTGAAGCCCGGCCTCTCCAGCCTCGGGCGCATGAGCCTTCTGTCTGCACGGTGGCAAGAAGTGACTGAGGAGCAATCCTGAAGCCTGGCCTCTCCAGCCTCGGGCGCATGAGCCTTCTGTCTGCACGGTGGCAGGCTAGGGGCACTCTTGATGTGGTGGGAAGTGACTGAGGGGCAATCCTGAAGCCCGGCCTCTCCAGCTTCGGGCGCATGAGCCTTCTGTCTGCACGGTGGCAAGAAGAGACTGAGGGGCAATCCTGAAGCCCGGCTTCTCCAGCCTCGGGCGCATGAGCCTTCTGTGTGCATGGTGGCAAGAAGTGACTGAGGGGCAATCCTGAAGCCCAGCTTCACCAGCCTCGGGCGCATGAGCCTTCTGTCTGCACGGTGGCAGGCTAAGGGCACTCTTGATGTGGTGAGAAGTGACTGAGGGGCAATCCTGAAGCCTGGCCTCTCCAGCCTCGGGCGCATGAGCCTTCTGTGTGCACGGTGGCAAGAAGTGACTGAGGGGCAATCCTGAAGCCCGGCCTCTCCAGTCTCGGGCACATGAGCCTTCTGTCTGCACAGTGGCAAGAAGTGACTGAGGGGCAATCCTGAAGCCCGGCCTCTCCAGTCTCGGGCGCATGAGCCTTCTGTCTGCACAGTGGCAAGAAGTGACTGAGGTGCAATCCTGAAGCCCGGCCTCTCAAACCTCGGGCGCATGAGCCTTCTGTCTGCACAGTGGCAAGAAGTGACTGAGGGGCAATCCTGAAGCCCAGCTTCGCCAGCCTCGGGCGCATGAGCCTTCTGTCTGCACGGTGGCAGGCTAGGGGCACTCTTGATGTGATGGGAAGTGACTGAGGGGCAATCCTGAAGCCTGGCCTCTCCAGTCTCGGGCGCATGAGCCTTCTGTCTGCACAGTGGCAGGCTAGGGGCACTCCTGATGTGGAGGGAAGCGATCAAGATTGTCTGGGGAGCTCTGCGACTTACAGCAGCTGTATGTCCACATCTGCATGAAGCTGAGCCCCTCCTATTTTAAACAGAATGTTTCACCTAGCCACTTCATTTATGGCTGAGACTTTAAATACTTGTATGGCCAGTACTTTTTATAAACAGGTGGCGTCCCTCAGTGTACCTCCAAACTGGTGAAGTATTTCGGGGACTGACATCTAAAACCGCCCCAACTGAGGCTGTGCTACATCATTTTAGCAGACATCAACCACATTCGCCGAATGGGTGTCCCCAATGCTGGAACCAGTGGCTGGTCTGAAATCGGGAACACTATTTTTTCAGGCTCGGAATAGAGAAGCAAAGCGTAGCAGAAAGCAGAGGAGACCTCTAACGTGTTTTGGAAGATGTTCCATTACCACCCTTGTCTTCATCATGCCATTTACTTGCAGTGCAGGTAGCATTTTAGGTGTCTGGGTGTTCTATTAAAGAATCCATGCTTGATGTTAATTCGTGTTGGGTTATCTCAAATACATTTCAAATTGTAAACACCTTAAAATGGAGGCTGTGTAAACCTTGGGTGACACCATCCTGTGCCTGGGCCAGTAGCGGCTGGTCCCTGCGCTGAGTGGCGGGGCGAGGGATGAGGAAGGGAGGGGAGGGACTAAAGGGCTTATTTACAAGCCCCTTGCCCACTTTTGTGTCATTTTTAACATGGGGAAAATGACGCAAAAGCGGCGCAAGGGGCTTGTAAATCTGCCCCTTAGACTACAACAAAAAAAAACAAATAACAAAATAAAAAAAATAGCTTACCTGTCCGTCCTGCCGCATTGACGCTCTTCTTCCCACGAGCACAGACTCCCAGAATCCCCTGCAGCCAATCCTGATGCTGCTCTCACTCATGAGAGCAGCATCAGGATTGGCCTGAGTGCCGAGGATTTGTGCTTCCAAGGGTAGTGGGAGCCTGTGACTGCTGTCTCCAACCCAGCAATGCAGCTGGGGTTGAAGAGAGCTTCAGTGTGCATGACGCTTTGGCCGGCCTGAGACGGGCGGCCAAAGTGTAATACGCACTGATCACAGTGCCCATCACTCTCCCTCTGTTACTGCCCCCCACTCCCTGCAAAGGCCCCACCCCCAGGACTCGCTCGGTAGAAAAAAATATAATGATAATAAACCTGGTTTACTATCATTTTATTTTTCGATTTTTGCCACTGCTGGGGGTGGGGGAGTCGACGCTCTTCCGCCATAGCAGAGGAGCCGCCGCTGGCCTGGGTTCATTTTTCTAGCAAGTCTTAATCAAAATATCAGGTCGATTCCAAAATTACTACTGAACTGGGCACACAGAATTAAATAGTTAGATGGGATATATTCTGTGATCCCATATATTCATGGCTTCTCCAGCACCAATTGCCTCTTTAGAAAAGGATTTCAATGGGAAACAGAAAAGTCTGGCCTGGGAGGAACATAACATGCCTCCAGGACCCATATCCACCACCTTGATAAAACGTAATTGTCTCCTCTTGCCGGCCCGCATCATCTTCAAACCAGCTGCATCATTCACAAAGGTATCACAACCAGCACCCCATCTTATCTTACAGACAAGGTCCCCCTCTCTGGTGGGTCTTGGCACCCTTGCAGCCAGGACACCATCAGACTGCAGACTAAGAAGTCCAAGAAAGAAAACAAACAAAAGACAGCAGACAGACCTGATCCATCTCTGCACCCAGGATCTGGAACAACATCATCGCATCCATCAGGACCACCCCAGGATCTGTGCACGCAGGATCTGGAACAACATCCCCGTATCCATCAGGACCACCCCAGCATCTGTGCACCCAGGATCTGGAACAACATCATCGCATCCATCAGGACCGCCCCAGGATCTGTGCACCCAGGATCTGGAACAACATCATCGCATCCATCAGGACCACCCCAGGATCTGTGCACCCAGGATCTGGAACAACATCCCGGCACCCATCAGGACCGCCCCAGGATCTGTGCATCCAGGATCTGGAACAACATCATCGCATCCATCAGGACCGCCCCAGGATCTGTGCACCCAGGATCTGGAACAACATCATCGCATCCATCAGGACCGCCCCAGGATCTGTGCACCCAGGATCTGGAACAACATCATCGCATCCATCAGGACCGCCCCAGGATCTGTGCACCCAGGATCTGGAACAACATCATCGCATCCATCAGGACCACCCCAGGATCTGTGCACGCAGGATCTGGAACAACATCATCGCATCCATCAGGACAACCCCAGCATCTGTGCACCCAGGATCTGGAACAACATCATCGCATCCATCAGGACCACCCCAGGATCTGTGCACCCAGGATCTGGAACAACATCATCGCATCCATCAGGACCACCCCAAAGCTGGTCCAATTCTTGAAAGAGTTGAAGATTCATCTCTCTACAGAACACCATATAACAGTGCAATATCCATACACAAACCAGCTCCCGCTCCTATCACTCCTTGACTTTAAGCTTGTTTTTTACCCTGTACAGTGCCATAGAAATACTGCACACATACACACGAGAATGGTGCAAGGATTCTCGCTATGCCAATCAAAAAGTATTTTGCCATTGAAGTTTGCATACTTCCTTAAGAAAAAACTATTTTTCAGACCTCGTGGCTAAATGTGCCATCCCTTTTGGGTGGCATCCTAAAGCTAATATTATAGCTTGCCTTCTGGAGCCGCCTGGTCAGGTCAGCAAGGCAGAAGCAGGGTCACTCTTCCTGCTCAGAGCTTCTAGGGGCTGCTCAGCCCATGAAATGCTCGCCACTTCAAGGTTCAAGGCAGGAGGACGCCTTGTGCACCTCTCAGAGAGACTGACCAGAGGCACCCAACCCAAAAGGAACCAATGCACAATGGGTTTACTTGCTCCATCCTTGCCACAATTCAGAGATAGAAAAGAGGCATGATTTTCAGGTTCTAAACTTACCACTAACTAGCAAAACGATGACATCAACTGGTAATGTCGTCATACAAGCTCTGGCTTGATGTTGACATCCCATGACATGCAATTGTGCCTGGATCTGAAAAAAGCAGCATGTAGCGTCATGAAAAATGAATGTGATGTGATGGCTTAATGAGGGTCCTCCGTGCAGTATGAGCAGCTGTGATCCCTCGCGCCACTCCTTCCAGCGCACTCCAGTTATGTCATTCATGACCCCAGCAGCAGCTGGGAGGCCTGCACTTCAGAGACTCCTCCCACTCAGGGCCAAGCCGCCCAGGTAACTCTATCACACCCCCACCTCCTAGAAGGGCGCACACAGAACAAAATATAGATTTTAAAAGATCAGGAGACAGAAATGTCGGAAACTAAATATTGTGACATACAAATATCGTGCTGCACAAATATCATTAACAAGAATATTGTGCTCTGGAGGTAATATCACTGTAAAGACCTATGTTTTTAATATCATTTATATTAATATAGTGGTTAAAAATATATATTTTTTAAATTATTTTAATCTGTTTTAGTTGATATTAATTTTATGAGTTACTATTGTTTATACAGATGTTATTAATTGTTTTTAAAATATAGCTTGTAATTGTAAGTGATTTAGAATGTTTTATTCATTTTTAATAGTAATTGATAGTGTCATAGTGGGTTGTAGGGGGATAGGGTGGGAAGTTAATTATCTAATAATTCGAGCTTGACCACTGACTTATAATAATAATTACAATAATTCGAGTCATAGCACTGTTTCAGAATAACAAAAAAACTGTCTCTTTGACCAAATCTAGATTTAACTGTCCAACTTTTCTCTCATTCGCTTTGTTTTGAACGACAGGACGCTTCTACTGAAGCAGCCGTGTGTTATATAAATGCTGTTGATAATTATTTAATAATTATTTAATAACGTTTATTTAATTATATGACTGATACTTATTTTGTAGTTTATGTAATTCTCATTTATGTTCATTATATGTTATTTGTGGGTTGTTAGGTTTGTAGGGGTGTAAAACGTTAATTAGTTAATTCAAAAATAATAAATTTAACAATTAATAATTAATATTAATTCATTATTTACTTGATTTTTAATTAAGTAATTTACAGAATACTTATTTATTTTACTTATATTTTAGTTGCGAACTGCTAGGTTTGTAGAGGTGTAGGGTGGGAAGTTAATTAAGTAATAATTAATTAACAATTTCTTATTGTTAATTATTTAATAGAGTTTTAATTATGTGTAGTATGGAATAATGTTTTTTCCACTTATATATTAGATGTGGGATGCTCAGTTTGTAAGGGTATAGGGTGGGAAGTTAATTAAGTAACAATTGATGAAGTATTAATTATTATTTCTAAGTCAATTATTTAATAAAATTTTAAATATGTAAATTGTGGAATGCTTATTTAATTTCAAATTTTTTGTTGCAGAATGCCCGTTTGTAAGGGTCTAGGGTGGAAAATTAATTAACTATGAATTATTAATTATTAATTAATTAAATATTTCATATATTTTAAATATGTAACTTCTGGAATAGTCATTTTCTAAGTTATGTTTTAGGTGCAGGCGAGTAGGTTTGTAGGGGTACAGGATGGGCAATGATGTAAATTGATTGTTTTTAGTTTTTTTAATATATATATATTTATTTTAATGACTTTTTTATGAAGTTTTATATTTTTTCTACATTCATGGTGTTACTCATATATGTAATGTGTTTGAAGTGAAGTATTTTCCCCACTCTTGCTTATACTGCAGTAAGAATAGTAAACTGTTTGGGGTGGGAATAATACATTTTACCCTTTCAAAATCCAAAGATTTTTCTACTGTTGCATTGTTTGAAGTGGGAATCGTCAATTTAACCCTTCCAAAGTCCAACTCTTTCCCTACTGTTGTGTAAACTGGAGTTGTAATAATACATTTCACCCCTCCAGCGTACAATGCTTTCCCTACTGTTGCCTAAACTGCAGTGGAAATAGTACTTTTCACCCCTCAGAAGTCCAACGCTTTAGCTACTGTTGCAATGACTGGAGTAGGAGTAGTAAATCTAACTCCTTCAAAGTCCAACACTTTATCTATTATAGCGGTGACTGGAGTAGGAATAGTAAATTTAACCCCTCCATCACTTTCCCTACTGTTGTACAAACTAAAGAGGGAATAGTGAATTTAATATTCCTAGACTCCAATAGATTTCATAATATTGGTTAAATAGATGTTATAGCATTAATTATTTTTTGTTTTATATTATATATATAATATAATGTTTATAGTATTTATTGTAAATGTGTTTGTTTGATTTTTCAATTTGCGATATATTATTTATTGTCTACATTAATATATTTTTGTTATAAAAATTGTTTATATTGTTTATGTTTTATTGTGCATATATCGTATCTATATATATATTGTAAAACATATTTGGTATTAATTATATTTTATATATGTATATTTTTGAACTGCAATACATTTAAAATATAAAAATGTAATGTAAAATAAATATGTTAAGTAATTGTCACTATATAACTATATTTATATAAATACAAACATATATATGAGGGTGTGTTTATATGAGTATATATTTATATATAGTTTCAAATATTAGTGGAATATATTTAATTTATATTAAATGTATATATCAAACTAGTAAATGTTTACTACTTTAAACTCTATTTATATTTGTTTAAAAATGATATTTTTTTCTATTTTTCGATGATATTAGTGTCAACTACATTTTTTGTCCAATATTTTTGCACTTACTATTGTAAGTATAGGAGCACGATATTATGACAAATGATATTTTCACCACAATATTGTGGCAATGATCCCACAACACACAGGAGCAAATCAGCAATCTACTTTTATCATGTACAATGCACCACTAAGACCATTCGCAAGGTCCATGCAGGGTTCACTGCTCCCTACAAGTAAGTATCTTTGCAACCACTTCTATGCTTGAAGGTGCACTTGTGGGGCAAAGATAGAAGATTCACACCTTTAATGTTATTATTAATTTGTCAAATCAAATCAAATATCTTTATTCGATTCACACAAAGTGTATCATAAAAGAATACATGCGTTTAAAATTTCTTAAAACAAATGCATACATATAAAATTCATTAATATCAAAAATGCAAAAGTGCAGTTCACATTGCAGCCAAGAAATCATAAATCAACACATTGCTACTATTGTTTTTCTTCTTCCTTGAGTCGCCCTCAGAAACCTTGCAAGTACCACACATGTGTACAGGTTTGGAAGCAATTGCAAGTATAAAAAAGCCGGCCTGCATTGTTTAAAATTTAGTGATTTCAATAAAGGTACAATAAAAGAACTTCTCAGATCCTTGTAAAATTTACAAAAAAGTGCAATGTGTATAGTTGATTGGTTTGATACATTATCACATGGGCAAAGTTGTAAATCTTTTGACCAGTCAGTGGGGTTTGGAAAACTTATCAAGCGGTGGAAGATGTTTAGTCTAAAACGAGTTAAAACAAATCGATATTGGCGTTAAGAACATTAAAAAGGTATGGTTGCATGGAAAAAGTACTCAGGACCATTTGGTTGTATTTCACAGTTGGTTTGCCCAATTCCATGCATAATCGCAAATCCGCCAGATGGTTTAATCCTTTGCCCGAGATGTTTAACAAGGATTCTGGATGCTCATAGAATTCCAAACGGCCCATATCTGTCAAGGAATTCTTAATAAACTTTAGCCAGGGAATCTTTAGGGCCATTTCAGAGTCACAGCAATCCTTAACTATGGCACGATTCAAGTCCATATGTTCCGAGGTCCATATTTTGTGCCATAGCAAGAGTGGTTGAGTCCTTACCAAGTATATTAGGTAATTAGTCCCCAGCTCAGAGTGACATACATAATTTGAGCAACTGGAGGGAAGTGCCAAAAGGTTTTTAAAAAAGGCATCTTCCACGGCCTGTAGTGGTTCAGCGTTTGCATAGCCCCAAATGTCCGAGCCTTACTTTGCAATAGTTCTACACTTTGCATAGTAGATAGATAGCATTTCTTTAAGTTGGATGTTCCCCAATTTTCTAGCAAAATTGCGAAGTGCCGAAATGGATCTTAAAAATTGCAATCTTCTGGATTCAATTGCTCTTTTCCATGTACCTTCACTATCAAATAACATACCCAAGTAGGAAAAGGTTCGGGTTTGGGGTAAAATTTCGTTTCCTAAGTGTATATTACGACATTTCGTTCCCCCGCACCCATTTTCATAACAAATGTCTTACTTGTGTTAATTTGGAGCCCTAGATTTTCCATGAACAAAGTAAATTTGTCAAGTAGGCGTTGCAGAGCTACAGGAGTGCGCGCCATAAGAACGGCGTCGTCCGCGTAAAGTAACACCGGGATTGGTCGCTGTTTTACTTGTGGCATATCCGCACACAAACTAGCCAGAGTGTTACCCAAATTGTTTATATAAAGATTGAATAGAAAGGGGGCGAGCACACACCCCTGACGGACCCCTTTTTCCATTCTAAGTGGGCGGGTACAATCTCCTTTAATGCCGAACCGTACCCTTGCGTAGCTGTTCGAGTACAGCTGTCTTAAGAGAGCAATAATTGCACAATAGATACCCATTGAACTCATCACTGACCACAGTTTCTCTTGGATAACGCAGTCAAAAGCTGACGATAAGTCAACGAATACCGTGTACAAATTGCTATCTTTAATGCGTGTATATTTGCCCAGTAGCAAGTTCAAGTTAATAGCTTGCTCAGTAGTGCCAATACCCTGGCGGAATCCGTATTGTAGGTCAGAGATCCTGTTGTTGTTGTCAGCCCAGCTTTGTAACCTGACTAAAATTATCCGACCCACCACCTTTACCAATGAGTCAAGTAAGGAGATCGGTCTGTAGTGAGATGGGCAGTTACGGTCACCTTTTTTAAATATAGGTACAATTTGAGACTCAGCCCAGGTCAAAGGTAGCCCCGTACGTTGGTAAGATCTAAAGACATTAGTAAGGAGGGGTGCCCAGAGATCAATATTAGCTTTGAATAAATCAATTGGGACGCCATCTGGCCCAGGAGCTTTGTTTCCCCTACTGGATCTAATAGCACGGGAAACTTCTTCCAAAGTAAAGTTTAGAGCAGCCCAGTCGGGTACGGGGGCAGTCACCTGTATGGCAGCCTCGTCATTTAGTATTGGATGATAAGGTACATTAGTTGCATTAGACAAATAGAGGGCAGAGAAGTGTGTTACCCACTCTTCCTCAGTCACAGCAATCTCAATTTTGGGTGTATCGTTGTTAGTGAGGAATGGGGAGTTAACCATGTGCCAAAATGCTGTGGTATCGTTACATCTGCTAGCCTCGTGCAATTTCTCCAACATTTCCTCTTTTAACATTTTCTTACGTTTTTTTAAAGTGAGCCTATATTCCCACCTCCAGTACTGAATCTCCTCCGTGTTTCTAGGATGTTTCTTCAATGCTCCTATAAGTTTTTTATGGGTCTTGCTGCATATGTGATCAAACCATCCCTTCCTGTGTTCTGAACCTGCCTTCTGCCGTGATAGTAGCCCTGCCTTAATGGCGCCAGTTATTTGTTCGAAGGATTCTGTAATATCGGTAGCCTCCTTTGTGTTATCCAAACAAACATTAAAGGCGCTTTTATGTTTCTGAATTAAATTCTCTAAAAAGACAGTTGGATTGACCATCGACCAGCGTAGTGCAAATCCGTTGTTTCGAGTGAGCTCTGTATTCTCCGCGGCATAGGTACGGGGAGAATCCCTCCGCTTATTTGCTAATCCTAGATTTAACGAAAGGCTCTGGGGGTAGTGATCACTTAGGGCACAATCGTGTAGGGTAAAATTGCCAATGTGAGATGAATAGCGGGTTGGGAAGAGCAAGAAGTCAATAACACTTTTACCCATAGTGCCGTCAAAGGTACAGTGCACCTCAGTTGGAAATTTACCAAGCTCATTACAGAAACCTAGATCATATTTGAAAATGAGCTCGTTGAGCTTCTTACCATACTCAGAGTGTGTAAAATGGGTGGTATCTCCGTTTGTTGATGAAGTCAACCCACAAAAGGATTTTGAAGGCAGTTTACATATTTGAATATTAAAATCCCCCACCCAGAGTATTAATTTCTCCCCAACCCCCTTTAGGAGAATGACATCCAGGTCACTTTCAAGGGAGGACAATGTGGCCAAAATATCAAAGCCACAAGCATTATTATAAAAATGTACTAAGCAAACCGTGAGCCGTCCCGAAAGAACGATGCAAACAATTTGATCAAAGAAACTACTGGCCCTAAGTTTTACAGAGAAAGAAGAGTATTTATTTGATACATACGTACAGAGACCACCCCTATTTCTACCGTGCCTAGATGGAATAGCCGGCAAGTTATAGGTTTTAAATCTATTTAGATTACAGGGATCTATAACCCATGTTTCTTGTAGGCAGACTATAGAAAAATGACTTATAAGTTTTAGCCACTCTGGTAGATTAAGCTTACTGCGCAACCCCGCTACATTCCAGGCAATTGCCTTAATATTAGTAGGGTCTAGGAGCGTGGGGTCACTCGAGAGCTCTTTGGATTGCACAAAAGGTGACAAGGTCGTTATATCTTCAGGGCTGGGACATAGCTGCGAGTTCGTATCAAAAGGTGGTGTGCCAGGTTTGCGCTGGAGTGGTCGTACATAGATTCGCATTTAGTCAGTCTACCCCAGCAAGATTAGAGAGGGTGTCAAATCTATTCGAAATGGGGATAGAAAATATAGGGACATTTGCATAGTTTGCTCCAGCAATTTGGGGTCAATACATTCAGTTGACTTAATTTGTCAAATACATCAACTTGATGTCAGGGGCACAAAATGTAAGATGTTATATGGGATATGTGATCGTTTCATGTTCTTAGAAGCACTCTGAAGCAGCCTCCGAACTGCTCTCGTGCTACATGAAAGCAGGAATTGTCATAAATAGCCCCAGATATATAAATGTGAACATTTCGAGGGTTTCACCTACTGCAAGTCACGTGTATTCCTTAAACACTTGAAGGAATAATTGATTGTATAACTTACTCAAAATGAAAACCTTAAGCACATTTCAATCAGGTACTTTGCTCAAGTTAGAAGCATTTGCTGTTTGTTTTTCATTTTTAAAGGTAGTCCTTTTGGGTGCCAGGGGTGAGGGTCCTTGGATCGCCCTCAGGTGTGTCTGAATAGCAGCCACTCACTTTACACTCGTCGCTCTTTTTCAATTGTTATCAAAGAAACCAAAAGTAAGTACATTCCATGCTTGATATGATCAGCACAGGCCACACCTCAGGGAAGGGCATAGTGTCCATGGGATCATACATTTTATTGACGTGAAATCCATGTGAGGGGTTGGGGGGCGGATGTTAAAGACATTTGATTAGTATTTTTGCATGAAAGCACAGTAAACCTCCCTTTTAGAGTAAAAATGCCTACATGGGCTGGATTTGATATTTATTTATATGATAGATGCTTTTAGCTAATGTCTACCTTTAACCCCCGCGGTCACCTGATACTAACCAGAGATATTTCATTTTGGTGCTGAAACTTATCTAAACACAATTGCTGATCCATTCCACGACGTTCCTCCTCCAAGTGTAGCCATTACTGCAGATAGTTGGGCCGCTGCTTTCCAGAGTGCAGTCAGTGGCACTGGCGGAACGAAACTTGAGGGGCCCTCCTGCAAGGTACGTGGAGGGGCCCCCTCCGGACTCATTAAGGAGCTCTCCAGGAAGAGTACTGTGCTGAGGGGGCCCCCTGCACCGTGGGGGCTGCGGGGGCCTGTGTTACGCCACTGGTCAGTGGTAGTGATAACAGCCTATCCTCCTATTATTGTGTTAAACTGTGCACCCCGTTATGTTTAGCTGCCATACGTTTTAGACTCTGAACATTGTTAACATCATGCTCACAACACCCTAAAAACTGTACAGAAGTATATACATTCCAGTTCAAGTAATATTTGATGTTAGAAATGTATGCGATGTTCCTAACCTGCCATGTCACCACCATGAATGAGCTATTGCATTTGGAGGTCATGATGGAGCAAGTTTTAGTTTTCTATACTTTAACTAAAGAGATAGGGCACAGAACGAAAAATGTTGGGTGGCAAAAGAAAGGCCCGTTCTATTGATTCAGTAATGTTACATTTGGTAATCCTCAGTTATTACGTACATTGCTTACAAACAGCAAGAGCGTGGCAGGGAGAGCTTTATAAGTATTATAAGTTTTTATTCAGACATGCTGGCACGATCCCATGATAAGCAGAAGAAATCTCTGCAGATTTCTGCAAATGCTGATCTGTCCTTTCACTTCCTAGCAGAAATGAAAGGAACGTTTCATGGTCCCTGTGACACCATACCAACACTCTGGTGCTCAACACACACACATTTTAACCACAATAGGCCATACTTACTTTGTCTTTGACATGTTTGTTCTCTTATGCGAATGCAAGACTTCATAGTACGTGCAAAGGCCCCAAGCCCCTCTCCAGACCGTGTAGCTGCTGGCACTGACCTCACCGGGAGTCCGTAGTCTGCATCACTGGATGAGTGGCGACCATAAGCAGACCACGCGTTGTTAGCCCTAAGTCCCACGTCCTTGTCCCAGTCATTACTAGTACTATTGAGGTGACTCCCAACTCAAGCAGGAGTAGTCAAGCCTTGTATCCTTCCACCTCCATCAACATTGACAAGAGGCTCTCCCACAGTCCTCCTGATCCCACCAAGCTCTAAGGTAAAGGAAGGGGAGGTGGCTTGTAATGACTGGGACGAGAATGTTATGGACTACGGATAATGAAGATTACCGGCAAGTAACAGAAGCATTGTCCCTATGCCCCTCATCCTCGTCCCAGTCATTACTTGAGGTGTACCAAAGCTCTGATGGCTGTGTCGAAAAGAGACTCAGCTCAGTTCCTCCTGTGTCATGACTGTGACCAAGATGTAGGATGGGGTCCCTTCCTGGCATGTCTCTTTGCTGGCCTGCCATACCCTGATGATCCTGTTGTGCCAGGCACAGCGGGATATGTATGTGTGCTCCGCATCTTGGATCCTCTGGGGGAAAGCTGTTTGGATCCTGGAGGCTTGCGGTCATGTAGCCTGCCGACTTGGGAGGTAGCGAATAGGCAAGAACGAAGGGTGAGTACCTTACCTCTGACTTGTTGATGGGAATGGTTTCTCCTTCTATGTTATATTGCTTTCCAGCCGGGCGCAGCAGTGTCTACCTGTTTTTTTTTAGCATTTTCACCACGCATGAGCAAGCGACTTGTGTTGGCTCTCAGCACATGCTTACCGGCTGCTTCCTGGTTCAGCGGCATTTAAGAGACGCTGAATCAGTTGAGGTTGTGTTCTTCTCCCTCTCCTGCTTTTTTGGCATTCATGATGGGGAAACACTCAAGGAAATTAAACATTCATCATCCTCTGACTGTTCTTCTGGTGCTTGCTCTAAATCTCCCTCTCGTCCTTCTAGAAAAAGAAACACAATGAAGGTCAGGAGGATGAGGAGTTTGGGGCCAAAGTTAGAAGAATTCTTTGGGAGACTTTATCCTCAGTAAAATCTAAGGACTAAACCATCTTGTTTCTTCCAATTCACAAGATGAGGAACCTGTGTCCCTGGCTGAACAAAAGGGCAAATAAATAGATAAAGAACTTTTGTCTGAGATCTTGTATAAAATTTGGTGCAATATGGGAATTCCAGTGGAAGAAAACTCTTCTTTTCTACAGAACTGGTTTTGCCTCAATTGCTCAATTCAAGTACTCCTTCTTTACATCTACATCAACATGTCCTAGACATCATATTACATGATCGCGGTTCCTCGGTTTATGTCCAAATTATATCCATTTGAAGACTTGGATGAGAAGATATCTGAAACACTTTGGGTCTAAGTCCTTGCTTGCCAGACTGGTTGGTAGATGTTCCATAACTGAAGAAAATATGTTAAAAGAGTCCACAGACAAAAAGGGTAGACTCTGCTCTAAATTATAGAGGGGACCTATACTTCTCCGAGCCTTATCCTGGATTTCAAAGAGATGTGTAAGGCCATTCAGGATGGAATAGAATGTACCCAGGGCCTCATTCATGAGGTTTTGCCGTTGGGCAGCGCAGCAGGCCTTCCTGCTGCGCTTCCCTACAGCAAAAGAAAATCAACTTCCTTCTCTTTCTCCAGAAACCAAAAAGTAAAAAGCTTCAAAAGTCAATCACAACAGAAAAATAAGCCTCTTTTCTCCCAGGAGCTTTCAGCAGTCCTGACAATGCCGGAGAAGGCCCAGAGTGGAAGTTGGTGGAAAGATAATCATTGACATAAAGTCCATAAGGGCTGACTCTATCTTGAGCAAGAATAATTGACATGTCTGCCTTTCACACAGATGTTTTCTGCCCTTATTTTCCCAAGAACCTGTGAAAGTGTCAAGTCACTCAGACAATGACATTTATAAGAACACCTGATTTAACATCAGTCCGAGAAAAGTGCCTTGTTATCTCTTCCTCAAAGTCAAACATGAACAATCCCAAAACAGTGTAGTCGTGTTTTTACCTTTTTTGTCTACAAGAATGCATATAAGACTTGCATCTCGATGCACATAGATTTTTGTCAGACATTCAAGAAGTTATGTCAGAAATCCCCATCATAGATAAGATACAGTATAAAAGGGCTGCCACTTGACCACTTGTCAGGAGAGGTCCTGTGCTCCAGATTATTGCGCAATATACTGCCAGAGATGCCGCTGCATAGCGGTTTATGATGATACCGAGCCATGTCCTGGAGAACTACTGATAACTACAGCTTTCTGCTGTAAACAGGTATGCAGTGCGTTGATGTTCCCTAAAAAACTCTAAATTAAAGTTATGCTACTCCATGCTCTCCTACTGTAGCCCATAGAAGTAGGTTTTAGGGTGTCATTTTGTTAGATGACATTTTAACTATAGTAGAAAAGTTCATTTTATTCTTGCTGTTCACAATATGAATTTGAGCTGTTTTAATGATATTCTGTATGGTTGTTTTAGCTGTGCTACGCGACAGAATGAGACTGTTGAAATAAAACGTTTTTACTTAAAGTGTCTTTTTTAGTGCAGTTTGTGTCTGTGATGTCGTAAAGATTGAAATTGGTTCTTCAAATTAACGATCCTTGTTTAGGGGCTGTTAGTAACCCAAAAGCATTGATGCTACTTCAACGAAGTGTTGGGTGGGGTTCTGCAGGGCTACAATAATCTGACTTTCACATTCAATTGCTGGTGCATTAAACTAAGTTTACTCGTATCACCCGTGGCTGTGAAAACAAACCTTATAGAGCTATGTCAGAATCTTAGTTTACGCACACATTTTCTTCAGTAACGGGTATAATCCACTTCAGACTCTTGGGTACTGTCACTGGTCAAACAAGGGCACGGGATAGAGTTTGTAACCACCCCTCCTTCAACTGGGACCATTCCAGACCAAAATCCTCAAGACTGTGTGAAACTGAAAGCCATGAGATCAGGAATTGATCCCTTGATTGCCAAAGGAGCTACTACTTAAATTTCCAAGAATCAGGAGGTTAAGGGAACCTATTCAAGAATGTTTCTAGCCCTAAATTCTACAAGAGGTTGCAGACTGATCATAGATCTCAGGAACTTGAACAGATGGATAATCCATTTCAAGATGCAGACGCAATAGAAGACAATGCCTCTAATTCAACCAGGAGTATATTTGATTTCTCTAGATCTAATGGATGCCTATATCCACATTTCTAGAATGGTGTCCCATTTTTGGTTTCTAAGATTTGCCATTTTTGGGAGACATTCTCAGTTCCAGGTCTTTCCCTTTGGGATTTGATCTGCCCCAAGAGTATTTACAAAAACTATGGCACCCCTAATCTCCCTTTTACATTTTCAGGGCTTAACAGTTTTCCCATACTTAGATAATTGGCTGCTGGCAGCTCTGTCCTAAGACGGGAGCCTACACCCTCCCTGGCGTTTGAGCTTAAAGGTAGGGGTAGTTAGCATCTGGAGGTGTGCTGAGCGCAGGTTACGGGGGGGACATGCCTCGATATCATGCAGCTGATGAATTTAGGGCTTGTACAATGAAGGAACTTAAAGATTAGGCACCCCGTCTTAAAAGCTGCGAATTGGGCGATTGGGAGCCAGTGAAGTTTTGATAATAAAGGTCTGGCAGATTGCCATCTTGGTTGTTTGTGAATTAGTCTTGCAGCTTGGTTTTGCACTAGCTAGAGACGTTTGAGTAAGAACAGTGGCAGGCCGAGGTAAATAGAATTAGAGAAGTCAAGATGAGAGAGTACTAGGGCGATCACTACCTGTATGAGAGCGGTGTGGGTAAGCAGGTGGGCAATCTTCCTGATTTTGCGCAACTGGAAGAAGCAGGTTGAGAGCACTGCCCCTACTTGGCCTCTAAGTGAGAGATCAGCATTTATAGTAACTCCTAGGCTTTTTACGGAGGGGGACGGGATGGGGGGAGGTCCCAGTTCAGTCGGCCAATAGTGTGGGCCCCAAAAGATCTGGCCCGACCCGGGCAGGACTAGTGCTGGAGCGCAGGGATTCAGAAAAAATGTGCAGAGGACAACAGGTTCATTAAGGTGACAGAAGCAAACTCTCTTTTGGATAGACTGTGAGCCAGCAATAGTATGGTGTTTTGCCTTTCCTTGGATAAGAATGCCTTGTTTTGGAGGGTATCCAACATTGCTCTGAGAAAAGTTATGCATTGAGAAGGTATGAAAACTGATTTTTGGTAATTAACTGCAAGCTCTAGAAAGCGAAACAGTTGTAGGCAGAAGGAAATGGCCTCCGAGGCCTGGTGAAGAGTAGGAGCCTTCACTAGCCAATTGCCGAAATACAGGAATATCTGCAGGCCTCGTAATCGTAGATACGCTGCCACAGGAGCGAGACATTCAGTAAAAACCCAAGGAGCTGAGCGGAGGCCGAAGGGAAGGACCTTGAACTGATAGTGCGCGCCTGTCACAGTGAAACAGAGAAACCTTAGATGTCTGGGATGGATAGAAATATGGAAATTCGCATCCTGTGATTCGATGCTGGCCAGAACATCCGAATGGTTCAGAAGTTGTAATATCTCCTGGAGAGTTACATGCAGAAGGGTTTTTCCTGCAGATATTTGTTGAGCTTTCTGAGGTCCACAATGGGACGCCATTCTCCTGATTTCTTCTTCACAAGAATAAAGTGGGAGTAGAAGCTCATTCCCCTTTGAGAGCATGGTACATATTCTATGGCTCCTTTTTGTAGCATGACAAATGCTTCCTTCTTTAGTAACTGGAGATGGAATGGTAGAGATTTTTGTTGTGGGTGAGGAGGTGGTACTGTGACAAACTCCAGGGTATGACCATATTTTAGATGCAAGGGTGTGCAGTTCCTGCTACAAGGAAAAATGCTAATAAACTATCAGGTCAGTGAAATGTACTCTAATAGGAGTAAGTGCCCTCACACACCCGAGCGGTGTCATGCTTCATCATCTGGGCGCGCTCCTCGTCGGGCCGGCGCTGCAATTCCCGACGGGCACCCGCGAAGGGGCTCTTTGCCGGAGATCTTTTAATTATGCCGTTTGATGAGTGTGGGTATGTGGGGTGTGATGAGTAGTGTAGTGGAAAGGGTGATTAAAATAGGTTTAGTGATGCTAGGTTTGAGTAAACTTTATTAGCGGAGTTCACTAACCTAATTCAAACCAGTGTTGCTTGTGTGGGATACAATGGTCCGTGGCGTGCGCCTGTACACCTACCCCAGCTCTGTCTCTCTATTGGTGTATATTCCACTGACCTGATAGATTATTAGCATTTTTCCTTGTAGCAAGAACTGCACACCCTTGCATCTAAATCATTGAATAAGGGAGCACGTGTGCTGGACCTAACCAATAGCTCCCGGTTCCTCCTGTTTAAATGGTCATATTTTATTATATCCAGGACCCATCTGTCTGTGGTAATGTTTTGTCATTGATTGAAATAACGTGAGATGAGAGTTCCTATGGTTGAAATGATAGGGGGGAGAGCAGCAGGCGCCGAGACCTCGTCACTGTTTCCTAGCGGTATCCCTAGACTGCACCGGTTGTTTACGTCCGGGTTGCCTGGAGTATGCAGCCTGTGGTGGTGCACAATATGTTTGTTGATGTTGGTAGGAAGGGCAAAATGAGTTATAGGTCCGAGGTTGGTATTTTTGGTACTCTCTGTAGGAGAGTAGGATCTGCTTCTTATAGTTACCCCCACTTTTTTGCTGATGTTTCGCTGTTTTCGACTTAGTCTGACTAGGATCCTGCTAATCAGGACCCCAGCCTATCTGCTTTCTACTCTAAATTGATTGTATGTACTTTAGGTACACTCCAGATTGGATTCTGGGGTACCCTTATAAGTCCCTAGTATATGGTATACTATATACCCAGGGTATAGGTACCCCAGAGTCCTACCAGGGGCTGCAGCATGTATTGTGCCACCCCTGGGAAGCCTTTTAAAATGACACGACAGGTCTGCTACAGCAGCCTGTGTAAGGTGGTGTATGCACCCCTTACTGAGATATAGGTTCCCTATATCTCTCCATATCACTGCACATGTAAACCTATCAGTCACCCCTATGGCAGGCCTTAACAATCCTGAAGGTAGGGTGCTGGGTTTCATGTGAGAGGGTGCTCATGCCTGAGCAGAGCCCCTCTGCAGCTTTCGGAATCTTCATTCCGGGGTTGTTTGTGATGCAGCCAGACCATATACTCTTAAGTGCATTATAACCTCGCGGTAAATGCTAACTTTGAAATGGCTGCATGGAAACATGTTGTGTTTGGTGTCAAACACCTTGGAATCAGACCTCCACACCAGTACTGGGGTAGGAGGTATGATTCCACCCATACAAGAGGGAGAAACATGGCACCACCGGTACACCCGGTACCAGCTTAACAGAACCCTGGCATCACAGAATGGATGCTGCAGCCACAGACACGAGTCTGCCCTCCTGCTGCTGGACAAAACTCCGGCAGGGGAGGCCTGGACAATAGGTTTCCTGTCACAGGGAGGTGTGACCACCTCCCCGACAGGCTCTAGTGTATTGGGGCTGGTGGGTGCACTCCAAGAGTGCTTTGAAGTCTGCACTGGGGGCACATTTGGTGTCCCTGTGCATAGTCCAGCTCAAACCGGTTGCAGGGGCACTCAGCCCCTGCTCTGGCGCAAAACTGGACAAAGGAAATGGGTGTAGCCACCCCTCTTTCCTGACCCTCCCATAGGTGGGTCCCCAGAGTTTGTCCCACCCCTTCCTTGGGTATAAAGTAGGAACCCCTGGCTACAGGATTTTAGATTACACCTGGACTAAACTCTGCTACAGAAACCAAGTACTTCGACGATCTACACTATGCTGGATGACTGAAGAATCTCCCTTGGAGTAAAGGAGTTACTCCCCTGCAAGGCAGGCACCTTTAACGCAACTGTTCAGTTGGCATCTCCACAGCTCCTGAGGACTCCGAAGAATATTGCCACACAGGAGGTGGGTTTTCCAAGGTCTTAGAGGTCGATCTGTGCCCACAGCAAGTCTGAGACCGGATCCCTCGTGGTGACCGTGCAACCTGACCCCCTGGATACCGCGTCCATTTGCAGAAGCATCAGCTTTCCGGCGACCCCTGAGGCTGAGCTTTGGGTTACTTGTAGCCTAAACCCCGAGCAGTAATTACACCAAAGATTGCAGGCCTACACTCAACGAGTGTTCCGTGGGCTGCCATTTTGTGATTCCTCTTGAGGTCCCTTCGCGATCCCTGGTCTGTTGACCTGTGGGTCCCCAAGAAGGCAACTCTAACTTTAATTGGGCTTCCCTGGTTGCTCCAGACGTGCCCTGACTCTCCATCGCTTGGGGAGTCCCCCGGACCTTGCTGGTCCGCACCAAAGCATCTTTTCTCTTCCTGCATGGGTTGCTGTTGCCAAGGCTTGTTGTGGTCAATCTGATCACCGACACCCCAGCACTCAACATCCTTTGTGGGCAGCTCGAATCCGGCACCTGGCTGTCCTCGACATCTCCTGGTCCCCGTGGCTGCAGAGTCAAGCATCACCTCTTCGCACCTGAAGCACCAGACATCGGTGGGCATTCGATTACTCCGCTCCTGGTTACGTGAAGTCCCTCTGCTTTCAGGTTCTTCACATGTTCGATCCAGGCTTGGATCCACCCGGACACTTTTCTTCTTCACGGCAGCAGCACTTTGCAGTAGATCGCCATTGAAATCAACGACGATTCCCGACACCCTTTGACACCTATGCACCCGGCTTCCCTGGGTGAGGTAACTCGAGTACTCCGGTGCTCACGTGGGTGTTGGCCCTAGAACCCCTTAAGTCTAAAGGGGTTTGCTCAAAGTCCTCCCCTAAGTGTCCTTTATCTTTAAAATTCCAACCGCGACTTTCCTCATAGAATCCTACGGCGCTCGTGGTTGTGTTCTCACACTGCACACGTCCCCCGTGGGTCTCCTGTGTCACTACCTTGGGTGGTTCCTTGGGGTCCCAGTGATTCTACGTGCTATAGGCACTGTGTCTAGTCAAGTCGTGGTTCTTATACCACTTTCTTAGTATATGGTCTGGTCTCCCCCTGGAGCCCACTGTGTATTGTGCTATTTACTGTCGTTTTAATACTGTGATATTGTGTATCTTGGACTCTAATCTCATAAAGAGATTAGTAGTGAGTGTTTAGAAATAAATACATATATTTTATATATATCTTGTGTGGTTCTCCTTTCATTTGGTCATTCAAGAGGTTATAATCTGGTAAACCAAGCTGCTTTACACTCCTTCAAGACTTAGCCTGAAGGCTGCTCTCCACAGCTACCACTAGGATAGCTTTCTATAAGGTTGTCTTTAAACCTAATCATCAATAAGGGTCGTTTGGACTGGTGCAAGGTGCCCACTATAACTAGTGGACAGCATATGCCAGGCCAACTTCTCACATTGGTGTATAGCGGTTGGATTCAAGCTTGCTATTGCTTTACCAGATAATCTCTTTGAGTGACTAACTGAAAGCCACTATAGGTACATAGGTACATATAAATCAAGTCTAGAATACAGTAAGTTCTACTGAACTTAGAGTTGTGTGTCAAGGGCTTAGCCCACCCTTTCTACAACTCAAGAGAGTTTAGTAGGCCCCACTAGAGTAGGTAGGTGCATACACCACACCACACTAGTCATGTCTTCAAGGGCAGAAGCCAGTGTGCCTCTCCCAACTAAGTATGACCAAGCGTCATACCAAGAATTGAGGACTATGTGTGCCTCTAGGAAATTGAAGACAGGGAAAAGCCCAACGACACAACATCTCATAAAGTTGTTGCTTGCAGATGACCTCAATAAGACTCCAGGGTCTGATGAGGCTGGCAGAATGGGTGGGGCAGCAGAAGAGGAAAGGCCAGGTAGTGAACACTACTATGACCCAGACTCTGATGCTGGCCAGGAGGATCAAAATGATTCTAACCTGGAAAATCCAATTCTTCCTGCAGGTGAGGAAGGCCTCAGTGGCCCTCTCTTCACCCCCCCAGGAAGGGTTAATAGTCTACCAAGAGGATCAAGATCTCCTTCTCATGAATCTAATCATTCTGGTACGTCTATAGGGTCCTCTGCTTCTCATAAAAGGGCATCCTCTTATGAGAATAAATGCCAACTGCTTGAGTTTGAGAGAGCTAAGCTCAGAATCAAGAGAGAGCAATTGGCCTTAGACAGGGAATCCCTGGAGCTTCAGAGAGCTTCTCAGAAGTTGGGACTGGAGTCCCATGGTGGCAGCAACAGTGTCCCTAGAGGTAGAGATCATACTCATGACCATAGGAACCTGAAGATTGTCCCTTCCTACCAGAGTGGGGATGACATCCACAAATGGATAACTGCACTTGAGAGGACCTGTAAGGTACAGAGGGTCCCTCAGGAGCAGTGGGCAGCAATCTTGTGGCTATCCTTTGCAGACAAAGGTAGAGACAAGCTCCTCACTGTAAGAGAAGAGGATGCTGATAATTACAAAGTCCTGAAGAGTGCTCTGATTGATGGGTTTGGCCTAACCACTGAACAATACAGGTTAAGGTTCAGAGATACCCAAAAGGCACAGACTCAGGACTGGGTTGACTTTGTTGATTGTGCTACTAAGGTTCTGGAAGGCTGGTTACTTGGCAGTAAGGTGTGTGATTTCAAAGGATTGTATAATTTAATCATGAGAGAGCAGATCCTTAATAACTGTCAAAATCAACTGTTGCATCAGTACCTGGTGGACTCTGATCTGACCTCTCCCCAACAATTGGGTCAGAAGGCAGACAAGTGGGTCAGAACCAGGGTGAGGCAGAAGGTTCAGAACCAAGGTGGTGACTCTAAGAAGCAAGATTCTAAAAGCTCTGATAAGGGTGGGGAGAAGGGTAAAGACCAGAAGTCTTCTCAAGGGCCCCAAAAATCTGCATCTGATGGGGAGTCCCAATCTTACAAAGGAAAAGGCCAGAAGAAGCCATGGTGTAAAACTGTAAGCAGAAAACCCATTGGACTAGTGATTGTACCAAGACCAAAGACTCAACTCCAGCCACCATTACCCCTAAGGCAACTGTTCCCCCTAGTAGAGCTCCAAGTGGTGGTGTTCCAAATAAGGGTGTAGTAGGGTTAACCCTGGGATCTGAGATGGACTCTGGCCTAGTCAGAGTTCCAACTCAGGCCATGTTGGTCTGTGATGGAGGCATGGATATGGCCTCCCTATTTGTAAGCCCCAGTAATCTGGGCAAATACAGACAACAGCCTATAATTAATGGAAAAGAGGCTTTGGCATTCAGGGACACAGGAGCAAGTGTCACAATGGTGACAAAAGATCTTGTAGCCCCTGAGCAGATCATACTTGGTAAAATGTACCAAGTGACCAATGCTTGCAATCTCAGGACAGACCATTCCCTGGCAGTTGTTAATTTCTCCTGGGGAGGGGTATCTGGCCCTAAGAAGGTTGTGGTAAGTGCAGACCTCCCTGTTGAATGCTTGCTTGGAAATGATTTGGAAACTTCAGTTTGGGCTGAAGTTGAGCTCAGGACCCATGCAGAAATGTTGCGCATCCCTGCAGATGTGTTTGCTATGACCAGGTCACAGGCAAAAATGTCTAAAACTGAACAGGCCCTGGATCCTGGAAGAATGGACCAGGTGCCTTCCAAGAGGAGGAGCAGTAGGGTTAAGGCAGTGCCTTCCCCCCTGCCTCAGAATCCAGATCAGTCTCTTGAGGGAGCTGATCTTAGTCCTGAAGAAGGAACTGTCCCAGATGAGCTTGAGCCTGATCAGGTTGAGTTCTTGAGGACAGGGGGCCCTTCCAGGGCACATCTGAGTCAGGAGCAACTGAGCTGCCCCTCTCTTGAACCCCTCAGACAGCAAGCTGCTGCTGAGGCTGCTGGGAGTGCTAGTGATACCCATAGGATCTACTGGGATGATGGACTCCTATATTCAGAATGTAGAGAACCCAAGCCTGGAGCCACCAGGAGGTTGGTTATACCTCTGAAGTTTAGGAGCTTCCTATTGACCCTAGCACATGACATTCCCTTAGCAGGACACCTAGGCCAAAACAAGACTTGGGACAGAATTGTCCCTCACTTTCATTGGCCTCATCTGTCTGAAGACACCAAGGAGTTTTGTCACACCTGTGTCACCTGTCAAGCCAGTGGTAAGGCAGGTAGCACTACAAAGGCCCCCCTGATACCACTACCTGTGGTGGGGGTTCCCTTTGAGAGGGTAGGGATTGACATTGTTGGTCCCCTAGATACTCAAACTGCATATGGGCACAGATTTATACTGGTGGTGGTGGACCATGCCACTAGGTATCCAGAGGCAATTCCCCTTAGGACCACCACAGCTCCTGTGGTGGCCATTGTCCTCCTGGGAATCTTTTCCAGGGTGGATTTCCCTAAGGAGGTAGTATCAGACAGAGGTGCAAACTTCATGTCTAGTTACTTAACTGCTATGTGGAAGGAGTGTGGAGTAAATTACAAATTTACCACCCCTTATCACCCACAATGCAATGGTTTAGTTGAAAGGTTCAACAAAACCTTGAAGGGCATGATTAAAGGTCTCCCAGAAAAGCTTAGGCGCAGATGGGACATACTTTTGCCCTGCCTTCTCTTTGCCTACAGAGAGGTTCCACAGAAGGGGGTTGGTTACAGCCCATTTGAGCTTTTGTTTGGACATCCAGTTAGGGGTCCATTGTGTCTAGTGAAGGAGGGATGGGAGTTACCTCTCAAACCCCCTAAACAGGATATTGTGGACTATGTACTTGGTCTCCGCTCCAGGATGGCTGAGTACATGAAGAAGGTGACTAAAAACCTTGAGGCTAGCCAAGAATTACAAAAGGCCTGGCATGACCAAAAGGCTGTGTTGACTGTTTATCAGCCAGGACAGAAAGTATGGGTGTTGGAGCCTGTGGCCCCAGCAGCCCCCATACACTTGTTGGACAGAAGGGAGAGGTTACCTACCTGGTGGACCTTGGAACTCCCTGGAGCCCCACAGGGTGGTCCATGTCAACAGACTGAAACCATATGTTGACAGGGCAGACATGGGCTTGCTCATGGCTACTGATGAGGGACAGGAGGAAGAGAGTGATCCACTCCCTGACCTGCTCTCTCAGAACTCTGATGATGGATCAGTAGATGGTGTAGCCTTGGCAGGCAGCCTCACTGACCAGCAGCAAACTGATTGCAGAAAAGTTCTCAACCAGTTCAGACACATGTTCTCACTGACCCCAAGTCAGACTACCTGGTGCGCTCATGAAGTGGACACTGGGGACAGTCTGCCTGTTAAAAATAAGATTTACAGGCAACCTGACCATGTTAGGTACTGCATCAGGACTGAAGTCCAGAAGATGTTGGATTTGGGTGTGATTGAACCCTCAGATAGCCCTTGGGCTAGTCCAGTAGTCTTAGTGCCTAAACCTCACACCCAGGGTGGTAAGAGAGAGATGAGGTTTTGTGTAGACTACAGAGGTCTCAATGCAGTCACTAGGACTGATGCCTATCCAATCCCTAGGGCAGATGAGCTATGGACACTTTGGCCTCAGGCAAGTTTCTTAGCACATTTGACCTGACAGCTGGCTACTGGCAAATCAGACTAGTTGAGGATGCAAAAGCCAAAACAGCATTTTCAACCCCTAGTGGGCACTACCAATTTGTGGTGATGCCCTTTGGTCTGAAAAATGCCCCTGCCACTTTTCAAAGGTTGGTGAACAAAGTCCTTATAGGCCTGGAAGCCTATAGTGCAGCATATCTAGATGATATTGCTGTTTTTAGCTCCACCTGGGAGGATCACCTGGTCCACCTGAGAAATGTTTTGGAGGCCCTGCAAAAGGCAGGCCTCACTATCAAGGCCACCAAGTGCCAGATAGGACAGAGCCAAGTTGTATACCTGGGCCACCTTGTGGGTGGAGGCCAGGTTCAACCATTGCAGAGCAAAATCCAGACCATCATGGACTGGGTTGCTCCAACCACCCAGACTCAGGTCAGAGCTTTCTTGGGCCTGACTGGGTGCTATGGAAGATTTGTCAAAGGTTATGGATCCATAGTGACCCCTTTGAATGACTTGACTTCTAAAAGAATGCCCAAGAAAGTTCAGTGGATAGTGAGCTGTCAAAAGGCATTTGATGACCTGAAGCAGGCCATGTGCACTGCTCCCATTCTGCAAAGTCCTGATTACTCCAAGCAATTCATTGTCCAAACAGATGCATCTGAGTTGGGGGTAGGGGCTGTGTTATCACAATTGAATGATGAAGGTCAGGATCAGCCAGAAGCTTTTATTAGCAGAAGGCTGACCCCCAGAGAGAAACGTTGGTCAGCCATTGAGAGGGAGGCCTTTGCTGTGGTTTGGGCTCTGAAGAAGTTGAGGCCATACTTGTTTGGCACTCACTTCATTGTTCAGACAGACCATAAGCCCCTCTTATGGCTAAAACAGAAGAAGGGTGAAAACCCCAAACTTTTGAGGTGGTCCTTTTCCCTACAGGGGATGGACTATACAGTGGAGCATAGACCTGGGAGTAACCATGCCAATGCAGATGGACTCTCCAGATATTTCCACTTAGAACATGAAGACTCAACTGGTCAAGGTTAGTTTAATGTCCTGACGTTTAGGGGGGGTTGTGTAGGAGAGTAGGATCTGCTTTGTTTAGTTACCCCCACTTTTTTGCTGATGTTTCACTGTTTTCGACTTAGTCTGACTGGGATCCTGCTATTCAGGACCCCAGTCTATCTGCTTTCTACTCTAAATTGATTGTATGTACTTTAGGTACACTCCAGATTGGAATCTGGGGTACCCTTATAAGTCCCAAGTATATGGTATACTATATACCCAGGGCATAGGTACCCCAGAGGCCTACCAGCGGCTGCAGCATGTATTGTGCCACCCCTGGGAAGCCTTTTAAAATGTCACGACAGGTCTGCTACAGCAGCCTGTGTAAGGTGGTGTATGCACCCCTTACTGAGATATAGGTTCCCTATATCTCTCCATATCACTGCACATGTAAACATATCAGTCACCCCTATGGCAGGCCTTAACGATCCTGAAGGCAGGATGCTGGGTTTCATGTGAGAGGGTGCTCATGCCTGAGCAGAGCCCCTCTGCAGCTTTCGGAATCTTCATTCCGGGGTTGTTTGTGATGCAGCCAGACCATATACTCTTAAGTGCATTATAACCTCGCGGTAAATGCTAACTTTGAAATGGCTGCATGGAAACATGTCATGTTTGGTGTCAAACACCTTGGAATCATACCTCCACCCCAGTACTGGGGTGGGAGGTATGATTCCACCCTACTAGAGGGAGAAACATTGCACCACCAGTACATCCGGTACCAGCTTAACAGAACCCTGGCATCACAAAATGGATGCTGCAGCCACAGACACGAGTCTGCCCTCCTGCTGCTGGACGAAACTCCGGAAGGGGAGGCCTGGACAATAGGTTTCCTGTCACAGGGAGGTGTGACCACCTCCCAGACAGGCTCTAGTGTATTGGGGCTGGGTGGGTGCACTCCAAGAGTGATTTGAAGTCTGCACTGGGGGCACATTTGGAGTCCCTGTGCATAGTCCAGCTCAAACCGGTTGCAGGGGCACTCAGCCCCTGCTCTGGCGCGAAACTGGACAAAGGAAATGGGTGTAGTCACCCCTCTTTCCTGACCCTCCCATAGGTGGGTCCTCAGAGTTTGTCCCACCTCTTCCTTGGGTATAAAGTAGGAACCCTTGGCTACAGGATTTTAGATTACACCTGGACTAAACTCTGCTACAAAAACCAAGTACTTAGACGATCTACACTACGCTGGATGACTGAAGAATCTCCCTTGGAGTAAAGGAGTTACTCCGCTGCAAGGCAGGCACCTTTAACGCAACTGACCGGTTGGCATCTCCGCAGCTCCTGAGGACTCCGAAGAATATTGCCACACAGGAGGTGGGTTTTCCAAGGTCTTAGAGGTCAATCTGTGCCCACAGTAAGCCTGAGGCCCGGATCCCTCGTGGTGACCGTGCAACCCGACCCCCTGAACACCGCGTCCATTTGCAGAAGCATCAGCTTTCCGGCGACCCCTGAGGCTGAGCTTTGGGTTACTTGTAGCCCAGACCCGAGCAGTAATTACACCGAAGATTGCAGGCCTACACTCAATGAGTGTTCCGTGGGCCGACATTTTGTGATTCCTCTCGAGGTCCCTTCGTGATCCCTTGTCCGTTGAACTGTGGGTCCCCAAGAAGGCAACTCTAACTTTAATTGGGCTTCCCTGGTTGCTCCAGACGTGCCCTGACTTTCCATCACTTGGAGAGTCCCCCGGACCTTGCTGGTCCGCACCAAAGCATCTTTTCTCTTCCTGCGTGGGTTGCTGTTGCCAAGGCTTGTTGTGGTCAATCCGATCACCGACACCCCAGCACACGACACCCTTTATGGGACAGCTCGAATCTGGCTCCTGGTTGTCCTCGACATCTCCTGGTCCCCGTGGCTGCAGAGTCAAGCATCACCTCTTCGCACCTGAAGCACCCGACATCGGTGGGCATTCGATTGCTCTGCTCCTGGTCACGTGAAGTGACCCAGACTCTGTCCCCTCTGCTTTCAGATTCTTCACATCTTCGATCCAGGCTTGGATCCACCCGGACACTTTTCTTCTTCACGGCAGCAGCACTTTGCAGCAGATCACCATTGAAATCAATGACGATTCCCGACACCCTTTGACACCTATGCACCCGGCTTCCCTGGGTGAGGTAACTCGAGTACTCCGGTGCTCACGTGGGTGTTGGCCCTAGAACCCCTTAAGTCTAAAGGGGTTTGCTCAAAGTCCTCCCCTAAGTGTCCTTGATCTTTAAAATTCCAACTGCGACTTTCCTCATAGAATCCTATGGCGCTCGTGGCTGTGTTCTCACACTGCACACGTCCCCCGTGTGTCTCCTGTGTCACTACCTTGGGTGGTTCCTTGGGGTCCCAGCGATTCTACATGCTCTAGACACTGTGTCTAGTCAAGTTGTGGTTCTTATACCACTTTCTTAGTATATGGTCTGGTCTCCCCCTGGAGCCCACTGTGTATTGTGCTATTTACTGTCGTTTTAATACTGTGATATTGTGTATCTTGGACTCTAATCTCATAAAGAGATTAGTAGTGAGTGTTTAGAAATAAATACATATATTTTCTATATATCTTGTGTGGTTCTCCTTTCATTTGGTCATTCAAGAGGTTATAATTTGGTAAACCAAGCTGCTTTACACTCCTTCAAGACTTAGCCTGAAGGCTGCTCTCCACAGCTACCACTAGGATAGCTTTCTATAAGGTTGTCTTAAAACCTAATCATCAATAAGGGTCGTTTGGACTGGTGCAAGGTGCCCACTATAACTAGTGGACAGCATATGCCAGGCCAACTTCTCACACCCTCCACGAAATGAATATGTTCCTCTACGACGGACTTCACGAAAGGGGGTCTTCCTGTATTGGAGCGTGCCCAAAGCCTTAGCCATCTTGGTGTCAGCCTTAATGGTCTGCAAGGTGACATCAATATGCTTACCGAAAAGCGCATCGCCATCAAAAGGCATATCTAGGATTTTGTTTTGCACCTCAGGGCGAAATGTTGTTGCTCTCAACCAACCTTGCCTCCTAAGAACAGCTGCTCCAGCTAGCTGATGAAAGGCCAGAGAAGCTACATCCATGGATGCATCAATGATCTCTGAGGCAGACCTTTCTCCTTCAAGAAGAATCTTTCTTGCCTGCAGTCTCTTGTCCTCTAGAAGGAGACCCATGTATGGAGCGATATCGGACCACATTTGGCGGTCGTATCGTTCCAATATCGCTAGCGAGTTAGCAACATGCACAGTAGTGCCTTAGGTGGTGGTAAACCTTTTTCCAGTATTATCAAGGTGCATTCCTTCTTTGTCAGGTGGAGCAGTGATAGGTGCTGAAGGATTCCTTGACCTCCGTTGTGCAGCTTGAGTTATCACTGAGTCTGGTTTCGGTTGCCCTACCAGACAAGCTGTCGCATCATCAGGAGCCTTGTATTTTTTATCTATTCTAGGCAAAACTGCAATAACTGTAGCAGGTGTCTGGATAACCTTCACACCTTCCTCCCAAATATGGTCTATAATAGGTATTGCTCTCACAGTCTTCTGAGATAAGTCTTTAAAATCGTAAAGAAAGCAGTCAGACTGCTTGACAGTCATTGATAACTGAAAGCGAGAAGCTGCCCTTTCCATCAATGCATGGAAGCCGCCAATGTCCTCCAGCGGAGAATCCGCTGTCTGAGGAGACAGGGAAGCAGGTGTTGAGATAACGTAATCTTCCTACTCATTGCCAGTTGGTCTTGTACCTTGAGGTTCACCTTCCTCTATTTCCCCATCATCAGAGGTATCATGCTGTTGCGAAGGTGAAACACTATCTGTCACAGGTGACATTCTAGGCAAATGCTCAGAGATGCCGGTGGAGGCGGAGGTGCACTCGCCTATGAAGGAAAACGAGTACGATAATCCTGCAACATGCCTTGCAATTCTTGGACTAATGCCACAAGAAGGTGAACCATGGGTTCACAAACAGGTTCCATGTATTGCATATTTTCATGTGGAGTGTGAAAGTCCTGCTGATAATAACCCTCATAGTAGTCTTCATCATCGTCCTGATACTTGACGTGAAGTTGAGAGGGACTGTGAGCAGGGCCAAACATGTCATCTCCATCAGACTCCTCCAAAAATGTTGAGGGAGGTAAAGGTGAAACCAATGAAGGATTTTGGATAAAACACCTTGTTGACGGTGTCATCAACGAGAAATCCATCAACGGATATAATGGTGTAAGTTGTAACGTCGACTGTCGCTTGAGGCCAGGAATATCATACAGCGTCATCAGCTTCATCGATGGCAGTGGTGTCTGTGTTGTCGACGAGGACATAATAGGAACTGATGACGAAATTATTGCCGCCATCGCCGACAATGTGGGAACTGTTGTCGTCGTTGCGGTCGTAGTCGACGAAGAGGTGGTCGTCGATGGAACAAACGTCGATGAGGTTGTAAAAGTCGATGAGGAAGTCGTCGTCGACTGAGAAGACGTCGATGAGGAAGTTGTCGGCGGTGATGGTACCTTAGCCGTCGCTGCAAGCATCGTTGGTGGAGCTGCTGTCGACGGCGCAGCAGAGACCTTCGTCGATGATGGGTTTTACAACTACGAGATCATCGACGACGATGCAGGGGAAACATGCACCCATGGCGATTTCTGCATCGAGGGGGACCCAGAGGATGGTGCTGTCGAAGATACAGGTTTTTTAGAGACTGTAATCTTCATAGATGGCTCTCATGCTGAGAGGTCAGATGGCTTTTCTCCTCAATAGGAAATGAATGCTGTCCTTTTTGTGAGGGACCGGCTGCTTCATGATGGGATTTTTTTTAATCCTTTTTCTAGAACGCTCAGGAGATTCTTGAGACCTCTGCATCCTTTTAGATCTTTCCAGAGAGGTATGAGAGGCAGAGTTTCCCTCATCATCAGAGACAACATCAGATTTATTTTTCAGTCTCTCCAGGCAAATCAACAAATTATCCTCTGTCTTTAAGCATTTTGGTTGAGAAAGTTCTACAAATCTTGCAGTCGTTTACTTTATGCTGGGGGTAGAGACTGTAAATACAGTTTTCATGGTGGTCTTCAGCATGCAGCCTCCTCTTACCTCATTTTCCACACGACCTGAAGAGACCTTACTTTGAAGTATCTGACATTTTCAATAAGATAGCTGGCAATTTTGAAGAAAAAACGCAGCAGAGCTCAGGGAAACTCCCTGTCACACGACATGCGGTAGCAAATCTGAAGAACGTAGCCTCTCTTGGCAGTGTTCTACTGGGTGCTGTTGCCTGATTGGCTATTACTTAAGTTTGGTTCTTTTTTACAAAACAAAGTAGATAGGCTATTGCTGTGACTGTTCTTTGCATTATAGCTATGATAGTACTATCTACTGCTTTTATAAGGATACTCCCACTACTACAACAGGGATGATTCAAGCATGTGAATCTATGAAAGATCCAATACTGGAGAAAAACGTCGAATAAAAGAGAGAACTACCAAAAATATGATACATTTTTTTGACAAAAAACCAAAAGCTCAAACTCCAGGGTCCTGACTGAAGGAGCCGGAAACAAAAACTGCCCTAACTGTCACCCCTGGGGCACGATGGGAGGCATGGGGTCATGGCTGCCTTAAAGGCACAGTGCCAGTTTTTTCATTTTCTGTTCTGTTATGTGTGTTCCAATGCAGCCTATGGGCTAACAATGCCTTGACTATTACATTGCAGTTTGTGCAGTTCAATAAAGCGAGTATGAGTGTCTCTTTGCTTTCCTGGTTTTTCTTCCTATAAGTGTATATAGACGGATTAAAAACAGATATATGTTCATATATGCAAATGCAATTTATAGAAGCATTGTCTAGCCTGGTTTGTTTCAGGTTGCATTTTTTTTTAATTAAGGAAAGATTTTATATATATAAGCAGAATTTCACTGCGGAGGGAAGCTCTTGTGGACTCACCTTGTTTAAATAACAACTTGTACTGGCTGTCGTTGCGAGTGTGGTGCCCGTGAGCCAACATTGTTGGGACACCACTGTGTGTCTGAAATACCGATTACTGAATGGGCCTTCACGTCGGACGTGGCATACCGCACTGCAGCGGGTTGAAGTGTTGCGCCTAGTCAAGTTGCCGAAAAGAGACAGTTTGCCCTTAAGATCAAAGTGGGGTCGAGCCATCACGTCAGTGGGAGTGGCTATAGTAATCACCAAATGGACCCCAGGTGAGATGACTCACTGTAAAGCCGGCACTGAGGAAAGCTGACAATAGCTGAAACGCGTCTGCCTTGACGCTTCACATTTCACCTATTTGGCAAGAAATAAACCACTTGAGAACAACCCTTGCTGTGTCGGATTCCTTTCATTGTGAGGGGGTATTGGATTATATATATATTCACTGAAAAAAACATAGGTTTCAGGGACGTTATAGTTAGTTATAGTTAGTTGGACATTTCACTCATACAAAACCAGAGAAATTCGGCCGTTATAGTTAATTGAGCTAACTATACCTCGCGCCCCCGCAATGCACTGCTGATGACATCACATATTACATCACTCATGACATGCAGTGTTGGCAGCCAATCAGAATGAAGCTCGTGCTCGGGAGGGTTCGCAAATCCTCCTCGGCCCTCGGATATCGATATTTTTATTTTTTGTGTTTCTCAGGAACTACTGAACGGATTTCCACCATTTAAAAAAAAAGGTCGCTTTCTGAATCAAGAGCTACCTTTTTGCCAAATTTGATGTAATTCTGTTCAGCAGTTCGGGCTGTAGCCATGTCTAAAGTTCCTATTGAAATTAACATGGAGAAAATGCGTTTTGGGACCCCCTTTTTTCTTGGCCTCCGCTTGACGAATCTCCCCGAAACTTTCACAACAGGAGCTGCCCTGAGTGAACCATTTGTTTTGTACATTTCGCAAAGATTCGCCAAACGGCGCCAAAGATATTGGCAAAAGAAAAACCGCGTTTTGAATAGAAACAAGGTCCTAACTATAACTACCTACTGGCGACCGCCAGTAGGTAATATATATATATATTTATATATATAGTCCACACACATAAACCGCCCAACATGCGTCGCTCTCAGCAGTGCGGGTGCAGCAGCTCGCGAAGGCGGTCCCGCGATAATACTTTCAAACACCAATGTCTCCGGACAAGACACAAAGGCTGCGCACTCGGGCTCGATATGCTCAAATTAGTTTATTTCCGCTCGCTTCAGGAATCTGAAGCAGGGTCTATTTTTTATCATAGGGTACCCCAGGCCCGTCCTGCCCACACCTGAAGTATGAACCCCTTACATAGGCCCTGCCAGCCTAATTTGTAGGCCGTGTTAAATTGACCAAATGAGAGAGGGTCCAGTTTTACCATATAACAAATGCCCTGGGCCATCCTTGTCACTCAGTCAGTATGAACCCCTACGTAGGCCCTGCGGTCTTTCTGTAGGCCTTTTGTTAAGTTGACCAGAGTTCCGCCATTTTTCTGAACAGCAGGCTCTAAGCCTGTCTGACTAAAATTCTCAGCCAGCTTCTCTCTGCGAGGCACACTACTCCAGACTGGATAGCCCCCACCCTACCCGTATGCCCAAAGTTCACTGTCTCAAAGTTCACTGTCTCTCTCTATCCTGTTGACATATAGCACACCACATCCTGGGTCTGAACATGAGAACAGAGAAGTTCCCACCACAAGGACGTCAGGCCAGGGTGATAGATGTGGCAACCAGGACATTGCTATATATTTTATTCCTTACATTACATATTTTCTGCTTGCCCTATGCAATTTACGACGAGCGCTTGGTATGAGATCATAACCTTTCACCTAGTCTATGTTCCGCATTTAGTGAGAAAGACACGACACTTCTGATAAATGCAATGAGCACTTCTGCTTCAGATCCCAGCCTTGAAGGGTATAAAAAGAGAGCCCACGGGGTTCTCGTCGGACTACCCCACCCGTCTGTTGGTAGATGGCAGGCAAGTGTGGGGGCTCCCCAAGAGCTCTTGTTTTTTGTTTTATTAAGACACAATTTAACTTGCCAATATAATTGCTGTATATGCTATTTTGTCTCTAAATTGGTGTTTTCTTATTGAGAATTTAATGCTTATATTACACTTGCAAGGCTGCTTTCTTTTAGGTTTAAACGTGAGTATTCTCAGCATTTTAGATCAAATGTGTGTTGCATTCTGAGACCATTTTCCTTGATTTAAATTATGTTTTTCATAGTGCATTTATGAATGTGTCTTTGAGGTTTGTATCTTGCACAAGTTATAATTGCATTTTCTGAAGTGTCTCTCTTCTAACGATTTCAATGCTTCCATGTAGAAATGCCTTTTGATTTATATGACTCTCTGTAAATGCGAGGTCACTATATTTGTATTTTGTATTTTTATGCCTTTTTCTTGAAGTTGCACCTTCTAAATAAATCTGTTAAACCTTTTGGCTTAGTTTCCATGGCTCACACATCTGTTTCCTTCATTTTAGTATGAGCGTTCCTACATACCCCGCCTCAAGTTAAGGTGCCCCTCTGCCCCTAAATCACTCCTTCGATCATTCCGTGAAGGTGCCCTGTGCCCCCTAGAACGCTCCCTCCAACAAATCAGGAAGCTAACACACGAGTTCCGGCCACCTGGCCATCGTCAGTGTTAGTTGACACATGATTCATCATCTTTAAATCACAAACTGTTTAATTCGTCAGAAAACTTATTAATAGTAACAAATAAAGGACTTTAACAAAGATCGCTTCTGAGAATTTTCCTGGCGGCCATCTTAACCAGGCTATCGTTGTTACCTTATGTTGTGCAAGTAATCAATTTACATAAACATTCAAAAACCGGGCTTAATGCATTAATATTATTGATAAATCTTCGCATAATGCTTCCAACATTTTACGGTTATATCCACCCTATATGGCCCACATAATTCATTGCGGGACACCGTCCGTGGTATGATTCATTAACATTGATCATAGTTAATCCAATGTGCAACCATGTAAAACTTTTCAAAATTGAGCCCTTAATGGGCATATTCACCCCATATGGCCCACATAGTTCATTGCGGGGCACTATTCATGATTTAATTCATTAACATCAATCACAATGTTTGTCCCAATGACAACTAGAGACTCTGTGGACGTTTACAATTATCTTGTGGTTAATGAAATTAAAAATCTTCACAAAAAAACATGTGATAAGCAAAAACCTTTTACACAGAAAACAAAAGATTACTATGCTTTAGGCAACAAGTTAGCATGTAATGAAAATGTGATCGTTCGCAATGCAGACAAGGGCGGGAACGTGGTTTTATGGGATAAGGAGCAATATCTGTGTGAGGCATATAAACAGCTCAACAATCGAGTAAACTATGTGAAAGTTAAAGCAGAGATGTTAAATACTAGTCATTGCCTATTTAATGCACAGTTACAGGAGTGGTACAAACAGTGTTTGTTAACCAACGATGAATTGATGTTTCTTAAAAGCAGCAATCCAATTACCCCTGTAATGTACCTGATACCAAAGGTACACAAAGACCCTCTAAATCCCCCTGGTCGCCCTATAATCTCAGCCATTAGCAGTGCCCTAGAGAACACATCGAAGTATGTAGTCTCGTTCCTATGCCCATTTGTGAAACAGCTTCCATCCTATATACAGGATACGGGGGATTTTTTCAGGAAAGTCTACGATGTCCCATGGGAGGATGACTACTTGCTGGTAACTATAGATGTTATTACACTAAATACCAGCATCAAGCATGAGGATGGTCTTAATGCAATAAAACACTTTTTAGGAAATCGTCCATTAAAATTGTGGTGCCATACACAAATGCTATTAACAATGATATCGACATGCCTGGAAAACAATTTCTTTCTATTCAATGGAGAACTCTTTCATCAAGTGCGCGGCGCGGCGATGGGCACCTGCTTCGCCCCCAGTTATGCTAATTTGCATATGGGCCGGTGGGAGGAGCAGGTGGTCCAGTCGCTTTTTCAGGTTGAATGGCAGGAGAACATAGTGCACTGGAGTCGCTATATCGACGACTTATTCGTCGTATGGAAGGGCACAGAAAAAGGTGCAAGAGATTTTGTAAAAAAACTTCAGGCAAACGATCTTAATCTCAAATTTACCTGTACCATCAACCTAACCCAGGTTAACTTTCTTGATCTCACTGTTTGTGCATGAGGGTAAATTGGAAACTAAACTTTATCGAAAGCCAACTGCTGGCAACACGTTGCTTCATGCATCAAGTTTCCACCCAAAAAACCTGATTAGAAGCATCCCCTATGGGGAATGTCTTCGAACAATGAGAAATTGTAGCAATAAACAGAATCTTGAGGAAGAGCTAGCCCATCCAAGAAATCGTTTTACAACTAGAGGTTATTCACAAGCTTGCATAAATTCAGCTATTCAGAAAGCAAGCAAAAAGTCCAGGGAAGAGATTCTCTTTAACAAATCTAAACAAAGTAAAAGATCTGAGAAGGTGAACGATAACCAGTGTAGAATGATCACCACATATAATAAACAGCAAGATAGCCTGAGACATATCCTACAAAAACACTGGCATATCATTCGTAACAATACTATTCTAGGCAAATTCGTACAGCGCAGGCCTCAAATCACTTTCAGGTGGGCAAAGTCTTTGAAACAGACACTTGTAAGTAATATGTTACCCGCACCCCAACCTAAAAAGGTAGCTGTTTCCTGGTTGAGTAAGAAAGATGGCTTTATTAAATGTACTAAATGTAAAGCCTGTGCCCATGGAAAAAACACCTCTGCTTACACCTCAAGCTTCTCTAAAAAAGAGAAAAAAATAAAAGGCACCTTTTCATGCAAAACAGATTTTGCTGCCTACGTGCTTCAGTGCCCTTGTGGACTGAGGTACGTGGGTAGTACTATCCTACCTGTGCACAAACGTGTTTTGCAACACTTAAGAGCAATAAAGAATGGGGATAAATCTTACCCAGTGGCACGCCACTTTGAACAAATGCATGGTAAAGACACAAAAGGCTTGGTGTGTTTTGTAATTGATGCCAGCCCACTGAATGTAAGAGGTGGGAACCGGGAGAAAAAATTGAGGAAGCTCGAATCGTGCTATATTATAGAATTAAATACTAAGATCCCGGAAGGTCTCAACATGGAAGAGGATTTCCATACACATTTGTAAATATCTATTATGCTGCTTCTTTCTATTCCCTGTATTTTAACTGTTTTAGTATTGGTAATTCTACACAAGCACTTTGTGACAGAGGATTAATAACAATGTGGATATGTGGCCCACTTGGGCAGGACACAATGAGAATTGTATTGCAGGTTTGAATTTAGAGCCGTAACTATGATGAATTAAGCCCACTGGGCCATGATTTTCAAACTTTTTAGTTCAAACGAGTAATTGCTCTGTTACATTTAATTGCCCATTGAGGTGTGAAGTAATAGACGATTGTAAAAATATACTCAAATCAAAGTGTATTTACGGTATATGATTATTGTTAAATCTGCAATCAGTAATGAAACTGGCGAACAAATTGGTTCGGGTAATACAAATGAATTATATTAGAATCCACAATGAACTACCAGTCTGTCTTCACTGTCATTAAGGTAGTAGTTCTCACGTGACACGGGTGTAACATTGTTTAAAAATGGTTGAAAAACTTTATTAAATTGTTGGTGAGCAAGCCTGCTGGGCAGGCGCGTCGACAACAGCCGACAATTAAATTGATTCTTTTTCAAAGACACGGCGTCGACATCCTTACTGGTGTGAGGTTGAGTGGTGAATTAAATTGGACCTTACTTGTGTGGCCCAGAACGCCGACGCGCCCTCTGGTTTGGTGAAGTGGTGGGAAATACACTGAAGATATGTATAATTTCCTCTAGACACCAGCAACAACACGCATTTATTATATAACGTCATTATATTTAATAGACGGATGAGTTTCTAAAAAATATTCCTAACATTCCTAATATTATAGTGAGTGCAGTGTTCATGTGATGGTAGATATTCCTGGACTAAGAAATAATGAAAATAATTTACAAAATAATCTCTTTTAATCTGCTGTAGTAATTAGTCTTTTAGAGACATATTTTAATATAGTTTTTTCAGCAATATATTTATGTGATTTTAACGGTATTTACTACTAAAATGTTTTTACTGTTATCAACATATTTGTAATTTGCACACATTACACTAAGCACTTTTCAGCATTATGCACTTTATGTACTTGCACTGTTGGCACTATTTTGCACGTCAGATTTTTTGCTGCTAGGCATTTATGCACTTTATTCCCGTGTCCTAAAACATCATAGCAAATTGAGTTCAGCAATAAATAGAATATATCATGTGTAGCTTAAATATTTAAAATTCTCCGTTTACATGCCTTAGATGTATGACAAACTATAAGCAATAATATGTTTGTGTGATATTGTTACAACAGTTCCTCGTAATATTGATAATTGCTAGTATTGAGGACTTTGCATTACAGAAAGTTTGTTGGAGTTATTAATTTGTGAGACCTAATGTATTGATACAGACATTATGGCATGTAAGCGTTTTTCCATGTTTTAGAAATTCTCTCCCTTTTTTTTAAAAGATAAGTCTGTTTTCATTGTCTATGGTCATGTGACACGGAGCCTTGGAGGTGGGTGTGCACTTAGCAAACATTTAAAATAATCATGGCGATGTTGCTCTGCATGTGAACAAGGGCTTTTGGAGCCCGAAACGCATCATCGTTCGTGAGGACAAGGTTTTAATAAAAACATCTTGCCTGACACTGTAGGGTCTGTTTCTCCTTCATCGCCGTCAGGAGGTTGCGGGAGTTCGAGTCCTTGGATATCATTACGGAAGTCGGTTGCTTCCGTGAACAGACCCCCTCTCCGTAAGCTGGCGGCCGCCCTCAGCCGGAGTTTGTGAGGATCTGTGGTGGAATTTTGGTGGCCGCCCCTATTGCAGCCGATTATATGGTCACCAGCCGGAGGACGTGAACGATCGGGTCGGAGGACCCGTTGGAGACCGGAATCTGGTGGTGAGTGATATTGGCATAAGGCGTAGGTGGGGAGACTCAGTGTGCAGTCGATTAGACAACGAGTTCAGTGATTGCTGACTTGGGACCTATCTATAGTTAACAGCTCACGATGTCTGCGGAAACAGTGCGAGAAAGAGATGCAGCGGCAGATGAGGTCTCTGGAAATCTGCCATCTACATCTACAAATCAATCACATTCACAGAGTGCTGGAGTTAACAAAGAAACTGATGCGAAATCGCTGTTGAAGTGTTTGGAGAAAAACATGAAACTAGAGGTTACTAAATGGTGGGAGAACAAATCGTTATCTAAATATGCAGAAGCAGGGAGAGTTCTGAGAGGATTAAGGATTTTACTCGCCCCGAGTTTTGATAAACCAAACCCAAATATGCTAAGAGAGTGGGGAGAGAGTAACCTCGCTGCCTCTATGAACCTTGTCAATATTTTAATCAAGTATGCTGCTATAGACCGTTTGGAAATCATGGAGGAAATTAATAAAATCAATGAGGAGCTCAACAAATTAGATATGACTGATTACATTAAAAAAACCAGAGAAGCCATTAAAGAAAGATTACATAAGCACGAAGAGAAAATCAAATTTAGAAAAGCTCATAAATTCGCGCGTGATCTAGCAGATTATGAAAATGGACAGATTTTCACTTTTGCGCGAAAATTTGACAATGCCAGAAGACAACAATACAGTGACAAAGTGAAAAGCTGTGTAACCAAAGTAACACCAAATGCAGACATAAATGACGACATCTCTAGTGCTGATACGATATCATTAACTAGCGAATCCAGTATAGAATCTGACAATATTCACACCGAGAAAACCAAACTCAGTGTTGGGCAAGAGCTGGATTTTTTAGTGGAAGAGAGACTACAGACCCTGAGGTCGAGACAACAAAGAAGGCCAATCGAAAAAGAAAAAATGCAAGAAGGCGCGACAGAAGGAAAAGGTGGAAACAAAAACGAAAAGAAAAAGCAACAATGGCAGAGGAGGCGGTGAAAAATGATGATAATAATATAATTAATCTTTCATCTGTAACTTTGACAAAAGCTGAAGAACAGTTGTTGTCACTCGGTTTAAATTATTGCCCAGGACAGAGTTTCAACTATGCAAGCACCAGAATTGATGTTTATTGTTTCATTAGGAAGCTCAAACTCAAAAAGTTCTTTGCTATCAAAAATGGTAAACAAATGGCAAGCGCAACACCTGATGGAGAGGAACGTGCCGGACAGGCGTTGTTGGTATCGGATATTCCTATCCTATTGACTCTGCATGATTTAAAAGATCAAACTGATTCACAACCTTCAGTTTCAGTTTTTGATACAGATGTGGCCACACAAGAGAGATTACGGAAAATTGATTTGATTCAGAAAGGGGCTGGGATCAGCCCTTTTAAACCCAAATCCTGCTTTGTTCCACTTATGCCTAAAGATGCTGTGGATGTTTTTCATGATATTGTCATTGAAGACATTAAAAAATTGTATCATCAAGTAAACAGCAAGAGAAAAGATATATATTATAAGAGACATGAATATGACAAATTAATGAAAAAACTGGGAGAAAACCATGAAATAATAATAAAAAAATCGGACAAAGGAGGAAATTTGGTAATATGGCCTAAAAATGAATACATTCAGGAAGCGAACAGACAACTGAATAACATTGAATGTTATAAGAAGACTACAATTAAGGAATACAATATGGCAAGAGATATACTATATAAACAATTGGCACAATGGAGACGAGAAGGACTAATCTCTACAGACGAATATAAGTTCATGTACAAAGAGTTTCCAGTTCTACCTGTATTTTATCTTATCCCTAAGGTGCATAAAAATATCAAGCCTATCCCCGGAAGACCTATTATTTCGGCCATCAACAGTGTAGGGGAACAAGTAGGACAGTATATTGACTTTTTTACAGGATTTGGTGAAGGAGTTGCCCAGCTATGTAAAAGACACAGGGGATTTTATAATGAAAACTAAGGATTTATTATGGACAGATGATTTGCTTTTAATTACCCTAGATATAGAGTCTCTCTATACGAGTATAGATCACAATATGGGGCTACGAGCAGTCAAATATTTTCTAGAGGCTAGACCTTGTGAATTTTATGAACATAATAAGGTTGTCTTAGAGCTTATTTCCTGGTGTCTTAACAATAATTTCTTTCTTTTTGGTAAAGATATATTCAAACAGCTGAGAGGAGTTGCGATGGGAGCCTGTTTCTCCCCCAGCTATGCGTGTCTCCACGTTGGCTGGTGAGAGGAACAGGTTCTTAGAAAGGTTCATCGTGAAATGTATGATCGACATGTACAACACTATCTCAGATACATAGATGATGTTTTTATACTGTGGAAGGGTAGCGAAATTGAAGCTCAACATTTTATTGAAGTGATCAATAACAACTCAATGAATCTTAATTTCACATCGCACATTGATAAATCCACAATTGAATTCCTTGATGTTAGAGCCTATATTAGGGATGGGAAATTTGAAACAACTTTATTTAGAAAGCCTACATCAGGAAATGTTACGCTCCATGCTAATAGTGCCCATCCCAAACACCTCATAGCGAGTATACCCTATGGGGAAATTTTAAGGCTGAAACGTATCTGTAGTGTAGAAGCTGATTTTGCAGAATGCATGCATGATATGATGATTAGATTGAAAACAAGAGGATATAGTGACAGCATTCTAAATGCAGCCATGAAAAAGGCAGGTACTAGACCTAGAACCAGTCTGTTCAACAGCAGTAACAATGCTCCTGATAATACTTGTAATGATATTGTACCTCTGCATAGTGAAAACGACACTCCTAGATTAATCACTACTTATAGCAATGAGGAAAGGAAAATTAGAGCCATCATCAAAAAGAACTGGCCTATTATCCTTACTGATGGTGTGTTACGTTCCAGGGTGGCGGAAATTCCTTTGATTACGTTTAGGAGAGCTAGATCTATGGGCTCTATTCTTGATAAAACCTGCCCTGAGATAAGAAAAGCTGCAAACTGGTTGAGGCCAGCTCAGGGTTTTAGGAAGTGCTCATCTTGCAGAGCCTGTAAATTTGGATGTAATAAAACCCATTATTTGACTCCATTCAGTGACAAACCAGTGGCCATTACGGGTAGCTTTGACTGCAGAACTGAGTATGCAGTTTATGTTCTGACATATACCTGTGGCCTCAATTATATTGGTAGTACCAAGCTACAGGTGCATGTCAGAATTTTGCAACACCTTCGTGCTATCTTACATAGTGATCCCGCTTATCCAGTAGCGAGGCATTTTAAAAGAATTCACGGCAATGATGTGAATTGTCTCACCTACTATGTCATCAATGCCATCCCTAAACCACGGCGGGGGGCAACAGGGAACGCCAATTGAGACAATTGGAGACAAAATTGATCCTGGAATTTGATAGTAAATGGCCAAATGGGTTGAATAACACTGAAGATATGTATAATTTCCTCTAGACACCAGCAACAACACGCATTTATTATATAACGTCATTATATTTAATAGACGGATGAGTTTCTAAAAAATATTCCTAACATTCCTAATATTATAGTGAGTGCAGTGTTCATGTGATGGTAGATATTCCTGGACTAAGAAATAATGAAAATAATTTACAAAATAATCTCTTTTAATCTGCTGTAGTAATTAGTCTTTTAGAGACATATTTTAATATAGTTTTTTCAGCAATATATTTATGTGATTTTAACGGTATTTACTACTAAAATGTTTTTACTGTTATCAACATATTTGTAATTTGAACACATTACACTAAGCACTTTTCAGCATTATGCACTTTATGTACTTGCACTGTTGGCACTATTTTGCACGTCAGATTTTTTGCTGCTAGGCATTTATGCACTTTATTCCCGTGTCCTAAAACCTCATAGAAAATTGAGTTCAGCAATAAATAGAATATATCATGTGTAGCTTAAATATTTAAAATTCTCCGTTTACATGCCTTAGATGTATGACAAACTATAAGCAATAATATGTTTGTGTGATATTGTTACAACAGTTCCTCGTAATATTGATAATTGCTAGTATTGAGGACTTTGCATTACAGAAAGTTTGTTGGAGTTATTAATTTGTGAGACCTAATGTATTGATACAGACATTATGGCATGTAAGCGTTTTTCCATGTTTTAGAAATTCTCTCCCTTTTTTTTAAAAGATAAGTCTGTTTTCATTGTCTATGGTCATGTGACACGGAGCCTTGGAGGTGGGTGTGCACTTAGCAAACATTTAAAATAATCATGGCGATGTTGCTCTGCATGTGAACAAGGGCTTTTGGAGCCCGAAACGCGTCATCGTTCGTGAGGACAAGGTTTTAATAAAAACATCTTGCCTGACACTGTGGGGTCTGTTTCTCCTTCATCGCCGTCAGGAGGTTGCGGGAGTTCGAGTCCTTGGATATATATATATATATATATATATATATATATATAGAGTTATATATGGATATATATATATTTTTAATATACTCCAGGGTCGCCGCACATGGGCGGGAATATTCACCGCTTATGTCTATTGATGAGGATCGCCTGGAAAAGAATATTAATGCTGTCTTTTGTGGAAGTGTGGGCGAGCAGTCAAGTTTATCAGAGGGCAGTGTTAAGCATTTGTTGTACACACAGTGGCAATAAATAAGACACACACTCAATGAATAAATCTGAGACCAATTCCTAAAAATAATACTTGGCTATATATGTTTTATAGAACCACAGAACTTCGTCGTAGAAATACTTTTCAATATCAAAAGTGGACACTTCTATTCTCGGACTATGCAATGTTAACCTATGGGAGTAAGAAAACATTCAGCATACAGATAGATAACATCGACTTATAAAACCAGTCCGGGAGTTAAGATCAGTATTAGGCAAGGTTCAGTTCAGCACCACTAGTACACCACCAGAGGCACAGGGGCCTGACAAGTGCAGGGTACAAATATGGTGTTGGGCTCCCAATACAACTCAATGAAGAATGGGGTAATCGAACAGACGCTGCTTACAGGTAAGTAGCAGTGGCTACTTACCTGTAAGCAGGAGACAGTCTCTAAGCTTTGAAGTAAGCACTGGGCAGGGTCCAAAGCAGCACCAACACTACACCATCAGCGGCACAGGTGCGTCCGGGTGCATGGTGACAACACAGCTTCGGGTGCCCAAAGTAAAGCAATGGAGAAAAGCTAAATCTGACAAGGGCTGCAGGCTCAGGCCAGGAGGCTGGTCCAAGGAAACCACCAACTGAAGAGGTAAGTTGCATTGCTACGGGACGTTGGGACACCTTTGGCAGTTTCACCAAAGCCCCAGGCCAGCCGGTGCAGGGGTGTCTTTTGATGTCGAAAACGGCTTTCCGGAGCAGGTCGCAGTTGAGGAGGTCTCCATGCAGAGGCTGCAGGTGACGCTGAGTAGTCCGGGAGGGTTCAACCCATGATGGACTCAGGCTCTGGAGTGCTGGGGAACCTCACTGGGCTCAGTGGGCCACTTGGACTCGGGCCGGAGGTGTCGGGTGCAGAGGTGGAACCAGGAGCAGGGTTTTGCGGTTCTTCTGGTCACAGAGGCCTTTACTTGAAAGTTGTTGCTGGTGAACAGATATGCTGTTTTTGGGAGATCCTGATCTTTGTCGAAGGCAGGCAGTCCTCCCAAAGTTTTGTAGGTTGCTGGGCTGTGGGACAAGTCATCTTTTGGTGCAGGATGATCAAGGGCTGCAGACAGGCTGGTAGGACTGGGGCCAAGTCAGTAGTTCTCTGCATTCTTCTCTGCTGGTGCGACTCTGTGCTGTCCGGCCCTTCTTAGTCATCAGGAACTGAAATGCAGGGTCTGGGGATGCCACCTAAATACTAGATTTAGGGGTGTTACAAGGGAGTGACAGGTAGTTGCCAATGGGCCCCTTACCTGGGGTGTCTACACCCTCTATTATGCCCACTTCCTGTGGGATGGGAACATAAACCTATCCCTGATATGCTAAGTCCCACCATCTTCAAGATAATGGGCACTGAAAGGTGTACTTCAACTCGCCTCCAGCACCTGAGGGGTGGAGTTGGCAAACGGCGACACACCTCCTACTCTAGCTGATTTTTCCCACCTGTTCTCCCACCAAAGGGGGTTCCTTCTAACAAGAGAGCCTAGGGTCACGTTACAAAGGTGGCGAGGCCTTTGAAGCTCCCAGCAACAGATGGCTCTTCCTAACCAGGGAGAGGTTTGAACACCTTCTCCTAGGAAAGGCATTGTTCTCGACCTCTGAGTGCACAGGTACTCACCCCATGAGGTCAGTACACTGTCTGGTGGTTGCAGGCTGTCTCAGGCCAGTCGGTGACCGCACTAATGGGTTGGTAGGTTTCAGGGACCCCTTTATGGGGTCCTCTGTGTGCAATTTTTATTAAATCTGACACTGGAATCAGTGCAGGTTTATTATGATGAGATGTTTGGTACCAAACATCACATACTTCAGTGAAGCCATCATGGAGTGGGGGAATTCGTAATGACGAGTGTACAGCCCATGTACTTACTATGGCTTCCCTGGTCCTTTACAATATCCAGGATCGATAAAGGATCGACAAGGACATTGCAGGGGCATATCTGTTGATGCAGATATGCCCTCACAGTAAATATTCCACCCTGCTTTAGGACTACCAAAGCCTTGTATTTTTTGCTGTTTGCTTTTTGCACTTCGCCTTGTTTCGCAGCTAGATTGGTGGGATATGAGCACACATCTGGACAGCTCACATCATGGAATATTCCACATTTTGGTAAACACCTCTGACACACAGGGTTTCCTCCAGAGCCAGGGAAATGAGTGTTTTTTGGGCTCCACATCCAGGGGCGGACTGGGAACCGAAACCGGCCCTGGCAAACTGCTCGGCCCCCCCCCACCCCCTGGGGGTAGGGGAGTTGCAGCCGAGCTGTTTGCGAGGGCCGGTTTCGCCCGATTTTGTTACAGGGGGCCGATATTGTAGACCCCCGGTAATAAAAACGGCCCCCAGGAGCCCAAAACCGGCCCCCACCCTAGCGGCCCACCCAGGAAACGCCCAGTGCCTGCTACGGCCAATCCGGCCCTGTCAACATCTTCTCGTGCCCCTGGGCTGACGCCATCACTTTCAGCAGAGGCAATAACCAGTGGTCAGAAGAAGGGATCCGGGGGGAGGGGTTACTGCTCAGCTTTCCCTGACCTGTCTCCAAATGGAAGGCCAGCTGGCTTGCTTCCATTCCATGCCTGCCTGTGATGTCCTGGACACAGAATAATACAATAAAAACCCTTCTGGGTGCAGCATTAGTGATTAAAGGACCCTTGTTTCTTCGGGTATATCAATACACGTAAATACAGAAATTAATAAATAAATAAACCAATAAATAAATATGGATAAATTAAAAGTGCCACACATGACCACATTTTGCTTCAAAGTATTTTAAAGGCAATTACTACTTATGAACAAGTGCTCATTTCATGCTTGACTTTTAACTAGTAATGTCATTGACGTGCAGTGCCATGGTGGTGTTTGGTTCATAATTTTTATAACATTAAAGAACGTTGACATTAGCAGAATAGTTCACTGGATTAATGGATTTACAACAGAAATGTACATTGGTGTAACCCGAAGGGCGTACTAAGCCTCCCAAATTGACAATTCAATATAACAAGGCACAGAGTAGTGCTATATGGGTGTCTGCTTTCTGTCGAGACAACACAAAGCAGAGTTTTTTTCTATGTTTATACTCAAGACACAAGGATAATATATCATGCATATTCTGCATTAAAGTTTGAAATTGACAGCTCCCATTGTAACTGGACCTCTGCTCTTAAACATGATGGGAAACTGTCTCAGTGTGCAGCAGTAAGAGAAACAAACATTTAAGTTTTTTTTTTTACTAATGCTGCAGCGCCCTGCCACGTTGTTGCATGCCATCTCTCGTCCACAGAAAAAAAAATCCTGACAAAGCCAACTGGGTCTCATATGTGCAAGAGCCTTTTGGCTTTGTCATTATCCTTTTAGCCGCCGGGCAACAAGGCTAAAAGTAAAGAAAAAAAAAAAGCGCTATGACATACTAGCGGTGTCATATCACTTTTTTCTTCCTTTACTTTTAGCCATGTTGCACGGTGGCCATGCTGCTGTGCAACATGGCTAAAAAGCATTGACAAAGGCCCTCTCGGAGTGGATGACTGCCAACTGTCTCCAGCTTAACGCCAGTAAGTCTGAGGTACTGCTGGTGGGGAGAGCTGTGGAGTGAGCACTGGTGGCCTGCCACGCTGGGGCCGGCACCTGCCCCTAAACAGGTGGTAAAAAACCTAGGGGTTTGGATTGATACTGCCCTGCGCTTTCAAACCCAAACCAAGAAGGTGGCAGGGACTTGTTTTGGGCTATTGCGGGGGCTCAAACCTCTGTAGGGCTTCTTCGATCCCCCAATCAGGCAGGTTATCGTCCAGGCCTTGATCTTGTCAAGACTGGACTATGCCAGCTCCCTTTATTTGGGGGTCAACCAGCGAGAGATTGTCAGACTACAAAGGGTTCAGAATGCAGCGGCTCGAGTTCTCCTTGGCCTGCTGAGAGGGTGTAGTACTTCTAATACCATTCGTCACCTCCATTGGCTGCCTGTGGCCAAGCGTTTAGAGTTCAAGGCCCTCTGCATTACTTTTAAAATCCTTAATTTTTCATCGCCAACTTCGCTCTATGGGCCAGAATCTTGTGGCTGTCCCTAGGGTGAGGAGGGTCCGTGATGGAGGGCGCTCCTTTCGTGTGCTGGCCTCTAAACTCTGGAATGCGTTCCCCACTTCTATCCGCAGTATAAAGACCTATCTGCCTTTCCGTAAAGCTGTGAAAATATTTCTTTTCCCTCCGTTATAAGCTGTCTTTTGTTACAAGCTGTGCAGTATTCTGTTTTCAGCGCCGGGACACCCCTTTGCTGGGGCAGCCGTGCGCTCTACAAGTCACCATAACATAACATAACATAACAAACCTATAGGATATTGTATAGGCAAGAACTATTGGCTTTGCCAATACTTGTTCTTTTACTTTCAGCCATGCTGCACAGCAGCCATGGTTCTGTACAACCAAGCTAAAAAAACACTGACCGCGTCAATAGATCTTGCATAGGCAAGACCTATTTGGTTTGCCATTGATTGTTTTTCTTGGTCTTGTGCTGGCTGAAAGATTGTGTTGTTCAGTCAGAGCAGGGTTCTCCAAAATCGGTCCTGGAGGGCCGGATCTATGCCAGGTTTTTAAGATAAATACATTTATCTAAGTGGGGATATGTTAAAAAATCTGGCATGGATCGGCCCTCCAGGACGGAGTTAGGAGAACACTGAGTCAGAGCGTAAAGCTCTTTCGACTGCTAGTTTGGAATGCCCTGTTGGTCTGTGAGGACTGTCTGACAGTCCAAAGCAATGCTGCATAAGCTAAGCTAGATTCGGCCTGCTCAAACCGTTCAGCTACCCGACGCCCTGTTGCCCCTCGGAGATCTTCTCAGCCTCTAACACTCTAACACTCACCGCCTTGAAGGAGAACCTCCAGGCACACGATGTTGAACCATGCTTGCGCGATGATTGTCGAGTTCTTCGTTATGACCTGCTCCAGCAAACGCACAACTTCAATACACTCTTCATACCTGGAAGAAGACAACAGTAAAATCTGTTAATTATAAAGCGGTGTACACTATGCCTTGTTATTAGCATGCTGGAGGGCTTTTATCATAGGCTTTGTGGTGTGCAAGGGGTGGCGAGATCTTGTTAACCCTCGGCTTTTTAAACCCGCTACCTGAGCCAGTGGATGAAACTAAGCATCCAAGGCTCACAGAGAAATCAAAATGTACTCCAGGGTTGATTTTCTTAGTCTTTTTGCACTTGGAAAGGTTATGGCCAGAGAGGTGGTTTGGGCATCTAGTTTGCTGGAAGTAGATCAGCTCTGCTCCAAGCTGTTGGCACAGGCTTTGCACACCTGGACTGGGGCTGTGCAAGCACCTTTCGTGAAAGCTTCCTCTCCCTTGCGCAGGTGCACAACGTCAACAGTTATCACTTTAAACAAGCATTGACAAAACCAACAGATCGAACTCTAATATGCTAACCCATACAAACACAGGCATGAACAAATGCTGTTTGCATGTATTGTCACTTTAAAACCAGACTTACTGGCTTTGGCAATGCTTGCTTCAACTCTTTTTTTTGGCTGTCAAGTGGTCTTAAATATATCACAATACACATCAGGGAGATACACTGACTCCCAATATACAAACACGCTCAATCCAGGATTGTCACACACACATTCAAGGCACTACACAACTCAGGCCCAAGCTACCTGAACAGTTGCATCGCTTTCCACCAACGACCCAGACACGTCTGCTCCGCAGGACTCCTACTCAAACACATCCCACACATGCCCAGAACCAGATCAGGAGGACGAGATTCTCTTCTCTAAAGCGTGGGTTGACCTCCCACTCCACATCAGAGTCTCCTCCTCTGTTCTTGAATTCCACAAGAAACTAAAGACCTGGCTCTTCAATTAACCAACCTATCAGAGGCAGGGCTAGGCACACACACGTGTCCAGCACCAGGATACCCTTGCAGGTGATCGTGCGCTTTACAAATATACAAATACCATAACAGATAGAAATCTTCATCTTGTAAACGATGGAAAACGATAGTTGTGAGTACCTACATCACTGTACATATTGATTGCCCGTGTGGTTAAATATACATCCAGTAGACCATGAGGAAGGTTTTTTATATGTATGTGTATGTGTATATCTATACGGCAAGAGACAACAGGACTTGCATTCAGTGTGTTTAGGTGAAGTGCCCGATAAATAACGCAAATGGTGCTTAATTCTAATAGTTCTCATTAACTTCAATATTGTGCCTACTCTAGAATTATAGATGAATACCCTCCTGGAAATCTACATGTCCCATGTGGTTGGAAAGTGGATTTAGATAACAAGAAAGAATCATGGGTGTGATTTTGTAATCAGAAACCCCAGGATCATCATTCTAAGGGTACAACTATGACCATGCATGGTGCCTCCTACCTGCTCTCCTCACTGCATTGCTCTAGCAGGCACGGTCCTGCTTGTTTAGCTGCAGGAAGCTCAGCCTGCACCTCACGATCACTTCAAAAGGGAAGCAGCGGGGACACGTCCATGGCAGTGGGGGACTCTGGAGGGGTGCCAGGACAGTCACATGTAGCTCGTACCTTTGACATGGTAGTGGGGGAGGGTAGGACTTGCACACTGTGGTCAGGCTACTTAGGACTTAGAGTCTAGCTGCGCCAAAAGGGTCGTCCTTCATCTAAGGCAAAGAAATGCTACAACTGGAGGTACCGTTTTGGCAATGGTAGCACCCACCTTGTGAGAGCCTCAGAGCGTCTTCTCTATTAGGGTCTTTGAAAACATGCGCTATTTGGAGCCTGCAACGACGAGTGCATGGCGGTGTGACACCCACCTATCTAGGCATCTCACCCATATGAGTTGAGAGCAGTGAAGACGCAGCATGCTTGGAGTGGTATAGTGACCTAAAACAACATGCAAGCCCCAGAGAACGATTTCCAAATGGACAGTGGCACATGTAAGCATCCTTAGGGATAGACCTTCCAGCCAGTGCTTGAAGGTGGCTAACTTGAACTAGAAAAGGAAGAAGGCTGACTGAAAGCTCCCCTCTGTATGTTAAGTGTTGTGCTCAAATGAGGTCTTGTCAGATAGCTTTAGTCAGTTAAAGCTGTCTATAGTAAGACATTAAAACGAGTATACAGGTATAATCGTCTTGATTTAAGGGTAACTTTATTCTACAACAATCTCCTGCCACTGCGGAAATTGCATAATATGAAAATAATACAAGAAAGTGCAAAGAAAGGCAGCATTGTGAAGCCAACAACTTAACCATACATGTTTTATTAAACATCTTGGCCAACTTGAGTCTCACTATGGGATAAAACATTGTATTGTATTGTATTATAATTGCATTTATATAGCACTTACTACCCCTGACAAGGCGTCGAAGTCCTTTTGCGGCGAGTAGCACGCTACTCTGGAACCCATAAAGGATTAGTAGTGAATTAGTATAGTGAAATATTAAAGTAATTTGAGTGGTGGATATGTTAGTTATTTGGATTCAGAAGGATAGTGGAGGGATAGAAGAGGGAAAAAGGTTTTCATTTATATAGCGCTTGCTACCCCTGATGGGGTGGTGAAGCGTTTTTTTGGCGAGTAGTACGCTACTTTGGAACCCATAAAGGATTAGTGGTGAATTAGTATAGTGAAATATGAAAGTAATTTGAGTGGTGGATATGTCAGTTATTTGGATTCAGAAGGATAGTGGAGGGATAGAAGAGGGTAAAAGGTTTGCATTTATATAGCGCTTGCTACCCCTAATGAGGTGTTGAAGCGCTTTTTGGCGAGTAGCATGCTACTCCAGAACCTAGGGGGGTTAGTGGTGAATTAGTATAGTGAAATATGAAATTAATTTGAGAGGTGGACATGTTAGTCTGTTATTTGGATTAAAAAGGATAGTGGTGGGATAGAAGAGGGAAGGATTTAGACAATTTTTGTTGTTGTTTGTGTGGTGATTACACCAGACAGGTAAGTGTAAGAGCACATACTTTATTGACTGTTCGTCTCCACAGCTTCCAGGAACTGACAACCTCCTGGGATTCAAACCATAACATTCCATTGTCATGACAGTGACATCATAAGAATAAGAGACTGGAAGGACAGCATGCTAATGAGAAACTACTACAACATCTCCTCTCTTTCCATAAATACACAAAGGAAAAGAGAACAAACAAAGCTAGAGGGAAAAGAAGAAACAGAGGAGAAAAGAAGGAGAAAATACACCAAGGAACAAGAAGAAGAGAAGGGCAGAGAGAGTACCTTAGAAAACAAAAAGAATGGGAGAAAAAATGAACAAAGAGTCCACTAATGCATTCAAGTAAAGTAGGCCAGTCAGTCAAATATACTTTTATTTGATTTCATTAAAAAAATCATAAAAGGGTGGAAAAACCACCATGGATAAAACATGGAAAAATATACATTTGTTATTTTATTTTTTTTAAATATGGAAAGCGATATTTTTAAAAAGTATTAACGTGAAAGCAAGGCTGTCGAAGGATTTCGGAGCCAAGTGTTCTAGCTCTGCTTGAGTTGGTTAGCGGGGGCCAGTTCTTTTGCCGCGTGTTTTAAAAAGTTTATAGCTCTGCAGGACAGTGGGATAGATGAGCCCCTGAGACAATGAATCACTGCTGCTCTACAAGTTCTTATTTGTTCCTTCCTGAGGACCTCCCGAAGGCCAGTTTTGCATGTTTCTATTAGAGCAGGACAGATGCATAATAAGTGCAATAAGGACTCATCCCAAGCTCCGCATAGGCGGCATTCTTTTGATTGCCATGGGTATTTCCATTTCGGGGTTAGGTCCTTTGATGGATATGACCCACGCCTTAGTAGCGTGAAGAAGTATTGGTCTAGGAAGTAGGGTTGGGGTTGCAACCTCTGGTATGTCTCGATCACGGTCCAGGCGTGTTTTTTTTTTGCTAGAGCTGTTTTATCTAATGATAAAGAATACCGTTTTATGGCTTTATTGACCACAGATTTTAAGCCAGGGTAGGTAGGAGCAGTGAGTCAGGCCTCCTCTAGCTTCAGTGCCGAGAGCGAAGCCTTCAAAACTTCGAAGATTGAGTTTTTGAGCCTGGCTTGCTTTTCAATTTCTGCCCAACAATGGTGGGCGAGTGTGTTATCCTCTGCATCCCGCATCTTCCAATAGTACTTGACTAATGCACCTTGTCTGTCAGGGATCTGATTTCTTACGTATTCAAGTCGGATTTGAGCTTGCGAAATATGGCGGGGGATTGCAAACAGTTTCTTGAAAAGAATTGATTGTGCTAGGTTCAGACCTGTAGCGTCCTTGCCGTTCAGGATTTCTGTACCATATGAGATGGAGGGCAAGAATTTTGCTGCTACAACCTTTAATAGGTGACCAGGGGAGCCGCCTGCGAGCTTGTTTTTTAAGATTTTAAAGGCAAACTGCAGCTGTTTAGATTTCGTGCGACCTTGGTCCACAACGGCCCCACCAGCGCTGGGATGCCTGGCTTCACCTTGGGGGTGCCCAGGAGTGGACATTTCACAGGGAAAAGCCAGGAAGGGTTCCACAGCGGTATGCGTTCAGCGCCAGGATGCCTCAGGGTAGCAGTGCGCTTTACAAGTACAAATTCATTTCATTTCATGTGTCTTGAAGTTAAGTTTGCGATCAATTTGAAAGCCTAGGTATTTGCACGAATCCACCTCGATCAAAGGTCGCTTGTCCAAGGTCCAAGTGAATTTATGGTCGGCTTTATGGTGTTTAATAAAGCGCATCACCTTCGTTTTTTGGTGATTGATGGTTAGTTGGACCGAGGTGGTATAAACGCCAAGTTCGGTGATTAGTCGTTGCAAACCAACCTGCGTTTGCGCTAGTAAAACGATATCATCCGCATATTGAAGTCTAGGTGTATTATTGTGCCAAGTTTCGGAGGGTCAGATTGAATTGACCGAAGGTGCTCGTCCAGATCAGCGGTGTAGATGTTAAAAAGTCAGGGCGCCAGCACACACCCTTGTTTTAACCCATTGAGTGTGTAGATCTTCTTAGTAATGCTGAGCCCGTCTCCTTTCCTGATCTGGACCCACGTCTGAGAGTACAGGTTGATTATGGCCTCCAGCAACTTGGCTGGGATCCCCCAGTTGTACATTTTTGCCCAAAGCTTGGCTCTTGAGACCTTGTCAAAGGCCGCTTTAAGGTCGATGAAACATGCGTACAGTGGCCGTGATTTTACGAGAGCTTGATTAGCTAGGAGGGTTACAGCAGAAATGTTTTTCAGAGAGCCCATTCCAGCCCTAAATCCGGTTTGCATATGAGGAATAAGGTTTATTCGAGCCACCCAGTCTTCTAAGTCTGCCAGCAAGTTCGATGCGTATATTTTAGCCTCCACATCAATTAACGCGATCAATCTATAATTTGAAGGATCAGAAAGAGAACCCGATTTGTATATTGGGCTTAGAATACTTCCCCTCCAGGAGTCAGGGATCGTGTTAGAGGCTAAGATGTCTGAAAAAAGAGGAGTCAGGTAATTAGCCCAGAATGCTGGGTTGTGCTGAAACAAGGCGTTTGGGAGGCCGTTAGGCCCAGGGGCACCCTCGGTTCTTAAGTTTTTTATTGTTTTTAAGACTTGTTCGTTAAGAATCTGCAGAGGAAAGTCTGGTGAATCAGAGGGGGAGTCGTTTTTTACTAGATCTCTAGCAACAGCTCCGTTTCTTGATTGGAAGCCACGATCAGAGATACCTGGGGGTGGAATTTTGTTAAATAGTAATTCAATATGGGCTCTCCATGTTTCCTCCATGATGTCCGAGTTGTGGTGTCGGTTCCTGCCGTTGGTTAACTGGTTAATGATTTCCCAGAAGAGCTTGGAGTCTCTTTGTTTACAGGAGTAATGGAGTTTCGCCCAAAGGTGTTCATGAAATGCTTTCTTAGCTACCTTTATGTCTCTTTTAAGGTCTTTTCTGGCATTGGAGATTAGAAGCAGTTGGTCTTGGGTGGAAGATGAGCCCTGAGTTCTTAATTGTCATAAGTGTTTATTCAATTGTTGTTTTTGAATTCTGAGGCTTTTAGTGAGCCATGCTGCCCCTAAAGATTTTCCTGCTTTTCTGCCAGTTGATTGATTGGAACATTTTTGATTTAGCTCTCTGGTAAATGACTCCCAAGCCCGGATGCTTGATGGTTCGGTCTTGGATTTCTCCAAGATACTAATTCATGTATCCATGAAGTCGCGTATATTGTCCTTTTTCCATGTGAGACGTTTGAGGTTGTGGCAATGCAGTTGTTGCTGCATTGCGTTAATAAGGATTGGGTTCATGATTTTTCTTAAGAGCGTGAAGGATTGCGGTTGGTGGTCGCTCTCTGCTCTATCCAAAATTTGAAAGTTCATGATGTGGGGAGCGAGGTCGTGATCCGTGAAAGAATAGTCGATGGTTGAGGCCGACTTTTGAGTGACCCTTGTGTATGCTGATGGGCTGTCTGTCGGGCTGTGACCATTAAGCATTAAGCATGCGCATTGAGAGGTCGTACAGGTGAGCTGCGCATCTCTTGCCAAGGGTGTCACGTCGAGTTTGGGCCTGAGTGTGCCCCCTAGTACCTTTTGCTTCTTGCAGTAAGGTCATATTGAAGTCCCTTGACAGATTGATGTTGGCGTCGGGGTAGGCAAGTTTTAGTGTGGCAAGTGAGGCTAATAAGTGGTCAATACTTGCCCGTTTTTGTTTGAGCAGGGGGTGAATGTAAATGTTCATGATCAGTAGGCTGATAAAAGGCGGGGAGTCAAGTTTGACACATTGCAACCAAGGGGAATCAAGGTCTATGGCAGAGGCGAGTCTGGAAATATCAGTTGAAATAAAGGTGGAGAGACCCCCCTTTTGCTCTTCCTTGGTTAGGCCAAATATTAATGCATTACAGAAATAGAATAGACTAAAGATTTAAACGTTTCGGCGGGACACTCGTCCTACCACTCCTCCGTGGAGGAACATATCTCAAGGAGGATTTCCCGACCAGAGAAGGTTGGGAAGACCTCAGCATACTCTCATGAACATTAGCCCTTTTTGGAACAGAATCAGACTGAACGGTGTTGCTCGTCTCAAGACCCAGTTGCAAAACAACCTTCATTGGAATCTTATAAATCCTGGATAGATTCCACCAATTTTTGCCATTGACTCTTACAGCAAATCAAGAGGTAGCATCCACCCTAACAGGAGGACCAAACTTTGACAGACCCTTGGGAACATTGAGAGGGGACTTAATCCTGACCCAATCCCCCACTGAGAGAGAGGACTTAAAGTTGGCCACATCCGGAACAACGGGCTGTGCCGGGACCGTGGGAAGAGGTTGTATGTCTCTGTCTTCCTGTGTCTCCCGGCACCTTGACGCCAAACCCACTTCTTCATCCAAGCAGGACACATGTGGAAAGAAGTTTGTCTACCCCTAAGTAAAGCGAAGGGACTAGAACCTGTGATGGAACTAGGGGTAGTTCGATGTGCCCACAACATACTTTGGACAGCTTCCTTGATGTCAACACGGGATGAAACAGCTCAATGAACACACTCAACCAGAATGCGGTTGTTGCGCTCAATTAAACCATTGGCCTGTGGATGATATAAAGCCACACACCGGTGGGTGATACCGCACTGAGACAGAAAAACAGACATCTCCTTGGAAGTAAACTGTACCCCATTGTCGGATAAACTCTCCTTGGGGAAACCCTCTCTTCCAAACAGACTCTGAAGAAACCTGATAACCTCCTGTGAGTTGGGATCTGTCATGAAATGGACCTCCCACCACTTGCTGAAATAGTCAGCAACCACCAGGGCGAACTTGTATTTATTGCCCAGCACATTAAAAGGTCCCACAAAGTCGATGGCCAATCTCAACCAGGGACCATCAGGTGCCTCGACCTGTTGTACTGGAGGTGAAAGAATTTTTACAACCTTATCACTTGTAGAACAAGTCAGACACATCTCCACAACATCATTGATTTCACGGTCCATGGAAGGCCACCAATAAACACTATGAATCCTTTTCTTAGTGTTCGTCTGTCCAAGATGTCCTTCATGGCCATATTCGATGATACGACCTCTGAGAGAATCAGGGGGAACAAACTTATCTCCACGCATGATTATCTCTCCACCCTCCAAAATAAGCTCATCAGCGACCTTGGCGAAAGCATGTAAATCACTGTCTAGATGCTTTTCCTTGGGCCAACCTGAAACGATAAATCCCTTCAACCTCTTAAGTAGAGAATCAGACTCCATACCACAAAACCAATCACGTTCAGTGAAACAACCCACACCACAAGCATCAACTGCAGCAATCAGGCAATCTTCATCTGCATCATTGTCATTATCAGATTTCCCTAAGGGTAAAGGAGATCTAGAAAGATAATCAGCTTGTGTGTTTCGCCCACCAGGGATATGCGCCACCCCAAAATTGTATTGCAGCAACTTTGAGCTCAACCTAGCAATTCTAGGAGTGTGGTCTTTGACAATCTTTCCCTCTAGGATAGGAATAAGAGGCTTATGGTCAGTAAGGAGTGTAAACGTTTTCCCCCACAAAAAGCATTTGAAACGCTCAACAGCCCAACAGCATGCAAGCAATTCTCGCTCAATGACCGAGTAGTTTTTTTCACTCAGGCGTAATGCTCGTGAGGCAAAACCTATTGTGAACTCCTTTCCTTGCTTGACTTGGGAGATCCTTCCACCGAGTCCATCAAGACTGGCGTCGACGGACACCGTACATTGAAAGAGATGATCAAAAGGGGTAAGAATGTTGCAGGACCCTAACTCTTTTTTGACAGAAGTCATCCCAGAGAAACACAGATTTTCTCTTGAGGAGACCTCTCATGTGGACAGTCTTGGCAGCAAAATTTGAAATAAATTTCGTATAAAATTCACACAAACCTAGGAATGAGGAGACTTTTTTTTTTTTAAACAAACTTTATTGGGTTTTTTGTTGTTGTTTCTTGTCCTTTGTCTCAAGTAGTAAAACATTTGTCATACATTATCACATATGATTATACATCAGCTATCCAGAATGTTTCCATACAATAAGTATAAGACACCACGATAACTATCCGTGAAGCGCTCAGAAACGTACAAATTATAACAAAAAGAGGGATAGTCATGCATAGTATGCCATCTACACGTCCGAGTAGGAACCATTCCTAGATTTCATAATTCAACTAATACCCATTCAACTCCATCCCCCATCCCTTTGGATCCCCCCACTCCTCAGGCTCAGGTTGTGCGTTACAATGTCCTAATAATATTTGTCCCTCTCTAACCAAGCTTCTTCGATCACAATCAGTTGTCTCGCCGGTACGTCCAGGGCCTGTAATGCTTGGCTACACTTTAACAATCACATTTTACCATCTACTATTGAGTATGTGCAACATCAGTGGCGTCATTGGGTATGTTGTTTTTACATGCTTCTACCATCTTGTCCCAATCTAGGGAGATTACACTTTTTCGTAGGCCGCGTGCCTCCTCTCTACGCAGCGCAGCACAGCGCTTTCAGCCCCCGCCCACCTGATCAGTTCGCTATGCCACATGTTTAATGTAGGAGCTTTGACTGACTTCCAGTGCATAGTAATGGCCCTTTTTGCAACAATAAGCGCCAAATCCAAGAAGCGTAACTGGACCTTTTGTGTCTTCCTACGTCTCCGGACACCTAATAAACACTCCAGTGTAAGTGTAGTAGAGAGGTGTGGTGCAGCGGCCAGGGCAGCTGACTTCGGAGCACAGGGTTCACGGTTCAATCCCCGGCTCCGGTGGCAGCTCAGCTCAGCACCATGTGACTCTGGGCAATAGCTCACTTAATTTCTACGACGGCCCCCAGCGCCTTGAGACTAACCCTGGGCAAAGCACTACGCTACGCTCGCGTAGTTTGCGAAGTTTGCGCTACTTCGCACAACGCGAATTGCACGTAGCACAGTGCAAACACGCGTAGCGTAGCGTAGTGCAGCGGTCATTTTTGCTTGCTCGCGGTCCTCAACGTCAAGTTGGCGACCGCGAGCAAGCAAAATGACATCCCGGCGAGATTCTCAACGCAGGGAGGTCAGGTTTCTCATTGCGAGTGGTCGCGTATGCTCGCGACCGCTAGCGATGAGAAACTACCAGTTCGCGTTGAGAAGCTGCCGCTCGAGTAAAAATCTACTCGAGCGGCAGTAAAGACAGCTCGCACTGTGCAAGATGCCGTTTTCAATGATTGCACAGTGCGGACAAGCATCCGGCACTGTGCAATCATTGCGAACAGTGCACTACGCAGTTCGCGTAGTGCTACGCGTAGTTCGCGTAGTGCGAACTGCACTTTGCGTAGCTTCGCGTAGCGCTACTTCGCGAACTACGCCCAGGCTTACTTGAGACCCGTAAGGGTGAGTAGTTCGCGCTTTACAAATACGGATTTAGATTTAGATTTTAGTGCTGCACCCTCCATTGAGAGGTGAGTGGTATCTTCAATCCATTTCTTAACTCCTTCCCAAAACCCACCTACACGTGGGCACGCCCATAGCATATGAAGGAGACCTGCCTCTGGCGTTTTACATCGGGGGCATTGACGGGCAGTGGCTGGGTACATTCTCTGTAGCCTATGCGGGGTCAGATAAGCTCTATGTACAATCATACATTGTATAAACTTAAATTTGGCATTACGCGGTATCTTCTGCGGGTATTCAATATATCTGACTATTCCCTGTCCGTTAGTTCCCGTCCCATGTCCTCTGCCCATTGCGTCCGAGTGGTGTCTAGAGGGATTTCAGCATGCACACGAATACTAATATATAACCATTTTATGAGGTGGCTACCCAGTCCCATATAATAAAGAGCTTTAACAAACTCGTTCACTTTGGGTTCCTCTCGCTGTGGGGACCACTGTCGTTTAACATAGTGTAGCACAGCTGCATGTGTGACATAGAGCTTGTTAGGTGCTCCCGTGTCGTGCGTGAAGGTATCATGGTCCATTAGTGATCCGTCACCAAAAAGTGCCCCAATAGTCTCCACCCCCGCCTCCAACCAGGGTCCGAGTGCCCGTGTGGTCAGCCTGCCTCCCGCTAGTGGTATCCCCACTAGTGGGATGTTACCAGCATAAAGTCCCCCGCTGGCTGTGTATTTCAGGGCCTTCTTCCAACACTGCAATGCGGTATGTAGTAGAGTGGGCAGTGCTGGGGGAGGTTTGGTATGTGGTAAGAGTAGAGCGTGGAGTACTCCCTGTTCTATGTGTCTGGCTGTGTATCCGATCTCCTGCAGGTTACGCCCTGCCGTCCAGTAGGACAACCACTGCAGCTGGCATGCATAGTAATAAGCTCTGAAGTCAGGTGCGCCCAGGCATCCCCTTCGTGTATTTATTTGTAGTTTCTTAAGGCTTATTCTGCGACGACTCGCACCCCAGATGAGGTCTATCAACATGGTATCTAGCGTGTTAAAAATAGTGGCCGGTACCAGCAAGGGCAGGTTCGCAAAGTAATATAGGAGGCGAGGAAGCACCACCATCTTAGCCAAGGCCACCCGACCCATAGCCGTTAGGGGAAGTGTGGTCCAGAAAGCTACCCGCGATCGTATACCGCGGATGGCCTTAGATAGATTACCCTCCAACATATCCGCCTGCGACCAGTAGACGTTAATGCCCAGATATTTAAAAGTATGTGGTGCTGTTGGTATTGTGAGTCCCCCAAAATCAATACTGTCCGGGTGTGTTTGGTCATAGAAGAAAAAAGCATTGGATTTTGATTCGTTGATGTCTAGGCCAGATATTCTTTCAAAATCAGCAAAAATACGGGGAATCGGACCCTGTCCCTCCAGTATGTCCGTACCATATACAATCAAGTCGTCTGCGTATGCAGACACCAGGTGTACCGATCGCCTACAGGTATTCCACAATGAGTAGCCTCCATCCGTAGACGGAGGGCCAACGGCTCTAGTGCCAAGACAAAGAGTATTGGGGACAGGGGACAACCTTGTCGTGTGCCCCTGTGAATGTAATACTCCCTGGAGATATGTTCCCCGGATCTGACTCTTGCCGTTGGAGCTGCGTATAATAGCCTTATCCATCGGACATATTCGGGGGGTAAACCGAAGCGTGCTATAGCCTCGAACATGTATCCCCATGACAGCGTGTCAAATGCCTGTCGCATGTCTAATGATATGCAGCCAGCACGTTGGTGTTGTGTAAGATCTGTGGCCATAATCTGATGTAACCTGCGTATATTTAGGGACGTGCTCCTGGCTGGTATAAATCCGCATCGGTCTATGTGGATCAGCTTATTAAGATATGGTTGAATTCTATTAGCTAGCACCTTACTTAGGATTTTATATTCAGTGCATAAAAGTGACAGAGGGCGGTAACCCGACATGTCTGATAAATCCCTACCGGGCTTGGGCAGCGATATTACCAGTGTTTGAGCAGTGGTACAAGTGAGATGTCCTAGTTCAAGCGATTTGTTATATATCTCCTCCAGTTGCGGTACTAGAATGTCCGAAAATGCAGCGAAGAATTCGACCGGCAACCCATCCGGGCCCGGTGACTTATTGCACGCAAGCCCACCTATTGCGGCCTTGATCTCCGTCCTAGTAATGGGTCCCGCCAGGGCCTCTTTCATACCCCTCGGGGTCTGTGGGTATGGTAGGTCCGTGAGGAAATCATCAATGTGGGATCCCTCCGAACAGGGCGGTGCACTATAGAATTTTTCGTAGTATGTACTGAAGGCCTCATTAATGTCACATTGCGTATTTGCAGTGCCCCCCTCAGGGAGATTGATAGAGCTAATAACGGTGGTTGGAGGGTCGTTCCTTATTAGTTTCGCCAGGAGGGTTCCCGTTTTGTCTGCGTCTGAATGTCGCATTTGAGTGTATGACCTATAGTCTATCAATCTGAGCGTTTCAAGCAGTTCTGCATGTTGAATACGTGCTTCCTGCAGTGGAGCCTGCTTCGCAGGGTCATGTGCTGCTTCCTGTTCTAATTTTGACATGGCATTTTCAATGTCCTTCAAGTTCCCATGTGTCTCCTGCCTGGCTCCCACCTGGCACCAATTGCTGTTCCCCGTATAACCGCCTTCACAGCGTCCCACTCAACTAAGATTGTGGAGGCGGTGTTCCGGTTTTCTGTAAAATAATTTTGAAGTGTTGTGGAGAGCGTGCTGTGAAACACAGCGTCCTCAGGTAATTGGGGCCATAACCTCCACGTGGGAACCGGGGTGGGTATTCTGCCCCACCTGAAGACCGTCTCCAGGGGGTTGTGGTCAGAGAAAGTCTTCGCTAGGTGAGTAGTGTCAGTCACCTGGTCCGCTATGGAGCTAGAACACAAAATCCTATCTATTCTAGTGTGTAGGTGATGTACCGGGGAAAAGAAGGAGTATTCCTTATGTCGGGGGTTCCTAAGCCTCCGTGTGTCAATAAGGGACCAGTCCTCCACCCAGTTGCGTAATGCTTCTGCCTGTTTGCTGGCTCCTGTACCTCTCAAGGGGGGGTGCGATCTGTCCAGATCGACATCCATGACCGCGTTGCAATCACCCCCTATTATCCACGGATAAATGTCCCATCCCGCCAAAATCGAGTTCAAGCCTGTAAAGTATTTATGTTGATCGTGATTTGGGGCGTAAATGTTCCCAAGAATGACCGCACTCCATCCAGTGTGCCACGGAGGAATATGTATCTTCCCTGTGTATACACCCTCTTTTCCTGTATGTTAAATGGCACCCCTCCCCTTATCCAGATAGTCACCCCCCGGGCAAAAGCAGAGTAATTTGTAGAGATCACCTGCCCCCTCCATTTCCTCCTCATTTTTGTGGCCTCCGCTTCCATCAAATGCGATTCTTGGAGAAAAACCACATTTGCCCCTCGTCGTAATAGTTGTGCGTGCACCCTATGCCTTTTGTGTATAGATCCCAGCCCACAGACGTTCCAAGTAACAAATTTATACTTGTCCAGTGCCTGCATTCTGTGTTAACCGTACCTCCTTCCACCCGGGTAGTGGATCTTGCAGCCTTGCGGGACATAACAATTGCATTGCGCCAGAGCCCTGTAACCCCAAAACTAAACACAATACCAGGTCTCGCCCATAAACTGAACCAGGCCAGACCAAACAAAACAACCATTGAATTAATACATAATAAACTGTAGCCTTCGCAAAGTGGGGACTGGCAGCCACAGTCATCATGTAAAAAAACATGTAATCAGGAGCTCCTCCGAGCCCGAGCGAATACTGTTTAGCATTACATTTGTCAGGAAACGTAGATACAACCAGAGAAAAAAAGGATATATTGGTCCTGGGGCATGTACGCCTGCAACGCCGTCATCCGCGACATCGTCTTAGTGTTGCACATCCCGCAAGAGTATCACGGCCCCAGTAGGCCATCTGACGTTTGAGGTGTCACGGTGGGAAAGAGTGTCAAACTGTTCTCAGAGTCTGATCTAATCGTGCTGCGCTCCAATGACCCTGAGTTCCTGCGAGAGGCATTGTCTCTAAAAGTGGTCGCAGTCACTAGCGCTAACTCCTTGCTTGCTTGGGCCTGTTTCTGCGTCGGACCAGAAAATGACAATGGACCCACGGGTCCAGCTCTCCGCTGAGATCGTCGATATCCCATCTTCCCGGGACCACGTGGCGGGTTCGGTAGGGATTTACCCGAAAGCTGCCTGGGGTCCATAACCTCCAGCCATTCTTCCACATCTTCCGGACTTTCGAAGAAGTATGTTCTGATCATATATGATCTTCAAACGCGCTGGAAAAAGCAGTGCATATTTGAGGTTCATGGTGCGCAGCTTTCTCTTCACTTCCTGGTATGAGGACCTCTGACGTTGGACCATTAGTGTGTAGTCGGGGTACAATGAGATTTGACAATTCTCAAGTTGAATCTGTTTCTTTTCTTGTGCTTTGTGAAGTAACAAATCGTGGTCTCTGTAGTTGAGGATTTTCACTATCAAGGGTCGCGGTGGGGCTCCCACTCTCGGCTTCCCCGTGGGAATGCGATGCGCCCTCTCGACGCAGAAGAAATCAGAGAGACCGTCCGGGGCTACATGCGTGCGGAACCATTGCTCCATGTAGGTGGTCGCCTCCGTCCCCTCCGTTCGCCCAATGACGCGGATATTATTGCGCCGTGCTCTGCCCTCAGCGTCCTCAACTCTATTGATCAATCCCGTGACTTGTTGTTGGAGGACTTGGATTTGTTTTGTGTGGTCCTTATGTTGTGGCACTAAGTCCTCCAGGGTGGAGCTATGATCTTTCACCATGTCTGCCAATTTGGCATGATCTGCTTTGAGTAGGGTAAAACCTGTAGTAAGGGTGCCTATCTGCTGCTCTATGGCTCTCCGGGATTCTCGCACCTCTTTGAGGATCAAGTCCAGTTTGTCCGGGGCTCCCGCTTCGCCTGTAGGTGGGATGGTGTTAACTGATTGCATACTCACAGGCGAGTCTCTCTCATCCGCATCCTGGGAGTTAGTGGCGGCTGCCTCCTGCATTTTCCCTTTTAGGCAGCCCATGACTCTGTGCGAGCGGTGCGCGCCGCTCAATCCCGCTGTGAGATGTAGCGATGCGAACTATCCGATCAGCTCCGCAGCAACGAAGATGGCAGTCCGGTTTCAATGCGCAGCGTGCGCTCTCCTTCCCCCTGTCAATGCGTGGCGCCCCAGGGCAGATGACAGGCGGAATCAATCCTACGTGCGAGCCTATTACAAAGATGTAGTTTCGGTGGGGCCCACCCTCAATAAAAAGCCAGTGTAACACGTTGTAGAGGCTGGGGGCGCAGCAGGAGCATGTGAGTGCCTGGTCCCCCGGCATCACCAGGAGCTATGCTCAGGTCCAACTTGCGCCAATACTCAGCGTCCACCTAGGGATCCCCTCCAGTGTCGGGGACATCGGCGCCTCTCCGGGCAGTTCTTAATGCAGGGGGGGGAGAGAGAAAAAGACACAGTGTATTGTCTCCACGGCAGGCTGCACTATCCTCTTCCCTGAACGCCGTGTGTGCGCCCCCCGGGGGGTCCCATCAGTTAATCTTGCCAGCCGGGAAATTGAAGACGGATCCGGTGCCCGCCCTCCGTGTTCACGCCAGATCCCAATCAGTCCCTAAATGCCCCCAAGATGTGATGTTGGTGTGCCGCTCTCATGTCAAACTGCGCTGGGGGGGTCCGGTCCAGGCCGCTCCCATGGATGCTCTCCCCGGTGCGACTTCCACTCCCTCTCCGCACGAGCCACTGGGATGAGCCAGAGAGGTAGGTGGAAGGGGAAATGACCTTCAGTGCGCAGCCGCCCTTTCCGACACGGGTCGTCGCAATGGGAGCTGCCAATCCACGGGGGTAAAAAAATGTTCCAACAGCCCTCGGAGCCCCAGGATTCGAGTGCCACCCACTAGCAAAGGGCACACCGCTCGCCGGCCTAGGCAGGCCCTCCCCCGAGGCTCACCGTGGCACCTTGACGCAGCTCCGGCCGGTCGGAAGCTCTCGCAGGTAGCCCCACAGGTTCCGGGCTCGAGAGCCAGAGAGCCTCCGCAGCACTGTTCAGGATCAGTCCTGCGCCACCGGGTCTCTCACCTCCACCAGTCAGGCGATTCCCGGCGTTCGGGTTGCAGCCTCGGGTCTGTTGCAGGCCTCGCCTCCTGAGTGCTCAGCTGCGCCGAGTCCCGTTAGCCAGCAGCCGCCCCACGGATCACAGCTCCAGATCTGTTTTACCCCAGAGATCAGCACGGATCCGACGTGTAGGAGTTACCGCTCACTGGTTTTCTCGCTCTGCCAGCCAGGTACAGTGTAACTAGGTCGAAGTTCTGTGGTTTATTCAGGATTATTGTGCTCGGGCTCCGGAGCCCTTTCAGTCCGTGTTCGCCATGATCAGCGGCTGGCCACGCCCCCCAGGAATGAGGAGACTTGTTCTTTTGAGGTGGGACCAGGAGCATTAGAAATAGCCTTGATGAGACCTTCTCTTGGCACAATACCGTCTGCAGAAATACGGTGTCCCAGATATTCAATGGAATCAACACCAAAAACACACGAGCTTGTTGGCAAAAATGCCTATCCCTTCCAACCTTCCCAAAACATCGGCAAGATTCTTGTCATGCGACTCCTTGCTCTTTCCAGCCACCAAAATATCATCCTGGAAAACGACTGTATCTGTGACGCCCTCCAAAACCTTCTCCATGACACGCTGGAAAACGGAGGCTGCCGAGGCCAGCCCGAAGGGCATCCTCCTGAATTGGAAGGTACCAACAGGTGATACAAAAGCAGTCAAGTGCTTGCAAGCAGGATCAAGCTCAACCTGATGGTATGCTGATGCTAAGTCAATCTTGGAGAAGTACTTCGCACCAGCAAATTTGGAAAGGATGTCATCGATACGGGGAAGAGGGTGAGAATCCACCCAAATCTCCATATTGAGGGTTTGAGGCAAGTCAATGCAAACCCTGAGAGTTCCATTCTTTTTGCGCGCGACAACCAAGGGAGATAACCAGAGAGAGGACTCAATGGGTTCAATGACTCCTGATTCACACATTTTCTTAAGCTCCAATGAGAGGTCATCCCTGATACTAAAAGGCACATTACGTAATTTGTGTTTAATCGGGAGGGCACCTTCCTTGACCTTAATAAAGTGTTTGAATCCTTGAACACAACCAAGTTTGTCACCAAAGACTTTGGGAAACTTTATGGACCAGGTAACTAAACTCTCCCCTTCGGATTGTTCACCCACGACTGAAACCTGCTCAGACGTGCCAGGCCTGAGAGTCATCCCGAACAACCCCTGGTGATACCACCCAAGAATGTTGAGACCCTTCTTGGCCACATAAACCTTGCGTTGGATATGCCTATCCTTAAAAACTAGAGAAGTCTCGAAGAACCCCGTCAAATCAATTTTTCTCCCTTCATACGAGACAGGACTTCTGTCAGGAGGATTGTGGGGTCTGTTCCCCCAAGCGCTCTCAAAAAATTCTTCCGTGGTCATAATCATCCGTGCCCCCGAATCCACCAGCAGTTGCAGACACATCCCATCCACCAACACATCTACAATTGGATCCACACAATCTTTGGAATCATCTTTGACAACCACTACAAAATCGGTAAGAGAGCTAACAACCTCACATACAAGATCACTCTTTGGTTCCTCTGAATACACAACATTTATGCTCCCTCGGAAACCACACATTTTTGCGAAATGGCCTTGTTTCCCACATTTGCGACAAGAAGCATTCTTTGCCGGACACACCCTTGAATTGGGAAAATGCGATGGGAACCCACACTTATTACATAGATTTTTGAGTAAGAACCCTTCTTCTCAGCCTTTGTGGAAGCAAACCTGTTCCCTCTTTGTTCAGATTGCGGTTTTGCTTTGTCTCCCTGAATTTTTTCACACAAATCCTTATGATCCTTAACCAAACCTACATCATTCTTCTCTGGTTTGAGCTCTTTCGATGCTTTTTGAGAGAGCTCAATACTCTTGACAATGGTAACTGTTTCATCCAAAGAAGGATTCTTTAAAGTGAGCAATTTCTCTTGAACTTTCTTGTCCCTACAATGTACAACAATTTGGTCACAAATAAGTTGAGACGTGAAATGTTCAAATTCGCATTCTGAAGCGAGAATGCGCAAAGCAGCTACATAAGACAGACAATGCTCTCTTCACACTCCTGCTCTCTCGTAAAGAACTTGTGCCTAGCAACGACTAAGCTGCTCTCTACATCAAATTGTTTCTCTAGCATGCCCACAGCTTGATCATACACATTTAATTCCTCTTCACCCACAACCACGACTAAGGGAGGCAGGTGTTCCAAAACAGCTTGTCCTTCAAACCCCAGATTATGCTCTAAGATGAAACGCTTCCTTTCAGCACTAAATCTTGAGCCCCCCATGGCACCTAAGTATTTCACGAAAGCTCTATACCACACTTTCCACTTAACTGGTGGATCACCTGGAAGCTGTAAAAAGGGAGGGGGGGTTGTACATTCTGCATTGCAAACGCAATGATAATGAAAAACAAATAAAATCGCTTTCTATATGTAGATCAATGAACCACCTTTGAGATGAAATGATAGTCCACCTGTGAACTGAAAGGATTACAATTTTTGATAAAACATGCACAGATCTGTAGCGAAGCAAAAGTCCACCTGTGAAAACAGAGAGATTACAACTTATACAAGATTTTGGGGAAAAAAAACAAAAAACACAGAATATGATCACATTTGGGTGACGAGAATGCTGAAACAGATTACATGGACATGACACTGCTAGATACTTCGAATGTCATAAATGCTGCAAAGGAGTACTGTAGAGTACTGGAGAGAGAAGACTCAGAAAAGCTCACTGTAGAAAAAGTCACTGCTGCACTGCTTGCACTCAGAACAGGTTACTGTCCCACACTTACTGCTGAAGAGCCGATGAGCAGGAAACAGGAAAAACTACAAAAGCAGGCACCGCTTGCGCTCATGCAAGACACGGGAATAAAAAACAGAGCATAAATTGTTGGTCGCAGGAAAAAGAAAAAACAGTGGGGAACTTACAGCTGCTGCGGGTGTAATTCCGCTCGCATTCGGATGAAGTAGAGTGATCCCCTTAATTCTGCAGAAAAAATCGTTCCGCTTCCTCTCGCGGGGTCAGAGTCACAAAACTTTCACTTCCCGTGGAGGTTTGCTTCTCTCTTCCCGTTACTAGGGAAACAAGTAATGACGCATACCCTGCGATGCGCTGGCGCGTAGCTTGCCTCTCTCTACATGAAATGACGCACACCCTTTGAGGCGCTGTTTATCAACCGCATCCAGGGTAACAAGAGCTCCTTGTGACGCACAGCCTCCGCAGACTCCTACTGAAGATTCTAAGACGTCATCAGATGGGCAGAGCAGCAGTGAGAGAAGGACCTCTCCCCCAAGGAATTCCAACGGACAAATCTTGGTGAGGGGAGACAAAAGCATCCGATCGTGTCTCCTACAGGCAACAATTTGAATTCCAACACGCAACACAGCCACGCCTGCACGCCTGGAAATGCCACAACACCATAGCCCCATATCTTTACCACAAGCTGTAGACAACTTCCTCCGCAAAGGAAAATGGGGTGAAAAAGTTAGATTTGGCTCACCAACAGCACAGCACGGGCAAGAAAGGCAAGATGCACCCAATGTGGCAAAGGCACAGGCGGTGACAAGGCGGGTGTGATGGGTCTTCTTTGTCTGGATATCGCTTGAAAGGTGACTTTCCGCACTGAAGAGAACAAGGAAGTCTCAGGAAGACTTGGAACGCAGGAGACCGTCACTGCACACGTGGGTGGAGAGAGGAACAGTCAAACTCGTCGCCAAATTTGTGGTGATTACACCAGACAGGTAAGTGTAAGAGCACATACTTTATTGACTGTTCGTCTCCACAGCTTCCAGGAACTGACAACCTCCTGAGATTCATACCATAACATTCCATTGTCATGACAGTGACATCATAAGAATAAGAGACTGGAAGAACAGCATGCTAATGAGAAACTACTACAGTTTGATTTGGAGGTCATAGCGGTAGGAGTAGACTTGGGACAAGTAAAAGAGTAAAAGGGATGTGGAGGGGGAAGAGTCAGAGGGAAGGGTTTAGAAAGGCTTGTTTTGGGGGATCAGATTAGTAAAAGAGGTATGAGATGATGCAAGGAGGGGTAGAGTAGGGTAGAGTCTAGAAAGGGTTATTTTGGAGATCATAGTAGTGGTATGGGGTTTGGGATGAGTGACAGAGCGGAGATAGAGGATATATTGAAAGAGGTATATGGTGAGAAATAGGGTAGTGCATTGGAAAGAGTAGTAGAAAGAGGTTTGAGTTGAGGTAGAGGATATATTGAGAGAGGTATAGGGTGAGAAGACAGCTGGTGAGAAGACAGCTGGAAGTCACAATAAATACATGGTAAACATGGACATGCCACATATAAACAGTATGAAAACGTGGCAGCTATGTAAAAGGGAAACCTCTATTATTATAAGACACAAAGGTTAACAAACAAACAACACAACTATGCCAATGAGCACGAGGAGGAAATTGCATAGGATACCCGCCCACCCGATGTTATACGTAACCCCACTGATATCATGAACTAGAACACGCGTGTCAAAGAGGCCACAAAATGAGACTAAGGGCCGGCCATGTTAGGCGTGGATAAACCCAGGAGTTTGTGTGATGCGCAAGGCATCAAAGGTGAATAACAGAACTCTGTGTGTTGCATAATATGATTCAACAATGACAGATTGCAGCATATTCGAGTGTGGATAAGCCTATCAATTTCCCTGTAGGGCCATGTATAATCTATAGGCATATGGTAAGGCTGTTACTTCCACATAGTTTTGACTACAGCTTGGAAGTCTTCAACGCTCACGTTGACACTGTACTTATGCTGTACCTGTTTTGTCGCTCTCTGGCTTTCCTTCATCAGGAGTTTCTAAAGGCTGCCTTTGGTCTGATTAGCAATCTACTCCTGCTTCAGAAGTAGAAGCCAAGGTAAAATATCTGCAGCATAGTGACCATGACAGGTGTGGGTTCTGAATAAGCCAAATGAAAGCCCCGTAACATGCTGTTTGTGTAGCGCCTGCAGCGCAGACTCCCAGCTGCCGGGCTGCGGGTTTTCTAAAAGTCTGCAACGGATGAGTTTGCAGGGCTTTTCTGCAGAGAGACAAAAAGCGGTTGCACATCGCTCGACCGCTGTGGAACCAACCACTACAAGGACAGGCAACTTGAAGCAAAAGAAATGGTGCATGGTAAAGCGTTCTGACACCTTTGGGTAAAGTTCCCGCTATATAAAATTGCATTAAATAAATAAATAAGTAAACTCCCAGGGCCTGTGGGATGGAGGTGTCAGCACTGGTCTCTGCAAAGCACAGGTGTCAGTGCGGGTCCCGGCACCACGCAGCGTTTAATTGTGCTTTGGTTCCAGCCTCTCCCGTCCTGTGGCTGAGCTTGTTGGGGGTTAAAACACCTGGGCCTATGGGATGGAGGTATCAGCGCTAGTACCTGCACCGCGCAGGTCTTAGCGCTGGTCCCTGCACGGCGTAATGTTTAACTGTGCTTCAGTTCGAGCCTCTCCCGTCCTGTGGCTGGGCTTCTCGGGGGTTAAACCCCCAGGGCTTGTGGGGTGAAGGTGCTAGCGCTGGTCCGTGCACCACGCAGCATTTACTTACGCTCCAATTGGAACACGCAGAGGCCCGCTCCTCTTGCAGGCTCCATCGCCAGATTGATACACTTCAGGAAAAGTCATAATGAGAAACTCCCAGACCATATACTCTTTATGGCATTACAGCACTTACAATGTCTAAGAATGGACTTAGACACTGTAGGGGCACAGGGCTCATGCACCTATCCCCTCACCACTGGTATAGTGCACCCAGCTAGAGGGCTGGCTTACCTATGCCAGGGCAGTGGTTTGTAGGCATGGCACTCAGGGATGTGTGCCATGTCGACTCTTCACTTTGTTCTGTACCAAAACACGCAGCCTGCCAGTGTGTAAAGGAACAGGGCCTCAAAGGGTGACACAATAAGTGCTGCAGCCCTTAGAGGTCTTCCCTGGTCACAGTGCCCTTGGTACCTATGGTACCTTTTACAAGGGACTTACATGTGGCCAGAGAGTTGTCAATTGGGTTTTGCAATAGTACAGTTTAGGGAAAGAACATAGGCCCTGGGTACCTGGTTGGCAGGAACCCAGGGCACTCTCAGTCAAATTACATCAACATTGGGCAAAAAGTGGGGGCAACCATGCAAAAAGGGGCCCTTTCTTACAGCATCTTTATTGCTCATTCGCTTTCTGAATGAACAGAACACCTGTTCCTTTCCAGACTAAGTTTACTCGCCAGATGGGACTAGTAGGTGCTACTCGACCTGATGAAATGTTACTCGTAATTGCGAGTGGGCGAGTAAAGTCGTATGTCACTGAACACAAGAAATAGTTGCATCTACGTGTAGGTCCTGCCCATGGAGCAGTCACCGCTCCATTTCCCGCTCGAAATGTTTAGGTAAGCTGAAGCCCAAGTGCAAGCAAAGAAAGTAAAAATGCACTTGACCCCACCCCACCACTCTGACCGCAAAGAGAAGGCACAAGGCTAAGATTTAAGCTTAAGCCACAGAAAGAGATTCCTCAATTGATCCTGATGCACCCTGAGTTCCCAGGGCCATCATCGACCGCATAGCAGATCAAGGCCTTCGAGGAGGTCATGCTACAAATCTAAATGGTTACCTAACTATAGAGTAGTATTGTAGCTTGAAGAATTTTCTGGGTGCACATGCTGTACATTATTCCGCATCTAGTGCCTGGGTATGGAATAGTTTCTTTTAATCCTTTTACCTCTCACTCTTTTTTTGTTTTTTGTGGGTATCGTTGTCCATTTGTTCCCTTGTCCCTCCTTAAATGACATCAGAAACGTGCCCCAGAAATCCCTTGAAGTAGCCAACATCTTCAGATTTCTTTTTTTTTATCTTCACTTTTTGGCGACTTCGTTGTATGGTTTCCTTTTCTTATACTTTGCTTATTTTCTCTGTTTCCTAATTCACATTATCTGGGCAGGAACAAGGGAATTCATAAAATTCTTCAAGCTGCAAAACTACTCCTTCCGGTAAGTAGCCATTTCTTTTTGCAGAGTGAACCTTTTCGAGCTTCATAAGTTGTGCATTTAGTTTGTACCAGTATTGCTCGCTTCCCTTGGGAGGCTGTGATTACCAGACAAAACAGCAGTTTTATTATTCATTGTCTCACCTGAGCCTCCTTACTGGCTTGACTGTCTCAACAGTAATATTTTCTAAAAGTGTGCATGGAAAACCACATGGCTACCATGCAGATGTTGGTTAAGGATACATTACCAAGGAAGGTAAGTGTTGCTATCTTCTTCCTTGTCGAAGGTGCCAATGGCTTTTCTCCAAACTTTCACACGCTTTTTTGCAAGGTCTGGATTGTCTGGTTCCTTTGGTGACTGGAGAACCTTTGCTTGATTGTGCAACTGACATAAAAAAACAAGTTCCCCTTGCTCATTGGTTTGGCCTTTTGTAAGAGGTACATAATTGCCCTTATAAAACCTCGAGTATGTAGGGCTTTCTTTGCCTGTGTTGAGGCTGCTGGATAAGTGTAGGGCTTGGTTAACATGAAAGTTAAAGTTAAAGTTAAACTGTGGTTTATTGTCATCACTACTCTGTCTGCCCTAGTGTATTTGCACATAAGGCTCCTGTGTTGTGAGGGCCGAGAGTTCACTAACTCTCCTTAAAGGTGTGATGGCAATTAGGAGGCCTGTCTTTACTGTTAGAAGTTTGAGTCCCACACTTTGCATTGGTTCAAAAGGTGTTTAGATTCTACATAGGTGTTGGTGCTGTCCTTGGGGGTGCTATGCTTTGATCCTGGCAGGAATCTTTTCCTAAGAAGTGTGGTGAGGAAACTTCTCCCTATTACTCTCCTTGTAAACGCACAATGGCCACCAAGAGTATCTTGAAATAGGTGAATGAGAGTTTCTTGAACAGTAGATGTGTCAGGTAACTGAATACTTTAGTTTCCTATGGCCCTTACTACGTCATTTCCTGTTACACCTGTGTATTAATCTGTTCCACTTCGCAGTATAGCTTTTCCTTGTTGTTGACTTTCTTCCTTCATTAACCCTTATGCTGCCAGGCCTCCCCCCTCCTCACCACCCATGCCACGCCCTTCCTTGGCCACCTGGGGCAGTCCACCCCTTAGAGAATCCACGCAGTCTTGCCTCAGAGGTGCGAATACATCAGTCCGCCCCTTAGAGAATCCACGCAGTCTTGCCTCAGAGGTGCGAATACATCAGTCCGCCCCTTAGAGAATCCACGCAGTCTTGCCTCAAAGGTGCGAATACATCAGTCCACCCCTTAGAGAATCCACGCAGTCTTGCCTCAGAGGTGCGAATACATCAGTCCGCCCCTTAGAGAATCCACGCAGTCTTGCCTCAAAGGTGCGAATACATCAGTCCACCCCTTAGAGAATCCACGCAGTCTTGCCTCAGAGGTGCGAATACATCAGTCCACCCCTTAGAGAATCCACGCAGTCTTTCATAACTGAAGTCTTTGCTGTAGCTGGGATGTGTGATGTACTAGGCACAGTGTATGCTGAGGTTCTTTGTGTGGCTAAGCGAGGGGGCCTTGCATGGGGTGAATAGTGTCTCTGTTTAAGCCTGTAGCAGAGGATAGTTTCCTTTAGGGGTGTTTTTGTCCCACTGTGGACATGACAGTCTGCACATCTTCCATCCTCGGTCCAAGAACCCTCTCTGTAGCTGTCTCGTAAACTGGGTGCCATGCATCTTGTCCTCTGCTACATCAGTTCGTTTTCAGTTGGCTTTACCCCTTTGTGTGTTGTGCTGAGAGCTGTCTAGCAGTCAGAGGACATTGGCTGCAGCTGTCTAGGGACAATCCTCATAACACTTGACCAGTTAGACCCAGTCCTTCCTGTGTCTGCTAGCTCCAATGCCTGGGATGAGGATATAAAAGCACATTGTTCCAAAAGGCTGTTTCTCTGCTTGGTTTTGACTTCCCGTCAGTACCCTAAAAAATGAGAAATATTGTTCCCATGCCCAATAACTCTGCAGTTTACCCGGGCTTTGAGAGCCTTCTATGCACCACTAGAGAGAGTATCTGCCAGGGACAGAGCCTCCTTTGTAGCTTTCACCCCTCCAGGCTAGAATCAGAAGCCTGGTGCTATGCCTCAGTTGGACCCATCACAATCAGAAGCCTGGTGCTATGCCTCAGTTGGACCCACCACAATCAGAAGCCTGGTGCTATGCCTCAGCTGGACCCATCACAATCAGAAGCCTGGTGCTATGCCTCAGTTGGACCCATCACAATCAGAAGCCTGGTGCTATGCCTCAGTTGGACCCATCACAATCAGAAGCCTGGTGCTATGCCTCAGTTGGACCCATCACATATGCAGATCCAGTCATACTCCTCCAAGGTGTTTTCTCTGGTGCATGTCAGTTTATATGGACATGCAGGCCAAAAAGACATCCAGAATTAGATATTCTGGTCCCACCTCTGGGCACTAGAGACAGTCACTCTTCACATCTCATCACATCTGAATGGCCCATGCCTGTCTGGCCACGTGATGTCAGCACAGTGACATGGGTTCACATGTTTGCAGGTAGTCACGACCCAGTGTGCAACCTCTCAGGCACTGGGATGCTTCTGACTAAAGACACAGATTCCCTCACAATGGTCACAGGTATTTGCTGTACCATGGTATGTCATATTTATTGTATAAATAATCTAAACATATAATTATTCATAGAGATATATAACCCCTAAAGCCTTGAAAAAGTCCTGTGGATAAAACACATGTTGGCTATTTTCAGATGTTACAAATGCACATGTGATTGGAAGATAAAAATAAGACAAATGAGAAGAATCTTGGAATACCTATGTGCCTGCGCATGTATGCTTTGCTATTTCTACAGAGCGAACCTAACAAACAAGTTACTTACCTTCGGAAACGCTTTTTCTGGTGGATACAGTATCTGCCTGTGGATTCCTCACCTTTTGAATTACCCCTGCGCCAGCATTCCATGGAAATTTTTTCTGAGCTCTCCCACGTCGACGAGGATGTCATAATAGCACGGCTCCGCTCGCGACTCCGTATGACGTCACCGGAGCCATAAGAAGACCTCGTCGGCATGCTGACATCAGTTCCTCCCATTTTTTCCGTGCCCTCGAGGCAAACGGGCGGACCGACAACATTTCCACAAGTATACACAGTATACATAATATATATACAAATACATATAGTATATACATAAACAGAAAGGAAAAGCCAATAAGCAAAGCACTTCCTAGCAGCAAACTATATGCATGAAAATGACATACTAAAAACATCCATGTCAAACAGATATAACTTTTTCGGTATGAACAGGAGGACAACGGGGAGGCGGGTGGGACAGTGAGGAATCCACAGGCAGATACTGTATCCACCAGAAAAAGCGTTACTGAAGGTAAGTAACTTGTTCTTCTGATGGATACATCTGCCTGTGGATTCCTCACCTTTTGAATTGAATCCCCAAGCCGTACCTCTCCCGGAGGAGGGTGTCCACCTGACTATACCAAAAAATCCTGCAAAACAGAACGTGCAAAATGGCCGTCCCTCCTAACCTCAGAATCCAAGCAGTAATGCTTCGCAAAGGTGTGGAGGGAGACCCAAGTTGCTGCCTTACAAATATCAACAACAGGAACACCTCTAGCCAAAGCAGAAGATGACTTAGCTCTGGTGGAATGAGCTCTAATACCTTCAGGCGGCTCCTTCTTGGCCAGGGCGTAGCATATCTTGATAGACAAGATGATCCACCTGGAGAGTGTTCGTTTGTGGACAGCTTTTCATTTCATTCGCCCAATGTAGCCCACGAAGAGCTGATCATCCATCCTCAGTTCCCTGGTCCTATCAAGGTAAAAACTGACCGCCCTCTTAGGGTCCAGGCGATGAAGTCTCTCCTCCTCCTTGGAAGGGTGAGGGAGAGGATAGAAGGTAGGTAAGGTAACAGACTGACCTAAATGGAAAGGAGTAACCACCTTAGGCAGGAAAGCAGCCCTGGTCCTAAGAACCATCTTTTCTGCATGAATGGTTAAAAACGGAGGTTTTGAACTAAGAGCCTGAAGCTCACTTACACTCCTGGCCGAGGAAATAGCGATCAGAAAGACCATTTTGAAAGAAAGAAGCCTCAACGGCCAACTATGAAGAGGCTCAAACGGAGAACCCATTAGGAAAGTGAGTACAAGATTCAAATCCCACTGAGGCATAATGAAGGGATTGGGAGGAAACTTATTGGTTAGGCCCTTAATGATCCTCATAACAACTGGAGATTTAAACAAAGACGGCTGGTCCGGCAAACAAAGGAAAGCCGACAAAGCCGACAAATATCCTTTAACTGTAGCCACAGCACAACCCTGCTGGGCCAAAGAAAGAGAAAAACTTAGCACATCAGACAAACGGCTTTCAAAGTATCAATGGACATCTCTCCACACCATTTCACAAATTTGGACCACCTGGAGGAATAAATAGATTTGGTGGAGTGTCTCCTGGATGATAAAATAACATCCACCACATCCGGTGGGAGAGAGAAAGAACTCAGGTTGCCCCGTTCAATCTCCAGGCCTGAAGGTGCAGGCTCTGGAGGTGGGGGTGTAGAACCTGCCCGTGCAACTCCGAGAGGAGGTCTGCCCTGAGAGGGAGACAGAGCGGAGGGTACGATGAGAGGTGAAGTAGATCTGTGTACCACACCCTTCTTGGCCAATCCGGGGCGATCAATATGACTTGGGCCCGGTCTTGGCGAATCTTCCTCAGAACTCGAGGAAACAAGGGAATGGGGGGAAACGCGTAAAGGAGCTGCGAACTCCATTCCAACTGAAACGCGTCCCCCAACGTCCCCTGCATCGTACACTGAAGGCTGCAGAACGATGGGCAGTGCGCGTTCTCTCGAGTGGCAAAGAGGTCCACCCGAGGAAACCCCCACATCTTGAAGATGTGATGAATCACCTCTGGATGAAGCCGCCACTCGCGATCGGCCGAGTAATGCCGACTGAGACTGTCCGCACATACATTCAGCACACCGGCCAGATGATTTGCAGCCACACAAATTTGATGGCCCTGAGTCCAGGACCAGAGTCGCAGAGCCTCTCTGCAGAGACGATACGACCCTACACCTCCCTGTTTGTTGATGTACCACATCGCGGTAGTGTTGTCTGTCAGGACCTAAACCAACTGACCGTGAAGGGAAGGAAGGAAGGCCTTGAGAGCCAAACGTACTGCCCGCAATTCCAATAGGTTGATGTGAAGCAACATTTCCTCTGGAGACCAAAGACCTTTGATCTCCAGATCCCCCAGATGAGCACCCCACCCAAGAGTGGAGGCATCCGTGATCACTGTGGCCACAGGTTGAGGAGGCTAAAAGAGATTTCCTTGAGACAGGTTGCCCTGCACACTCCACCAAGACAGCTCCGCTGCAGTGTCTCTGGAGATTCTGATCTTCTCCCTATGATCTCCATTGTGCTGATACCACTGCCTGTGGAGGCACCACTGGAGTGCCCTCATGTGCCAGCGTGCATGGTTGACCAACAGTATGCAGGAAGCGAACAGACCGAGCAGGCGTAGGACCTTCAGGACTGGAACAACCGCTCCATTGTGAAACAAAGGAATCATCTCCTGTATGTCGAGAATCCTCTGCGGCGGCGGGAAAGCTTGGCACACAGTAGTGTCCAGTACTGCCCCTATGAACAGGCTGCGCTGAGAAGGCACCAGGTGAGATTTGGGTACATTTATCGAGAAACCCAAGTTGAACAACAATTGCTTTGTTGCATGCAAGTGGCGCAACACCATCTCTTTAGACTTGGCTTTTAGCAGTCAGTCGTCCAAAAAAGGGAAAACAGGAACCCCTGAACTTCTGAGATGTGCTGCCACCACCGCCATCACCTTTGTGAAGACCCGTGGTGCGGAAGTGAGACCGAACGGAAGGACCGCAAACTGGTAGTGTTGCGACCCTACCAAAAACCGGAGATACTTCCGATGGGACTTCAGAATGGGAAGATGAAAATACGCATCCTGCAAATCGATCAACACCATCCAGTCTTCCTGTTGCAGTGCCAGAAGAACCTGAGCCAAGGTCAACATTTTGAACTTTTCCTGCCTGAGGTAAAAATTCAACATCCTGAGGTCCCGGATCGGCCTCAATCGGCCGTCCTTCTTGGGAATCAGGAAATAACGGGAGGAACATCCTTGACCCCTTTCCTGCTCTGGAACCACCTCTATCGCCCCTTTCTGCAACAAGACAAGAACCTCCTGTTGCAAGAATAGTAAATGGTCCTCTGAACACCAATCCTGGCGAGGAGGGTAAGGAGGTGGAAACTCTAGAAAAGGGAGGGCGTACCCATTTTCCACAAGATCCAAAACCCAACGGTCTGAGGTAACCGATTTCCAATCTTGTAGAAAAAGGGACACCCGACCCCCTACAGGACCAGCATGCTCCAAGATGGGGGATCTAGGGCTGCTTTCCCGTGGTACCAGTGGGGGGGACAGGAGAAGAGGAGGAGGAGGAGGACTGCTGCCGAGAGGCTCCTTGAAGACGGCCTCTATTTTTTTCCCTGTATGACCTGTACAGAGGATTCTGCTGTTGTTGTTGCTGAGGCTGCTGACGACCTCGAAAGGAAGCCTCCTTCCCAAAGCCTCAATACCTCTTGTAGCTATACCCTCTAGGCTGAGACTGCAGGCCCAAAGATCTTGCAGTAGCCCTACTGTCTTTAAAACGCTGCAAAGCAGAGGCCACTTTGGTACCAAACAATCTTGAGCCATCGAAAGGCAGATCCAGTAGCGTAGCCTGAACATCTGGCAAAAAACCTGAAGATCTGAGCCAGGCATGTCTTCTCGTAGCAACTGAAGAACCCATTACACGGGCAACCGAGTCTGCAGTGTCCAGACTCGACTGAATGACCTGTAGGGCAGCTGCTTGAGAATCTGAAGGAGCCTCAAGATAATGAACTCGATCTTCCTCAGGAAGTTTAGGGGCCAATTGCTTAACAGAGTCCATAAGGGCATGAATGTACCTCCCAGTGGCAAGTGGCGTTTGTAGACTTCAGCGCCATATTTGCTGAGGAAAACAGCTTTTTGGCCGACTGTTCTAGCTTTTTTGAATCTCTATCCCCCGGGGTGGTAGGAAAGGACCCCGACGACTGCCTGGAGCAAGAAGCCTGAACCACCAAGCTTTCTGGAGATGGGTGGGCAGAAAGAAAAGCTGGATCACCAGGAGCAGGTCTATATCTTCTTGCTACTGATCTGGAAACTGCAGGAGCAGACAAGGGCTTCTGCCACACCTCCATAATTGGCTCCGTCAACGCCTCATTGAAGGGAAGTAGAGGCTCACTAGAAGAAGAAGCAGAATTAAGCACTTCAGTCAGAATATTTGACTTTACTTCAGCTGAAGGCAATTGAAGGTCCAACAACTCAGCAGCTTTCCTAATCACCACATGATAAGGGGCAACATCCTGAGAGGAAATAGCCTTTGGTGAAGAGAGCTCCCACTCCGGGGAAGTGTCTAAGCCACTAGCCTCATATAGACCTTCGAATTCGTCTACGGAGTCGAGAATCTCCCCTTCCTCTTGCCGGTACTCATCTTCCTCTAGCAGTCTTTGTGCTTCCCTCCTGGAACGCTGCTTCGGGATTGGCGTCGGTGGTGCCAGCCGCAGCGCCGGTAACAACGGTGCCGGTGTCGAAGGAGGACCTTCCGAAACAGGCAGCGGCGCCGATCGAAATCGATTTGACACCAGACGGTGATTGAGGATTCGGAGTCGAAAACCTAGGCACCGGAAACTGCCAAGATGGAGCCGTTGGCATAAAAGGCACGAAGGGTGCCTGGGCATACTGCTGGGGAACGCCCAAGTTAAAGGAAAACAGACCCACGGGGCCAGCAGGAGCACCGGTAGGGTAGGATGCCCTGGCAAACATGCCAAACATTGCATTTAGGAAATGCGAGGGATCCGCTCCTGGTCCTGGGAAAGGAGGGTAAGGATCCGAACCTCCTTTGTCCGGATCCATCCGAGGCCGTACTGGAGGCTGGGGCTGCGGAGCCGGTGACATCGGCGCCCGCACAGGCGGAGCCGCAGGAACAGGAGAAGACACTCTGGGAGCTGAAGAAACCCTGGGCGCCGGAGAACCTCTGGGCGTCGAAGAGTCTCTGGACGCTGGCGAACCCCTCGGAGCCAGTGAGTGAATCGGAGTCACTAGCGGAGAAGGAGAAGGTGACAGAGAAACAAAGTCCTTTTCTCTGTGCCTCTGAACAGGTGAGGCTGACCTCGAAGCCTTGCCCTTCGAAGAGCGACGTCATGAACCTTGTCTCCTCTTCGACTTCTTATGCTTCTTAGACTTAGAAGTATGCAAGGTCGACGACTTTGAGCGCTTACGACCCCTCTTCTCTTTTTTCGCCCTTGCCATGAAGAGTTTAGCTTCATGGTCCTTCAGCACCTTTGGGTTCATCTTTCGACAGCACGAACACCCTTCGACGTCGTGGTCCGAAGAAAGACACCAAAGGCAGTCGTCGTGAGGGTCTGTAATAGACATATGGCCCCCACACTCCCTGCCGGGCTTGAAGCCCGACTTCTTCAAAGTAGCCATTCCTACAGAATCACGAAGAAGAAGGAAGAAACAAAGTAATCTCAGAGAAATGGAGAGTCCCAGAAAAAAACCGTTACGCGTCGACGTCGCGGAAAAAAGGGAACTGACGTCAGCACGCCGACGTGGTCTTCTTATGGCTCCGGTGAGTCGCGAGCGGAGCCGTGCTATTATGACGTCCTCGTCGACGTGGGAGAGCTACGAAAAGAATTTCTGTGGAATACTGGCGCTGGGGAAATTCAAAAGGTGAGGAATCCACAGGCAGATGTATCCATCAGAATGGCACAAAATGAAGTGCTGTACAGGAGACAACCCCCAGAGAGGTACATAAGGGGAGCAGTGAAGGAAACAGGCAGTACTAAGAGGGTAAAGCTACTAGAAGGGGTGAGATGGCAGCCTAACCAAAGCAGTGTTCTTAGTAGTGGTCAGGTTTCCATTTATTCCTCAACAGTAGGAGGGATGGTCTTGTGCTGTCAGTGGAGATGCTGTTCTGGGAGTAATCTGAGAAGGCTTGTCTTCTGGGTTCCTCTTTACTGCAGTGTTTAGTTTCTAATCTTGTGATGTTGGAGCTCCTTGTCTGATGTTCTCCTCCAGATATTCCTAATTTTTTGGCCAGGCAGATAGGGGTCTTGGTGCAGAGGGCCTTGTATGTGACGTAGCTGATCTTGAAGGTAATTTAGGTTTGTATGATAAATCAAAGTAACTCCTTTAGCGTGTGGCTGATGCGGTTGGGTTTACAGTCCCTTGTAAAAGGCATCCTTCAAGGATGCCAATTAGGGATGCAAGAGTGGTCTATGGAATACAGTTGAGCAAGACCTTGCCTCCATCTAGATGGAAGAGACTAGGACCTGAAATGCCATTCTGAAGTGTCTCCTTGAAGGAAAGGTTTGAGAGAGAGTGGGAACCATACTGTTTGGTCTTCTTCGCATTGTGTTCTCTGAGTGAGAGGTCGGAGCGGCAGGTGGATCCAAAGGTCATGTTCGTGGTATTTATAGTGATGGTCTGTGAGTGGTTCCCCACTGTTTGCTTTGTGGGGGTCACAGTGGTGTTCCTGGATCCAGAGGTTCAATTCTCATGCTCACATGGGCAGCTGGATCCTAGAATTGCTTCACAGTTGTCAGAAATGGGGGAGTCCAGTAACAGACTGGTTTGCTACTGTGAAGGATGCTCTTCTCCCCAAATTCATCTCAAGGGCAAGGTAAGAGAAGGCTTGTGGATTGGATGCTTTTTCCTGCCCCTGCCTTGAGGGATGTTATGTTTTGTCCATTGAAGTTTATAGAGCTCACGTCTGCCAAAGGGTTATTGGCGCTGCTAGGTAATTCCCTGGAGATGACACTGAGCACTGAGAACAGCACACTTTGTAAGCTTGTCGGAGTAGCCAGCTCTTAAAGTCCAGGATGCTCTATGCTTTTCCCCTATTCCTTCTAACCTTGAAGATTTTGAGCAGGATAGAGAGAGAAAGCTACAGTCATTCGGATTCCTCCCTTTAGGGTCGCTTTTCCTTGTTTCCTCTGATGGCTCAGATGGCCTGCCCATACTAGGGTTTGCTGATAGCTCATTCTCTCCTGGTTTTTCCAGACCTTCCCCAGGACAGCCTTCTTTAACTTTGCTAAACAGCATGGACGTTGAGCAGAATGGCCTACAGGGAAAGGGTTTATTGAGAGAACCAGCCATTGATGTGCAAGCTTCCAGGAAATGTCGACTCTGTAAGTCTTCTTCACGTTACTGGAGGTCGTTTAGAAAATGGCGTTAGGCAACAAGACGAGATCATTTGCTTTGTGACTGCAGTGACCTGTCTTCAGGATGGCTTGTCACTGGGTTTGAAACTGGCTACTTTATGAATCCAATGGGTAGAAATGAAAGTGTTTAGAGAAAGTTGTGGAAGTTCAAAACATTGCAAGTCTCCGAGATCTCTGGTTGCTAGGGGGATCTTTTATTAGTTCTGGATAAGCTCGCAAATCTGCCATGCACTGAGTTCAGGCATCTTTCCTGGAAAGGTTTGTTCTTTGCTGCAATTACATCTGCTAAAAGGTTTGGAGAGTTAGGCTCTCTGGATTATAAACATCATTTTCTGATGATATTTTCTGACAGACTAGTTCAAAAACGTTGTCCTTCTTTTGTTTTCAAGGTTTGCTCTTCTTTCGATTTGAATAAGATTCCTTTACCCAATTTTTTCTCCAACTCCTGCTTGTCTGGAAGAAGTCACCCGTTGTGCTTTGAATGTAAAAGAGAGTTCTTTCAACGTATCTCGTGAGAGTATCCCCTTTTTGGAAAACAGATGCTCTTTTTGATAATTCTGGCGCAGGTAAGAAGACGTTTAAACTTTCATTCCATGGCCTTAGTCATTGGATAAAGTCTCTGGTTGCTTCTGCTTCTCATAGTTTAGGAGTGCGAGTTCTGTCAACATGAGATTTGCAAGGTCCATCATTTTTGGAAATGTGCAGACTCGCAGGCAGGTCCACTTTGCTCTCAGTCCATTCTGTTTACAAAGGGGTATGTATGGTTTTCAGGATGATTGGGGTGGAGAAAGGATCTATATAGCTTTTTGTCAGGATATGCTAATGGTGGGCACAGCCATTATAATCCCTTGACAAACGATTGAGATTTGCCGACATCTTTGTTTCCTTACGAGATTTTAGCTTTTTGAAGGCCTGTCTCTTGGAGGCCTACACTACTCATAAGGTAATGATCCGAAAAGACGCCAAGCAATGGGATTACCAGTGAGTAATTCCTCTTTTGTTGCTGAACCCCTGACTGCTGGTTGTCCCCTCCCTCACTGATCCCTCAGACTTAGCTCAGGCCTCTACGGTTCCCGCTCACCTCTGCTCCAGGAAGAGTGCCTGAAACATAATCGGAAGCACATCGATCTCCAGAGCCGGGCTGTTCAGCATGCCCGCCAGCTTGTGCGAACGGTACCCTGAAATGCAGTAAAGGGGATTTAATTCAACCACAGTAGACCACGAAAGCATGAGATACAGGAAGAGAGGGGGCAGGGAAGTACCTACCGAACTCCACAGCCTGGCTCAGGTTACCGAAACACAACTTGGTGTTGGCCATGGCCTTCGCGAGCTTGGCCATCACGAGCAGCCCATCGTTGGTCATTGGCAAGTACCTGCTGCGATCCATAGCCATCAGCTCATACCTCTGACAGCGCTCCCTGAAGCCCAGGATCTGGCAGCACTGAAAACAATCCATGTAGGCCAAGATAATCTGCCAAATCAACAAAGGAAAGAGATGATGCATGAGAGAGGCTTCTCCAAGCACTAGAACAAGGACACAACAGCTTCTAGGCACTTTGCAGACATTCAGTAAGAGCGGAATTAGGAGGCCTCAAAGCCGTTTGCTAACGTTAAAACATCTCAGTGGGAGCCTGCAGCTGTCCTTTTATATCCATTCCTGGTTAAAACCTTCTTTACTTTGGATCAGAACTCACACCTATACTAAACTAGTAATCTCAGTTCTCTCTAGTGAGAATATGTGAAATAAAGTACCCCTTAACCCATGACTCTTATTATATTAACACATAGTCTACATAAGCACATTGCAAGGTACTGCACAGATCCAATATTCTTTGTTTGGGGCATTGTATTCCTTATGATACATCATCTCCCCACCATTCAGTGCTTAAAGTAAACTTGACACTTTACCTCCAAACAGCAGGTATGGCGACGAGGGGTTTTAAAAACTTATGCCTGCATGACATTTATTGTGCCCAGGTATGTGTGAAATTTTTCACTCAATATTACTGGTGTAAAAGAAAAAAAATAATGTGTCATTTGCGGCTGTAATTCAGTGTTCAGAATTCTGAGCTGCCTCTGTTCAGAAGCCCCGCTCTGCCACCCAGGTTACATGAAAGCCTAACACCTTCCCCCAGACAGTATGCACCATAGGAGACAATTGGGAAAATGCTGAAAAATGCATAGAAAATCAGGCAATGCTTTCACGAAGTTCACCTTCTCGTTTTAGGTCGATGTAAGGGAAAGTTCCAGCAGGAGAAGTTCGGGAGTCTCCCAGATAGGCCGGGAGCAGAGTGCTGAGGGTCTTGGAAACTGGTGCGCAAAGACGTAGGGGGCCACTTAAAAACACACTGAACAGGTGGACTTACAGGTAATTCTGAGGGGACTCCTTTTAGGGAGAAGATCGCAAGGGCCTGGGTACCACAGGAGCACAACAGGTTAGTCCATGCCGGGGCAGAATGAACAGGTTGTGCATCGTGTATCTTTAGGAGCAGGAAATTTGAGAGGCGATCTCAGAACAGCTGGGCCACTCAGGAAGTGGGTCTTGGGTGCCTCGAAGTCTCTCGATGGGTGCTTGCTTCTGGTGCTTCAGGAGTCCAAAGTGGACATTTCTTCTTTGTGTTTGCCATTGGGAGTCTGGTACCCCATGTATTGGTGCGCCCCGGCTCCGGTAGGTCCTGCTGTCTCCAAACTTGGTGAGGAGACAGATTTGACCCTCCAAAGCTGTTGTATCTTTTTTTGCTTTGGTGCTGCATCGAGGTCGTCGGGGAGCAGCACATTGACAAACCGGACTTCACTGGATTGGTGCCTGCGGTGTGCAGGGAAGTGATTCCTTCACTCCAAGTGAGCTCCTTGGCAATTTCTTGAAGGCCAGAGGTGATACGGGGTATTTGGAGTCCTTTCAAGTTTCGGGACGACACAACAGCAGTGAATGTTGAGTGCTGGGAGCAGCAGGCAGGGTTTGGTGCTTTTTTTATCTGCATCAGGGCTTCATTTCTCGTGCAGCGGGTCTTCTTTGTCCTGGTCTTCTCTTGTCCTTTGAATCTAATGTTCAGGTCTCGGGGTGCCACCTAAATCCTGAATTTTGGGGTGTTACAAGGGGACACAGGTAGCAGCCAATGGGCTACCTACCTTTAGCGTGTCTACACCCTCTAGTTATCACTTTATGGAGGAAGAGGCACTACCCTGGCCCTAATAGGTAGTTTTTCCACATCCCAAGATAGCGGAATTTCAGGAGAAGGGTTCACATTGCCTGCCCTAGGGGAATTTGCTTCCCCCCCTATCTGGAGGTTCCTGAGTTGGATTTCAAAGGTGGCATCACCTTTGAAACTTCCCACCCAGGAAGGCCATCCTGTCCTGGAAATGTGAAGCACCTCCGCCCAAAGCAGGCTTTGTCTCTGTCCTTCTGAGAGCGCTGGCTCTCACCCCATGAAGTCAAAAACATGTCTGGTAGTGGCAGGCTGGTGAAAACAAGTCAGGGACCACACCACTGCTTGGTAGGTTTTCAGGTGACCCTCTGAAAGGGCCACCTGTGTGAATTTATTAATAAATACACCACTGGCATCATTGAGGATTTATTAATACAAGATGTTTGGTACCAAACATCCTAGAAGTCAGTGAAGCCATCATGGAGCTAGGAAACTCGTGTTTACAAGTATCCAGCCCATGCACTCTTCATGTTCCCTGTGCACTTACATCTCAGAATAGACTGAACATTATAGGCGTATATCTGCGCATGCTGATATGCCCTCATAAAGGATATAGTGCACCCTGCCTTTGGGCTAAAGGCCTGCAGTAGGTGTGACTTGCATATACCTTATGCAGCGTATGGGGCGGGGGGCATGGCACACTGGCCTGTGTGTCATGTCGACTCTTCATGTTCCTCTGCACCAAGACACGCAGCCTTCAAGGGCAGAGAGCATAGCATTGGTGAGGGATCTCTTGGGTGGCACAACCAGTGCTGCAGCTACAGAGGACCCTCTTCAGTACCCATGCCCTAGGTACCAGGGGTACCATTTACTAGAGACTTACAGGGGTAGCTGAAGTGGTTCCAAATGTGGTACATTTTTAGGGAAAGAACTTTAGTACTGGGAACCTGGTTAGCAGGGGCCCAGTACACCTCAGTCAAAGTTGCATCAAAAACCAGGCAAAAAGTGGGAGAGTACTGCAACAGACACCCGGTTTGTCACAGGATTGTAGTTTACTTTTGCTGAAAGTCTTATGAATGGTTTATCACAATACTAACACATGATTAATCAGATAATGGTGTATAAATATAATCAATTGTTTTAACCAATCAAGTCTGTTTTCTATCTTTATTTTAATACTTATCTCCTTTATTTATAACTCATTCTCTTAATGATTGCATATTTTTACTTTCCTGTTTTATTTGTTTCTAATGCCATCATGTGGTTGGATCCTGACTATATAAAGATTTTTATATTATACTATTTGTCTGGTAGGAAGATAATGTTTTCCTGAACAAAGCAGTGTTCAACCAAGGGATCTTTGTGTATTCTAAATTACATATTCCTGTCTCCAAGAGCAGTTGAATTCATTCAGATTTGTCTTATGTGGGCATGTTTCCTTTACATTCTAGTGGCAAATCTGGAGAACAACTTAACGTGTGGTGCTAAGAGTGTTATATCTGTTTCTTTATATGGGGTGTAAACCTTTAATTTGTGGTTTAACTTTTAATTCTTGCTTCATCTGAAAGTATTGCACCAATGTACTTTCCATTGGATTTTAAGGTAAGAATTAGACTTTAGAATTGTTTATGGTATTATGATCCCTGAGAATTGTTTCTTCTGACACATAAGTATGTTTATGAGCCATAGTGTTAGTTTCAGCTTAATTTAGGTTGTGTAACAGTTGGAATCAGTTGCGGCCTAGGGTTCGATCTTTTGGTTTACTGTTGCTAAATTAGGTGATATATATAATTTTTGGTAGTTTTTTTCTAGAAGTTAAAATATTTATTAGACAGATAATTTCATCTCTGGTGTTATGACCATGGCACTTAGTTAAATTACATATTTTATAGATTTCATGGACTTCTGGAATAGCACTGGGGCACATGTTCATACTACAGTCTCTAGCAACATAAAACTACAATTATGGAGTCAATCGACTTCCAGTATGTTTTACTTCCGGATGAACAGGCCCTAATGACGCTTGTCCAATTTGTTTGGTCACTACAAAGAGACTAGCACTTGTCACTCCCAAGTTATAGTCTTTTTTCCTTTATATTGAGGGGACTGTTTGGTGGTCAGGTAAGTTGGTGAAATAGAATTTGGGGGCTTTCATCATAGGAGTTTATCTCATTACCATTGATATATATTTCCTCTCTTTTACTTTTTAATTGTTGTTTCATGATATCTTATAATCGATTGATGTTAACTGTGACATGGGCCTTTGGGTTTGTACAGTTGAGATTTCTTAACCATTAACACAATATTGATCTTTTAAAGTTTAGGCCCTGTGGTCTTTGGACGACCAACTTCAATCATGAGGTGAGCTTCACACTTCGTGTAGTTCATCTTTTATCATGATGTTTTTATGGAACGGATTGCATTGTCCTGTTCAAAGTAGCTTTTCTTATCAGATTTTTATTGGTCTGTCTTTTAAAAAATATATATTTGTATTAGCATTTCAACATAACCATCAACAGAGACAGTGGAATCATAAAGTTGTAAAGGATACAGTAGCAGTCTTGCTGATAGTCAACCATCCCACCCAATCCTTCCCCCCCAGCTTCCAGATCAAAAGCGGGAATCACTCATGCGCCAACAGGACAGTGTGGACCAGCAGTTGACCCCCGGGCAACTATTGCCCGGGGGATCCGCCAACATTGGGGTTAATCCCATTGCTTACAGGTTGGAGCTTCATTCCCCGGGCCCTCCCCTCGATTATCCACTGTTCGTGGGACTTGTGTCTCTAGATCGGAATGATTGGTCTGTCTTATTAGAGAAAAAGAAATTCGAAGATGAAATATCCTTCACATGATTGTCCTTATTACAACTCCAGGATTCATTCTTTCAATTTACTTCTAGATTGTGTGTGGTTATAAGTATGTAGTTATTTATTCTTAGGTTGCTATTTTCCTTATTTTTCTTTGGATTTACTTGTGCCTTCCCTTGGCATCTGTTCTGCTTATTTATTTCTATTCTTAAATTCCTTTTCATGCTAAACAAACAAGTTAACTAACTTTGGTAATTCTCTTTCTGGTGGATACTCTATCTATGTCCCGCTACAGAGTGATACAATAGGCACCATATCTCCTCTGGATCCATGCTGCCCTAGTTGGTAGCAACATGAAAATACGAAAATATTGCTGCCCGTTCTTCTGGGTTTTCTTTCATTGACACCCAATAGCATGCAGCATAGTGATTTTTGTGCAGCATGCGCCTTCTTACCATATTAAAAAAACGATTTAACACAGGGAGAGAAAGCACGTATCCCTGTGCCATATGTTTTTTTGGGCGTTACACAACACTGATTTTCTGCCTGATTGCACGACCGATTATAATTGCGGTTGAATGAAATAGGCTCAATGTGCCGAGAGGTGCTAGTTGCCACAACTAGTGGTAGGTGGCGAATGATAAATAAAGAGAGCACAAAAAACTGATATTGCCCTTCGTAATTATGAGGAACTACACAAAATGCAATGTAATGAGAGATCACTTTTTACATAGCTGCATGCGTCTTGAAGACAGCACGCGTGCTTGGATGACTTGATGCAACTGTCCAGATGCATGATGAACATGTTGCATGACACACGCCTGCTGCGCCAGCTCTGCATTATCTTCATCAATGCTCATCAATTCTACCATGTTGTGATGCATTATATCTGTCTCAATGTGTTTGATCTTTTACAGATATTACAAGTAGAAGGGTGAAAAATCGTAAGTTACGAAAAGAGCACCGAATATATGCATGCGTTCGTGAGTATGCGTTCACTATTTAGGGTTTTCTGGCCCTAACCACCTTGGTCCTTAAGAAAGCCACTGTGACTCAATCTGCACGAACTATTGGCTGAAACATGTCAACCAAACCTCAGGATGTGAGAGGCCACTAATTTCTCAAAGCACATCCACCGGTGATTTCCATGGTACCCCAGGAGTCCATTATTAAAATTTACCTCTCAAGGGCGAATATCCCGAAGATAATTTTGACTATTTCACTCACAAATTCACCTCATCATGTAGGGAAAAAACCAGCTCTGCTGTAATCCGGCGTCGCAGCACCCAGCATCTTAGGTGGGAACCCGATGATGAAGCATGCCACCAACTAGGTTGATGGATGAGGGTTCTTTCAAAAAACCTAATGGTTTTCCCTGAGGTGCCAGTTGATTGACATGAATGACAAAAGATTTGCATTGTAGCAAGCTCGTTCTTTTCGTTGGGCATATGAAGTAAAGGAAGAGAAACAGGCTTTACTTTCTCACTCTCATGTTGGTTGGAAGGATACTCTATCTAACCATTGATTCCTCACCTTTAGAATATCCCCATGCACCAGACTGGATCCAGAACACTTTAATAGAATAGCTCCTGAGTGCTGGTAGGTGGCCCAGTGTAGCACCACAATGACTTCATTCCACCCTGAAGTGATGATGGAGCTGCTTAGAAGCACCGCCCATGTGCTATGACGTCACCCTTGGACGCTATAATAATAATTGGATGCAATAATCAGAGGTACCATGTGCAGACCCCCAACTTGCGGCCTTTTTAGAAGGGAGAAGACCACTTCACAGAACATCAAGGATGGACTGCAGGGAGGAAACTGTGGTATCCACCAGAAAGAGACATTGTTCTTCTTTTGGATACTTCTAACCTCATGTTTAGAATAGAAACCTCACATCACCTTCCGTACTTTTAGAATAGATACTAAAGCACTACCTCCCACTGTGGTGGGTCAGTTTGAATGGCTGATTCCAAAAAGTCTAGCAGGTCTGAATGAGCAAAATGCCCTTCTATTCAGACCTGGCTGTCATCTAGAAGTGCTTCCTGAATGTGTGTACTGATATCCACCTCAAAGCCTGACATGACTTTGTCAGGGACAGTCATTAAGCATGCCAGTGCAGTGGTAGCAGCCTTGGCCCTGGTGGAATAGGCCCTCCACCTTTCCGGAGGCTGCTTCTTGGCCAGTGTGTAGCAGATCTTCATGTACAGAACTATCTAACTTGACAAAGCCTTTTTCTGTGCTACCTTTCTTTGCCCCAGAAAGCCCCACAAAGTGCTGAGAGACCACCAGATGATCTGTGGAGCGATCAATATAAATTCTTAAAGCTTTTTTAGAATCTAGCCAATGTAGTTTCTCCTCTTTCGAGGGCTGAGCTAGGGCAAAGACACTGATGGAGTGGTTGATTGCTCAATGTGAAAAGTGATCACAACTTAAGGTAGAAAGGCTGCATTGGTCCACAGCACCACTTTGTGTGTGGAAAAGGTAGTGTAAGGCAGCTGCACCAAGAGTTTGGGGTTCCATCATTCGGTGAGCCGAAATCACTGTGACCAGAAACACATTTTAGACTTAGGTGATGCAGCGGTCAGCTGTGTGGGCTCAAATGGCGTGCTAATGAGCAAAGTGAGGACCAAATTAAGATCCCACCTGGACATCACAAATTGAGGGAAACAAATGAGTCAATCCTATTAGAAACCTCATCCCAACAGGTAATTTGAACAAGTATGGCTGGGTCAGTAAACTTAAAAAGGCCAAAAGGGATGACAAGTAACCTGAAACTGTGCCACTGCAAGTCCCTTCTGGGCCAACGACAAAACATATCACAAGACATCCAACAGGTTAACCTATAACAGTTTGGTTCTTCCGGTGTCACACCAAGTTACAAATGTGTCCCAGTGCCCATAACAGACAGATTTTGAAGAGGAAGCCTGGCAGCAAGGGTGACATCCACAAACTCAGGAAGAAGATCAAATGTAGTCAACTGCTGCCACTCAGTATCCACATATGACGGTGCAGATTGTGAAGGACCCTGCCTTGCTGCTGCAACTGGAGGTCCTCCTGAAGGGGTAGCCTGATTGGGGGACAGATGTTTAGGCATACCAGGATCCCATCAGGTGGTTCACAGTCAGAGAAATGCCCTGGCAGTCCAGCCTCGGAAGGTGTGTTGCGTCCACTAGCTTCACTTTCATGAACAACTGAGGAGCATTCAGTCACATGACCGTCACATTCATCTTCAGCATTGTTGTTTTCTTTATCGTTGACACAGTCACCTTGGAAGAAGAAGGAACTGGATGGGTCAGATGCAGTAATGGATTGAGGCACGTAGTGTGATTAATGCTACGACACAGCACCAGTCATCTTCTAAAGAGATGTTGAGAGATCCCTGGGAACTTGAACTATGGGTACTCAGGAGGATACGTTGGGTAGGACTTCGTGTGACAGAAAGAAACAGGCTTTAAGAAGACCATCATATCTCAATGATTATGTCTGCTAATATTGGATTTGTTTCTTTTTGTTCCCCATCTCTGCAACATTCACCCTCTAGTATTGGGCCTTAGTTCTGAATTTGATAGTTATCTAGGAACTGTTTTTTCTTCTGCATGTGTGGGTGCTGGCATGGGGTGCAGTGTGTACTTTCTCCTTGTTTCGAGAGGAAGTTGTATGGTGGTGTAGTCTCCCGGGGAAATTGTTTTACTCTACAATGTGTAAAAGATACTCTGTGAAGGAAGTTGGTTGGAGACGAGCTGATGTGCCAGAATAAAACCTTGTTCCTGTTACTTTTCTCAAGTTCATCTAGTTTGTGCTCAGATCATCTCTTCTTCCCCAACTACACACTTGTCCTCCTCCCTCTTATTCACTTGGTGTGCAATCTACGCACAGACTGGTAATGTACACGGTCTAGTAATAGAATACGGCTACTGTTAAGCCTCTAAACAGATCTCAACAATCAAATAAAAACAAATCACATTAGTCAATCTTTTAAAAATGAGGCATGCATTTACCTACAAACCCAACTTTCTACTGAACAGCTCAGGGAGCAGGTTCTGATCCTATATCTAGCTAGCATGGTACCCAAAGGTTCCACATAGTGCTGTCTCAAGACACAATAGGCAGAAATTCCTAATGGAATGATTGACTTGTGATGTTGATTTATGAAAATGGTAGGGAACAGAATGCATCAATCATGTTATTAGTAGAGATTCCACCATATATTTGAGTCTGATGTTTTTGTGAAATAACACTTGTGCAATCTGGAAGACTTTCCTGAATATTTGGTAATGACAGAACAGTAAGAATGTCTCTTGTGTCCCCTCCTTGATTGCCAGAGGAAAGAGTGCTGTAGCAGCTGGTGATCCCTGAAAGTGGTGTGCCTAATACTTGCCACGGTTCACCACACTGTTTTCAAACGTTTCCTTGACTGCCCTCACACAAAAAGGTACCCATACACTCACACACACTCTTTCTCACTCACAGATGCACTTGCTAGCAAGAAGCACCGCTCCCGCTTTTGTTACAGGGGGCCGATATTGCAAAACTTTCCCCAGTGAAACTTTCCCCCGGCCCCCACGGGCACAAAACCGGCCCCCACTCCTCCGGCACACTGGGGAAATGTCCGGTGTCCGCTACAGCTAGTTCGGCCCTGCTCACATGCACAATTCAGTCATCCATCTACAGAGTGCTTTGTCTTTAAACAACACTCTGTAGCTGAATCGGAGAGGAAGAAGAATCTTTATTGTTCAGTTAGTTAAATCTTACAATTTAAGAAGACAAGGATAAAAACACCAGCAAATGAAATCAGCTATGTACATGTCTCTATGCCTTCCTCATTCACTAGTTAAACATTTTTTTAGTACACCTGAAGTCCCTTTGCATGAAAAAGAGAAAGCGGCATTGCTTATAAAACATTATTTCTTTGATAGTGCAAATACGCAGGAGAAAGCGCTACGGGGCACATGCATCAACATAAGGAATTGCGATTCCATAATTGCGATTATTAAGGAATCGCAATTATGGAATCGCAATTGCCTATGCATGTAGGAATCGCAAAAAAATTGTGATTCCTACATATTTCTTAATTACAAATTGCAAATTGCGATTCGCAATTAAGGAATAGCTTCCCATTCATTCCTATGGGCCTAGTGGCCTATAGGAATGAATGGAAATGCATGCGCAATTTGCGAGTGCCAAATAGGTACTCGCAAATTGCGCATGCAATCTTAAGGGTGCAAGGGTGCCAAAAGAACACCCTGATGCACCCCTGAAATTGCCATGTGACCACATGTTGCGCACACACATGCCCAAGGGCATGTGTGTGTGTAACGTTCAAAGTTTTCGCAAATTACCATCAACTTTAAATTGATGGTAATTTGCGATCCCTAATTACGAAATCGCAATTTAAAATTGCATCATGCATTGCATTTAGGGAATCGCAATTTGCGATTCCATAAATGCATTCGCAATTTAAGTAATCGCAATTTTTGCGATTACTTAAATTGCGAATTTGCATTTGGGTTGATGCATCCCACATGCAAAAATACTGGTTGCAAAGGGGCAGATTCTGTGAATCTGCCCCTTTGCGACCGGTATTTAGAATGATGCATGTGCCCCTTAGTATTTTGGCATAGGTATCAAATACACCGCATGGTATAAACTGAGCCCAAAAGGGGTTATCGAATCAAAGTGCAAAGTCACTGAAGAAGCTACATCTCCTAGGGCAGTTACTCAGTCAAGTGCAGGCGAGTGCCAGGATATAAAAAAGAAACCACTTGCTTCAAAACTAGCTTAGTTAGGATCATCGCTCAGCCCCCTCGGCCGCCTCCTCCTCCTCCGGTCATCAGGAGCCTGGGGAGGAGGCCAAGATGGCTGCCCTGAGCTCTGGAAAGTTCGTGCAAACACGAAGGTAGTGCTTGGGTAAACACTTGTAATCTAAATCATTACAGGTGTAATAATTGAACTTAGCAGTAGCTTTGTGAATTACGTGGTGGCTAATATTGGCAGGGTGACACCCTGAAGAGTAACTCCTCCCACCAGCCACACTGCCACTCTGCATAGAATACTACACATGACAGGTGTCAAGTGTCTCCTTAGGAGAGTCTCAGTTAGGAGGGAAAAAACCAAGAGTAAAGAAAAACCTCCTGAGTTGTCTTGTAGCTTTTGATTACAGATGAAGATCCCCACTGAAGTAATCCGCAAAGCTCTCAATCTCAAGGCAGCACACTCCCTCTGACATCAGAGAGGGGAAAAGAGCCAGGCGGAATAGCTGGAGGAGTCCAGCAGAGTCTAAAAAAGATCCAACATCTAGAAGCAAAAAAGTCAGGCACAAAAATAGTAGCAATCAGGTGACGAATGCGAACGAATCTTCCTTTCGTGATTGGCTCCTTGACATATGCTTCATACTGTAAAAGACGTCAAAGGATAAGAATCTAATACACCTTGGATTGAGAACCTTGGAGTACATCGCATGGACAGGCGCCATCTTGGAAAGGGCAAAGGTTTTTCTAGGGGCTGTCCATCCCGTTTTCCTGGAATTCATGAATTTAATTTGACAAACAAGGAAGAAACCCAGGGTTGTCACCCTCCGCGCTGATCCGCAGTACTGATGCTTCTCATTATGTTGCATGCTCGAAGGAGCTCATGGATCAGCCACTGGGTGACTGTGAGCACAGAGAGGCCAGAACAATCCAGGTAGCAATGATGCTCAGCCATGAGACGACGGTGGCGTTCAACAATGCACTCTGGATACGAGAAAGTATGGGGCAACTGGGCACAATATAGGGAGTCCTGAGGGTGGTGCTAGAGGAAGGGTCCAGGGATACACCTTGCCGAACCTGTTCTGAGGCAGAATTCCACATCCAAGGTACTGTGTATGTTATGTATTCGATAAGGTAACCACTGTTGAAAAAGGACGTGGTCTGTATCTCCCATGATTGGCCTACTGTATGTATTCTCCATTCGGCATGTATGGCTGTGTACTGGGCAACTGCTTAGTAAAAAGACTTCAAACAAAAAAAACAATCAGAGTAGGGCAGCGCATGGAGCGCTCTTCCCCCCTTGGAATGCATAATGTCTTTGGAAAGCTCTTGATCCAACTCTCTGCATTGCCTGTGGCACATATCTCTTCACAGACGCAACAGTAGTCCCCCTGTAATTTTATCAGGGTGGTGTTGAGAGATATAGCAGACTACCTATGAACACATCTCTCCCAAGAACGCTTACTAGTTGGATAATCTTTTCAGTAGATAAGAAATTAAAGTCGCCCTCAAAACATCTGCGAATCACAAGCGTCTTGAAATTCTGATTGCCCTTGTACCATAACTGATGGAGGTTCAGATGGAAGCTGATGATATGGATTGAGAACATATGGCTTCATTGAAAACACAAAATTAATCTTCCAAGTGCGAGGCAACTTCAACCGAAAGTTCACAGAATTAATCTGATGAGTTATCACAACTGGGCCAAAAAAAACATTGTTAAAATTTAACTGGCAATTATGGATAAGAGGAAAACAGGAATACTTTTTCTCTACAAGCAAAAGAAGCAGAATTTGAACTTTCTGATCTTGTTTTATTAGCATTTTCCTTCGTTTTGGATTTAGATCAGTGTTAGCTTCCAGAAAAAAAGTGTGTCTATGCTTCTCCAATTGATTCAAAATGATCAGTAGCTGCTAGAACTAAAGGATCAATCAATATGAAGGCATAATGAAAAACACTCTTGGCTGAAATCCTTGCATACAAAGGAAAGATAAAACTGTCTTGGCCCTTCGGGCTGCATTAATATAACATCATGCTGCAGCTGGAAAGTAGCAGCTGTCCTGCAGTGACACCTTAAATTGTGCCCCAAACTTTCATTAGTTTGCTCTGTTTGCCCATATGACTAAATATTATAACCAGAAGGAAGAACTTGCTCATTGCCCAAAGCTTTACAGAAAGCTCTCCAAAAATATGGAAGGTATTGAGTAACTTCAACAGAAATTGTAGTATGAGGCAATATAAGTAGATAAAAAATACCAGCCAGACAACATGTAGCCATTTCTTCAATGGTTGGTAGATTAGTTCACAAAAATGGCTATTTTTGAAAAGGTGTCTGCTGTAATCGCTATAACAATGTATCCTCCTGAAAGGGGACGGTCCATTAAAAAACTGTTGAAATTATGTAACAATGATCAGTAGCCACTGGTAAATGCTACAAATATCCAAAAGGCTTATAACGTAAGGGCCTCATTTACAATATTTTGCCGTGGGGCAGCGCCGCAAGCCTTCCTGCAGCCCTGCCCTATGGCAAAAGAAAAGGGCAGGAATGCGCTATATCTATCGGATACGGTCCATTCCTGTCCTCTTTCCCTGCACTGGTGCTCAATTGGCTGCCTGCACCAATGCAGGCACCCTTGGGCCATAGTGCAAGGGTGTCTGTGTTGTAGGGATGATGCTTTTGTGCAGGAAGGTACAGCGACTTGCGCTGTGTTGCCTCACACCATATCCACAAGGCCATGAAAAGCCACGCATGGTGGCTTTATGTGGCCTTCTAGATGAACAAGTTACTTACCTTCGGTAACAATATATCTGTAAGAAACATTAGTTAGTTATAGATTCCTTACCTTAGAATTACCCCCAGACGTCAGACTGGATCTGGAAAGTTTTCGTCAGCAGTACCTCTGCGCGTCGGTAGGCGTCGTCGGTCGGCTCCGCGTCCGTCGTTGGCGTCGTGGTCGCCGTGATGACGTCGCGGTAGCTTCTTAGACGCCGCCCTCGCGCCTGACGTCAGTTCTGTACACGACTTTCCGCTGACCATTGGTGCACAAAACTAGGGCCCTGAAAGGAAGTCCTTAACCCTAGAAATCAGTTCGCAGAACGGGGAGGATGGGTGGGGCGGTAAGGAATCTATAACTAACTAATGTTTCTTACAGATATATCGTTACCGAAGGTAAGTAACTTGTTCATCTGAAAGAAACACGTTAGTTATAGATTCCTTACCTTAGAATAGATACCCAAGCAATACCAACCCCGGTGGTGGGTCTGCGAACCAAGTTCACACCAGAAAGTCCTGGAGAACAGAACGGCCAAAGAAGCCGTCTCTCCGGACTTGGCTATCCAGGCAGTAGTGCTTGGTAAACGTGTGCAGTGATGCCGACGTGGCCGCCTGACAGATGTCATTCAGAGGAACTCCCCTTCCCAAGGCAGTAGTGGCTGCTGTCGCCCTGGTGGAGTGAGCGCGTAGCCCGACTGGAGGCTCTTTTATAGCAAGTGAGTAATAAGCCTTAATACACAAGACGACCCATCGAGAAATGGTGCACTTGTGTACGGCCCAACCTTTCTTTGCGCCCACGTATCCAACAAAAAGTTGATCATCCACCCGGAACTGTTGTGTGCGATCCAGATAGAAGGAGAGCGCACGTTCTGGGTCCAGACGGTGGAGCCTCTTTTCCTCCTTCGAAGGATACGGAGGCGGAAAGAAGGTGGGCAAAGTAATGGTCTGCCCGATGTGGAAGGCAGAGACCACCTTAGGAAGGAATGAGGGATGGGTTCGGAGAACCACCTTGTCCGGATGTACTGACAGGAAAGGAGGTTTTAAAGAAAGGGCCTGGAGCTCACTCACCCTTCTAGCAGAAGTGATGGCTACCAGGAAAGCAGTCTTGAGAGTCAAGAAACATAAAGGACATTTATGAAGTGGCTCAAAGGGAACGCACATTAAAAAAGTTAACACACAATTCAAGTCCCACTGAGGCATAATGAAGGGAATTGGAGGAAAAAGATGTGTTAAGCCTTTGAAGAAACGGTTTACAATCGGGGACTTGAAAAGAGAAGGCTGATCTGGCAGCCGAAGGAAGGCAGAAATGGCTGAAAGATAGCCCTTGATAGTGCCCAGAGCAGAGCCCTGCTGGGCTAAAGAAAGAAGGAACAAGAAGACTTCAGAAAGAGGGGCAGAAAGGGGATCCACAGCCTTTGCTGTGCACCATGCCACAAATTTGTTCCACCGGCAGGCGTATACCGTCTTAGTGGAGGGACGCCTGGCTGCCAAGATTACGTTACAGACTTCGGGAGGCAGGTCAAAAGACGTCAACTGCCGCCGCTCAATCTCCACGCAAGGAGGTGGAGACTGGACAGGTTCGGGTGGAGGACCGTCCCCTGCTGCTGCGACAGAAGATCCTCCCGAAGAGGCAGTCTGATCGGAGGATCGATGGCCATGTTGAGCAGCTCGGGATACCAGACTCTTCGTGCCCAATCCGGAGCCACAAGAATGACTTGGGCCCGGTCGCGCCTGATCTTCTTCAGCACTCTGGGCAGAAGTGGTATAGGCGGAAAGGCGTACAACAGACCGCAACTCCACTCGCGACGAAAGGCGTCGCCTAGCGAGTGCCGCCTTGGAAATTCCAACTCGCAGAATTGTTGACATTGCGCGTTCTCGTCGGTGGCGAATAGATCTAACCAAGGCTCTCCCCACTGTTGAAAGAGACCTTGAACCACCTCCGAGTGAAGACGCCATTCGTGATCCATCATGCACCTGCGGCTGAGTTGGTCCGCCCTGGTGTTCAGAGAACCTGCCAGGTGTTGAACCACCAGGGAAATGCCCTGATGTTCCAGCCATGTCCAGAGGCGGAAGGCCTCTTGACAAAGAGTCCACGACCCCACTCCGCCTTGTTTGTTGCAGTACCACATGGCGGTGGTGTTGTCCGTGAACACCTGCACTACTCTTCCCCGGACAGTGGGAAGGAATGCCTTGAGTGCAAGACGAATCGCCCGAAGCTCCAGAAGGTTGATGTGGAGCCCGGACTCCGCCGGAGACCAGAGGCCTCTGATCTCCGCCTCTCCCATGTGGCCGCCCCACCCCAGAAGGGATGCATCCGTCACCACCGTGTGGTCTGGTTGGGGAAGGGAGAGGGATCTGCCGTTGACCCAATCCTGGTTCGAGAGCCACCACTGCAGTTGTTGAGCAGTGCCCTCTGAGATCTGGACGCAATCGGACAGATTACCCTGATGCTGCGCCCACTGGAACTTCAGGTCTCACTGCAGAGCCCGCATATGCCACCTGGCATGATCAATCAGCAGGATGCAGGAGGCCATGAGGCCCAGCAGCCTCAGGGTCATTCTGACCAAAATCTGGAATAGCGGCTGAAAGATCGGAATCATAGCCTGAATATCCCGGACTCGCTGTTCGAGAGGATAGACCCGAAACTGCGTCGTGTCCAGAACCGCTCCGATGAAGAGGAGCTTCTGAGAGGGAATCAGGTGCGACTTCGGCACATTGATGGAGAACCCCAGCGAGTGCAGGAGGTCGGCCGTAGTCTGGAGGTGGGAGACGACTGCCTGGGGTGAGCCCGCCTTCAACAACCAGTCGTCGAGATAGGGGAAGACTGAAACCCCTGATCTGCAACCACCGCCATCACTTTCGTGAACACCCGAGGGGCACTGGTGAGGCCAAAGGGGAGCACGGTAAACTGAAAGTGCTCATGGCCCACCACGAACCGCAGGTAACGCCGGTGGGCCGGCAGGACAGGGATGTGGAAATAAGCGTCCTGCAAGTCCAACGCTACCATCCAGTCTTGCAGGTCGAGGGCAGACAAGACCTGAGCAAGCGTCAACATCTTGAACTTCTCCTTCCGGAGGAAGCGTATACGTTCCTGAGATCCAAGCTAGGACGCAGGCCCTTGTCCTTCTTGGGCACCAGAAAGTAGTGGGAATAACAACCACGGCCTACTTCTGGGGCAGGAACGTGCTCGATGGCTCCCTTGGACAAGAGAGCCGTAACTTCCTGCTGGAGAAGGGTCAGGTGATCCTCCAACATGTGGTGGTATCTCGGTGGCATGGCTGGAGGGGTAGTCTCGAAGGGGAGGGAGTAGCCCCTTCGGACTATCTGCAAAACCCACCTGTCCGACGTGATGGTGCGCCAGTGGGGGAGGTGATGGCGAATCCTGCCGCCCACTGGAGATTGATGGGCCTGTAAGGTCAGACTAGGAGGGTTTGGAGGCTGCTGCAGAGGGGGGGTTGGTGGACTGGCTCACCCGCTGGCCCCCGAAACCATGAGGTTGGTTCCCACGTCCCCGGCCGTGTGTAGATTGGGTAACTTGCTGCGGCCTGTGGCCCTGGGTGGGACGTAGTGGGGAACCCCTTCCTTAGCCACAAAAGGGGCGAAAAGCAGACTGCGCCGGACGGGAGGAGAGGCCCAAGGGCTTGGCCGTAGCCCGTGAGTCCTTGAAACGCTCAAGGGCGTTGTCTGCTTTGTCGCCAAAAAGGCGACGGCCATCAAAGGGCATGTCCATCAAGGTGTTCTGGACATCCCCTGAAAAGCCAGTGGACCTCATCCAGGCGTAGCGGCGAGGCGCTACCGACGTTGAAATGGTTCTGCCCAGAGAGTCGGCGGTGTCCAGTCCACAACGTATGGTAAACTTAGCTGCATCCCTCCCGGCTGCAACAGCCTGGGAGAGCACTGCCCGGGCCTCCTCCGGGCACTGAGGCAGCACTGGCGCCACCGTATCCCACACTGAGTGGGAATAACGGCCCAAGAGACATGCAGTGTTTACGGACCGCAGTCCTAAGCTGGCGGAAGAAAACATTTTCTTGCCAAGGTGGTCCAGCTTCTTGGATTCCCTTTCCGGTGGAGCGGTAGGGAAAGCGCTCTTGGAGGTGGAGGCTTGGACTACCAAGCTCGCAGGGGTGGGATGTTGGGAGAGGAAAGTGGGGTCGCCTGGAGCCGAGCGGTGGCGTCGGGCAACTATCCTGCACACGGGAGCCCCCGTGTTGGGCCTGGACCACGTGCCCAAAAGGACGTCAGTGAGGACTTCATTAAACGGCAACAGGGGCTCCGAAGAGCTCGCAGCCGGCTGAAGCACCTAGGTCAGGAGGTTAGTCCTGACTGCCACCTTAGGAAGCTCGAGGTTGAGAGCCTCGGCCGCCCTACGCAACACCACTGCATATGACGCTCCCTCCTCCGTAGCCATGGTAGGAGGAGACAACATGCCAAGGTCATGGGAAGTGTCCAAACCACTGGCCTCCCCCAGTTCCTCTCTCCAGTCCTGATCACTCTCCAGCTGGTCAGTTAAAGGGTCACCTGACCCCTCCCAGTCCTCCTCTTCCTCTTCTGGGTGCCATTGTTCATGAAAAGGGGCCCCAGGAGTGAACAGGGGCATAAAAACCACACCCGGCGCCGGGTCCGGCGTCGGACGACACCGGTCCGGCTCCGTGTCCACTTCGGGATGGAGGCCGGGGTCGACGCTGGCCGGGGGGCCGACTGGCGTCGAACGCGGTAGTGGTGCCGTCGGAAGCGGCGCCGGGGCCGGAGCCGACGGTAGCAAAGGCCTAGACCCCCCAACCGAGTCCGCGGGGCCCGAAGGCGCGCCAGCGTGGTCGGTCCGCCCAAAGATGGCGTGCATCGCTTCGTAGAACGTACGAAGCTGGGCGGGAGTTGCTCCGGGTCCTGGAAAGGGAGGGAAACTCGGAGTCGACTCTTCAGGCTCCGCGCATGGAGCCGCGGGAGGGGCACCACCCGCGTGCCTCGTCGGATCGGCCGATCGACGAGGAGAAGTCGAAGAGCGATGATGCTTCTTCGACTTCTTTCTGTGCTTTGACTTACTCGACCCCGAGTGCGAAGACTTCGATGATTTCGACGAATGGTGGTGGCTCCGCGACCAGTCCATCGACCTCCCTCTCGACCGGGACCTCGAACGGCGCGGAACCAACTGCCGGTGTTCAAGCAGCTTTCGGGACTGCTCCCACAAAGCCTTCGGCGCCATCAACCGGCAGTCGGAGCACGACTTGGGGTCGTGGTCGCGCTCCAGGCAAAAAAGACACACGCGGTGCGGATCCGTCACCGACATCATGCGATGACAGGATCCGCAGGGCTTGAAGCCGAGCATCCCTCATGCACCTTACGGAGTTGAAGACTCGACAGAAGAAGTCGACAAAAGTCGACAAAAAGTTAGTCAAAAAATGACTGAGGTACCGCTTTTCCCGGATCTGCGCTGGCTGGCGCGGAAAAAGAAAGAACTGACGGCAGGCGCGAGGGCGGCGTCTAAGTAGCTCCCGCGACGTCATCACGGCGACCACGGCGCCAACGATGGACGCGGAGCCGTCCGACGACGCCTAACGACGCGCAGAGGTACTGCTGACGAAAACTTTCCGGATCCAGTCTGAGAGCCTGGGGGTAATTCTAAGGTAAGGAATCTATAACTAACGTGTTTCTTTCAGATATGGCAATGCACTGTGCGCCTCCGGAACGTCAGTAAAAGTGACGTTCCAGCGGCGTACAGGGGCTTGGAAATGATGCCCTAATAGTTTATACAGGGAGCAATTGGGACAGACACCAAAATGATTGTAAAACTAAATCCAAAGTACACATTTTCATAACATTCAACTATATTTCCCCATTTGAAATAAAGATATCTTTTTGGCGAAATAACTTTGTCGAAGTAGAGGGATCTTTAGATGAAGGTCTTTTAATTTGTTTGGTATTATTTATTGTTTGGTATTATGCTGACAATGAAAAACAAACATATGCCTCATACATTGTATTTAAAACTGACTATTAGCCACATCATAAGCTAAAAAGGTTTACTACATTACTTGACTCCTTAATTCATCATAATATAACTCTACTCTCAATCTAACCCCAGTACCTAAAACATTTTCCACGAAAGTGCATAAATATTCGAAAATACACATCGACAATTTAAAACACCTGAAAAGAGCCTTTACTAAAGTACTAATTGCTAATACACTTACACTATATCAATTAGCTGTAAAGAAATACTTTAGTTCTTAAGAATATTAATATATGTGTACTAAACTCCATTGCCCACAATAGGCCATTGCTGTCTCCACTTATGTCCACAAAGCTGACTTGATAAGGTTCTTAAAAATAAACTGTTTTCATCCTAGTGGTTCTGGATATAGTAACATTGCCTCGACTACAGTCCAAAATAAAGATCGTAGTAAATAGAACAGAAAAAAGTGCAGCGTGCCCAGTAACTACTAACTGTATTAATAAAATGTCCATACTTCCTATATCTTAGCCATGAATTTATATCAATCTGTCTGGCTACTATACTACAATCTGTCTGGCTATTACACTACTGGAAGAAAGAATGATTAAACACCGAAATGAAGAATGATTATGCACCTGAAGAAAGAATGATTATATACTGAAGTAAAGACCAACAAGTCAGAAAGAATAAAATCCTACACAAAAACATTCAATGCTTTTTTAATGGAAGTTAATGTATTTATAGTAAAGTGTCTCAGTTTCTATAGATGTTATTGCAGTAGTATTAAAATACCTAGTGCCCCACTACCTTATCATCTGTGCCCTACAGGTTACGAATGCTTCCTCAATCTCTTGTTGAATTAAAAATATAGTATTCAGTTTCAGAATATCTACAGTCTCCCTTCTAGAAAAGCCATTATGACGTTTGTCCATGAGTTTTCTTTCTTATTCCAGGTAGTCCTCCTATTCCCTTTCTATAATTCTGTTGCTTGAACATGAAATACCTTGAAAAACAAGAGACAAGAGTTGTTTGTCAAAACAGAAACTGTTTGTTTGATTAAACAATTCGCAGGGAGCACAGTCATAGGCATAGGGTTTGAGGTCTGTTTCAATTTACAATCAGTCTAACATAGACTTTTATACAGTTGATTGAGTGCAATAAAATGTTTCCGGTGATCCTTTTTTGAAAATGAATGTGTACCTCTGTCTTTGGAGTCATAAATTAAGGTTTTGGATGAGGAATCCAGGTGGGCTTCAACCTTGCGTTGAACAGTGGGTAATGTGTCCAGATTTCCGGCATGGGGAGCACGCGATCATTGCGTGTACTGTGTGTGCTACGTCTTGAATGGCTAAGTGTTCCTATCTTCATGTGGCATCTGACTTTATGGTGTTTTGGGAACGTGCACACCCCTCCGGCCATGTGTGCTATATTGGGGCCAATCTCCTTGAACCACTGTGGTGTCGCTGCGCTTATGTGTGGGATCAATATCGGATTTACTGTTCGCGTGTTTGTCTGCTGGCAACGTGCTACCCCACCTATGATCTGTCAATCAGTGACCTCGGGCCTGGGTCTCAGGGCCTGCCTAACAACGTATTTCTGAGTCGAGGTTGATGTGGAGTTCACACCGGGCGAATTTATCAATAAAGATGCAATTTCGGTTTTATACATGAACGTATCGTTATTCATATTGACATCAACTTTTTCAATATTAACATTCCTCCTCAAGTTGATTTTTCAACTACACTATCTAACCCATACTTCGTGACAGTTACTTTATTGGGGGGACTGTTGTTCCTCGGTTCTGACAATTATTACATTCCTATTTACTTGCATTTTACCCGATATGAGGACTGCGTTTTTACAGCAGGAAATCCCCAATTGCACGGAGCCACACACAAACAAGAACACAATGAAAACAGGTAGCAATGACGTGCACAATCCGGAAAGCCACCGAGGATCCAGGAGAACCAATTGGAGAACCACTCCTGCTCAGGGGCACCTCCCTCCTCACGCTTGTCTCTTTGTAAATGGTGCAGTGCTTGTATTGCAAGAGTCAATGTCCCATTATCCAGGTCATTCCCTGGGATAAGCGTGCCGCAGGACGCACCAAACTTGGCACACACCTCTCCCTCCATCGTGGTCATTAAGTCTAACACATACCAATGCGGCATCACCATGAGCCAGATTGCTCTCAGTTCTTCATTGATCAAATTAAGGCTGAGCTCAGTGCTGTTCGTCATTTTAAGCATTTCCCATCTGGTGATTTGAAGTCAGCAGCATTGGGTTTCACCTGCACGGTGAAAAAGGGTATTGACCCTCCCGCTGACACTTGTGAGTCCGAGAACAGTCTAAATTCTTCTGGAATATCCTTGTACTGAGCCCAGCCAAAATAATCTGCAGTTCTTTTTTACCCGAGCCTGATGCAGCAAGGTTGCCTTCTTACTTAGAGGGTGCTGGTACAAGTCAGATCGTTTTTCTATGGGAATGACCAGGGTCGGTGGGAGTATGGTGACAAGAGAGGAAAGCCTGCACCATCTAGGGATGAGCTGAGGACAGGCATACTCGCCACTCTGCCAGTACATATAATCCGCGTGGAGGTGCCCCATTGCATATCGAGAATGTGCAGGATTGTGCCACAGTTTTCATTCATGTCCAGTGGAAGCATTCTTTACCTCTGAAACATAAGGAATACAGTGTAAGTTTTCATACAATTACAGTTTGCACCTTCTCTTCTAGCCAAGTGTATCCACTCACCTCGGTATCCCGGATTTCCTGACATGGGGTGTCTATGTTTTTGTTCAAACCTCCCTGATGAGACCTGTTTCCCTTCATATCTTCAGATTGGATAGCCCTACACAGGATCTCCATGTCGGGGGTTCACTTGTTTTTAAAGAAGACTGCCCTGGATACGCTAAGGGCCACCCTGGGACCACAAATGGAGGCAGGACCGGATGTGTTTGTGCATTGAGTTGAGGGTTTTGCTACCTCCAAGAATCTCTTGTCTCTGAAGTCTTGGGCCAAAAAGTATCGTTCCCTATGGTGCCTTTCCTGCGCATCCTGTCTTGCACAGTTTGAATATCACTGGGTTCGGTGAAAAGGTATAGAGCCATTTGCTTGGTTTCGTATTGGGTCAGATTCACTAGTACTTTGTGGGGTTCTACCTTGCTGGGACGGATTTTGGGCGTGATTCTGCATAAGTATCAATGGAGAAGGCATTTTGCTTATTTGGGGGCTACCTCTGGGGACCAGTAAAGTCTATCTGCACCTACTGCATGTGGTATCAGCGAACGGATGTAACCCGACCTGGCTTATGTCTTGGAGCCCATGGCGATCATGTGCTGATACCACATATTGTGTAAAAGGGCGCTGTGTAGTGCATGTCGAATGCTAGTGTTTGGGTTAGTATAATTATAAGGGACATGGGAGAGATCCCTATGCACACGCTGTGATAGTTTCTGAACAGACTCCATTTGGCCAGGTGGCTCTTTGGCATCAGATAGGTGTGGCAGCAGCTAAACTAGACAGAGGGTACATAGAAGTGAAAAAATACCTAACTTGTGATTGAACATTGTAGGTCTCTGATATGGATCCTGGGGAGATGTATGTGGTCCTCTGGTTATCGGGTGTTTCCATTCAAAAGTTCGATCATAAATTTGATTCACACACTTTAGATCTATGTTGGGGTGATGACGTCGTAGCTGAAAGGCGGTGCACTTGGTGGTTCATTTGCAGACCTGTTGGATAACATAAGAACTTGGTTCATTTGTTAGTTTAGAAAGACATTGTATGTGCGCCGATGTTAATGATCATTTCCACAGGGTTCCTGTTTTTCCCTCAGGGGTGGGTTCTCCACACTCCTTTTACGCAATTTTTTTGTGAAGCACCGGAAGGTGGCCCTCGTCGTGGTATCTTTTTGAAGGTTAAAAGCTTAAGGTGGCTTAGTGGTGATCAGGCAAATGAATCTATTTTATGAGTCCTTGTACTTGACTGGGTGCTTGGATTAGTGTTTTATGGAGTGTTTTTGTGATTATGGGGATTATGGGCTTTGCCAGTTTCCTGACACCCTGTCTCTCCTTATGTGTGCCTGGGGGTGCCATTGGTGTGGGTTGTTTTCAACTTTCAGGTGTGCTGGACTGAACAAGGAGGGGACGTGTCACTGTTGAATGTTGTGTGGTGGTCGCAACTTGCCCCGAGATCACATGTCTCTCGGCATGAGGAGAGCAGCGTGCCTCTCCCTCGTGGGGCCAAATTCTCGGTTCCACCCTTTCTCTAGAGGCTTCTCCTTTTGGGCTGTCTTTGTTGGGTTTTGGGTGCTTCCCTAGATCTCATGTGATCTGCTATTTTCACTTATCACGAGGCGAAAGGGGTCGGAAAGTCGTTCCGTGGCTCCCATGTACCCCTGATCGCTGTCTTGTGGTGTTCGAGGTCAGGGCTTACTACCTTCTCCGGATGGGGTATGTGAGGCCTGGTGCGTTGGTCAATTGCTAGGCCTGATATGGGAGTGAGCACATTCTGCATTCTACTCTCACCTGGAGCTGTGATGGATTTTGCGGCCTCCCCTCTGCCAGGCAAACCCCTCTCTCTCTGACGACGTCTCCTCCGTGGTATTTGGATCTACCAGTGGCGGCTCACCGAGGGAGTGCTGTGGGGCAATGAGGCTGGGCGGGGGAGGGTCAGGGTGGGGGGTAGTGGACTCGGACATACGACGGACAGAACTCTGAGTAAGGCTTACTCTGAGTTCTGTCTGTCGTTATGTCCGAGTCCGCTAACCCCTCACCCTGCTCCTCCCCCGCCTGCCCCACTGCCCCGCAGCACTCCCTCGGCGAGCCGCCACTGGGATCTACCCTTCCTAGCTTGTGGCTAGGGACTTCCCACTAGCAGGCATGCTCCTGTCACTATGTGGAGAAGTGTGGCTCAATGGTTAGAGCGGCAGACCCTGATGCAGAGATCTGGCCCGGGACCAGGGTTCAATTCCCGCCTCGGCGGGTCTTGGGCTCAATTTCCTCGGACCTGATAATTCTCGCCTCGGTGCCTATTCTAATCATGGGTCCCACTCTGCAACTCTGGGCAATAGCTTGCTTAATCTCCACAATGGCCCCAACAGCGCTGGGATGCCTGGCTTCACCCTGGGGGTGCCCAGGAGTGGACATTTCACGGGGAAAAGCCAGGAAGGGTTCCACAGCGGTATGCGTACAGCGCCTGGACACCCCTTTGGGGGTATGGGTGCGCTTTACAAGTACAAATTTCATTTCATTTCTTTGGAGGGGTATGGCACGGTGACCAGACTTCAGACATTTGAAAAACCCAAAGGAAAGAAAAGAAAACATCGTCAAGATCATAAGAATGTGGGGAGCCCGGGGCTATGGCCAAGAACCCTCGCCGTACTTTGCCCAGGGATGATGACTGGACCGAGATTGTCTCACAACTCCGGGATGTCTGGTTAACCAGATGAACCTCTCAATGGACTTGACACCGTGAGGGCGCTTCACAACTTATTGACCCTTGTGCGTGTGCTGTGGAGGGTGTGGGATCTTCACTGGCCCAGGCGTACAGGAACTCTGGATCCCTCCACTTGAGGACAGCTTTGTTTGAAAACTAAAAAGGGAGCCTCCATCGAGCCAGAGCCTACTAGTTTTTGGAAGCGCCACTGGGGCTTTACGCCATAAAGGAAATTTGGTCCTGGGCCTGATGTCTGAGAATAGGAACTTTTGATTTGGTTAATTGAAGCCCGTCCTGTTTACTTTGAATGCAGGAACCTGGATGACCGCTTTTTAATTCCTAGTCTGGATGTAGCCCTGACCCCTCATCAGTCTGTCCCCCCCCTGAGGCGTGACAAGTCAACCCCACCCTGGGGGATCAGCAGGAGAGTGGGTCCTTGGCTCACACAGGTGCCCTTTAATGGCGGACTCTAGTGAGGATACCTGATCCACAGAACACATATAGCGGCCCTGAATTCCCAGGTTCAAGTAAATGTTTGTATTCCTGATGCTGGCTAATTGGTCTCTCTTTTGACTTTGGTACAGTTCATTCTTAGGTTGTGGGTGAATGGGTGGAATTTTTCTCTGGGGTTTTATTTTACTGCCCAATTGCATTATTTATTTGTGTGAAGGCATTACTTCCCCAGACAGTCACTCTGCTCAGCCGAGGCTGTGGCCCCGGTCCCTGTTGGGCTGAGTTCCCGTCTGCGGTTGCTGTTGCCAGGTGTTTTTCCACCAGTTATAAAGCAGCTGACTGGTCTCCCTGCGGCCGAATGTAAGGTGTATTTGGATTTCCCTTGGCTTGGTTTTGAGGATTAGGATTTTGTGGTGGCTGACCCTAGGCCTATCGATCTTTGTTCATGGTATGTTTTTAACCAGCATCGGTCTGCTAGGTGGCCCATCCTGCGGCAATAGTAAAGTTCTCTAGGGTCTGGTTGCTGCCAATCTCCCTGGCCTTTGCCGCTATAGTTAGGTTGAAACCCTCTGGGGTTTTGCGGTGGAACCGCATTAAAGACTGGTGCCATTTGCACGTTCGCGGCCAACTCGACTCCCTCAAAAACGGTCTTTTACAATTTTTATTAGACCAATTTAGTAGTGCCCTAGTTGTGTATCGTCCTTATGGATCACCGAGTGGGGGGTGTTTGTGTCTGCCCACTCGTCTCATACTCAGACTTCCTTTCCCTGTGATCAGCGGGACATTTCCCTTACGGTGGGGTTCTGTCTTCCTTGTGTGCAGCACTCTTTATGATAGCTACGCATTCAGATATCGTACTTGACAGCTGAGAGGGGTCCGTAGACAGGGCGGATGCACCCCATCACGCCAGGCAACCCCATTTCTGCCACACCCAGGTCTGTGGAGGTGCCTTGGCGGTGGCATCGCCTGAGCTCGGTGTTTCAAAAGGTGCATGGCATTTAGCCATTACATTTAGTCAACATGCCTTACCCCCTTTTCATGCTTTGTCCCAGGGGGCAACTTTCTTTCTGTTCAACTACTCTATTAGTTGCAAACGTTTTTGTCTTTTTAACTGTCTCAACTAGGGGGTGGTGCGCGCAACATGCCTACGCCGAACAAGTTCGCCGACACCCAGGAGGCCTCCCGTGTATGCCAAGACCACCTCAGTGACGGTGGTCTGGTTGGTAGGTGGTGTCTTTGATGGAATACTTGCGATGAGGTTGCCCCTGTGGAAGAGCAGGCCATGGTCCCATTGTTGGTAAACAGAATGGCCATTCTTAGTTAGGCTAGCTGGTCTCATCCTAATAGATTATCGGGATGAGGGAGAATATAATAACTGTCCTCTCACTCAAATCCCTACCACCTTTAGTTTGAGGGGTTTTGCTAAGGGGATTCTTTACATCATACTCAAGAGTCCCTGTATAACAATGGTGTTTTTCAATAAGGGGACCAACCCCTTTCCTTAGGCATGACCTTGGCCCTCCTGTGTCTATACAAAGGTGTATGGTGTATTGTTCAGAAGTGCCATAACTACTGGCTCTTCCTCTGGTCGGCCAGTGGTTGACAATACGAGGCGGGTGTCGGTACGTACCCCTTCAGCTTCGAGCATCGGCTCACATATTTCTCCCTTAGTTGACTGGGCAAGTCCTGCAGTCTCCCCCAAGTCACGGGATCCCGCTACAGCCCTCCCTGTCACTTGTGTGTGCTCGCCAGTGAGGGTGCGTGTTCGCCGCACCATGGGGGTTCTATGTGTTGGGCGTGACGGGTGGGCTGTCGAACTTCTGGGACCCTTTGCACCAGACTGGGGTTGCTCTGTGACTGCTTGGACCTGCTGGACTATTAGTCTCTCATGTCTGGGCCTAACTGCTTGTTTTTCAACTGGTGGATTAGAGTATCCTAATGCTGGGAGAGCGGGCGAGAGCACCTCCATTCCTGCATAAGGTGGGGGAGTTGCTGACGTCTTGTTTACTATCTGTAGTGCAGGACTGTCGATCTGGGCCTACTCGAAGATGGCCCATAGTTTTAATAATGCCTCTCTCTTATCTTTCTTTTGACCTGTGTATTTGGTTTCTATGTATGTTCTCATGTGTCCGAGTATGTTAGTGTTGAAAGTTCCCTCCTTTGGCCTGAGAAATGTATGTGCCTTCGTGTGTGCATGCCCTTCTTGGCAAACCTTATTAAGTTTTTTAACCTGTGTGGGGAACCTGGTTTGCATGTGTTTTAATGGTGTCTCCATGATAAGTTTTAGGAGTTTTAGGGGTTAAGATATACTAGCTTCTTTGTTTTAGGGACTTTCTGGTTTGAACCTGAATTGTGGGAAAAATATACACAGGAGTTTACTTTTTCTAATTACATAACTACGAGCTCAGCTCTATGTACTGATGCATCAAATAATTCATGATAAACAAACACGATCCAGACAAGAAGAACCTGCTGGACCTGAAGGGTGAGAGGGCCCTTCGAATACGAAGGGGATGGGGGGATGGGAGGAAGGTGGAATATGTCCTCCTGATATAACTCAATTCAACAAAAAGGTATCCCACCAAGGGTCATGGGGATTGTGATATATAACGCACGGAATGCGGACTGGAGGGGTGGGTCACCCCGCGTGGGTATGCTAGCTCCGCATGACTTGTGCGGGGAAGGAAAAAATTCCTTTTTTATATATAACCCTCACACACTTTAGTAGTGTTGTGCTTCATCATCGGGTTCACCCTGACTCCTAAAGGTCAGGGTGGGCTCAACCATGTTTCAGAGAGCACTTAGAAAGAGAGGGTGACCAGGGGGCTTAACTAGAGATTAACAATCACTCACCTTCTCCTAGGTATCCCTTTATTCGTGGAGACGGTGGGGAAAACTAAAATAAGGCTAGTGGGTAAAGTGGACTATTATGGTCCTATGACCCTAGATTTTTAGATCAACATGTTTCAGCCCTGCTCTAAGGCCTAACAAGGTCCGGGGCTTTAATCAGGGTATCAAATCATTACCTCCCTGGTAATTAGGTCAAAAATATAACTGGCAGAGTAATGTCATGCACTAGTACAAGGGCAGTGCTAATACTTGCCCGTCAATTGTCTTTGTGTTGAGTCACCCACACTTTATCGGTATTATATGTCTCAGGAGCTGGGGTGGGGCTCCCTTTAGTCACACATTCGTCAAGGGTGGCTCCGGCTACTCGCTTAAACTGCCCTCCGTCGCTCCCGGCTCTCGATGATGAAGCATGACACTACTAGAGTGTGCAAGAGTTATATATAAAAAAGGCATCAAACAATTCAACATGAACATTTCATAAACACTAATAACAATGCATACGAAGGGCTGCAATCTTGAAAACAGTATCTGAACGATATTGGCTTCTGGCATCAATTACAGTTGGTAAGAAATAGCAGCATCTTCATATGAAACATCGGGTCATCGACAAAAACACAATACTTCGGACGAAACACAGTTTGCAGTCAGTTAACAGCACCACATCATCACACATATACCTCAGATCAATAGTCACACCCTGTATCACACCCAGGAGCTAAGCGTGCCATCTGTATCATGCCAGCAGTCCAAGCGACCACCACCTACAAAACTGACAGAGAAAAAATTGATGACTTTGTCAAAAAACAAAATCCTTAGTCCACTCCTAGCGCATGCTATCTTGTGACCAGGGAAAGCTCTGTGTGGTACACATGACTAAGTGAGCCTGATAGTCTGTCAATATCGGCTCTGGAAAAAAGATAATAACAATAGTTCACAGAAAAAAGGAATAACTTTAGAACCACAGGCCTGTCTTGGGCAAACACAAGTTACACCTAATCGCTCAGGTCCAAATCTTTTTCCCTAAATGTCCAAATCGCACCCTGTATCATATCCAGGGGTTAAGCGTACCATCTGTGTCATACCCAGCGGTCCAACCATACTGACTGTATCGCGTCTAGCAGAAAAAGTGTATCAACTGTGTAACGCCCAACGGTTCAAGCGACCAAGATCTTTCACTTCTTTCAGGAACCAACGGCGTTAGAAAACCGGTGACACTGAGAAACCCTTTTAGATTAAACATAAGATCAATGTGTCAACTGTGACAATAAATACAATAAATATTCACCATTCCTAGTGTGCTGACTATCAAAAAAAGGTGACTTCCGAGGGATTGCCTCCAAGGCCGCCTTGCGACTACTCACCTAGGACATATAAAATAGGTAATATGCCGGATTTCTGTCAGTGGCAGGGCACTCAGGTTATCTTTTTACGCTTCTTCCTAGTTTTCCATTTGTCACATGCTTTACTAAGGTTCTGATGTAGTCTCTTACCGTCTGTGAAGGCTGCTTCAGTAAGGACCTCCACCACGCAGATTCAGCAGAACTTCCAATTAACTGCGGAGTCTGCTCATCTTCCATGTTCTGCAAATGTGAATCCGTCCGGGTGGGGTTCCCTTTCTTTGGCTGCAGTTGGGTTCAAGGTACTAATCAGCTCCTATGTGGCTTGCTAAAATGTTGTTTGATCATGAAATACCTCGAAAAAACAAGAGAGAAGAGGCGTTTGGCAAAACTGGAACAGCTCGTTTAGTTAAACAATAGCGTCGGGAGCACAGGCATAGGTTCTGAGGATTGTCTCAATTTACAATTGGTCTAACATAGACTTTTATACAGTTCATTAAGTGTAATTGGCTAAGTGTTCCTAACTACATGTGGCATCTGACTTCATGGTGTTTTGGGAACACGCGCACCCCTCTGCCCATGTGTGCTTCATTGGGGCCAATCTCCCTGGACCATTGTGGTGTTGCTGCACCTATCTGTGGGATCGATCTGAGATGTCCTGTTTGCGCATTTGTCTACTGGCTATGTGCTACCCCACCTGTGATTTGTCTGTCAGTGACCTCAGGCTGGGTCTCAGGGCCTGGGGTTGACCAGGAGTTCACAACAGGAGAATTCGTCAATAAAAGTTTGATTTCCTTTTTATACATGAACATATTGTTATTCATATTGACATCTACTTTTTCAATAATAACAATTCTTTCTATATTTCTTGATAGTTATCTCCCTGTCGCCATGCTCTAGCTTAAATGCTTCCCTTATTCTTTTATTAAGTTACACATTTGCCAGCTCCTTTTGAGAGTGAGGTTTTGGCTTTGACACATTTCTACCTTTAGAGCTAGACTTCTCTTAGACCTGTCAGCTGTAGGTTGCTAATGGTTGTTTGGGATCAGGTAGGAAAGTCATATTTGGTGCGTGAGAAATTGTAGTTTTTACTGCTCTCTAATGGTAAAGTCTGATTTGTAGTCACAATTTTGAAAATGGCACTTTAACAAAGTTGGCATTTTACTGCCCTAACTGTATGGTGCCTGCAGCCTGTTCCTGGGTCACATGGCTAGGTGTGGGTGGCAGTTGGTCTTTGTATATTCCTCCCAGACACCCGCAAAATAGTCGCAGTAGGTGTGCCTAGATGGGCCTTCTGGACCTGTGGAAGACTGAGAAGGAGGACTCCTTTGCTGTTCTGCTATAAAATAGACTGCTCTGCTACCCTGCTGCTTTGCTGCCCTGCTGCTCTGCTGCTTTGCTGTCCTGCTGCTCTGTTGCCTTGCTGCCCTGCTGCTCTGTTGCCTTGCTGCCCTGCTGCTCTGCTGCCTTGCTGCCCAGCTGACTGAGTGACAACGACATGGAACCCAGGACCATAAGAGTGACTCCAAGGGCTAGTTGGCTGGCCTCCTGATCAGAACCTTAGGGACAGAAAAGGCTCCAATCATCCTGACTCCTGCACCTGGACACTGCCTGCTGTGAATCCTAACCCCTCCTGCCAAAAAAGTGGTGCCCCTCTTGTCCTGGACCCTTGGATTTGTGACGAAAGGTACTCTGCCAGCCTGGTTGTAACTTCAACAGAACCAACACAGAGTGATGCAAACCCAACGCAGCCTCGCAGCTCCTTATCAGAACTGGCGCAGCTATGCCGCAAGCCTGCATCGCCGCTCTCGCAGCACCTCATTAGAACCGATGCAGCAAGGAGCAGCCTCAATACAAGCCTGCATCGCAGCTCATCAGAACCTCCGCAGTGCTATGCATCCTCAATGCTGGCCTCACATCGCTCCTCAGAACTGCTCTTTGGGTCTTTTTATAGCAGAGAATTGGGCATGCAGTCACATTTTAATGTGATTTATTTGCTTTCTCATGTGTAAGAATTCCTTTACCAGAGATCCTCTCTCTTTGAGTGAATATATTACAGGAAGTTCCACCTCCCGTCACAAGGTCAGATGATGAGGCTTCAAGCCAGTAAAAAATTCCTAATAGGATCAATATTGTCTTTATGGTCCTTGAGTCTCAGCTTAGATAAATATTGCAATATTAAGAGATTGGTATCATAATTCAATTCTACATCTTTCACAAGTTTAGTCAGTGATTGAACTATTGATTCCAAGATTTTATCCATTTTGTCTTTCCAAGTAGTATAAAGTATTATAATCAACACCCTGAATCTCAGTGCTATTAATTACAGGTACCCTTCCGCACACTATAACTGAAGATACTGTTGGTACCTGTGATATTTCAATTTTCTGATCCCAGTTTTACCTTTGTTATTATTGTTATTATTTGTTTCATAAGAGTCTGCTAGAACTCTTCTTTCCTCTTAAGGAGAGAACTGTCATGCTCTCTTAAGTTCTCATTATGCTCATTATACTCCTCAACGCCTCAGTGGACTACTTGCTTACTTGAATCGATATGCACCTCTGAAGAGATCATGTGCTTGTGAAGGTGGATATTCAAAATCTCCAGGTTTACCATTGAAAATATTACTATGCAAAGCTAAGTCAGTTGTTGGTCTCTGAGGAGCCTTTTCGTGGGTATCTGTGTGACCTGAGCATGCCTCTATTATGTCAGCATCTTGTATTGGACGCTCCTGGGACTTTAGTGCACACACTTGTCGTTCCTTGCATTTCCTCTTTACAGCCACTATATTCTAGGCTCTATCCCTAAGCACTGTCTTATAAGTCTCCCAAAATGTCACCGGTGAGTCCACTGACCCTTCATAGTACAGCTGGGAATGTCTATGTCTATGTCCATGTGAGGTTATTTATAAAGCACATCTGTTACTCCAAGGAGTGTCCTGGCGCTACTGCAGAAATTATATCAGCGGGAGAATAAGTGGGAAAAACCTAGGGACTGGAAAAAGCCAGGTCTTAAGTTTGTTCCGAAACACAGGCATCGCCTTGTTGCATCTGAGTATCAGTGGAAGTTTATTCCAGAGGGAGGGGCCCAGGAAAGAGAGGGCTCTGCCCCCTGACCATGCCTTCCTGATTCATGGAACTCTGGCGAGACAGAGATTTACAGAACAAAGGTTTCTCTGGGGTGTGTAGAACTTAATTCTGTGTTATAAATAGCCTGGGCCAGTTCCATGGACGGCTTTCTGGGTCACAAGCAATGTCTTTAAAATAATCCTCTTCCTTACCGGGAGCCAGTGAAGACTCTTAAGAAGACATGATGCATGGGAATTACGGGGAAGCCCGAAAATTGTTTGAGGCGCTGCATGCTGGGCCAGCTGCAGCCTATCAATCAGGTATTTGGGCATGCCTGAATAGAGTCTGTTCCCATAGGCAAGCCGTGAAATTATCAGGGCTTGAATCACTTGTTTTCTAGCCGTAAAGGACAGTAGAAACAGAAACTTCCAAAGTAGTCGAAGTAGGGCAAAACAAGTGCCCGCCACTGAATCAACCTGCAAAGTCCCTATCTTGTAGTGCCTAAATGAAACAGGCCAAACGAAGATCCTGGTTCACACCGAGGGAAAGTATCTTGACAAAGAAATCCAAGGAACCTGTGGACAAATTAGTGTGTGTGTCCACCTTTGGACCCCACACTCATAAATTTCGTCAAGCTATTCTAAAGAACTACCATCTCTTGCAAAATTTGGATTGTCCGTTTGATCAACCGTTATTCGCCATGAAAAAAGATACCAGCATTGGTCAACAGCTAGTCAGGGCGGATATAACACCTGCACCAACAAAGAAGGATCTCCTCTCTCAATGGAAGTTAAAACCACAATTTGGGAATTGCATTTCCTGTGAATCTACCCTGGAAGGGTCTGAATTTGTCCATAACAACATTAAATGTTCCCATAAGATGTTTTCGAATTGTAGAACAAAAACGTAGTTTACACAATCATTTGTCCATGTCGCAAAATTTACTTTGGAAAGACCAATCAAGAGGTCAGGTTGCGTAACGTCCAACATCGATCCAGAATTCGCACAAAGGTTGCTAATGCCCCAATGGTTAGCCATTTCATCCAAGCCAACCACAATGAGAGAGACATTAATTGAACAGTACTCAGTGTTATTAAACCAACCTCTAGATGGGGTGATGTGGAGACAACTGTTGCAAAAAGAGGCTTATTTAATCCTGAAACATAACAGCGCCATATCTGGGCTGAATGAAATGTCGGAACTATCGAGAACGTGATTTTCTTCAGAACAAAGTTTCAAAAATGCCTGGTTTCGGAGATACATCTCCTTTAATGAACTTCAATTCCCAAGAAGCATCATGACCTTGCCTCAGTTTAGCGAGGCTGTCACAACCCCACCGGAAGTACCGAACATGTGATTTACTTTAGTGGAATGCAGGCTGGCTCAGCTGAGCACAAAGAGCCTGCCGCACGTCGGAGCCACAGGCAGCACAACTAACGGCTGCCCGAATATCGTCTTAAGTAAGTGGAATTACTTCCCTCTAAGCTTCCTTGCAACTTTGTAACACGCTAAGACTCTTGCCGCTTAACTTAAATCACAATTTGTTCACGCGGTTGTCGTTTCATATAACAGACACGCATCTCCGATTCCAATCAATTGTAACTAGGTTCAAACTTTTGAGTTGTATTTCACGGCCAATTTGTTCGCCAGCAAACACTATTCTCTCCCGTTTCTCCTCTTGATTTTAACAGAACGCTTTTCCAGCAAGAATGTAATAAAATAAGAAGACTACAGGAATACGTTCCCCGGTCTTTTTATCAGAAGTAAGTCAGCTTCTGCTCATTGTATATAAAAGGCTTGCATGCGACTCTGGAATTAAATTACACTCTTGCATTCATTCATGTTTCAGACTGCACTTCATGAGTGACAGTCTTTTTCAACATTTATGCGGAGTCGTTCTAAATCACACACAAAACAGGTACTGATTCTTATCTAAATACAATAATATGAATAGTAGACTAATGAAATGAAGGGCAGGATTAAGTTAAGAATTCTTTTTCTCTTTTCTCTTTTTGTGTTCATTTGTAGAACCCTTCCAGTCTTTAGCCCTGAAAAGAATCCCAGAAATCAAAGGGGGATTTGAAACGCATCGGCACGCTTTCACCATTGGGGCACGAGTTGTTGTATGAAATAACTAGGCAACAAAGGGAACTAGGGGGTCTATTAGGATGGCGGAGGCACCACCGCGGTGCTGGCGGGGGTGGAAAATGCAATTTTCCGCCCGCGAACAGCGGTCCTCACGGCCGCCATATTAGCATGGGCAAACATAGGCCATTTCCCGTCCGCCGCGGTGCGACGTGAACCACCATCTAAAAGCGCCCGCCACCGCAGCGGTGGGAGCCAATGGAGACTCACCGCCATGCGGAATGACGTCCCGTCCGCCGGACAAATCAGGATGCCCCAAACAGCCAGCCGCACCGCAGCAGAGAAACCGGCTAACCAGAGACGGCGGAACCACCACAGCGGAGCGAGCGCAACCAGATTCACGGTCCCTACCACCAGGTCACGACCACAATGGACACAGCCTTACATGTTTTCCCGGCGCTGTACGTGATACACCACCAGCAAGTCATGAACCGTCGCGGACGCCGCCGCAGGTACGCAATGACACAACTCCGCCCACAAACAGAACACACAACTCCCAGGATGACACAGAGTTCCTGTCCACACCAGACACCCTGGTGGGGACAAGAACACAACCACAAGTGTACCCACACATGTCCTAGCTGTCAGTAAATCACCCCTCAGCATCCAGGCCACCCATCCACCGCAATCTTGCTGTAATGTCCCGGTCACGTCACCGCAGCGGTGAAGACGCGGGAAAACATGCGCACAATGCAGGAAGGCAGGGCCTGCGCCAGGCATGGGCTGTGCACAAAGATCACAGGGCCACACCTCCACCCTCCACACACTGGGCTCCCCCCTTCAAGGGACATGCCATATGCCTCACCTGTGCCACCCCATGTACAACAACCACCCAGGTGACCCCACAGCCTGCACCACACACTCCAAACAACTAGGGAGGCAGCCTCAGCAGATAGGGCTGCAGAGGAACACACAGCACAGAAACACATGGCCAGGGCAACCCTCACACCACACCTACACTACACTCATGGCAGCAAAACTGAGTTCAAGCCCAAAATGAACACTCATAAAGAATAGGAACAAACACTGAACTGGACACACAGCCTGTCAAGTTACACAGACATACCCCACACTGACACACAGCCACATACACAGACCACATGTCAGCAGCAATGTAGGACCACAAATAGGAAAGCAAAAGTGAGGTGCACACCAATGGAAGGCCAAGGAGACAACCACTAAGCATTTGTACATCACATGCAAGATAGGGAACATTTGACGACACCCTTACCCCATCAAACCACACATGGCTGCCACAGTGAGTGAAATTAAACCACAGCCACCCCATCTGCAACAACTCAGGGAGACAGCAAGGCAAAACATGTATAGGTGCAGGAATTAAAGGAAGTCTCAGAAGTCAAACAGTCAACAGCCACACATCTGCATCCAACTACTTGATAGGTGTCGGTCAGCAGCACCACACACAGGGCCCATTGACAAACTCCACAACTGTCAAACACAAGCAGGATCCTCCACACATACCCCCACCCAAACCACACCCACATCACACAACACCAGTGTCAAACACACATAAGGGGGCCAATAATGTCCAGTCAATACATTGACAAACAATCACACTCCCTGGGGGGCAGACACAAACATCACACACACTCGGGGATGCCTGAACCAATGCTGACACCAATACAACAGCCACACACCAACATCAATAACAACACACACAGGAGTACACCAAGACCAGACCTGACCTGTGCAGCAAAACTGTAGAAAGGCAATGGGAGCACAGACAGAACAGGAGAACTCAACATCATCACCCAGCAACACTGCACAGACAACATACCCCAACACAGACAAGAAGTGCATCATCTCAAAACAATCATGGACACAAACTGGGACCAAGGGGCCTACAATGAAACACAGACAGACATACCACACCACCCATCAAGTCAACATGGTGTCATAGTGTACCACCTGCATGCACATGCACAATCTTGACAAATGACAGCTCCAAAATGAGAGGAGAAAACCCCCAGGATGCACCCAAAACAAGCCCAGGGAGAAGAATAGCCCTAAGTGCATGTGACAGACATACAAGTAATGCACACCACACTGGAAACACACATCTGAATGAATCACAACACACTAACAAAACACACACACTGACATGTCAAAAGAACATCACACACAGAGCACCTGTCAGCTGCAAGAGACAACACAGCCCAAACACTGCACACATCCACATCAAACACACAACAGATGCACATGCCAATACATCACATTGCTAACACAGCAGGACATTAGGGGGTGCACACCAGGCAAGGACAAGGCAACATACACACACAGCACTGCATGCACGACAAGCAGTGTGTGCACAAGAAACATACCAGTACCACACAGATGTGAGTGACACAACATGAACACACACCACCAATCAGCACAGCACTGACACAACATCACACTCAGAAAGTGAAGCAGTTCCACAGCAAACACACATGCAGCCAATACAACACCCACACATGCAGAAGTGTGGAACTCTCAGGTGACAACACCATGACTAGAGGACTGTGCAGCACAAACAGCAGAACTGCAAATGAGCAAACAGGTCTGCAAAACAAGAAAATCACATATAACCAATTGGTCAACTGTCCTCAGTGGCACATTGGTCCTGTGCACAAATCCGCACCACAAAGCATAGTGAAGCCAATGAACTGATGGGGAGGCACACACACAGGCAAACCAAGGGGACAGCTGACATGAGAGTGAAGTGGTGTGTATGGCAGTAGTGGACAGGTGAGGAGTGCCCCATACAAATATAACTGCAGGGCACACACACAATGGGTAGGCATCAGAAGCACAGATGGGCAATGGTCTTACTCCACACCCCACATGCCATAATGGCTCCAAATCAGACCTAAGTGACAGCAATGCATGAGAAAACACACCCACAATGTCAGTGTGGCTGAGCAGGGCTGCACAGCGAGCACAAACAGTTACAAAACACATGGCTGATCAACAAAACACAACACTGACTTGCCAGACACACACTCTTCACACTCACAATTTCGACCAACAACAAGTAGTTGACCCCCACAAGTGCAAGGACACACCAACACACTGCATGGTGCACAACCTACAACTCACACGTGCACACAGTCACAAGCACAGGGCTGACCAATACAAACAACAGGCACCCAACTCCAGGGTGCCACATGTGTGCAGTTGACAATGCAGGGGCACACACACACCAACACCACTGACAAAGTCACCCCTTCACACTGCACACTTCATGAACACCCAAGTGCACACATTGAAATCAACACATGCGACTAGGACGCCTGGACATCACTAGATGAGCATACACCAACACTGCTCTGCACACATCAAGAAAGCACACACAGACATGATTACCCTGGCCTGCCAGCCTGCAATACTGTGTATAGAATCCCATTTTGTGCTGGCACTGCATACACACATGACATGTGTCCAATATAGCTAAGATGACCAAAGATTGACCATTACAACAGTAGTCCATCACAAACCAACATCATTGCACCCCCAAGCCTCAGAGTCAAGAAGAACTGAAGTGCATGTCACCTCTGTCAAAACCAGAATGAAGTGACCCAAACAATCGGCAATTTTGAAGTGGCATATAGAGCATGTGTCACAATAAACCATACCCACACAGAATAACGCTTTATTCATGAAGGACACTGACAATGCAGACAACAGGAGTAACTGGTTTTATTCACATATCACAGTGATAGGCACCAGAAGTGGACAAGAGCAAGGCCAGTGGCCACAACAAAGTTCAGACTGTGTCCATGAGATCATGCACAGGGAAGGGGTAAACAGCAAGGCCAGTGGCCAGTCCAAGGTGCAGACTGTGTCCATGAAATCCTGCACAGGGAAGGGGTAAACAGCAAGGCCAGTGGCCAGTCCAAGGTGCAGACTGTGTCCATGAGATCCTGCACAGGGAAGGAGTAAACAGCAAGGCCAGTGGCCAGTCCAAGGTGCAGACTGTGTCCATGAGATCCTGCACAGGGAAGGGGTAAACAGCAAGGCCAGGAGAAAGTGCAGGTGAGGCACATGAGAAGCTGCACAGGCAAGGCTCAAACATCAGTGAACAACAAGGCCAGTGGCCAGGAGAAAGTGCAGGTGAGGCACATGAGAAGCTGCACAGGGAATAATGAACACAGCCAGGAGCAACAAGGTTAGTGGCCAGTACAAAGTGCAGAGTAAGTACATGAGATCCAGCACTGGGAATGGGTGGTACTGTACCCTGCCATGGTTAGCAGCACACTCAGGGTGTCAACAATGGGAAGTCCATGGCACCACTGTGGGAGAGACATGTGTGTGAGGGGGACTAACACTCAGGGGTATATTCACAAGAACGTGTGATAACTACCGCAAGAGTAGCGTAACGCAACTTTCAATAACGCAGCCAATCACGGGAAAATAACCCCGTGTCAACGTGGAATTCACAACAAGGTGGTAGCATGCGATAGTCACCAGATAACGCATCAAATGCCAGCGTGAAAATCAACACCACGCCTAAAATATGCGAAAGGCGAACGCGAGAAATCATGCGATGAGGCCGATCGCGGGACAAAAAACAGCGAAAAGCAGCCTCAGGCCTGCAACTCCCACGCATCTGGCGGGCAATTGCACCATAAAAACCACAGGCACAACACACCAGAAACAAGCCAAAGCACGTAGCAACAACCATGCACCCTGACCCAGCGCGTAGGGCAACGCGAACACCACAACCCCCACAGACCACCAGCAAGGAACAAGTGGGTCGGGGAAGGCCAAGGAGAAAATGGAGAGGAAGACGGGGTGCAGACCGCAGGAAAACAAGACCAAGGCCACGGAGGCGACAGAACACTACCAGCAAATGACCCACAAGCAGACCACCTGGAATGCAGTCGCAGAGCCCAGGAGGCCAATCCAGGAGGTCAAGAGGCGCCGGCAGGACCTGACAACCTAAACCAGGTACAAACCCGCTGCCAACAGGAAGGCAGCAACGGTGACAGGAGGTGGCAGTCCAGCGCCACAGGAGGAGCAGGAGGAAACCCAGGCCACAGTCATCAGTGTGGAGAGGGTGCAAGGAGTAGGGAGTACGGACACAGCCCGACAGGACCTGACACAACAACAACAGGGTGAGGATCCAACAGGGACTGGGGGACGGGGGTGATGGGCACAATGCCACACATGCACAATGAGGTGTAACACACTGCACACCCACAATTACCCAGGGACATGTCCCCCATCCCCGTGGCACACTGCAGCACACACACACAGCAATCACAGCACATACCATGACAATGTGGCACAAAGTGCAACACCCACACTGCAGAACAGGGGACACAACTGGGTCCAACCAGGCACAGTAACAGAACAATCACATCAGACAGAGCAGGGAACTGGGAGATGCACATCTACCCCTACAGCCCCACATCAGTCATGTAGGCCAAATGTACACTGTCCCAACTCAAATACCCACCACCGCCCAAACACTCACAATGTACATCGTCACACAGTCTGCATGTCGACAAGAACAAGGCGCCAACACAATACCAACATGCACCTCCCCTTCACAATGCAGAGGGACAAACAACACCTCCAGCAGGTCAGAACAGACAACCCATCAGTGATGCCGGAGACGAACACCACACCTTCGACACCGATGCCCTACAACAGCCCATGGACATCCCACACAACCCACCACCAGGACCAGGGCAGACAAGCCACTCAGAGGAGAACCCAGCCCCTGCAACAGACCACACAGCATGAAGCACTCGCAATCACGGATGGCTCACAACACTTCACCGACCCACACATGGCACCCCAATGCCAGGTGTCAGAACACCAAAAGGAGGTGGCCCAACAGGTGCAGGTGTTGCCTAACCCATGGAAGGCAAACTAGAACACATATATGGGTGTCCAATACCCTTCAGGGACCACTTACACCCCACAAAGGAGACCCACACTGCCATAGAGACACATGCAGATGCACATACCCAGTACAGACCAACGCCCAGGGGCACGCACATATCAGTCCCACACCCACGTTGGCTCTGCGTATGACGGCACAGTCCACTCCCCTTACGTATTGAGTGGGTGACGAAAAAGCTACATGTCAAGGTTCTAGCCCGCTGCCTGCGGTGACATGTCTGCGTCCGCTGTACACAGCACAATGTAATGTCGTAGGGCCCAGGGCCCCCATGCACACAACAAGACCACAGGGACACATGCACATATCATGTTGAACTGGCTACGGGCACGTGCGCCCGGCCCCTTTATTGGCAGGGCCACATGTACAGTGACGCCTGTGCTGGATGTGTGTGGGGTGAGTATAAGCCAGCCCGCACAGAGTGCTTGGTGCTGCCAACAACCTGAACAGTGGACACCAGTGCAATGGAAACAGAAAACACCAGCATAAGAGTCAACTGCAGAGCAACATGGAGGGATCCGGAGTGAGGACGGAGGTTAACCAATATTCAGTCAGGAGGTTCTGTGAGTTGCAGTGCACTGAGTCACTGGCACCTGGAGTGCTGAGCAGGGTATCCACGACAGGTCTGAGCAACTCCGTAGGGCTGTCAGGACCACCGTTTTGACTCTGGCAGTTGGCGGTTGGAGGTGGTCCTTGCCGTGGTGGCGTGTGCCTCCTGCGGTGATGCGACGTCCGGGCCGGTCAAGACTCGATGCTATGTGTGGGCCCTGGTGGCCCGCAGTTGAGGCCGGAGGATGCGGACAGCGCAGGGCCACAGACACATGGCGTTGATGACCACAAGACCATCGCTACAGAGGCCATTCAATGTCTCAGGTGAAGGGGTCCCAGGCCTGGGCAGCACAGAGTCAGTGGCCCCGGATGCAGTGCAGCCGGCACAGGCACCCAGCGACGGGACGGTGACTTGCGGTGCAGTCAGATGGGCCATGCGACCTGAGCGGGTCCCCATCAATGTCCGAAGTGTATGTTGTGGAGTGTTGCGGGGGACAGTGGAAGGTGTCCTCCAGGGCATGATGCGGAAGGTCTGATGTTATCCGGAAGCAGCAAATTGAGGAGTGGAAAGCGCAGCCCTCGTTGTCACCAACAATTTGGGATCAGCTACATGAGGATGAAAACTAGCTCCTATTCCATTGACACAAACACCACCAATGTACTACCAGTGAGTGTCCATGAATGTCGGGGAACACACTTAGTGGCACAGGTGCTCAGAGGGGATGTAGTCTGTGATGATGCCGCTACACAGATGTGAACTCCAACATTGCCAAATCAAGTCTCTGTGACCTACTGGACCGCAGTGTAGGCCGGAGGCGGCATTCAGCATGGGCCCACAGACACGTGTCGTTGGCTCGCGAGGCACAGAGTTAGTGACAGTGGCAGTTGTCGGTAGTGTTCAATCACCTCCGTAAGGATGATCCTGTTCCTTCCGGACTGCAACGCGTCATCCACTTACGCCTCTCCGTGCGTGCAATGAAATGTATTCTGCCTTTTGAATTACCTATGTTCAGTTCCAAATCTGTGACCCCACTCGTGCGCAGCGTAGGCCGAGGGCAGTAGTCTGCCTAGGCCCACAGACACGTGTGGTTGGGATGCCATGCACAGACTTGTTGCCACCACATAGAAGGGTGTATAGTGAATTGTTCACTGCCTTAAATGATGTTCACTGCCATGGTGTAATCAAGACTCAGTTCCAAATGTGTGACCTACCTGACCGTGGTGTAGACCTGAGGCAGCGGTCAGCATGGCCCATTCGCCTAGTGTCGCCGGCATAGTTGTTCAGTTTCAGTGGCACCACGTGTAGCCGGTTGGCATTGAACAGGGTTAGTGGCACCACGTGTAGCCGGCTGGCGTTGAACAGGGTTAGTGGCATCACGTGTCGCAAGATGCCCATATGGAACTATGCCTAACTGATCGGGGGGGTCTGGTGCTGTGGCCGCTGGCCCGGATTTGGGGTCACTGCCATTCATGACTCAGGACACAGTTTCACATATGGGACCTACTGGTCCGAAGAGTAGGCCGTAGGGGGCAGTAGAGTTCGTCAACGAGAATGGACTGAAGCAGGCCTGTGTCGTGGAGGCCGTGGTGGTCTGAGCTGACTGCCAAGGTCGCGGGACTCGGGCTTGGAGCTTGCGCCGGCACAGGGAGGGCCCCTTGACACACGTCGGTGTCGGAAGGTGATCAGTGTGGCCTGGCTGCGCAGGGGAGGGCCTGACGGGTTCGTTGTCCAGCGTGCCGGGGTCCGGCAGGCGCACAACATCGCAGGCAACTCCGCTCACGAGGGCGGCCTCGTGGCGGGGTGGGAGGCGCCGCCCTGGCAGAGATGTTGGTCTTTCCGGAAGAGGACCACGACCAGGCCTACGTGCTTTTTATTCACACCCCTATGCTGGCGTGGCGTATACTGGGCCATCACACTCTGGTGATGCTTAGGGGGGGGGCGTAACAGGCAACAGTTCCGCGAGGTCCCCCACTGGCTGTGGTGACATGGTGGCATCCACTGTCCACTACACTCCATACACCAGCGGTGTATGTCGCCATGGATATGGGTAAGTTCTGCATACTGCGGTCTGTCCAGCACATCTCCGCCACTCTTGGCATTGTGTGCTTTCCGGATCATGGTTCTCCTGCATCCTGCACACATGCCTGGTTGCCACCTCTCCCCACATTCGGCTATTATGTGGCTGAGGTGCCATGCCATTGCTGGCTCATGTTCAGGGCTTGCCATTGTGGACATTGTAAGTTGTTCTCTCATGTCTGGTGGTTGGGCATATTGTTGTGCCTGTTGTATGTGATTTTGTGACGTGTGAATTGCCAGCGTTGTGAGTTGCATGTTTGGGGAGTTGAGGTGTGTGGGGTGTTCACTTGTATATTGCCAAGGGGCTGTGCATTTCCCTTGTTGCCATCCTGGGAACGCTGGTTGGTGATGGACTGTCGGAGGATGAAGGTATCATGCACACTGGCTGTGTATTTGAAGGCGACATTGTTGGGTGTTCCACGGTGTTCTGTTGTTGCCTGCACATTGGTGTGAGATGTGTGCTTCCTGTTGCGGTGATTGTGTGCTGTGTCACCAGGGGGCACAGGTAGTACATGTGTGCTGTGTGTTGCCCCCAACACATGCGTGCATCCTGCTATGGCGTATGGTCCTTGCTTGGTCTCCAGCGGATCCAGCGCATTATGTTGTACGTATGGGGACTGGGGTACCAGGGTGATGGTGATGTCCAGGACAGGTGTGGGGGACTTGGATGTGGCTGGCTGTGGGACTCCTCCGACTCTGGTGGGTGTTGGATGGGGGTCTTAGGGGCCAACAGGTGCAGGCACGCCATCAGCTTTGTGTGGGGTGGGATGTTGGTTGTCCGCTGTGTTGTTGCCGTAGGCCTGTTAGGCGATGATGGTCAGGATGCGTAGGTTGGTTGTCCCTTTCAGCCTGGAGTGGAAGGGGACATTGTCAGATGTTGGGTCTGTGCGGCTGGTGCGTTTCCTGGGGTTCCGCTGTCTTTGTCTGCGCTGCGTCTGTGTTGGTCCGGGGGGGGTGTTCCGGGTGTGGGATTGGGTCCTGGGGTGGTGGGGGTGGGTGTTGGGGCCCTCTTGGGTGTCTGGCCTGCATGATGTGTGGCTCCATGGCATCTGTTGCCCTTCGGTTGTGGCCCTGGGCTGTGCTCCCTTTTGTGGTGCTGGCTGCCGTCCGACTTTACACCAGGTCAGAGCAGGTGTAGATTTCCTGGTGCTAACGCACCTTATCGCCTGTTTTGTGTTTTTATCGCGGATGTGGCTGGTCGTTGTGAATGTTGAGGTGTGCTGTTGTCTCGGCTTTTGTCACGGGAACGCCTACTCTGCATCTCATTAGCGATATTTGCGAGGGTCCTCTGTGGCGATGTTTTTTGCGGCTGCTATCGCGGGTATACTGGTGCTGTGGGCTGTTAACACCGGCTTGTGAATGGGGGGGTAAATTTATCACGACTTTGGCTGCGATAAAGTGCCGTTAATTCGGCGATGGCTCCTTGTGAATATGCCCCTCAGATTTGGCTGACAGTCTGACTGGGAGGTGGCTGTGTGTCTGGGACAGTTGGGGGACTGGACCGGGGAGAGAGAGGCCCAGCTGGGGTTGAGCCATCAGTGGTTTGGGAAGCCTGAGGGCTGCTAGGACCAGGTGGGGTGGTGGCACATGGAGGTGGACTCATGCTTCCCCGAGACACAGTGTGTGTGGGAGATACTGGAGGGGTGCCCTTCCACTTCTTTGGGTTTCGAAATGGCTCCCCTGTCTTGGGATTCATGCCAAGTGGCATGTACACAACAGGCACACTCACCACAAAAGCAGGATCATGTGCAGGCGGTGGCCCTCCCTCTGGGGATGTGCTGGATTCAGCGGTGCGCTTGGCCCGGGATTGCTTCTGCCCCTGCATCCCATGTTCACCAGGTGTTCCCCCTACAGTGGGCTCCTTTCCCTGCTTCACAGGGCTCTGAATGGGAGTTGATGTTGTGGGTGAACCTGCCTTGAGCTCTTTTACGTGTACTCTTAACAGGCACCTGTTTCTCACTGGGCACGGAAACTGTCTGCTTGTCTTTGCGAGACACTTTTGGGACAGGTGAGTCCTTGGCTGGGGATGCCTCTGAGGCATGTGATCCTGAGGCATGCTTCTTGGCTTCCTTGCCCTGGGTGTCGCCTGAAGGGCTTTTGCCTCTGCGGTCTGGGGTGGCTTTAGCTTTCTGTGGGGATGGTGTCTGCGCCCTGGACTGCTTGGACTGCTTGGGCTGCTGCTGTCGTGTGCTGCGTGTGCTGTATCTTTCCCTTGATGTGTGGGGTCTGTGGTCACTATCATCAGACGTGGCCACTGGCAGGGTGGTGGACCTAGGGACTGGCGGTGGACCATGAGATTGGGCCAGTTGAATGGCTGCCGTCACCGCAGAGGACAGAGACTGTACAGTACGGTGCAGCCCACCCACGTCTGAATGAACGACCTCCACGTAAGCAACCAGCTGTGCCAATTTTTTGTCGTGGTCTATGAAGGCATTGAGGAGAGCTGTCTGCCCCACACACAGCTGGCGCAAAAGCTCCACAGACTCAGCACCGATGGCAGCAGGGGGGCAGGGGCAGCGGTGCCTGGGGTGAAGGACACCCTTCCCTTTTTGGTGGTGCGGACACGGGCAGCAACAGTGGGAGTAGCTGGGAGGGTGGGCACTGGACGCTGTGTGGTTGACGAGGAGGCAGAGTCCCCATTCCCTGTGCCCGACAACATAGATGCGTCTCCACCGTCGTCAGATGACGTTGAGGTCTGCGTCTCTGGCTGCGACTCCTCTAGAAGACTCCTGTCCCCCTCTGATGCTCTGGTGACATCTGTGTCACTATGCTCGTGTGCAGCAGTTGTGCTGGATCCCTCACCACCGGTGTCCGTCCCCTGTCCTTCTGTGCCCACGGGAGATGCTGCATGATAGAGAGACGTAGGATCAGTACATTGGCATCAACATTAAAAATATATGCAAGCAAAGCATCACAAAAGATGATGAATTCTCCATGTTGCACAACACCATGGGCAGTAACATTGTGCAACCTCAATCCAAAAGTCGAATCTTTCGTGGCATCATGCATACTTGGCATAAGTCACCCATGTGAGGAACACACAGACAAATAGCCTGTTGGTGGCTCCATGTAACCAGACACACAGATCCCTCTGTGCACACCTAGGGCCCTGAGGGGGGAAAAGATGTTCCTTCCAACATGTTGCCACTGTCACATCTTGAGCCAGCAGAAGTGGCCAACACAGGGACAGCCTCAAAAAATATCAGTCAACAATGGCCATGAGCAAATGCCATCCACCATGTCGTACCTTGGGGCACAACTACAGTTGCACATTGGTGCCAGATGTGTAGTCCTCACAAATCTGACGTCAGGAAATGCACACATTGATGATGGCACACTCAGATGAAGCACTCTGCTGGTCACTGCCATGGGATGTCCCTGGCTACCCCAATGAAGATGGTACCAGAAGGCCACAACTACAAATGCGAATCCAAGGGCCATTACACCAATGACATGGGAAAGTACATGTAGGGAGAATGCAAGACAGCTGCACCCAACACCGAGGCCACTTACAAGCCATTGCATCACACTAGCAACATCAGAGCCCTGCACTGGCCCAGGCTTGGAACACATGCAGCCACTCACCACCCAAAGTCACACTCCCAGAATACTCACCCCCAGCTTGCTGCTGATGCTCCTTCAGACGTGCATCCAGTCCTGGCTGCGTCACAGCTAAGATGCGTGCCATGAGTGGTGTCATGCTGCGCCGCGCCAACCTTCCGGCCCGAGGGATCAGCCCCAGTGTCATCTCGGCCACGTTCTTGCTCAGCCGACAGATGTCATCCCACCTCTTGTGACAGTGGGTGCGCCGGCAGTTGCAGACACCCAGAACCCGCACCTTGCATGCAATGGCACACCACACGGCCTTACGCTGGTGTACTTTGAGCTGCAGGCATGGGAGACAAGAGGGGGAAAACATCAGTGACAGTGTTATGTACCAATATCTATATCTAATCAAGAAGAACTAGTCTACCTAGACATGGTAAGGGTCACAAGTGTGTATGTTTGATGATGTTTGTATTTAAAGAAAAAGTCTTATTTCTTTTTAGAAAGCCCTCACCCACCAACCTAGTTGGTGGCATGCTTCATCATCGGGCCCACCCGATGACACCGAATGTGTCCCGGGTAGCACACCCCGGATACTGGGTGAGAACCTCGTCCACCAGGACCTCCATCTCCTCGGTGGTGAAGGGAGTGGCACGGATCTTCTCAGTCCTCGCCATCACTGTGTGCAGGAGTCAGCAGCAGCAGAAGCAGCTGGTGGTGAGGGGTGACAGGCAGCAGGCTCGGTGAGCTGTGTAAATGTGTGGCTCTCACACACATATATAGCCCCCTGGGCTCGTTTCAGTGGTTCTAAGCTGCTGCAATTGGTGTTCCAGGTCTGCCTTATTCAAATACATCCAATGACCGGCTCTGGGTTGGCGGAGCACGCCTACCGCGATTTTCAAAATTGCATCCGGCTACCGCGATTGCGGTTCCCATTGGCTGTAAGGGCATGGTTCATGGCGGTGAAACACCGCAGGGGACAGTCGGGTGCTACCGCGGTGGTGCATCTTTCAAGTGCATCCAATGACCGGCTCCGCGGTGGCGGAGCACGCCTACCGCGATTTTCAAAATTGCATCAGGCTACCGCGATTGCGGTTCCCATTGGCTGTAAGGGCATGGTTCATGGCGGTGACACACCGCAGGGGACAGGCGGGCGCTACCGCGATTCCGGGGCCATACATTGCTATGAGTGACCGGGATCTGGGTGGCGGAGCATGCCAACCGTCATTTGTCAATACATATATAGCTCTCACTACCGCGATTGTGTTCTAGGGATTGGTGATGACACACCGCTGGTGGCAGGCGGTAGCTTCCGCGATTTGGGTGCCATACATTGATGCCTGTGACCATGATTTGGGTGGCGGAGCATGCCAACCGCCATTTGTCAATACATATATATCTCTCACTACCGCGATTGTGTTCTAGGGATTGGTGGTGGCACACCGCTGGTGGCAGGAGGGAGCTTCCGCAATTTGGGTGCCATACATTGACCTGAGTGTTCGTAATTTGGGTGGCAGGACACTTTGTCAGCACCTATGGACACATCATGCTGTGTCAATGGGCAGTCATCAACAGTGCACAGTGGCCACATGATTAATGACACATCATTGTGCACACAATGCCAGTATCACATTTAACACACTAACTACACATGCCATGTTTGTGTATGTCATGTAGTACATTGGCATGTACTCACTCACATGTCACTAGTGATATTGATGGGCATGTACACCGAACAGTGTTGTTATGGACTCTCAAATGTGTACACATGTCAATGTGTGAAAGTGCTGTGAAAATCACAGTGATGTATGTCTTAATGTAGAATGTGCAGATTTGACTGTCTTGTTTTCTTTGATCATGCACACACTTGTTGTTTACGCTCAGCCTGTGGTCATTGTGTTCTTGATGTGTGCCATGTTCAACTCACGCCTGAAGGTGTGTCAGGTACAGCAGCTAGGTATGAGACAGTGGTGTTGCAGTTTTACACATATGCTGTATGAAATACCCTCAGGCCTACTCATGCTAGATGTGGCCATATCCCTATGTGCATTCGCATAGTCAGATGTTGTTTTGGATGTACTTGCTGTATGAAAGGGGACAAGTGTGCGAGTAGTGTGGCTGAAGGTGTCCCTACGTGTGAGCTGCTCTGTAACTCAATTGTGATGACGGTCATTATTGGCGTTGTCAGTCAAAACGTAAGATGTTGTACACGTCTCAGGGTGTATTGAATTGACGTGTCCACTTTCATCTCAACTAGGAGGAGACCAAATCTGCATCGTCCCTACACCGTGCTGGCAGACATGGAGGATGAGGAGGTCATCCGTAAGTTCCGTCTGGACAGAGCCACCCTACAAAACCTCTGTGCTATGTTGGAGCCCCACCTGCAGCCTCGCAGAACATATCCAACAGCTTTCACCCCAACATCTAAGGTGATGGCGGCTCTGCATTTTTTTGCCTCTGGACCATTCCAGCACATGGTGTCCAGCGCAGGTGGGATGTCGCAACCCATGTTCAGCATGGTGCTGCGTGATGTCCTGTCCGCCATGATGATTTACAAGGACAGGTATATCCATTTCCCCAGGGTGCCGGAATTGGCGGCTGTAAAGGGAGACTTTTATGCCCTTGGACACATCCCCCATGTTGTTGGGGCCGTTGATTGCACCCATGTTGGGCTTGTTCCACCACAGGCACGGGAGCACATTTATAGGAATCGAAAACATTTCCACTCCATAAATGTGCAAGTGGTGTGCCAGGCGGACATGATAATCACGCACGTGTGTGCCAAATATCCAGGCTCAGCCCATGACTCATACATCATGCGGAACAGCATTGTACCACAGCTCATAGCTAATCTGCTTCCTGAGCGTGCATGGATTGTGGGTGAGTACGAAGAGTCCAGTAGCGTGCTGTGTGTGACATGCTGTCCTCTGCCATAGTATAATTACAAGGTTTATCTGTGTCTCTCACACCTAGGTGACTCTGCATATCCCAACCGTCCGTGGTTGCTGAGCCCACTGCGGAATCCCAGGACACCAGCTGATGTACGCTACAATGATGCACATGGGAGGACACGTCGTGTGGTGGAGCTGACTTTTGGTCTCCTGAAGTCACAATTTCGTTGCCTTGACAAGACGGGAGGTGCACTCATTTACTCGCCTAGGAAGGTGTGTCATATTGCTGTGGCGTGCTGCATGCTCCACAACCTAGCCATTCGCAAGGATATCCCCCTGCTCCTGGATGTTGATGAGCAGCCACGGCCCCCACATGCAAACCAACCCGTGTCCAGTGATGAGGTCAGTGGAGAGTAGGATGGTGTTGACCTGCGTCAACAGCTCATCAGCCGCTACTTCACTTGAAGGTGAGTTTCAATGTACAACGGACCCATTGTCTGATGATGTTGCTGTTGTTGTGAAGGTGTATGTGAGCTTTGTGACTGCAGCCGGTTGTTGACTCAGTGGTGGCTGACAATGTTTATGGGACAGGGTAATTTTGAACATCTACAGGATGTGTATGTTGGCACTTGTTGCTCATTGTGATGTGTGCATGTTGTATTAGCTTTATGGTATGTGTTGTGTGATGTCTGTGATGCCACACCCAGACTAGTGAATCTTGTTCTGTTGTGTTTTCCTAGGTCCATTCAGCCTCTCCTTGCCTACATACATTCCATACTCCTGGTACATTTTAATCATGGTGATGACTGCACATCCTGGAATAAAGACGGAGCAGAAACAACAACATGTGTGTAAGGAGTTTTATTTACAATGGTGACATATGAGGGGGTGAACATTTACATTGAGGTGATTAGTGAAGCAGTGAGTTGACAGTTATGGTAAGTGAGAGAATCGAGTAGTCACCACATTGATGTGGTGACCCGGTCCAACAGACAGATGCCATTCACACGGCAGTGTGGGGAAGGACAGTCCAATGAGTCAATGCAGTAGTGAAGAGTGTTGCCATCATGGCTGGCTCCGTGACTGACGTTTGGCAGGTGCTTTACCACGGGATACTCCCAGGGATTTCTTGGGACGGCCCCTTCGTTGCTTGGCAGGGGGGGGGGTGTTAGACCTGTCAGCCCTAGGGTGGTCTTTCCCTATTTTTTTTCCTTTTTCGCCTCCTTTTTGCCACCATATTTTTACTGGACCTAGGTCTCTGGGCACCTTGCCAGTGCTGAGGTGCAGGTGCTCTCTCTCACTCAAGATGGCTTCCACAGGCCCCTGCTACAGCAGAGGGGCCTGACACGCATACACACTAGTAGCCAGGGCCAGGCTGGGGTATAGGGATACAGTATCCATTCCATCCCCGCCTCTGGGCCACATAGCCAGGCATGTGGAAGGTTCCAGAACCTTCCGGGCTGTGGGAGGAGTTATGTTTTGCCGCCTTTGGGAGAATCACCTGACCTAGGAGTATAAAAGGCTTGGAGGGAAAACTTTCTAGTCAGTTGATGAGGCACCACTGAACCTGGGAGAACCTCCGCCGGAGTATAGGCTTTAGGGCCTAGGGGGGAGACCTACACTACTGCTGCTGACAGGGCTGAGGTCCTGCTGTAGTAAGATAGCTGAGGAACGCCCACCACCCACTGACCTTGCCCAGTGTGAGGGGACCCAGGGAACCACCTTCAGCGTGCCGGGAGGAACATCAAGCACTCCCAGAACCACCAACTCACCCCCCCCCCCTCATAAGAAGAAACTCCTGACAGGAAACTTTGACAAGGAACCTATAACAAGGAACTTCTGACAAGAAACTTACAACTAGAAGCGCCTAAGAAGCAACCAAGCTGAAGCAGTCGCAAGACCCCTTAACTTGAGGAGGCCTGTCCGTCCAGCAAGGCCTAAAGCCTAAAACTGCCCAACTGGGGATCACCAGGTAAAGCGCCGTACCCTGAAGCGCTAAACCTTCACCCCTATTCACCTTTGCTTGTTGCTGGGCTGCCCCCAAGTACTTTGCCAGTCAGCCCTGCCCACAGGCTGCTGGTGCACCCTGTGTGCTGTTGTCCCCCAGGTCACTGACCTTATGATGAAGATCACCGCCGCCGCCTGAGAGGAGACACCGTGTGGTGAGGTGCGCCGTCGCGCCCTCATCAAAGGAAGCGCTGAGGTGGAGGAAGCCCCTCAGGTGTGTGAGGTGAGGAGCGCCGTCCGCACCCTCACCGAAGCCTCCAGGGGCCCTTATCGCCGCCGTCGCGGCCAAGGAGTCGTGCCTGCCGCCGTCGCGGCCAAAGAATTGCCCCCGCCGCCGTAGCGGCCCAAGAATTGTTCCTGCCGCCGTCGCGGCCAAAGAGTGCCCCCGCCGCCGAAGCGGCCGAAGAATCGTCGCCACCGCCGAAGCGGCCCAAGAAATTGCCACCGCCGCCGAAGCGGCCCAAGAAATCGCTAACGCGATCTTCAGCGAGGCCTCCCGGCCCCGCAGACGCCGTTGCCGAGCAACCAGGGGTCGCTCGGCGTGACCCGGGAAGGCCGCGCACCGATTGGGTGCCGGCTCCCGGTCCCGCCCAGCGCCGAAGGAAGAGCCCCGGCAGTGCAGAGGGAGACGGGGAGCCGGCCGGAGAGGACTGCCGGCTCCCGCTCCCTTCCCCAGCAGCCCTGAGCCCACCTGCACTTAGCCCTGAGCACGGGGGCCGGAGGAGGGTGATCCCGGCCCCCGCAACGAGCCGCATGCATAATCCCTGATCCCGGGGCCGGAGTAAGGCATACCGGCCCCGCAACGACCCGCAACACCGGCCAGAAGGCCGAGGCACCCCCGACCGGGCCCCGCCCAACAGAACACGGGCCGGCCCGGATGATCGCCAGTCGCCCTGAAGCGCGACCAACGACCACACCACAGGTGAGCCCTGGAGGCCCCTAGGGCCCATAAGACGCCACTGGGGGCCGGGGGCCACTATTAACCCTTACTACTGTAGTCTTACGAGGCGAGGCCCCAGAGAGCAGTGGGCCTGGCCTGAATTAACTCCTAAGGAACCTTGAAGCCCCAGAATACAAGACATGTTGAGGGATTCCCCACATAGTACATTCATGTATTGATGATGCCCACAGTATGTAATGATTTATGCCATTGCCTATTATAATTACTGCCTAGGCCATGGTTTTAACTGTTAAGTCTTTACCACAAGGGGAAAGTGTTTAATGAAGTTGAGCTGAAGTGTACACCGCCAAGAGTTGAAGTATTTTCTGTTACAGGTGTACTGGAGTTGCGACGCCCACTGTACTGAATGTGGGTGCGCCTAGATTAATGCAGGCCTATTGAAATGTAACGTGACAAGCCTTCTTTTAGATAATTGAATATGCTAAAGTGAACTGTATGTTTAGGCCTATGTTTTATTAACGTGCCTTAGGATCATTATTAAGTGCTACGTGTAGGAGATAATTCCTGCGGCCTCTTAGTGGCCTACCATGTTGATGAGCTAAGCAGCTTTATTTAAAATGTGCACCAGTTAAGTAATATGACTTTGAATGTAGATCTGAATTAACCTGCCTTATCTGATGCCAACTTAATTTATTTATAAAAGATCTTGATTTTAAATACAAAAGCCTGGTGTGGTGTCATGTTATTGCGTTCGCATTTGTGGGTCAAAGTGAGAGTGTGCTGCACAACTGCCTTACACATTGCCTTCGCGTGCCTTCCCCGCTTCACGCCATGCTACCGTGTCGGACTCGGTAACCCCGGTTCCAACATTTGGTGTTCAGCGGTTGGATAAGGACTGGTGTTTGTGCAGCACCCTACGGTGACTCAGTGTGCGCCGCAATAAGACACCTATTGTAATGCAAGTGCTAGGAATTCTTTTATGATTGCCAATTGTGTACATTCCTGCGTTAGACCTGTTACCTACAGTTTAGAACCCCTTCCTTAAATTGTCTGGGACCCCACCTAGGAGGATGGAGTTGGAGTTAGCCAACCTAGAAAGGTATACGGTGACACAGCTCAAGGAGTTCTGCCTAGAGAGGGGGGTGGCCGTCAAGCGAGGTGCCAGGAAGACGGTGCTTCAGAAAGCTTTGAGGGCATGGGTAATGGCCCACCCGGAGGGAAGAGGGGACGAGGAGCAGGGGGAGACAGACAACCCAGAAGGACTGGACCTACTGCACATTGATGTTAGTGAGAATATGTTGCCAGGAAGACGTTCCAGGGCAGGCAGTAGTGCGTCAGGGGGGAGTTTGTCAGCAGAGGAATTAGAGGATAGGAGGGAGGAGAGGCAATTAACATTAGAACTTGCTAAGATGGAAAGAGAAGGAGAACAGGCAAGACTAGCCATGGAGGAAAGGAAGCTTGCACATGAGCTTAGCCTGAAGGAGCTGGAGCTCCGAGCCTTGCAGATGGAGATGCAGGGCAGAGTGAATGGTGGCAGCGTACCTGCTGGGGTTCCACAGGAGCCCAAATTCTATTTACCCAGAGAGGTGATAGCCAGTTTTAGTGTAGGTGATGACATCAACAAGTGGTTGGCGGCGTATGAGGTAGCTTTGGTGGCCCATAGAGTTCCTGAGAGCTACTGGGGAGGAGGTCTTTATAGGTACATACCTCCACTAGTAAGGGACACACTCTTAACTTTAGATAAGGGGAGCAGACTAACTACCCTATCATGAAGGAGGCCCTGCTCAGGAAGTTTGGCCTCACCCCAGAGAAGTACCGCCAAAAGTCCCGCAACAGCCACAAGCTTCACACACAAAACTGGGTGGATTTTTTTGACTATGCCCGGAAGGCATTGGAGGGTTGGGTGCGTGGCAGCAACGTTGATAATTACACTGGGCTGTACGACCTGTTCTTGAGAGAGCACCTCCTAGAGAAATGTTTTCCGGAGCTGCGCCAGTACTTGGTGGACCGCAAGCTGACCAATCCTAGGGAGCTTGCGGAGGAGGCAGACACATGGGTCAGCACTCGGGTGTCCCACAAGGGAGCCGGGGCGGACCCCCGAAAGGTGGACAGGGGCTCCCCAGAAGAAAGAGGGGGAGATAAAAAGAGGGAGTTCTTTAAAGGTCCCCAAAATAAACCGCCTGGGAGAGGGGTAGGTTCCCCATCCCAATCTGGATTCCAGAAACCCACTTATCCTGACAGGAGTCAGCAGCCCAGAAATGTCCGGTGCTACGAGTGCGGGGAGGTTGGACATTATAAGGGGGATCCCAAGTGTCGCAAGAGAACCCCAGCCCCCACAGGAGGTAAGAGCCCCGGGGTGGCCAGTGTAGCGCTTGGGGAGGAGTTGTCCCTAGGTAGGGGAGGTGAGTGGACAGGCTTGACCTTAGTTTCCCTGGGGGATAGAGAGATCATCCCACGGGTTCAGGTACCCGCGAACACTGCCAAGTATCGGCAGAGGGTCCTGGTGAACGGGGAGGAGGTGGAGGCTCTGAGGGACACAGGTGCCAGCATGACGATGGTGAGACGTCAGCTGGTGTCCCCAGAGCAGGTGATTCCTGAGGAATTCCACCCGGTTGTTATGGCTGATAATAGCCTGGGTCATTACCCCGTGGCCCAAGTTCCCTTTGAGTGGGGAGGAGTATCAGGTCTGTTGAAGGTTGCGGTGAGCCCTGCCATGCCAGTTGACTGTCTGTTGGGCAACGACTTGGAACATACTGCCTGGAGGGAGGTAGAGTTCAATGCCCATGCTGAGATGTTGGGATTACCAGGATGGACTTGCGTTGTCACGCGGTCCATGGCTGCCCGACAAGGAACTCAGCTCGGGTTGGAGCCTGAAATAATGGCCCAGCCCACTGCTGGACGAGGAGATGTCCAGGAGGAGACACCCGGTGAGATGGATGGGGAGCCCGCAGAGGTGACCCCGGAGTCCGCTGAGGTGGTTGGTTTTCCCGTGGGGACCTGCCGACCCCTGCAGAGTGGCAGGTGGAAGGAGGGCCTACCCGGGAGGAATTTTGTCGGGCGCAGAAGGAGTGCCCTACGCTTGAAGGCATGCGGCAACAGGCCGAAGCCCAAGCAGCTGGAAACGAGACTGGTAATTACCATGTCTACTGGGAGGATGGTCTCCTCTACAGTGAGCCTAAGGCTCCGGTGCATGGGTCCGCCCGAGCCGTGGTGGTCCCCCAATGCTACCGAGCCTTTCTGCTAGAGTTGGCACACGACATACCACTAGCAGGACACCTGGGCCAGGACAAGACGTTTGCTCGTCTGGTCCCACATTTTTACTGGCCCAGGATGCGCATCACTTCTGACACTTTTTGCAAGACTTGCACCACTTGCCAAGCGAACGGCAAGACAGGGACTAAAGTGAAGGTCCCTCTAGAACCTCTCCCAGTTGTCGATACCCCTTTTGAGCGGGTAGGGATTGACATTGTCGGGCCATTGGACCCGCCGACTTCTGCAGGACATTTGTTCATTTTGGTGCTGGTAGACCACGCCACCGATACCCAGAGGCAATCCCTCTGAGGACCATCACTGCACCGGTGGTGGCGCGGGCCCTGATGGGAATTTTTACCCGAGTGGGATTCCCCAAGGTCGTGGTGTCAGATAGGGGCACGAACTTCATGTCGGCCTACATGCAGGCCATGTGGAAGGAGTGTGGAGTGACCTACTGGTTCTCCACTCCTTACCACCCCCAGACGAACGGGCTCGTGGAGCGCTTCAACAAAACCTTGAAGGGGATGATCAGGAGCCTACCCGAGGACTTGAGAAGAAAGTGGGACGTCCTCTTACCCTGTCTGCTCTTCTCCTACCGAGAGGTGCCGCAGAAGGGGTCGGTTTCAGCCCCTTTGAGCTGCTCTATGGCCACCCCGTTCGGGGGCCCCTCAGTCTTGTCAAGGAGGGGTGGGAGAAGTCTTCCTCGAAGCTTCCCGTGATGTGGTCAGCTATATGCTGGCATTCCGCAGCCAAGTGGCCAAGCTGTGGAAAGAGGCCTCGGACAATCTAGAGGCAAGTCAAGCCGTCATGAAGAAATGGTATGACCGGAACGCGCGGACGGTAGAGTTAGACGCTGGACAGAAGGTGTGGGTCATGGAGCCAGGAGAGCTTAGCGCCCTCCAGGACCGGTGGACTGGGCCGTTTGAGATCTTGGAAAGAAGAGGCCAGACCACATATGTCGTCGATGTGAAGACCCCCCGTCAACCCCACAGGGTGTTCCACGTCAACCGCCTGAAGCCACACCAGGAGCGTTCCGAGCTCACTCTCCTAATGATAACAGATGGAAGTGAGGAGGAGGAGAGTGAGCCTCTTCCAGACCTTCTGGCGGCCCATGAGAAGGATGGTTCGGTAGAGGGAGTGGTCCTCGCCCCATCCTTGACCCCAGAGCAACAGAGGGACTGCCGCCAGGTCTTGGGGCAGTACACCTCGTTGTTCTCCCTCACGCCTGGAATCACGCACATGTGTACCCATGATGTGGACACGGGGGACAGTCCGCCAGTAAAAACCAAGTCTTACCGGCTGTCCGATAAAGTCAAGGCTAGTATCCAGGGTGAGGTTACCAAGATGCTAGAACTGGGAGTGATTGAGCCTTCCAGTAGCCCTTGGGCTAGTCCGGTGGTGTTGGTGCCGAAGCGGCCCCACCGGGCACCACACCAGAACTTCGGTTCTGTGTGGATTACCGTGGACTCAACTCAGTCACTAAGACCGACGCTCACCCAATCCCGCGGGCGGATGAGCTCATTGACCGGCTGGGAGCAGCCCGGTATTTGAGTACCATTGATTTGACGTCAGGCTATTGGCAGATAGCCATGGCGGAAGGAGCAAAGGAGAAGACTGCGTTCTCCACCCCCGAGGGCCACTTTCAATTTCAAGTGATGCCCTTCGGGTTGAAAAATGCTCCAGCCACTTTCCAGCGGTTGGTGAACCAGGTGCTGTCTGGCCTAGAGGCCTTCTCTGCTGCCTACCTGGATGACATAGCTGTCTTCAGTAGCAGCTGGGAGGACCATCTGGAGCATCTCCAGGAGGTGCTACAGGCTTTGCAACGGGCTGGTCTAACCATCAAGGCTAGCAAGTGCCAGATTGGACAGGGATCTGTCGTGTACCTGGGACATCTGGTGGGCGGAGGTAGGTGCAACCCCTCCAAGCCAAGATTGAGACCATCTTGGCCTGGGAGCCCCCAAGACCCAAACAGAGGTCCGAGCTTTTCTCGGCCTCACGGGGTACTACCGCCGGTTCATCAAGGGATATGGAACCATCGTGGGCCCATTGACGGAATTAACTTCAAAGAAGCAGCCACGCAGAGTCATCTGGACGGCTGCCTGCCAGGAAGCCTTTGAGACCCTCAAACGTGCAATGTGCACCGCACCGGTGCTCAGGACTCCAGACTTTGGACGGGAATTTATCGTGCAGACAGACGCTTCTGAGCATGGCATAGGAGCTGTGCTCTCGCAGCTGAATGACGATGGCCAAGACCAGCCAGTGGCCTTCATTTCTCGAAGACTACTCCCCAGGGAACAGCGGTGGAGTACCATCGAACGAGAAGCCTTTGCCGTGGTTTGGGCTGTCAAGAAGTTGAGGCCATACCTTTTTGGTTGTCACTTCCTGATCCAGACCGACCACAGACCCCTTCGCTGGCTCATGCAGATCAGAGGCGAAAACCCCAAATTGTTGAGGTGGTCCATTTCCCTCCAGGGGATGGACTTTCGGGTGGAACATCGACCCGGTGTAGACCACGCCAACGCTGACGGTCTCTCCCGGTTTTTCCGCCTTAGCGAAGAGAACTCCCTAGAGGTTGGGAAGCTCTCCCCTCTTTCGGCTGGGGGAGACGCGTGTTAGACCTGTCAGCCCTAGGGTGGTCTTTCCCTATTCTTTTCCTTTTTCCCCTCCTTTTTGCCACCATATTTTTACTGGACCTAGGTCTCTGGGCACCTTGCCACTGCTAGCCAGTGCTGAGGTGCAGGTGCTCTCTCTCACTCAAGATGGCTGCCACAGGCCCCTGCTACAGCAGAGGGGCCTGACACGCATACACACTAGTAGCCAGGACCAGGCTGGGGTATAGGGATACAGTATCCATTCCATCCCCGCCTCTGGGCCACATAGCCAGGCATGTGGAAGGTTCCAGAACCTTCCGGGCTGTGGGAGGAGTTATGTTTTGCCGCCTTTGGGAGAGTCACCTGACCTAGGAGTATAAAAGGCTTGGAGGGAAAACTTTCTAGTCAGTTGATGAGGCACCACTGAACCTGGGAGAACCTCCGCCGGAGTATAGGCTTTAGGGCCTAGGGGGGAGACCTACACTACTGCTGCTGACAGGGCTGAGGTCCTGCTGTAGTAAGATAGCTGAGGAACGCCCACCACCCACTGACCTTGCCCAGTGTGAGGGGACCCAGGGAACCACCTTCAGCGTGCCGGGAGGAACATCAAGCACTCCCAGAACCACCAACTCATCCCCCCCCCCCCCCTCATAAGAAGAAACTCCTGACAGGAAACTTTTGACAAGGAACCTATAACAAGGAACTTCTGACAAGAAACTTACAACTAGAAGCGCCTAAGAAGCAACCAAGCTGAAGCAGTCGCAAGACCCCTTAACTTGAGGAGGCCTGTCCGTCCAGCAAGGCCTAAAGCCTAAAACTGCCCAACTGGGGATCACCAGGTAAAGCGCCGTACCCTGAAGCGCTAAACCTTCACCCCCTATTCACCTTTGCTTGTTGCTGGGCTGCCCCCAAGTACTTTGCCAGTCAGCCCTGCCCACAGGCTGCTGGTGCACCCTGTGTGCTGTTGTCCCCCAGGTCACTGACCTTATGATGAAGATCACCGCCGCCGCCTGAGAGGAGACACCGTGTGGTGAGGTGCGCCGTCGCGCCCTCATCAAAGGAAGCGCTGAGGTGGAGGAAGCCCCTCAGGTGTGTGAGGTGAGGAGCGCCGTCCGCGCCTTCACCGAAGCCTCCAGGGGCCCTTATCGCCGCCGTCGTGGCCAAGGAGTCGTGCCTGCCGCCGTCGCGGCCAAAGAATTGCCCCCGCCGCCGTAGGGGCCCAAGAATTGTTCCTGCCGCTGTCGCGGCCAAAGAATTGCCCCCGCCACCGAAGCGGCCGAAGAATCGTCGCCACCGCCGAAGCGGCCCAAGAAATTGCCACCGCCGCCGAAGCGGCCCAAGAAATCGCTAACGCGATCTTCAGCGAGGCCTCCCGGCCCCGCAGACGCCGTTGCCGAGCAACCAGGGGTCGCTCGGCGTGACCCGGGAAGGCCGCGCACCGATTGGGCGCCGGCTCCCGGTCCCGCCCAGCGCCGAAGGAAGAGCCCCGGCAGTGCAGAGGGAGACGGGGAGCCGGCCGGAGAGGACTGCCGGCTCCCACTCCCTTCCCCCAGCAGCCCTGAGCCCACCTGCACTTACCCTGAGCACGGGGGCCGGAGGAGGGTGATCCCGGCCCCCGCAACGAGCCGCATGCATAATCCCTGATCCCGGGGGCCGGAGTAAGGCATACCGGCCCCCGCAACGACCCGCAACACCGGCCAGAAGGCGGAGGCATCCCCGACCGTGCCCCGCCCAACAGAACACGGGCCGGCCCGGATGATCGCCAGTCGCCCTGAAGCGCGACCAACGACCACACCACAGGTGAGCCCTGGAGGCCCCTAGGGCCCATAAGATGCCACTGGGGGCCGGGGGCCACTATTAACCCTTACTACTGTAGTCCTACGAGGCGAGGCCCCAGAGAGCAGTGGGCCTGGCCTGAATTAACCCCTAAGGAACCTTGAAGCCCCAGAATACAAGACATGTTGAGGGATTCCCCACATAGTACATTCATGTATTGATGATGCCCACAGTATGTAATGATTTATGCCATTGCCTATTATAATTACTGCCTAGGCCATGGTTTTAACTGTTAAGTCTTTACCACAAGGGAAAGTGTTTAATGAAGTTGAGCTGAAGTGTACACCGCCAAGAGTTGAAGTATTTTCTGTTACAGGTGTACTGGAGTTGCGACGCCCACTGTACTGAATGTGGGTGCGCCTAGATTAATGCAGGCCTATTGAAATGTAACGTGACAAGCCTTCTTTTAGATAATTGAATATGCTAAAGTGAACTGTATGTTTAGGCCTATGTTTTATTAACGTGCCTTAAGATCATTATTAAGTGCTACGTGTAGGAGATAATTCCTGCGGCCTCTTAGTGGCCTACCATGTTGATGAGCTAAGCAGCTTTATTTAAAATGTGCACCAGTTGAGTAATATAATGACTTTGAATGTAGATCTGAATTAACCTGCCTTATCTGATGCCAACTTAATTTATTTATAAAAGATCTTGATTTTAAATACAAAAGCCTGGTGTGGTGTCATGTTATTGCGTTCGCATTTGTGGGTCAAAGTGAGAGTGTGCTGCACAACTGCCTTACACATTGCCTTCGCGTGCCTTCCCCGCTTCACGCCATGCTACCGTGTCGGACTCGGTAACCCCGGTTCCAACAGGGGGCCTCTGCTGTGGGGCCTGTGGGGTCTGAGGACTCATCCCTCTCTGTGGCCGCAGGGGAGGATGTTGAACTGTCATCCTGCAGCTCAGCAGTGGGAGGTGGAGGTGTTGTTTGTGGCGCAGGCATGTCCCTCAGTGCCGCCATGATCTGGCCAAAGAGGTCCACAATTTGTCCCATGCGGGTGTCCATGGACCTCTTCAGCAGGAGGAGCTCGCGGGAATCCTCTGCTGCCTGGGCCGTTCGTCCATGGGCCCGTTCATATGCCCCAAGGACTCTGTTTATGCTGTCCAGGGCTTCGGTCCCAGGCTCTGGTTGTCTGTGAGTGACCCTGCCACTCCCACCTGCCCTGCTGCCACGGACCTGTTGCATCACCACTGTAGGCACCGGCATCCTCTCCCTGCCCACCTCGGTTGGTGGTGTGGGGTGGTCATCCTCTGGGACAGGGAGGGTGTTGCAGGCAGCACTGGTGGTGGTGGTGGTGTAGGACACACAGGCCATAACAGCAGGGGTCTGCGTAGCTGTTGGTGTTGCTGCAGATGTGTTGGGGGACGATGGGTTCCTGGGACCGGTTGCGCCCTGGCACACCAGATGGGCCGGCTCCGGGGTCATCGTCCTCTGAATACCTGTAGTAAACATCCGAGAGTCCATGTTCCGGGGGGAGGGAGACTGGCTCTGCAGGTTGCTGGTGTTGTCCTCTGCAGTCAGTTCTTGGTCACCTGTGGGACAGATGAGAAATGGTCATTGTAGTGCACCCCCATAGCTTTGTGTTGGCTGTGTATTATTCACTGTTTGTACACCACACAGTTGACTCGTCATCACATTGTTTGTATGCGCCCTACTGTGCCTCCTGAGATGATGTTGAGGTACATGCATTAGTTGTCCATGGTGTGAGGTGTCACAACATACCATGTGCCACGTGCATGTTTTGTGATTACAGGGACATGTTGCCATCTAGGGACTGGCGCAACAAAGCATTTCTGTGGCGCCTCTTTGTTGGTCACTCTGCCCTGGCAGACGTTACATCTGAGCATGTCCTGGCCATTGTCATCTCATGCATACCTTTGTAGTGTCATGTGCAAATAGGAATTTGTACCAACAACCAGGCTTTCTTTGTTTACATATGGTCCTTGCTGCTCTGGCCACATGGCACTTACACATGGCATTCAGTGTTGTGCATGATTGTGCACAGACTTTCTTCTACATGTGAATTGGTGTGTCGCACTTTGGTTGCTGTGGCAGTTACATTTGCTTAGCTGTCTGCACACTGTGAGTGGCAATTGGATCTGTGTGTATTTTTGTGTGATGAGAGGGCTGGTGTTGTCATATGGCACCATGCTTTTTGGGAGGAATGGCTGGGTGCATGTATTGGCTACTTACCTGTTCTGTTTTCACATTTGGGTTGGATTTGTGTCACATCTATGTGTGTGTGTGGTGGAGGCTTCCATCCTGCTCAGGGATGGGACAAGAGGGCATAATATGTCTACCTACCTGTTAGTTTGAAGTGGACAGTGCAGTGACTGACCTATGCATCAGGGTGGGAGGGAGTGCTCCATCTTGTGCTGGGGAACAAGGGGGCATGCTGGGAGTTGTTGTGCAGGCCTCCCACCCCCAAACAGCCCTCCCAGGGAAGATGGCTACCTAGCTGTTAGTTTGTTTGTAGTGAGACAATGGCTTCCCAATGCTTCTGGGTGTGGAGTGCTCCATCCTGCTCAGGGATGGGACAGGGGGCCTGGTGGGAGTAGTACTGCAGGCCTCTCGCCCCCAAACAGCCCTCCCAGGGAAGATGGCTACCTACCTGTTAGTTTGTTTGTAGTGTGCCAATGGCTTCCCAATGCTTCTGGGTGTGGAGTGCTCTATCCTGCTCAGGGGTGGGACAGGGGGCCTGGTGGGAGTAGTACTGCAGGCCTCCCACCCCCAAACAGCCCTCCCAGGGAAGATGGCTACCTACCTGTTAGTTTGAAGTGGACAGTGTAATGTCTGACACATCCATCTGGGGGGGAGGGAGTGCTCCATCTTGATGTGCTGGGGAAAAAGGGGGCATGGTGGGAGTAGTACTGCAGGCCTCCCAGCCTAATCAGCCCTCCCAGGGAAGATGGCTACCTAGCTGTTAGTTTGTTTGTAGTGAGACAATGGCTTCCCAATGCTTCTGGGTGTGGAGTGCTCCATCCTGCTCAGGGGTGGGACAGGGGGCCTGGTGGGAGTTGTAGTGCTATTTGCCTGGGCACATACAACCCTGTAAATGTTGGCTACCTTTTGGGGTGATTCAGATGTAGTGGATGTTACATCTGTGGGACATGTGTTGGATATTGTGGTGCATATGGATATACTTGTGCCTCTGAGATGTAGCTTTGTAGTTGTGCTTGACAGTACATTGCTGTGTAATGGTCTACATTTGTTTGTACTTACCAGCCTCCACTCCCCCGGGTATTCCTGTGAGACTCTCTGGATGCAGTATGGCAAGCACCTTCTCCTCCCATGCAGTGAATGTTCTTGGTGGAATGGGAGGGCCACCGCCAGTCCTCTGAGCCAGCTCATGGTTCTTGCTCCTCTTCTTTTTGACAACTCTCTTCAGGTCATGCCACCGCCTCATGATTTCCTGTCTGTTGCGTGGGATGGTCCCTACTGCATTGACCTTATCGACTATCCTTGTCCACATTTGATTTCTTCTGGCTAATGGTGTCTGTTGGACCAGGTTACCAAACAGTTGTGGTTCAACTCTGACTATCTCATCTACCATGACTGTCAACTCACTATCTGTGAATTTTGGCATTTTCTGTGGTGCCATAGTGTGTGATGTGCTGAGGGGTTTGAGGTGCAGGTGTGTAAGTGGTGGGGGTGATGTGTATGGTGTGTGATGTACAGAGGGGTTAGAGGTGCAGGTGTGTAAGTGGTGGTGGTGCTGTGTGTGGTGTGAGTAGTGATGGTGTGCAGATTTGCCTCTCCTTTGTGCTCTGGTGTTGGGCCCTTCAGTTGTGGAGTATTGCAAAGGATTGTGGTCAGGGAAGGGGCTGGTTTTATACCCGGCTATGTGGGTGTGTCCAAATGGGGTATTGCTGTCAGGTGTGTTGTGTGGGTTGTCCTGGGATTTGGATTTTTGTAGTTGCCATGTGGTTGTGTCATTGGGGTGTGTTATGTGTTTTTGGGTGGCTAGTTTGCTGTGTGCACTTTGTGACCTTGTTGTGATTTTTTTCTGTCGACCGCCATATTTGTCGCGGAGCATCCGCAGCGGTGGCTATGCTGCAGTTCTTCCGGCGGCTCTCCCATTCATCACTGTTGGCGTTTTCGGCGGTCGGATTCAGCGGAACGTACCGCGGTCACATCAGGGATATCCTAATGTTACGTGCGGTGTCTCCGCTGTCGTGGCGGCGGTTTGATTTTTTTTCCTCCGAGAATCCGACCGCCGTAGACAGGTTTTCGCCTTCTCCGCCCGCTACGAGCGTTTTTTCGGTGGCTCTTCCCGCCGCGGTCGTTTTTTTGGTGGGACATCCTAATCTGGCCGTTGGGTTTGCCGCGGTACCTGCGGGCTGTTGTTTTCCACTACCATGGCGGTGGGGAGGTTTTCCGACCGCCATCGTAATAGGCCCCCTAGGTTTTTCAAATGTATAAACCCTGTGTTGCCCCTAAATGCTTGTCCCCTCTGGCCAGTAACCCCAGCACACTGTATTAACATTTTGAGGAAATGCAATGTGGGTTACTGTTTTTGATTCTGACTGGAAAATCTTCTCTAAATAATTGTATCACTGTTCCTTCATTCATTGTTTGTGATGTATCAAATGATTATTTGAGTTTTTGTGTTTTGACGTTTTATGTTCATCTAATTTTAGTGTTGTCCAGATCTGTCTTTTGTGAATGTTAAAAAAATGATATAATTTAAATCTGGTCAAAGAATTGACATATTAAATTATGTCGACCAATACAATTTGAAGTTTGGTCTAAGTCTGTTTAAATCAATAGCAGCACTTAAAACGTTCAGCTAGAACATTTGTGTTTTTTGTACTTCTAGAAATTTGGCATTGTCCTGCCCTAACTATTTGGTGCCTGCAGCCTGTTCCTGGGTCACATGACTGGGTGTAGATGACAGACTTTGTTTATTTCTGCCAGACAGCTACACAATAGAGGGATTCGGTGTGCCTGGATGAGCCATCACTGGCAAGATGGGGGGCGGACCTTAGCAAAACCCCACTTGCAACTAAATAGGCTGTGCTCTGCCTTCACAAGAAGGACTTGTCACCCTGTTTATTGTTCATGCAGCCAGCTTGGAGCTGGAGCTGGGGAAGCAGGAAACTTTAAGCACTTCTAAGGGAATTCTCTGGAAACGTCTCCTATTTCAAAGGAGGCACCAGGTATGAAAATATGACCCTCAGACTCACTCTTCAGTTCACTTGCTGGACCAGTGAAAGGACTCCCTGAGGGCTGCTTGCTGCGGTGGCCTGCTGTGCGCTTCAGAGGACTGCTTTGCTGTACCTGGAAGGACTGTTGTAGTGAAAAAATGAAGGTCCAATCCATGTAGGTTCTTCAAGTAGATTTATTCAGGATAAGATGTTAAGCTGAGCCCCACCAGGAGCAGCCTTCCTGCTGCTCAGCCCATCCACCAACTGACTCTCACACTCACCAACATTCCACTCACCAACATTCTGTCACCACAGTCACACTGGCTGAGCAGCAGGTATAACACATCTCCTTTCTTTATATTGATTACAAACGAACTACAAAATGAATGACAATGAAGTCTGATGCAAGCAAAAGATGACATAGGAACAATAGGATGCAACAGAATGATAACAGAACCATTGCCACAAATAAGCAAGATAGCAACGATCTAAAACATCAGCATGAAGATAAGATAATATATGGAAAAATATCATGCACAAGAAATAAAAAGAGAGAAAAAGGAACACAAGTGCTATAATAAGAATACACTCATGCACCATCTCCCTTTCTACCACAGCAAAATACATGCACTACTACACCGCAAACTACAAACAAACCCAGATACCTTAAACATGCGAGCTGGCCAGGCAAACATGAGAAAAATAAATAGGGTGCCAACCAGTAGGTGTAGAAGAGAACCATCCAATCACAACAACTAAAAAAACAATAAAGTGTGGAAGACCGCCCCACACGGAACAAACGGCATCAAAGCTGCCCTTCACCCATGCCCGAAGCATGGGTGGAAAGTGTGGAATGACAGTCCACACAAACCCAGAAAGGAACAACATAGTTCCACATCCATCCTCGTAGTAAAAATAAGAACATCAACGACTGGTGATAAACAAACGACATCAAAGTTGCCCTTCACCCAAACCCGAAGCATGGGTGGAAAGTGTGAAATAAAAGTCCACATGAACCAGAAAAGAACACCAATCACTAGCCCAACGCTACATCCAAACAAGTAGTGATAGAAAAACAGCACACACTAGCAAAAACGCACACTCTTTACAAATCTGGCTTTAACATAGCCCTTCACCCAAACCCGAAGTCGGGGTGGTAGGTTTGGAAAAAACGCTCCACACGAAACATGTGATAGCGCACAACGCTACACCTAATAAAGTAGTAAGGAAAAATAATCAATATGAAAAAACACTCACACTTCAACAATCTTACCTACGATGGGTGGTATTTCAACACCATCCCACAACCACGTAAAAGTGGGAGACACCAACACAATCAAAAGAGTGTGTGGTAATACTGCACCATCCAAACAATCTCACTGTTAAAAATAAAAAAAATAAAAATGGTACAAGTACTCATGAAGAAAACACCTCAAACCCATGACTGCATAAAGCGAGCACACAACAGAATCAGTGCACGCAAAGCACACACTCAAAACCTCTGCGAAACTTAAAACAAACCAACCGTAAAGCATTGAACCTTAAAGAATCATGCATCAAAAATAAAATGAACACAAGCACTACAGGGCAAATTAAGGCATTTGAACACAAGAATTATGTAACACTGAGCAAGGACACGTGGGAACCTCCGGTGAGCGACCTCTCACCTGAAGTACAGTACAGTCCCATACGCAGCAGCTAAGGAGAAGTAGTGATGGGACCACAGATTACTTTAAATAGGGATATTCAAGTTCCAATGAACAAATAAATAACAAGTTCATCATATATCACAGTTTAAATTGTGACACTCGCCAAGTGTGTCCAGCACACATACACGTTGCTGACGTGAGTACACTACTCGCAGGTAGACTTGAAGAAGAGAGGGATGCACCACCATCGTAATATCTCCATGGCAATGCATGTTGGTTGAAGAACATGTGACAACAAGCAGGAAAAGAAATAAAACAGTACCTTCAGAACTTGCTAATGTCCTGCGTGTCACCAGTAAGTCGGGTAAATGACGAGAGGCTCAATGAAATGGTATAAAATCGCCTATTCCTCCTTCAAAGAAAGCTGTTTCCACAAAAAGCAAGGATCGGAACATCCGACAGACTGGCGCTTCAAATGCGCAATACAAACTCGATAATTGCGGCTTCTTCCAACTGCAAGATGGCGGCACGCAGCATACGCTGCGCCGGGAGGATCCAGGCACGCCGATACAGCGCATGGTGGAAGCAGCGGGACAATGCGTGAGCTGAAGGACACTGCGCGAGCTGAAGAGAGGCTCGCGCTAGACCACGGACGGCGGTTGAAGACCGGTGAGTGAATAGGTTTGAAATTTAATTTAAAACAAAACATGGGCAAGAAACAACAGTCTCGTAGGGGTAAAGGAATACTTGAGTATTACAAACTGCACCAATTGGCATCACACGCATAGGCAGGAGAAATGACAAAAAAAAATGGCTCATCCTCGCAGTACATCACCAGTTGCTCTTCCGACACGAACGGTGAAAAGTACTCTTCCAAGAGTGCACCTCCAAAGTTGCTCTTACCACAGAGTGAGGAAACTCCTGCAGCTTGATACCGTTCACGACACAGACTCTAAGGAGTCCTACCACCTGATGTTCCCCTTTAGATGACCACCGGTGATTTTGGAAACTCTACCTGTAGTTGTTCTTCATGACCTGGACATCAGGGACACCCCCCAGTAGTCGCTCCTCGTGACAAGCAAGGACTCTGGAGGCTCCTACCACTGGTTGACACTGGCAGCACAGGTTGTGGGCAGGGAGCACAGAGGACACAGCACATTGGCCCAAATCCATACACAGTGGTGGAGAGACGATCCAAATTGTGATGTAGAGACCTGGCACGTTTGGGTTGGGGGCCGACCGATCTTAAGGTCACTGGTGGGGCTCAGGGTTGCCAGATTGCTGTTAAAACACTGTTCTTAGTTTCAATAGAAGTTTCTTTACGAAGAAGTTGCTTTAGGCTTCAAATTTCAGTAGGACATGTTTCCATATGTCTTTGGTTCCACCATCCAGTTCTCATAGGCAGGTTCTTTTCAAAATCATCGCCAAAATGTAGTGAGTAAATGAAGGTCCAATCCATGTAGGTTCTTCAAGTAGATTTATTCAGGATAAGATGTTAAGCTGAGCCCCACCAGGAGCAGCCTTCCTGCTGCTCAGCCCATCCACCAACTGACTCACACACTCACCAACATTCCACTCACCAACATTCTGTCACCACAGTCACACTGGCTGAGCAGCAGGTATAACAACTGTCTTGCTGAATGAAGCCTGCCTTAAACTCTTAGAGGCTTGTTCTGCTGCTTGAGCCCTGTTCTACAGCAAAACAGAGGACTATCAGAGTGATTACAAGGGCTAGTAGGCTGGCCTCCTGATCACAGCTTCAGGGACAGAAAAGCCTCCAACCAACTTGAACCTGCACCTGGACCCAGTCTGAGTGAGTCCTGACCCCCCCCAAGTGGTGCCCGTCCAGGCCTGGAGCCTGGAGCCTTGATGGTGGTCCTTAAGGTACTCGAGTAGTCAAAATCCAAAATTTGAGACTTAAAGAACAAGTTACTTACCTTCGGTAATGATATATCTGTAAGAAACATTAGTTAGCTATAGATTCCTTACCTTAGCTCTATACTCCTCCAACTATCCAGTTGGAGGAGAGCTGATCACCGGGACTGCGCTATGGAGGCTTACTAAGATGCCTTAATCCACCAGTGTTAGGATTAAATCGACACTGCTGTCCTGAAAACTGCACATTGTAATTCAATACCTATTCTAATTCACCGCTACAATTATGCGGACCGCCACCTGAGGGGCTGTAACCCTGACTTTGCCTTGATACAGGTTGTCCCCCCCCCCCATCCCCGTCCTGAGGAGACCCGCCTGCAGAGGATACAAACCACCCTCTATGCGCCAGGGTCGAAAAGTCGACACTTTCCCCTAGTGGGCCTGTACCCTATTTCACCCCATCCCTACCTCTTTACAGAAGATTATACTCTGTACAACATCTAGAACCAGAAAAGTACTTTCGAATCCATGAGAGACAGGCCCCATTGTAAAACTGGTGCTACTGTAAACCACGACCAGTTTACTAAGGACATTACTATGTGTAATTGATTGTTTTTACTACTCTCTGATTTCCCTCCCTATACATCTGTTCTATCCTCGCGCGCACGATCCCTTTTTCCAAACTCCCCCTGGAGCAACCCTCTTTTCTGTTTGAAACGTTCCCTACAGTGATCTGTTATAATAACTGTGAGATTAAACAGTCACTATTGAAGCTATTTATGGTGCTTGTGTGTCTTTTTGAGGATATACTGAATTGAATTGAGAAACTACTGGGGTACACTTATGATGTAACTTGAGTTCTATGTGTATCATGTTCATAGCTTTTGACTTAATGAATACCTTCCTAAAGCAATTAGTCTAGGACCATTGTTTTCTATACCGAGCATTACCCAGGTCCATGGACTAGTATGGGTCACCCCATTATTTTGTAATCGACAGAAGTTCTGTACACGACTTTCCGCTCCAGAAACGCAGAGCCATGCAAAACACTGACCACTGGTGCACAAAACTAGGGCCCTGAAAGGATGTCCTTAACCCTAGAAATCAGTTCGCAGAACGGGGAGGATGGGTGGGGCGGTAAGGAATCTATAACTAACTAATGTTTCTTACAGATATATCGTTACCGAAGGTAAGTAACTTGTCCATCTGAAAGAAACACGTTAGTTATAGATTCCTTACCTTAGAATAGATACCCCAGCAATACCAATCCCGGTGGTGGGTCTGCGAACCAAGATCACACCAGAAAACCCTGGAGAACAGAACGGCCAAAGTAGCTGTCTCTCCGGACTTGGCTGTCCAGGCAGTAGTGTTTCGGAAACGTGTACAGCGATGCCCACGTAGCTGCCTGACAGATGTCATTCAGAGGAACTCCTCTCCCCAAGGCAGTAGTGGCTGCCGTCGCCCTGGTGGAATGGGCTCGTAGCCTCACTGGAGGCTCCTTTTTAGCCAGAGAATAGCATGCTTTTATACACAAAACGACCCATCGAGAAATGGTTCGCTTTTGTACGGCCCGACCTTTCTTGGCACCCACGTAGCCAACAAAGAGTTGGTCATCCACCCGGAACTGTTTTGTGCGATCCAGATAGAAAGAAAGCGTACGTTTTGGGTCCAGGCGGTGGAGCCTCTCTTCCTCTTTCGACGGATGTGGAGGCGGAAAGAAGGTGGGCAAAGTGATAGTCTGCCCGATGTGGAAGGCAGTGACAACCTTGGGCAGGAAGGATGGACGAGTTCTAAGGACAACTTTGTCCGGATGTATAGAGAGAAAAGGAGGCTTAGAAGAAAGCGCCTGGCACTCACTCGTCTGGCAGATGTGATGGCCACCAGGAATGCAGTTTTGAGAGTCAAGAGCCGTAAAGGACAGCTGTGAAGCGGTTCAAAGGGAGCACACATTAAATAAGTTAAAACCAGGTTCAAGTCCCACTGAGGCATAACGAAGGGAATAGGAGGAAAGAGATGAGTTATGCCTTTCAAGAAGCGACTTAGAACCGGGGACTTGAAAATGGAAGGCTGATCTGGAAGCCTAAGGAAGGCAGAGATGGCTGAAAGATATCCCTTGATAGTGCCCAGAGCAGAGCCCTGCTGGGCCAGAGAAAGAAGAAACAAGAGAACCTCAGAAAGAGGGGCAGAAAGGGGATCCACAGCCTTTGCTGTGCACCATGCCACAACCTTGTTCCACCGGCAGGCGTATACCGTCTTAGTGGAGGGACGCCTGGCTACCAAGATTACATCACAGACTTCAGGAGGCAGGTCGAAAGATGTCCACTGCCGCCGCTCAATCTCCACGCAAGGAGGTGGAGGCTGGACAGGTTCGGGTGGAGGACCATCCCCTGCTGCTGCGACAGAAGATCCTCCCGAAGAGGCAGTCTGATCGGAGGATCGATGGCCATGTTGAGCAGCTCGGGATACCAGACTCTTCGTGCCCAATCCGGAGCCACAAGAATGACTTGGGCCCGGTCGCGCCTGATCTTCTTCAGCATTCTGGGCAGAAGTGGTATAGGCGGAAAGGCGTACAACTGACCGCAACTCCACTCGCGATGAAAAATGTCACCTAGCGAGTCCCGCCTTGGAAATTCCAACGCGCAGAACTGCTGACATTGCGCGTTCTCTTCGGTGGCAAATAGATCTAACCAAGGCTCTCCCCACTGTTGAAAGAGACCTTGCACCACCTCCGAGTGAAGACGCCATTCGTGATCCATCATGCACCTGCGGCTGAGTTCATCTGCCCTGGCGTTCAGAGAACCTGCCAGGTGTTGAACCACCAGAGATATGCCCTGATGTTCCAGCCATGTCCAGAGGCGGAGGGCCTCTTGACATAGGGTCCACGACCCCTCCCGCCCTGTTTGTTGCAGTACCACATGGCGGTGGTGTTGTCCGTGAACACCTGCACTACTCTTCCCCAGACAGAGGGAAGGAATGCTTTCAGTGCAAGACGAATCGCCTGGAGCTCCAGAAGGTTGATGTGGAGCCCGGACTCCGCCGGAGACCAGAGGCCTCTGATCTCCGCCTCTCCCATGTGGCCGTCCCATCCCAGAAAGGATGCGTCCGTCACCAGAGTGTGGTCTGGGTGGGGAAGGGAGAGGGATCTGCCATTGACCCAATCCTGGTTCGTGAGCCACCACTGTAGTTGTCGTGCAGTGCCCTCCGATATCTGGGCGCAATCGGACAGATTCCCCTGATGCTGCGCCCACTGGACCTTCAGGTCCCACTGCAGAGCCCGCATATGCCACCTGGCATGATTGACCAGCAGGATGCAGGAGGCCATGAGGCCCAGCAGCCTCAGTCATTCTGACCGAAACCCGGGACAGAGGGTGAAAGATCGGAATCATAGCCTGAATATCCCGGACTCGCTGTTCGGGAGGATAGACCTGAAACCGCGTCGTATCCAGAACCGCTCCGATGAAGAGGAGCTTCTGAGAGGAAATCAGGTGTGACTTCGGCACATTGATGGAGAACCCCAGTGAATGCAGGAGGTCGGCCGTAGTCTGGAGGTGGGAGACGACTGCCTGGGTCGAGCCCGCCTTCAACAGCCAGTCGTCGAGATAGGGGAAGACTGAAACCCCTGATCTGCGCAGATGAGCTGCGACCATCGCCATCACTTTCGTGAACACCCGAGGGGCGCTGTTAAGGCCAAAGGGGAGCACGGTAAATTGAAAATGCTCGTGGCCTACTGTGAACCGTAGGTAATGCTGGGTGGCCGGCAGGACGGGGATGTGAAAATAAGCGTCCTGCAAGTCCAACGCTACCATCCAGTCTTCCGGGTCGAGGGCAGACAAGACCTGAGCAAGCGTCAACATCTTGAACTTCTCCTTCCGGAGGAAGCGGTTGACGTCCCTGAGATCCAAGATAGGACGCAGGCCCTTGTCCTTCTTGGGGACCAGAAAGTAGTGGGAGTAACCACCACAACCTACTTCTGGCCCAGGAACGCACTCGATGGCTCCCTTGGCCAAGAGAGCCGTAACTTCCTGCTGGAGAAGGGCCAGATGATCCTCTGACATGCGGTGGTATCTCGGTGGCATGGCTGGAGGGGTAGTCTCAAAGGGGAGGGAGTAGCCCCTTCGGACTATTTGCAAAACCCACCTGTCCGATGTGATGGTGCGCCAGTGGGGGAGGTGATGGCGAATCCTGCAAGCCCACTGGCGTTTGATGGGCCTGAAAGGTCAGACTAGGAGGGTTTGGAGGCTGCTGCAGAGGGGGGGGTTGGTTGACTGGCCCGCCCGCTGGCCCCCGGAACCCCGACGGTTGTTCCCACGTCCCCGGCCGCGGAAATGTTGGGTAACTTGCTGCGGCCAGTAGCTCTGGGCGGGACGTAGCAGGGCACCCCTTCCGTAGCCACGAAAGGGGCAAAAAGCAGACTGCGCAGGGCAGGTGGAGAGGCCCAAGGACTTGGCCGTAGCCCGTGAGTCCTTGAAACGCTCTAGAGCATTGTCTGCTTTGTCGCCAAAAAGGCGACGGCCATCAAAAGGCATGTCCATCAAGGTGTTCTGGACATCCCCTGAAAAGCCAGTTGACCTCATCCAGGCGTATCGACGAAGTGCTACTGACGATGAAATGGTCCTGGCCAGAGCGTCGGCGGTGTCCAGCCCACAACGGATGGTAAACTTCGCCGCATCCCTCCTGGCGGTGACAGCCTGGGAGAGCACTGCCCGGGCCTCCTACGGACACTGAGGCAGCACCTGCGCAACCGTATCCCACACCGAGTGGACCGACCGCAGTCCTAAGCTGGCGGAAGAAAGATTTTTCCTTCCAAGATGGTCCAGCTTCTTGGATTCCCTTTCCGGTGGAGCGGTAGGGAATGCGCTTTTGGAAGTGGAGGCTTGGACTACCAAGCTCTCCGGGGTGGGGTGTTGGGAGAGGAAAGTGGGGTCGCCTGGAGCCGGGCGGTGGCGTCGGGCAATCATCCTGTCCATGGGAGCCACCGTGTTGGGCCTGGACCACGTGCCCAAAAGGACATCGGTGAGGGCCTCATTAAACGGCAGCAAGGGCTCCAAAGAGCTCGCAGCCGGTTGAAGCACCTCTGTCAGGAGGTTAGTCCTGACATCCACCATAGGAAGCTTGAGGTTGAGAGCCTCGGCTGCCCTACGCAACACCACTGCGTATGACGCTCCCTCCTCTATAGCCACGGTAGGAGGAGACAACATGCCAAGGTCAAGGGAGGTGTCCAAACCACTGGCATCCCCCAGTACATCTCTCCAGTCCTGTTCACTGCCCAACTGGTCAGTCGGAGGGTCACCTGACCCCTCCCAGTCCTCCTCCTCCTCATCCTCTGGGTGCCATTCTGGTTGAAAAGGGACCCCATGAGTGAACAGGGGCACAAAAACGCCTCTCAACGGCGGATCTGGCGTCGGACGACGCCGGTCCGGCTCCAGGTCCACGTCGGGATGGAGGCCGGGGTCGACGCCGGCCGGTCGACCGGCGTAGAACGCTGTAGTGGTGTTGGAGGAAGTGGCGTCGGTGGAGGCGTAATCAGGTCAACCAGTGCCGATCCGGTTCCAGACCTGGATCCAAGGGGGCCTGCGGCGCCGGGGCCAGAGCCGTCGGCGGAGAAGGCCTAGGCCCCCAACCGAGTCCGTGGGGCCCAAAGGTGCGCCGGCAGGTACGGACTGCCCAAAGATGGCATGCATCGCCTCGTAGAACGTACGAAGCTGGGCGGGAGTCGCTCCGGGTCTCGGAAAGGGAGGGAAGCGTGGAGTCGACTCTTCGGGCCTCACGCGCGGAGCTGCGGGTGCTGCGATGCTTCTTCGACTTCTTCTTATGTTTCGACTTACCCGACCCCGAGTGCGAAGACTTGGATGAATGGTGGTGGCTCCGTGACCGGTCCCTCGACCTCCCTCGCAACCGGGACCTCGAACGGCACGGAGCCGACTGCCGGCGCTCAAGCAGCTTTCGGGACCGCTCCCGCAAAGCCTTCGGTGCCATCGACCGGCAGTCGGAGCATGACTTGGGGTCATGGTCGCGCTCCAGGCAAAAGAGGCACACGCGGTGCAGATCCGTCACCGACATCAGTAGGTTACAGGAACCGCATGCCTTGAAGTCGGGCATACCTCGTGCACCAAGAGCAGAAGACTCGAAAAAGAAGTCGACAAAAGTTGAGAAAAAAGTCAGTCAAAAAGTGACTGGAGGTACCGCTCTTCCCGGATCTGCGCTGGCTGGCTCGGAAAAAGACTGAACTGATGTCAGCGCGTGAGGGCGGTGTCTAAGTAGCTGCTGCGACGTCATCCTGGTGACCACAATGCCAAAGACTGACGCGGAGCCGACCGACGCCACCTTCCGACACGCAAAGGTACTGCTGACGAAAAAACTTTCCGGATCCAGTCTGACACCTGGGGGCAATTCTAAAGTAAGGAATCTATAACTAACGTGTTTCTTTCAGATATTTATTTTCGCTAATAGCTGCTTTGAGAACCGAAAGGGGGCGGAGACCAACCTGCTCGTCTATACACCCAAGGTGCATTGTCGGTCGGCCTGAATTCGCGGCAGCTCGTGCTACATTCTTCTCCGCAGCAGCAAATTTTGTTGAGTGGTTCTTCGCCAAAGGGGCATCCAACCTTGTGTAACTCTCAGCGGCTACAGTTCTAGCCTTGTCCTGCTGGCCATTTTTAACTTCCAAAAATGAGACTAAGTTCGAAAGAAGAAATCTTCACCACAACTTCATTCAGCGACTCCCCGACGACGACGCTCCCTCCTTGGGCACTGCCTGTAGTCTTGTCGCACTGAACTTAACCTTCTCAGAACATTTTTTTCAGCACAACCAGGCCCAATGCACTTTTTGTATTCGCCTTGTGCTCTTTCTTGGGCAGCCATATTTTTCGACTATGACTTGGTCTCATGCAACTAAATGTCCGGAGTTAGCACTTTGATATTTAAGGTGCTAGTTTTTACCTTAAGCTTTAAAAATTCAGAACTCTGGTTCTACTGATTGGATCTTTTTTGTTTTGATGTCAAATAATTCATTAAAATGTACTCTATTGTTCTAAATTTGCGTTTTCCCTTTATTACTGTTTGTGTGCTGCATAAATACTTTACAAATTGCCTCTACGTTAAGCTTGACTGCTTTTGTGCCAAGTAACCAAGAGGTTAAGTACTGGTTCATTTGGGGCTTGCTTGTGTTGCACCCTGCCAGGAACTGTGGTTGCTGCTTGAGTAGGGGTTCACCCCCCTCAACCTGTAACCCAATTCTTTGCAATCTGGGTAAGTGAAAAATAAATCATTCCCCTGAAAAATGACCGAGAGTTTAGCTCAACAAAGCAACATGTACTTTACGTTCATAGCTCGCATTTTCTGCTTCACCTTCTTAAATGATTTTCGTTGTTGCTGTACCAGTCTGGTATAGTCTGAAAATTAGGATTTTCTGGGAGCCTTGAGATGTCTCTCCCAGGCTTCTTACTGTGCATAGAATTAAGTTTCTATCCCTTTAATTCAAGAAGCGTGCTCAGATTGCTCTGAGTGGAGGTTTCCATACCAGGTGCTCTGCCGGCAGAACAAAACTCAGTCAGTTTTCTAGAGTGTTCCTGACGGGATCCCTCTATGCCCTCTGAGACCCTCACAAAAAGCAAGTTATTTCTCCTCAAGCAATCTTCGGTGTCCTCCTCCCAGGCCGCCAGCTCAATTTTTGTTTCTTTTACTTTCTTTACTCTCTGGCAGAGCTCTTGGATTGACCCCTCCAATGTGGCTTTACGGCTCTCTGCGTCTGTCACTCGGCAGGTAGTCTTACCAAAGCAGGGACACATCGGCTCTTATTGCCCCAATTTTGATCTCCAAGGCCCTTCGGAGGACTCAATCATCTGAAAGATCACTTCTGTCTCGCAGTGGGTCCACTCCCACCTCCATTCTTCTTCCAGATCAGTGGGGAACCCCTCTCACTGCTGCCATGGAGGGCAGCAACAGCAGCTTGGTTAATTTATTAAATTTCCCCTGTTTACCAGTAATCTTATTTCGGGCCGTCTCCTTGCCCACCAGGCCTCCCTTCCTGAGATGCCGGGGAGAAGGGGTGAGCAGCACTAGCAGTCTTTATTCCACCCAGGAGCCCCTCTTAAATGCTCACTTGGATGCGTTGGAAATTGCCTGTATGGTGTTGGGTGGACCTCCGTACCGTTGCTGCCTCTTTTAGTTCAGACTGGAAGAACATGGTGGCAGACTTTCACTGTCTCTGCCTGTAAGCACCAGCTACCTCTAAGGCCTCCACACTGGTCGCACCCTCACTCCAGGCCAGACTACATCACCGATTCAGCCTCCCTCCACTTCTAGGCCCCTGGGCAGTTGCATGTACGATTGAGGGAGTGCCGCTCTTCTGGATCTTAGTGACAGGCAGCCACTGCTCTGGCGCGACTCCTTCACAGGCACTCGTGCCCCACGATTAATGGGGTGGGGCCTTCGCCATCATGAGCAGGGTGCCGGGTTCCAGCAGACCCACGAGGTGTCACCTCAAGAGTGCCTGGCCCACAGTCTCATACAGTCGCCCTCCCCGTGCTCCTCACTTTTGAGTCATGAGGTATTATCTAATCCATCAATCGATCAATCAGCGGTTAGTAAAGTGCAACTACTCACCCGTGAGGGTCTCAAGGCGCTGGGAGGGTGCGGCTGCGTTGAGTGCTGGGATCATCCGAAGAGCCAGGTCTTGAGGTCCTTCCTGAACTGGGGCAGTGTGGGGGTTTGCCGGAGGTGAAGGGGGAGGTAGTTCCAGGCCTTGGCTGTGAGGTAGGAGAAGGACTTTCCTCCCGTTCTGGTCTTGTAGATACGTGGGGTGGTGGCCATACTTCCTCTAATCAGATAATCCATACATCCTGGGTCTTTCTTGCATCCCCTTTCAACTGCTGGATCAGCTGCAGTGTTTCCCGGCACTCAAAAGCGTGCTAGCTTCAAGATGTTGATTGATATCTGGTGTGCGAGCACAACAGAAAGGCAACAGCCACCTTGCACCTTCAAACCATGCCCCCAGAAATCACAAGAGACTACCCTTCACCAGCTCTTCTTTAATCATTTCAGCAATCTTGGCATGGGAGATTTCCCCTGATATTACTTGGAACAAAGTCTCACAGTTGCAACTGCAGCTTAATCCAGACAGGGCTCACAAGCAGAACCACAAGTTGTGCTGGGCACCCAGCCACCCCTTGGCACCTCTATGAAATCCCCATCTTAGCCAGCACCGTACAACCCCAATACCACACCTTGAGCAACCTCCTGTTTCCGCACCCCAATCCCACACCCCCAGGCACTCACCAGGCAGGAAAGAATTGCCTGGACGACTCAAGGCGGGTAGGAAGAAACAGAGGCCATGTGCAGAACAGCTAGAGCCGGGGGCCAACTGATGGCCTGACCAGGACACTCTAGCCCTAGGGTGAAACGCAAACGCCCAGTTGCATTCACGGTTGACTGGCAGTTGACGGGCTCCTAATGGCTCAGTGGTCACCAAATTCAGGAGCTCCTCCCTCTGCTGAACTAGGGTTCAGTGCTAGGTCTCTGCAATTCAGTGAGCCACGTCAGGGAGCCACGTCAGGGAGCCACGTCAGGGAGCCACGTCAGGGAGCCACGTCAGGGAGCCACCTCAGGGAGCCACCTCAGGGAGCCACCTCAGGGAGCCACCTCAGGGAGCCACCTCAGGGAGACACCTCAGGGAGCCACCTCAGGGAGACACTTCAGTGAGCCACCTCAGGGAGCCACTTCAGTGAGCCACTTCAGGAAGAGACACTTCAGGGAGCCACTTCAGGGAGCCCCCTAAGGGAGCCACTTCAGGGAGCCCCCTCAAAGAGCCACCTCAGAGAGACACTTCAGGGAGCCACTTCAGGGAGCTCCCTCAAAGAGCCACTTCAGAGAGCCACTTCAGAGAGCCACTTCAGAGAGCCACTTCAGAGAGACACTTCAGGGAGACACTTCAGGGAGACACTTCAGGGAGACACTTCAGGGAGACACTTCAGGGAGACACTTCAGGGAGACACTTCAGGGAGACACTTCAGGGAGACACTTCAGGGAGACACTTCAGGGAGACACTTCAGGGAGACACTTCAGGGAGACACTTCAGGGAGACACTTCAGGGAGACACCTCAGGGAGACACTTCAGGGAGACACCTCACCCTGCCTCACTCCAGCCCGCACTGCACAGGACAGCATACACGGATGAACACAGGCAACATGGGATGAAGCGGGTGAAAAGTCAAATATGCACTGAGAGCCAATTCGGCAGGAACTGCCTTTTTTTAACAGATCCTTCCGTGACAACTGAACCAGTGAACACCTGGGACTGCAGGAGCTGTCAATTCTCACGGGCCGAGCCCCAGGCAGGAACAAAATGCACAGATCCGAGCCGCCCACAGTAAACCGCCTCACAATATCTTGCGACACTCACAGGAAAATAGACACAGTAGAAGGACTTCAAGGAGGCAAGAATGAATAACTGAGGACAGCAAAAACAACCATTTGCAATGCAATAGGTCTTGCATTTGCGAGATTTTGAGCTATTGGCATTGTAGTAACAATGCCTTTTATTTGTGTTTAAAAAACCTGCAATAATAAAAGGCATTGTCATTTACAATATCAATAGATCAAAGTTTTAAAATGCGAGACCTACTGCATAGCAAATGCTTGTTTACAAGGGCCCCATGCTGCACTTTCACGTTAATAGAGGCCACGCCCCTTTCTTTAGACAAGCCGTGTCTAAATAAAGCTTTGCGGCCGCTATCAAAGTGAAAGCGCGGTATGGGGCACTTTTACCAAAAAAAGCATTTGTTTGTAAACTTGACAAACAAATGCTTTTTTTGTAAAAGCACCCCATGAAAGCACGCTGGCTGAAATGTTGCAGGAAAGCATGGCGTGCCTGCAGTAGGAAAAACCATTAAAGAAAATAGTGCTTACAGACTAGATAAGACCTACAATGTAACAACCACAATAAAAGGGCCAGTCCTCATGGGAGGTTACAAATGAAGACAAGGCAGTACTAAGGAGGGACTAACAAGCCTATTTACCAATCAGGAGCCAGCATTTACGAAGGACAATGACATAAGCCGATGACAAATATGGATGGAGAGTGGGCGGGGCTTCAAGTCCATACTCCAATACAGCATGGCTCGCAGAGCAGCACATGTTCCCCAGGCTAGACCTAAAAATGGTGAAGGCGTCTGATGGTGAATGGCAGCTGTAAAGGGCAATGGCTGTTGTAGGAAGCATCTCCGGTGGCTGAGACCCCGCTATCCCTCCAGAGTCTGCGACTCACACCTCAGTCTCAAGTGCTGCAACAGTGTCAAAGAACGTGCCCGGGCGTGTTTGTTTGGATCTATCTGTTGAGACATCTTGACTTTGTCTAAGAAAGGTTGAACTATTGCAAAAACTCTTTAAGACATACTTACAGGCTGAATGATGGCAGAGGATAATGACAGGTTAGACCATCCACTAACGCATTCTTTGAACCATGTACATAAGCGATAGTAAAATCGTGCTGTGTAGCTTGACTGCTATTCCTGGTTGAAGGTTTCCATGATGAAGGAAGGGGCAGACCTCTCTTCCTTCTGACTTGCAACTATCGACTGGAGTTCCCCATTGACTGTTTACTGACCTGTTGATGCAGGTGGCACCGCTTCATAAAGAGGTGGCTGCCCACCATGGGCACTCAATGAATCTCAGCTGGGAGTGCCAGGGGAGCAGGCAGTGCTCTAGGGACCAGCGCATGCTCTCACAGGGCCATTCACAGAATCCATTTTTTTATTTTTATTTCCGCCCTGTCCTTTCTCTGTAAAAATATATTCTCATTCGCATGTGGCAATTTGTGCATCCCAAAAGCTTGTCCTCACATACTTTCCGTGTACAAGCTTGGATGTCAGCTGAGATTATTCCACACCCAAGTGTCTTGCTTACCCTGATTGTCCTCCTACCATACCGATCAGTAATTACTCAGTGTTAGCAATTTGAAGATTTCAACAACGATGAGACAAAGTGGAGTTTTGGGATTTTAATATCACCCAGGAGTGTTGTCAACTAGAAAGTGTGCTATTTGGTTTTCTATCCTTTCCCCCACCTTCATACTTCTAGATTTGGTCAAATGAACTACTCGATATTGACTTTGTAAGTGCCTGCCCTCTTGTTATCTCTGGTATCACTGCTGCTCGAGTGCTCCTCGGGCTGGGCTGGGAGACTGCTGCCTGGCTGTGAGGTGGTACCTCACCCCTTCTTTGGAAGTAACACCACCTGGGCCCCCTTTCAGTGCACTGGTACAGTGTGAAGCCTTTGGCTGTGCTATCATCTGGGTGTTTTATAGGCATGGCACAGTCCTGCCAAGTATCATGCATCACGTGTGACACTAACGCATTTCAGTGTGGTGTTCCGCATCACCGCACTGAAATGCTTTGTCACGCATTTTTAATGCCACTGAAACTGGCTACCGCGCTGGTGCTAGCGCGCCGGCTCTGCTGCTCCAGACTTGCCGCCAGCAGCTCTGGCAGTGTGGCTCATAAACAGTTAAATTCTTGTGCTCCTCAGCTCTGGCTGAGTGAGTCACTGAGAGTGCTGGCTGCAGTGCTACAATGTTACATTTGCGGCCTCAGCCGCCTGCCAACCTGGCTGCATTAATTAATTAATACCCAGGCCGCCCGCGGCGCAGCGCCAGGCTGTCTTCCAGCCCACACTCTGCCGATTAAACACCCTGGGCGGGGCTTGCCCATAAATCCGGATGTGACCTCACGCGGTCCTGCAGCAAGTGAGGTCGCCAGAGAAGAAGCGGCGGGGGATTCGTAGTGCAGACATGCCAATAGACCCGATTCCAGTGTTCTGACTGAGCTGCTGCTGGCTGCGCATAAATTAATAATTATTATACACCACTCAGGGCAGACCGAGGCATTCGTCGCACACTACTGTCAATGACAGCATGATGGCCCGCCGTCCGCGGCGCTGCATGACTGGCATGATCGCCGCGGGGAGTCTACCAGCAGTGACGCGGACCTCTGGTGCTTGAGCCTTGAAATGACAAAGCATGCAGCCCCCAGACGTGAGGAGCAGAGCACGTTGTAACGCGTATGTTTTGTGCCAACAACTCCTCTTAACACTCAAAAGTCCGATGGAGAGTCCTGCTCGCATCGTCAGACATGTCAGGCCTACAGCTCTACAGACAAACCAAACTGCAGCTAGAAGCCTTATTGAGGAGCAACTCTCCCTTTCTTCTGCTAGGTCTCTGCTGTTAGCGCTCAGGGCACAGCAGTCGAGTTGTCACCTAGACATAGCTGCCAAGGTTTCAGATTGCTATGTGTGACATTTCTATATTTTCAGTGTAATTATGAGTGACATTTCAACGACTATGAGTGACACTTTCTCGCGAGCAAAATCAAGGAATGATGACGAAGGAAACATATAAATATCAGAAATTTACATCCATTTGAGCAACAAGAAACTCTAAGAAGATCTTGAAACTGCTGCAAAGAACCAGAAATGGAAGGGTACTCAGCGGAGACAGACTGCATGACTGCAGTTCTCAGTCACAGAGCGTAGGCAGGCACTGCAGCTGCTCAGAAGACGATCTCGTTCATCTGATCATTCATGGACTGCGTGCTAGCCTAAATAAGCATGGTTGATAGCATAGCAAGTGCAACTAGAAGATTATACTGTCACTCGGTCTCAGGCAATTACTGTTTTTGCGAATCTGGTGAGCTAGAGCTGCGGCAACAGGCAGGCCCTGTCAGACTCTGCAGCCCAGCTGCCTGTCTCCATGGCAGCATAAACTTCATGAGACAGTGTAGGAACTACTTAAACAAATGCAGGATTTAACAGAAAATATATATTTCCTTAAACAAGAACACAGGTAGCCTTTGGACAGAAAGTGTCCGCCTGTTTTAAAAGGCAACAACTGACGCTACTCTTGGGATATACATTGAAAACATATAAAAATACCAGATAACGTCAGATATATAAGGGGTAGCAGTGCACTCTAGGGGAAACATGTTTGTATACTTTAAATTAGGCAGTGTTCGTACATGGAATGTGTTGAAAGTCATGCCCTGTTTGCACGAGATTCGTGCAGAATCTGCAGTGTCTTTGGTGCTCCAGAAAACATGTTTTCCACCTTGAATATTTCCCTTGAGCTACCATGGCAAAGACATTAGAATGTCAACCACAGTTTGAAACTCTGGTCTTCAAAGCAGCGAGTAGTGCCTGGAAGTGAGCCAACTGAGCTATGTATCAGAGCTTTTACTGAAGTCTGCAAGTGCAGCACTGCTACACAAACCTACTCACTGTACTCGGCGCTGTGGCGTGGGCACTATTTCAGCCTGTTGCTTGGGGGTTAGTGGTGCTGCTACAAATAAAAACACAATGAAGTGATAGTTCGCTCTTGCTAACTTATAGTGCTGTGCAAGTAAGAATTCTTGTCTCACAGCTGCAAGAGAAGAATTCTCATCAAATTACACTGACAGGCAGGTCTTGCAGTGCATCTGCGGGTGAGATGAACATTTTGCGGGTAATTTGCCAGGTGTGCATTGTTTAAAATATATTGCCTGATTTGTTGCTAAATTGAAGTGAATATTTTTGGTCTTTTTCGCTGGGGTTTTTCAGTAGGGGAAAGACACAGCTGATGTACATTTTCTCCTTTCTTTTAGCAGTGAGGTGGTGTGCTGCCTGTCAATGCTCTTGCCCTTATGGGTGTCTTTCTGTGTTTTCAATAAAGGTGTTAGATCCTCGATGTGAGCCTTTGATATGTAACTTCTCCCCGAGTTGTCAGTGACTGCTGATTGCTCCTCAAGTGCGCCAGGCCCAGCTGTAAAGTTGGAGAGTTGTGCATGACCCCCTGCAACCCTCGCAGCATGTGCCTCGGTGTTTTCACACTACCCTCGGCCTCCCTGACACAGTAAGGTTCAGGATAAAAAAAAGATTAGCTGCGGCCCTGCCCAAGGACCTGGCTCAATATTAACTTCGGTAGCTGGAGCAACCTATAGTCCACCCTGCCTGTTAAAATAGTGGAGGAAGTTGAAAACCACAACATTGCCAAGAAAATATCGTGATTTTCCCGCATACATAAGCAGCCATGGCGTGTGCCCTGGGGTGGCGCCAGGGCCTTCAAGGTTAAGAGGCTGGGCACTCGCCACGTCCTCTGAAGTTTCGGTTGACAGAGTTTTTATCACTCTAATTACGAACACCCCAACGCCAACAGAGAGGAGCCGAGGCCCATGGATGGCGCTGCAGCAGGAATCGATGGGCTCTCTGGGCCAGTGACCTCGGAGGCGAGGGCAAGGACTCCCCGGAGAGGCCGAAACTAACTCAGGCCTTTACATGTACAGACAGCGACCAGGCATGACTTGGGAGATAAGCACTAGAGGGCTCTGGTCACGACTCGAGGCAGCAGCCCCATCGCCGCCTGCATCTCCCAGACGCTTCCACTCTGTTGGGTAGTTACCTGGGGTGAGTTCGTTTTCTAAAACCTCCGCGTAATTTGAGGACAAGCGCGCTAAAAATAGATCTGTATTAGGAATCAGAGTGACCAGAGAGTCTGGAGTCAGTCGGCATTTGTGTTATTATATTAACACACACACAGGCACTTACTTGGGTCGAGGCCACAGATTAGAGTCATCCCGGACTCGAAGACTGTGGCGAATGGCGCCCCATAATTGCAGGCAGCGGCTCTGCAAAGCTGGCTGCAGCAGGCCGGCGTGAGCCACCACGGGCCCTGGCATTTCAGGTTTGCCGCCCGGACGCCTGCGTCGTCATGCCGCGGCGCTGCCATCATGTGTGAGAGACTGAGTCACTCCCGCCGCCGCTTCCGAGCCTCACTCTTACTTCCTGCTTCCTGTTAACTACAGCAGGACGTGAGGTAATGGGCGCCAGGCGCCGCAGCCGGTTAACGCAGGACTTGTCTCTGACTCGAGGTCAGGCCGCGGCGGGAATCAAGAACCAGCACTCTGCAGCCTGCAGTTTTGCAACATTGTAGCTACCAAGCAAGCGCCACAAGCACGGACCGATTCATGTCAATTACTCTGTCGCCTAGTAGTCTGCGGGTAGTGAGAGCAGTGCACTCAGCAGAGCAGCCCTCTGGCGTTATTAGCGGCCAGTTTCAGCACGTCAGAGAGTGGGCAAAATGCGTGACAATGCATTTCAGTGCGGTGATGCGGAACACCACACTGAAATGCGTTAGCGTCACGCCTGCTGTGTGACACTTGGCAGGACTGCCTAGAAAGAGAGCCTTTATACACAGCAGAGACTTGGCATAGCACTGCACATCTCACAGAAAAGCGCGTGGAAGCTTGAATATGCAGTAAGGAAGAGGTCAGAAATGTCTTTTTTTAGTTAAAAAAATAGTTTGAAGTTCTCTGGTTACGTGTTTTTAATTTTTTTTTTTTTTAGATCTGTTGTGTTCATGTATTCAGGTTAGATGCAAGGGACATGAATATCGTTGCACACTGCCTACGTGTCGCAATTCCTTCCTGTAAGTGGTTACTTTCTTAACCTGTGCCAGCCAGCCTCCCTGTGGCATACAAACCCCAAATGCTGTATTACCATCAGCACATTTCACTCATCATCGTCAAAGTGAAATGATGGGCTCCTGCACAAAACTGTTTCTTGGAGCATTTTTATTGCTTTTATTAATGAGAAACTTTCAGGGCAGTTGTAACTCATGTTGCTGACACCCAGCCAATACCACGTTTTCGGCTGGGTGTCTGCAAAATGAGATACAACTGTTCTGTGCTTTGGAGCAGTTTTAGTTTTTCGTTAGTCAAATAGGTGTAAATATTGGTGTTTATATGTTTTTCTTGTCTTTATTGCTTGATTTTGCTTGCGAGAAAGTGTCACTCATATTTGTTGAATGTCACTCATAATTACACTGAAATTATGAAAATGTCACACGAAAGCAATCTGAAACCTTGGCAGCTATGGTGGCAGTGCACAGATCTGTCTGCAGTTGGTAATAACTATCTCTTTTGTTACAGGTGGTACAGTATTTAATTTATTTTAAAAATATGTGGAGTGGGCCATATGTATTCATAAGAGCAGGGGCTCAGCTACCATTGGTGCAGCAGGTGCAGCGGCACCAGGGCCCAGAGCCATGGGGGGCCCATTGACCCCTGATAATTGCTATAGTTTACTACACCAACAGCAGTCAGAGGGATCATTTACGTGCCTGCACCAGGGCCCATGGCACCCTTGCTCCACTCCTGCTCATATGCCCACTAATAGAATGTCGCGGGCGGTTACCAGACACCAAGGCTGTCTAGTCTTGATTCCACATCCTAACTCTTTTTTACCACTGCTTGTCACTCTTGTAGGGTCTTTTTCTTTACTGCTTTTTCCCTTTTCACTGTTTTCTATGCTTCTCTTACACCTTCTCTCTCTCTTTTCTACTATCTCTTTCTGAGTAAGGCCTGGTCCCCAAAAGTGAGTGCTGGTGCCCACAGTCTGCAACCACCGGCACAAATTCAGTCCAAGCAGTGTGTTTACACCTAGCACTGGTTGTCAGGTCTGGTGTTGCGTGGACTTCTCTGCGCGTGGTGACCGCTGGATCTCTTGTAGGCTTTGATGTTGACTATTGTTATACTAGGTCATGTAAGTGGTAGCATCTGTCCTGTTGAGAGGTGAAGTTGGGCCCGCGTTGCCTGTAACATTTGACTGCCGCGTTAGGTTTGTTGGAGTGTGGTATCAATAAGTTCTCTTGTGGGGTGTGGTGGCACCCAACTTCAAAGAGGTAACATCTGGTTCTCTTGTATGGTGTAGTGTTCCCTAGTGATCTCTTGAGGCATGGGAGACACTACTTCTCGTGTTAGATGGCATGGTGTCTGCTGCTCTCCTTAGGAGTACGAACCCTGTGTACTTGTAGGAGGTGCAGTCGTGTGTGATGCGTTTTCCTGGACTTGGCAACACAGCGTTGATTTGTTAGGTGTCGTGTACTTGGCGTTTCATTTGGAAGTTTTAACACAGAGGCTCCTGGTGCAGGAACGTTTAGTTCTCATGTTAGCTATGATTATGCCTGGGTCCTCTTTGAGAAGTGGGATAGTAGGCATTCCCTTTCGTAGTGTGATGTAGGACACCCTCTATGGTCTTGGGGGTACCTTTCTATTCCCTGGAGAAGTCTCTTTGGGTTGTGTACACAATGTCCTTTGTAATTCCAGTTACAATGAGAGGTTATCTTGGTTGTCGGGCAATAAGGCAACTGCAGTTCTATTTTGGGGTAGTGACGTAAGACCTTGGTGCACGGAGCCCGTATGGAGCCTGGGAGTATATTCGGGCTGTGCCGCCCTTCATCCTCAGGGGCTGTCTCAGGATGCGTGTATGGGATATCGTAGCATGTGGCCTGTATCTCAGCCGTGGTGTTTGTGCATTATGACCTTTGGACATCATGACACTTTGTCTCAGGTGAGTGCTTGACCCTTAGAAGATGCTGACTGACCTCTGACCTGCACGCAGCCCCCGCCCGGCCCCCTCACCTGAGACTCGATGCCGGTCTGCTCGGCGGAGTTCACCTCCATCAGCACCGCCAGGAAGGCGCGCATCTTCCCGTCCAGCCTGGAGCTCACACACTCGATCTTCCACATCAGGGACAGGCAGTGGATCTGTTCATACAGGTTCGGGATCTTGGCATCACTGAGGGGCAGCAAGGAGGTGGTTACAGTCACAGCCTGTCAGGAGGCGGCTCTCCAGGGAGAGACAGCATTCATCACACTCACGCACTGCCTCAGAAGGAACAAGCTGCGGGTCTAATGGGGTCTGCGGGCAAAGCTCAGCACTCTGCCCTCACTTTAGAGTGCTGGGGGTCACGTGAACTCTCTCCTAGACTCTCCAAGGACACTCAGTGCAGACCAGAGAATGCTGGGAGCTGAGGCGCTGCATCTACTGTGACCTGGGACTCTACCCCCACTGCCTCCAAGGGCGCTCTGCACCTTGAGGTAGAGACATCTGTGTGGCACAAGACTTCCTGCTACACTGGGATTCAGAACTGTCGCTAAGTAGAAATATTGTCTGCAGTCACTGAGGAACGAGGTAGGAGGGGAACACTGTCTGCAGTCAATGAGGAATGAGGTAGGAGTGGAAACGCTGTCTGCAGTCACTGAGGACGGGAGGTAGGAGTGGAAACACTGTCTGCAGTCACTGAGGAATGAGTGGAAACACTGTCTGCAGTCACTGAGGAACGAGGTAGGAGTGGAAACACTGTCTGCAGACAATGAGGAACGAGGTAGGAGGGGGTACACTGTCTGCAGTCACTGAGGAACAAGGTAGGAGGGGGTACACTGTCTGCAGTCACTGAGGAACAAGGTAGGAGGGGTAACATTGCAGTCACTGAGGAACGAGGTAGAAGTGGAACACTGTCTGCAGTCACTGAGGAACGAGGTATGAGTGGAAACACTGTCTGCAGACAATGAAGAACGAGGTAGGAGGGGGAACACTGTCTGCAGTCACTGAGGAACGAGGTAGGAGGGGGAACACTGTCTGCAGTCACTGAGGAATGAGGTAGGAGTGGAAACACTGTCTGCAGTCACTGAGGACAGGAGGTAGGAGTAGAAACACCATCTACAGCCACTGAGGACAGGAGGCAGGAGTGGAAACACTGCAGTCACTGAGGAATGAGGTAGGAGTGGAAACACTATCTGCAGTCACTAAGAAACGAGGTAGGAGTGGAAACACTGTCTGCAGTCACTGCGGACAGGAGGTAGGAGTAGAAACACTGTCTGCAGTCACTGAGGAATGAGGTAGGAGGGGGAACACAGTCTGCAGTCACTGAGGAACGAGGTAGGAGAGGAAACACTGTCTACAGTCACTGAGGAACAAGGTAGGAGGGGGAACACTGTCTGCAGTCACTGAGGAACGAGGTAGGAGTGGAAACACTGTCTGAAGTCACTGAGGAATGAGGTAGGAGGGGGAACACAGTCTGCAGTCACTGAGGAACGAGGTAGGAGAGGAAACACTGTCTACAGTCACTGAGGAACAAGGTAGGAGGGGGAACACTGTCTGCAGTCACTGAGGAACGAGGTAGGAGTGGAAACACTGTCTGAAGTCACTGAGGACAGGATGTAGGAGTGGAAACACTGTCTGCAGTCACTGAGGAACGAGGTAGGAGTGGAAACACTGTCTGCAGTCACTGGGGAATGAGGTAGGAGGTAGGAGGGGAACACTGTCTGCAGTCACTGAGGAAAGAGGTATGAGTGGAATCACTGCATTCACTGAGGAACAAGGTAGGAGTGGAAACACTGTCTGCAGTCACTAAGGAACGAGGTAGGAGTGGAAACACTGTCTGCAGTCACTGAGGACAGGAGGTAGGAGTGGATAGACTGTCTGCAGTCACTGAGGAATGAGGTAGGAGGGGAAACACTGTCTGCAGTCCCTGAGGAACAAGGTAGGAGTGGAAACACCGTCTGCAGTCACTGAGGATAGGAGGCAGGAGTGGAAACACTGTCTGCAGTCACTGAGGAATGAGGTAGGTTTGGAAACACTCTCTGCAGTCACTGAGGAACGAAGTAGGAGTGGAAACACTGTCTGAAGTCACTGAGGACAGGAGGCAGGAGTGGAAACACTGTCTGCGGTCACCGAGGACAGGAGGTAGGAGTGGATAAACTGTCTGCAGTCACTGAGGAACAAGGTAGGAGGGGGAACACTGTCTGCAGTCCCCGAGGAATGAGGTAGGAGTGGAAACACTGTCTGCAGTCACTGAGGACAGGAGGCAGGAGTGGAAACACTGTCTGCAGTCACTGAGGAATGAGGTAGGAGTGGAAACACTCTCTGCAGTCACTGAGGAACAAAGTAGGAGTGGAAACACTGTTTGCAGTCACTGAGGAATGAGGTACGAGTGGAAACACTGTCTGCAGTCACTGAGGACACAAGGTAGGAGTGGAAACACTGTCTACAGTCACTGAGGAACAAGGTAGGAGGGGGAACACTGTCTGCAGTCCCTGGAGGCAGGAGTGGAAACACTGTCTGCAGTCACTGAGGAACAAGGTAGGAGTGGAAACACTGTCTGCAGTCACTGAGGAATGAGGTAGGAGGGGGAACACTGTCTGCAGTCACTGAGGAACGAGGTAGGAGTTGAAACACTGTCTGCAGGCAATGAGGACAGGAGTCAGGAGTGGAAACACTGCAGTCACTGAGGAATGAGTTAGGAGTGGAAACACTGTCTGCAGGAACTGAGGGACGAGGTAGGAGTGGAAACACAGTCTGCAGTCACTGAGGAACAAAGTAGTAGGTAGGAGGGGAACACTGCAGTCACTGAGGAAAGAGGTAGGAGTGGAAACACTGCATTCACTGAGGACAGAAGGTAGGAGTTGAAACTGTCTGCAGTCACTGAGGAACTAGGTAGGAGTGGAAACACTGTCTGCAGTCACTGAGGAACAAGGTAGGAGGGGGAACACTGTCTGCAGTCACTGAGGAAAGAGGTAGGAGAGGAAACACTGTCTACAGTCATTGAGGAATGAGGTAGGAGGGGGAACACTGACTGCAGTTACTGAGGAACGAGGGAGGAGGGTGAACACTGTCTGCAGTCACTGAGGACAGGAGGTAGGAGTGGAAACACTGGAGTCACTGAGGAACGAGGTAGGAGTGGAAACACTGTATTCACTGAGGAACAAGGTATGAGTGGAAACTGTCTGCAGTCACTGAGGAACGAGGTAGGAGGGGAATACTGTCTACAGTCACTGAGGAACGGGGTAGGAGTGGAACCACTCTCTGCATTCACTGAGGATAGGAGGTTGGAGTGGGAACACTCTCTGTAGTCACTGAGGAACAAGGTAGGAGTGGGAACACTATCTGCAGTCACTGAGGAACGAGGTAGGAGGGGGGAACACTGTCTGCAGTCACTGAGGAACGAGGTAGGAGGGGGAACACTGTCTGCAGTCAATAAGAAACAAGGTAGGAGTGGAAACACTGTCTGCAGTCACTGAGGACAGGAGGTAGGAGTAGAAACACTGTCTGCAGTCACTGAGGAACAAGGTAGGAGGGGGAACACTGTCTGCAGTCACTGAGGAACGAGGTAGGAGTGGAAACACTGTCTGCAGTCACTGAGGACAGGAGGTAGGAGTGGAAACACTGTCTGCAGTCACTGAGGAATGATGTAGGAGTGGAAACACTGTCTGCAGTCACTGAGGACAGGAGGTAGGAGTGGAAACACTGTCTGCAGTCACTGAGGACAGGAGGTAGGAGTGGAAACACTGTCTGCAGTCACTGAGGAATGAGGGAGGAGTGGAAACACTGTCTGCAGTCACTGAGGACAGGAGGTAGGAGTGGAAACATATCTGCAGTCACTGATGAACAAGGTAGGAGGGGGAACACTGTCTGCAGTCACTGAGGAACAAGGTAGGAGTAGAAACACTGTCTGCAGTCACTGAGTAATGAGGTAGGAGTGGAAACACTGCATTCACTGAGGACAGAAGGTAGGAGTTGAAACATTGTCTGAGGTCACTGAAGAACTAGGTAGGAGTGGAAAGACTGTCTGCAGTCATTGAGGAATGAGTGGAAACACAGTCAGCAGACAATGAGGAACGAGGTAGGAGGGGGTACACTGTCTGCAGTCACTGAGGAACGAGGTAGGAGGTGGAACATTGCAGTCACTGAGGAACGAGGTAGGAGTGGAAATACTGTCTGCAGTCACTGAGGACAGGAGGTAGAAGTGGAAACACTATCTGCAGTCACTGACGAACGAGGTAGGAGGGGGAACCCTGTCTGCAGTCACTGAGGAACGAGGTAGGAGTGGAAACACCGTCTGCAGTCACCGAGGAAGGAGATAGGAGTGGAAATACTGTCTGCAGTCACTGAGGAACGAGGTAGGAGTGGAAACACTGTCTGCAGTCAAAGAGGAACGAGGTAGGAGGGGGAACACTGTCTGCAGTCACTGAGGAACAAGGTAGGAGTGGAAACACTGTCTGCAGACAATGAAGAATGAGGTAGGAGGGGGAACACTGTCTGCAGTCACTGAGGAATGAGGTAGGAGTGGAAACACTGTCTGCAGTCACTGAGGAACGAGGTAGGAGGGGGAACACTGTCTGCAGTCACTGAGGAATGAGGTAGCAGTGGAAACTGTCTGCAGTCAATGAGGAATGAGGTAGGAGGGGGGACAGTGTCTGCAGTCACTGAGGAATGAGGTAGGAGTTGAAACACTGTCTGCAGTCACTGAGGAACAAGGTAGGAGGGGGAACACTGTCTGCAGTCACTGAGGAATGAGGTAGGAGTTGAAACACTGTCTGCAGGCACTGAGGACAGGAGTCAGGAATAGAAACACTGTCTGCAGTCACTGAGGAACGAGGTAGGAGTGGAAACACTGTCTGCAATAACTGAGGGACGAGGTAGGAGTGGAAATGCTGTCTGCAGTCACTGAGGAACAAAGTAGGAGTGGAAATTGTCTGCAGTCACTGAGGAACGAGGTAGGAGTGGAAACACTGTCTGCAGTCACTGAGGACAGGAGGTAGGAGTGGAAACACTGCAGTCACTGAGGAACGAGGTAGGAGGGGAATACTGTCTGCAGTCACTGAGGAACGGGGTAGGAGTGGGAACACTCCTCTGCAGTCACTGAGGAATGAGGTAGGAGTGGGAACACTGTCTGCGAGGAATGAGGTAGGAGGGGGAACACTCTGCAGTCACTGAGGAATGAAGTAGGAGGGGGAACACTGTCTGCAGTCATTAAGAAACGAGGTAGGAGTGGAAACACTGTCTGCAGTCACTGAGGAACGAGGTAGGAGGGGGAACACTGTCTGCAGTCACTGAGGAACGAGGTAGCAGTGGAAACTGTCTGCAGTCAATGAGGAATGAGGTAGGAGGGGGGGACAGTGTCTGCAGTCACTGAGGAAAGTGGTAGGTGTGGAAACACTGTCTGCAGTCACTGAGGACAGGAGGAAGGAGTGGAAACACTGTCTGCAGTAACTGAGGAACGACGTATGAGTGGAAACTGTGTGCAGTAACTGAGGAACGAGGTAGGAGTGGAGACACTGTCTGCAGTCACCGAGCACAGGAGGTAGGAGTGGAAACACTGTGTGCAGTCACTGAGGAACGAGGTAGGAGTGGAAACACTGTCTGCAGTCACTGAGGACAGGAGATAGGAGTGGAAACATTGTCTACAGTCACTGAAGACAGAAGGCACAAGTGTAAACATTGTCTGCCGTCATCAAGGACAGGAGGTAGGAGGGGAAACATTGTCTACATTCGCTGAGGAATGAGGTAGGCGTGGATACATTGTCTGCAGTCGCTGAGGAACGAGGTAGGAGTGGAAACATTGTCTGCAGTGTTTGAGGAACGAGGTAGGAGTGGAAACATTGCAGTAGGTGAGGATAGGAGGAAGGAATGGAAACATTGTCTGCAGTCACTGAGGACAGGAGGTGGGAGTGGAAACATTGCCTGCCGTCACTGAGGACAGGAAGTAGGAGTGGAAACATTTTATCCAGTCGCTGAGGACAGGAGGTGGGACTGGAAACATTGTCTAAAGTTGCTGAGGACAGGAGGTGGGAGTGGAAACACTGTCTACAATCACTGAGGAACGAGGTATGTGTGGATCATTGTCTGCAGTCACTGAGGAATGAGGTAGCAGTGGAAACATTGTCTGCAGTCGCTGAGGACAGGAGGTGGGAGTGTAAACATTAACTACAGTCGCTGAGGATAGGAGGTGGGAGTGTAAATATTGACAGCAGTCACTGAGGACAGGAGGTAGGAGTGGAAACATTGTCTGCAGTCTCTGAAGTAGGAGGTAGGAGTGGAAACATTGTGTGCAGTCACTGATGAACAGGAGGTAGGAGTAGAAAAAATGTCTCTAGCCATTGAGGACAAGTGGTGGGAGTGGATACATTGTCTGCAGTCGCTGGGGAAGAAGGTAGGAGTGCAAACATTGTGCCGTCACCGAGGACAGTAAGTAGGAGTGGAAACATTGCAGTCGGTGAGGATAGGAAGAACGAATGGAAACATTGTCTGCCAAAGCCAAGGATAGGAGGTAGGAGTGGAAACTTTATCTGCAGTCGCTAAAGAACAAGGTAGGAGTGGAAACATTGTCTGCAGTCACTGAGGAATGAGGTAGCAGTGGAAACATTGTCTGCTGTCACTGAGGACAGGAGGTCGGAGTGGAAACACTGTCTGTTATCGCTGAAGAGAAGAGGTGGGAGTAGAAACATAGTCTACAGTCACTGAGGACAGGAGGTAGGTGTGGAAACATTGTATACAATCACTGAGGCCAGGAGGAAGGAGTAGAAACATTATCTGCAGTCACTGAGTATAGGAGGTAGGAGTGGAAACATTGTCTGCAGTAACCGACGACAGGAGGTAGGAGTGGAAACATTGTCGGCAGTCACTCAAGAAGGAGGTAGGAGGGAAACATTGTTTGCATTAGCTGAGGGTAGGAGGAAAGAATGGAACATTGTCTACAGTCACTGAGGACAGGAGGTAGGAGTGGAAACACTGTCTGCAGACACTGAGGAATGAGGTAGGAGTGGAAACACTGTCTGCAGGCACTTAGGAACGAGGTAGGAGTGGAAACACTGTCTGCAGTCACTGAGGAACAATGTAGGAGGGGGAACACTGTCTGCAGTCACTGAGGAACGAGGTAGGAGTGGAAACACTTTCTGCAGTCACTGAGGAACGAGGTAGGAGGGGGAACACTGTCTGCAGTCACTGAGGAACAAGGTAGGAGGGGGAACACTGTCTGCAGTCACTGAGGAACGAGGTAGGAGTTGAAACACTGTCTGCAGGCACTGAGGAACTAAGTAGGAGTAGAAATTGTCTGCAGTCACTGAGGAACTAGGTAGGAGTGGAAACACTGTATGCAGTCATTGAGGAACGAGGTATGAGTGGAAACACTGTCTGCAGACAATGAGGAACGAGGTAGGAGGGGTACACTGTCTGCAGTCACTGAGGAATGAGGTAGGAGGGGGAACATTGCAGTCACTGAGGAACGAGGTAGGAGTGGAAAAACTGTCTGCAGTCACTGAGGACAGGAGGTAGAAGTGGAAACACTATCTGCAGTCACTGACGAACGAGGTAGTAGGGGGAACCCTGTCTGCAGTCACTGAGGAACGAGGTAGGAGTGGAAACACCGTCTGCAGTCACTCAGGAACGAGGTAGGAGGGGAATACTGTCTGCAGTCACTGAGGAACGGGGTAGGAGTGGAAACACTTTCTGCATTCATTGAGGACAGGAGGTTGGAGAGGGAACACTCTCTGCAGTCACTGAGGAACGAGCTAGGAGTGGGAACACTGTCTGCAGTCACTGAGGAACGAGGTAGGAGGGGGAACACTGTCTGCAGTCCCTGAGGAACGAGGTAGGAGGGGGAACAATGTCTGCAGCCACTGAGGAACGAGGTAGGAGTGGAAACACTCTCTACAGTCACTGAGGACAGGAGGTAGGAGTAGAAACACTGTCTGCAGTCACTGAGGAACAAGGTAGGAGGGGAACACTGTCTGCAGTCACTGAGGAACGAGGTAGGAGTGGAAACACTGTCTGCAGTCACTGAGGACAGGAGGTAGGAGTGGAAACACTGTCTGCAGTCACTGAGGAATGAGGTAGGAGTGGAAACACTGTCTGCAGTCACTAAGGACAGGAGGTAGGAGTGGAAACATATCTGCAGTCACTGATGAACAAGGTAGGAGGGGAAACACTGTCTGCAGTCACTGAGGAACGAGGTAGGAGTGGAAACAGTCTGCAGGCACTGACGACAGGAGTCAGGAGTAGAAACACTGCAGTCCCTGAGGAACGAGGTAGGAGTGGAATCACTCTCTGCAGTCACTGAGGAACGAGGTAGGAGTGGAAACACTGTCTGCAGTCACTGAGGACAGGAGGTAGGAGTGGAAACACTGTCTGCAGTCACTGAGGAATGATGTAGGAGTGGAAACACTGTCTGCAGTCACTGAGGACAGGAGGTAGGAGTGGAAACATATCTGCAGTCACTGAGGAATGAGGTAGGAGTGGAAACACTGTCTGCAGTCACTGAGGACAGGAGGTAGGAGTGGAAACACTGTCTGCAGTCACTGAGGAATGAGGGAGGAGTGGAAACACTGTCTGCAGTCACTGAGGACAGGAGGTAGGAGTGGAAACATATCTGCAGTCACTGATGAACAAGGTAGGAGGGGGAACACTGTCTGCAGTCACTGAGGAACAAGGTAGGAGTAGAAACACTGTCTGCAGTCACTGAGTAACGAGGTAGGAGTGGAAACACTGCATTCACTGAGGACAGAAGGTAGGAGTTGAAACATTGTCTGAGGTCACTGAAGAACTAGGTAGGAGTGGAAAGACTGTCTGCAGTCATTGAGGAATGAGGTAGGAGTGGAAACACAGTCAGCAGACAATGAGGAACGAGGTAGGAGGGGGTACACTGTCTGCAGTCACTGAGGAACGAGGTAGGAGGTGGAACATTGCAGTCACTGAGGAACGAGGTAGGAGTGGAAATACTGTCTGCAGTCACTGAGGACAGGAGGTAGAAGTGGAAACACTATCTGCAGTCACTGACGAACGAGGTAGGAGGGGAACCCTGTCTGCAGTCACTGAGGAACGAGGTAGGAGTGGAAACACCGTCTGCAGTCACTGAGGAAGGAGATAGGAGTGGAAATACTGTCTGCAGTCACTGAGGAACGAGGTAGGAGTGGAAACACTGTCTGCAGTCAAAGAGGAACGAGGTAGGAGGGGAACACTGTCTGCAGTCACTGAGGAACAAGGTAGGAGTGGAAACACTGTCTGCAGACAATGAAGAATGAGGTAGGAGGGGGAACACTGTCTGCAGTCACTGAGGAATGAGGTAGGAGTGGAAACACTGTCTGCAGTCACTGAGTACAGGAGGTAGGAGTAGAAACACTGTCTGCAGTCACTGAGGAACGAGGTTGGAGGGGGAACACTGTCTGCAGTCACTGAGGAACGAGGTAGGAGTCGAAACACTCTGCAGTCACTGAGGAACGAGGTAGGGGGAACACTGTCTGCAGTCACTGAGAAACAAGGTAGGAGTGGAAACACTGTCTGCAGTCACTGAGGAACAAGGTAGGAGGAGGAACACTGTCTGCAGTCACTGAGGAATGAGGTAGGAGTTGAAACACTGTCTGCAGGCACTGAGGACAGGAGTCAGGAATAGAAACACTGTCTGCAGTCACTGAGGAACGAGGTAGGAGTGGAAACACTGTCTGCAATAACTGAGGGACGAGGTAGGAGTGGAAATGCTGTCTGCAGTCACTGAGGAACAAAGTAGGAGTGGAAATTGTCTGCAGTCACTGAGGAACGAGGTAGGAGTGGAAACACTGTCTGCAGTCACTGAGGACAGGAGGTAGGAGTGGAAACACTGCAGTCACTGAGGAACGAGGTAGGAGGGGAATACTGTCTGCAGTCACTGAGGAACGGGGTAGGAGTGGGAACACTCTCTGCAGTCACTGAGGAATGAGGTAGGAGTGGGAACACTGTCTGCGAGGAATGAGGTAGGAGGGGGAACACTCTGCAGTCACTGAGGAATGAAGTAGGAGGGGAACACTGTCTGCAGTCATTAAGAAACGAGGTAGGAGTGGAAACACTGTCTGCAGTCACTGAGGAACGAGGTAGGAGGGGGAACACTGTCTGCAGTCACTGAGGAACGAGGTAGCAGTGGAAACTGTCTGCAGTCAATGAGGAATGAGGTAGGAGGGGGACAGTGTCTGCAGTCACTGAGGAAAGTGGTAGGTGTGGAAACACTGTCTGCAGTCACTGAGGACAGGAGGAAGGAGTGGAAACACTGTCTGCAGTAACTGAGGAACGACGTATGAGTGGAAACTGTGTGCAGTAACTGAGGAACGAGGTAGGAGTGGAGACACTGTCTGCAGTCACTGAGCACAGGAGGTAGGAGTGGAAACACTGTGTGCAGTCACTGAGGAACGAGGTAGGAGTGGAAACACTGTCTGCAGTCACTGAGGACAGGAGATAGGAGTGGAAACATTGTCTACAGTCACTGAAGACAGAAGGCACAAGTGTAAACATTGTCTGCCGTCATCAAGGACAGGAGGTAGGAGGGAAACATTGTCTACAGTCGCTGAGGAATGAGGTAGGCGTGGATACATTGTCTGCAGTCGCTGAGGAACGAGGTAGGAGTGGAAACATTGTCTGCAGTGTTTGAGGAACGAGGTAGGAGTTGAAACATTGCAGTAGGTGAGGATAGGAGGAAGGAATGGAAACATTGTCTGCAGTCACTGAGGACAGGAGGTGGGAGTGGAAACATTGCCTGCCGTCACTGAGGACAGGAAGTAGGAGTGGAAACATTTTATCCAGTCGCTGAGGCCAGGAGGTGGGACTGGAAACATTGTCTAAAGTTGCTGAGGACAGGAGGTGGGAGTGGAAACACTGTCTACAATCACTGAGGAACGAGGTATGTGTGGATCATTGTCTGCAGTCACTGAGGAATGAGGTAGCAGTGGAAACATTGTCTGCAGTCGCTGAGGACAGGAGGTGGGAGTGTAAACATTAACTACAGTCGCTGAGGATAGGAGGTGGGAGTGTAAATATTGACAGCAGTCACTGAGGACAGGAGGTAGGAGTGGAAACATTGTCTGCAGTCTCTGAAGTAGGAGGTAGGAGTGGAAACATTGTGTGCAGTCACTGATGAACAGGAGGTAGGAGTAGAAAAAATGTCTCTAGCCATTGAGGATAAGTGGTGGGAGTGGATACATTGTCTGCAGTCGCTGGGGAAGAAGGTAGGAGTGCAAACATTGTGCCGTCACCGAGGACAGTAAGTAGGAGTGGAAACATTGCAGTCGGTGAGGATAGGAAGAACGAATGGAAACATTGTCTGCCAAAGCCAAGGATAGGAGGTAGGAGTGGAAACTTTATCTGCAGTCGCTAAAGAACAAGGTAGGAGTGGAAACATTGTCTGCAGTCACTGAGGAATGAGGTAGCAGTGGAAACATTGTCTGCTGTCACTGAGGACAGGAGGTCGGAGTGGAAACACTGTCTGTTATCGCTGAAGAGAAGAGGTGGGAGTAGAAACATAGTCTACAGTCACTGAGGACAGGAGGTAGGTGTGGAAACATTGTATACAATCACTGAGGCCAGGAGGAAGGAGTAGAAACATTATCTGCAGTCACTGAGTATAGGAGGTAGGAGTGGAAACATTGTCTGCAGTAACCGACGACAGGAGGTAGGAGTGGAAACATTGTCGGCAGTCACTCAAGAAGGAGGTAGGAGGGAAACATTGTTTGCATTAGCTGAGGGTAGGAGGAAAGAATGGAACATTGTCTACAGTCACTGAGGACAGGAGGTAGGAGTGGAAACACTGTCTGCAGACACTGAGGAATGAGGTAGGAGTGGAAACACTGTCTGCAGGCACTTAGGAACGAGGTAGGAGTGGAAACACTGTCTGCAGTCACTGAGGAACAAGGTAGGAGGGGGAACACTGTCTGCAGTCACTGAGGAACGAGGTAGGAGTGGAAACACTTTCTGCAGTCACTGAGGAACGAGGTAGGAGGGGGAACACTGTCTGCAGTCACTGAGGAACAAGGTAGGAGGGGGGAACACTGTCTGCAGTCACTGAGGAACGAGGTAGGAGTTGAAACACTGTCTGCAGGCACTGAGGAACGAAGTAGGAGTAGAAATTGTCTGCAGTCACTGAGGAACTAGGTAGGAGTGGAAACACTGTATGCAGTCATTGAGGAACGAGGTATGAGTGGAAACACTGTCTGCAGACAATGAGGAACGAGGTAGGAGGGGGTACACTGTCTGCAGTCACTGAGGAATGAGGTAGGAGGGGGAACATTGCAGTCACTGAGGAACGAGGTAGGAGTGGAAACACTGTCTGCAGTCACTGAGGACAGGAGGTAGAAGTGGAAACACTATCTGCAGTCACTGACGAACGAGGTAGTAGGGGGAACCCTGTCTGCAGTCACTGAGGAACGAGGTAGGAGTGGAAACACCGTCTGCAGTCACTCAGGAACGAGGTAGGAGGGGAATACTGTCTGCAGTCACTGAGGAACGGGGTAGGAGTGGAAACACTTTCTGCATTCATTGAGGACAGGAGGTTGGAGAGGGAACACTCTCTGCAGTCACTGAGGAACGAGCTAGGAGTGGGAACACTGTCTGCAGTCACTGAGGAACGAGGTAGGAGGGGGAACACTGTCTGCAGTCCCTGAGGAACGAGGTAGGAGGGGGAACAATGTCTGCAGCCACTGAGGAACGAGGTAGGAGTGGAAACACTCTCTGCAGTCACTGAGGACAGGAGGTAGGAGTAGAAACACTGTCTGCAGTCACTGAGGAACAAGGTAGGAGGGGAACACTGTCTGCAGTCACTGAGGAACGAGGTAGGAGTGGAAACACTGTCTGCAGTCACTGAGGACAGGAGGTAGGAGTGGAAACACTGTCTACAGTCACTGAGGAATGAGGTAGGAGTGGAAACACTGTCTGCAGTCACTAAGGACAGGAGGTAGGAGTGGAAACATATCTGCAGTCACTGATGAACAAGGTAGGAGGGGAAACACTGTCTGCAGTCACTGAGGAACGAGGTAGGAGTGGAAACAGTCTGCAGGCACTGACGACAGGAGTCAGGAGTAGAAACACTGCAGTCCCTGAGGAACGAGGTAGGAGTGGAATCACTCTCTGCAGTCAATGAGGAACGAAGTAGGAGTGGAAACACTGTCTGCAGTCACTGAGGAACGAGGTAGGAGGGGGAACACTGTCTGCAGTCCCTGAAGACAGGAGGCAGGAGTGGAAACACTGTCTGCAGTCACTAAGGACAGGAGGTAGGAGTGGAAACATATCTGCAGTCACTGATGAACAAGGTAGGAGGGGGAACACTGTCTGTAGTCACTGAGGCGAGGTAGGAGTAGAAACACTGTCTGCAGTCACTGAGGAACGAGGTAGGAGTGGAAACACTGCATTCACTGAGGACAGAAGGTAGGAGTTGAAACACTGTCTGCAGTCACTGAGGAACTAGGTAGGAGTGGAAACACTGTCTGCAGTCACCGAAGAACGAGGTAGGGGGAACACTGTCTGCAGTCACTGAGAAACAAGGTAGGAGTGGAAACACTGTCTGCAGTCACTGAGGAACGAGGTAGGAGGGGGAACACTGTCTGCAGTCACTGAGGAACGAGGTAGGAGTTGAAACACTGTCTGCAGGCACTGACGACAGGAGTCAGGAGTAGAAACACTGCAGTCCCTGAGGAACGAGGTAGGAGTGGAATCACTCTCTGCAGTCAATGAGGAACGAAGTAGGAGTGGAAACACTGTTTGCAGTCACTGAGGAATGAGGTAGGAGTGGAAACACTGTCTGCAGTCACTGAGGAACGAGGTAGGAGGGGGAACACTGTCTGCAGTCCCTGAAGACAGGAGGCAGGAGTGTAAACACTGTCTGCAGTCACTGAGGAACAAGGTAGGAAAGGAAACACTGTCTGCAGTCACTGAGGAACGAAGTAGGAGTGGAAACACTGTTTGCAGTCACTGAGGAACAAGGTAGGAGTGGAAACACTGTCTGCAGTAACTGAGGAACGAGGTAGGAGGAGGAACACTGCAGTCACTGAGGAACGAGGTAGGAGTGGAAACACTGTCTGCAGTCACTGAGGACAGGGGGTAGGAGTGAATAGACTCTCTGCAGTCACTGAGGAATGAGGTAGGAGGGGGAACACTGTCTGCAGTCCCTGAGGAACGAGGTAGGAGTGGAAACACCATCTGCAGTCACTGAGGACAGGAGGCAGGAGTGGAAACACTGTCTGCAGTCACTGAGGAATGAGGTAGGAGTGGAAACACTGTCTACAGTCACTGAGGAACAAGGTAGGAGGGGAAACACTGTCTGCAGTCACTGAGGAACAAGGTAGGAGGGGGAACACTGTCTGCAGTCACTGAGGAACGAGGTAGGAGTTGAAACACTGTCTGCAGGCACTGAGGAACGAAGTAGGAGTAGAAATTGTCTGCAGTCACTGAGGAACTAGGTAGGAGTGGAAACACTGTATGCAGTCATTGAGGAACGAGGTATGAGTGGAAACACTGTCTGCAGACAATGAGGAACGAGGTAGGAGGGGGTACACTGTCTGCAGTCACTGAGGAATGAGGTAGGAGGGGGAACATTGCAGTCACTGAGGAACGAGGTAGGAGTGGAAACACTGTCTGCAGTCACTGAGGACAGGAGGTAGAAGTGGAAACACTATCTGCAGTCACTGACGAACGAGGTAGTAGGGGGAACCCTGTCTGCAGTCACTGAGGAACGAGGTATGAGTGGAAACACCGTCTGCAGTCACTGAGGAACGAGATAGGAGTGGAAATACTGTCTTCAGTCACTGAGGAACGAGGTAGGAGTGGAAACACTGTCTGCAGTCACTGAGGAACGAGGTGGGGAACACTGTCTGCAGTCACTGAGGAATGAGGTAGGAGTGGAAACACTGTCTGCAGACAATGAAGAATGAGGTAGGAGGGGAACTTTGTCTGCAGTCACTGAGGAACGAGGTAGGAGGGGGAACACTGTCTGCAGTCACTGAGGAATGAGGTAGGAGTGGAAACACTCTGCAGTCACTGAGGACAGGAGGTAGGAGTAGAAACACTGTCTGCAGTCACTGAGGAACGAGGTAGGAGGGGAACACTGTCTGCAGTCACTGAGGAACGAGGTAGGAGTCGAAACACTGTCTGCAGTCACTGAGGAACGAGGTAGGGGGAACACTGTCTGCAGTCACTGAGAAACAAGGTAGGAGTGGAAACACTGTCTGCAGTCACTGAGGAACGAGGTAGGAGGGGGAACACTGTCTGCAGTCACTGATTCATGAGGTAGGAGTTGAAACACTGTCTGCAGGCACTGAGGACAGGAGTCAGGATTAGAAACACTGTCTGCAGTCACAGGAACGAGGTAGGAGTGGAAACACTGTCTGCAGTAACTGAGGGACGAGGCAGGAGGGGGAACACTGTCTGCAGTCACTGAGGAACGAGGTAGGAGTCGAAACACTCTGCAGTCACTGAGGAACGAGGTAGGAGGGGGAACACTGTCTGCAGTCACTGATTCATGAGGTAGGAGTTAAACACTGTCTGCAGGCACTGAGGACAGGAGTCAGGATTAGAAACACTGTCTGCAGGCACTGAGGAACGAGGTAGGAGTGGAAACACTGTCTGCAGTAACTGAGGGACGAGGTAGGAGTGGAAATACTGTCTGCAGTCACTGAGGAACAAAGTAGGAGCGGAAATTGTCTGCAGTCACTGAGGAACCGGGTAGGAGTGGAAACACTGTCTGCAGTCACTGAGGACAGGAGGTAGGAGTGGAAACACAGCAGTCACTGAGGAACGCGGTAGGAGTGGAAACACTGCAGTCACTGAGGAACAAGGTATGAGTGGAAACACTGTTTGCAGTCACTGAGGAACGAGGTAGGAGGGGAATACTGTCTTCAGTCACTGAGGAACGGGGTAGGAGTGGAAACACTCTCTGCATTCACTGAGGACAGGAGGTTGGAGTGGGAACACTGTCTGCAGTCACTGAGGAACGAGGTAGGAGGGGGAACACTGTCTGCAGTCACTGAGGAACGAGGTAGGAGGGGGAACAATGTCTGCAGTCAATAAGAAACAAGGTAGGAGTGGAAACACTGTCTGCAGTCACTGAGGACAGGAGGTAGGAGTAGAAACACTGTCTGCAGTAACTGAGGACCCCGATCAACACCGAAGACACTATCCGCACGATTAACTCCATCCACTCCGGATCACCAACCGACCCCTGCCCTCACCACATCTTCAACAAGGCCGACGCCGTCATCGCACCCCACCTCCGGGACATCATCAACACCTCCTCGACACCGCCACCTTCCCAGAGAGCTGGAAGCACGCCGAACTCAGCGCCCTACTGAAGAAACCGTCAGCGGATCCCACCGACCTCAAAAACTACCGCCCCATCTCGCTCCTTCCTTTTCCTGCCAAAGTCATCGAGAAGACCGTCAACAGACAACTGGCCGCCTTCCTCGAGACGAATGGATCCCTCGACCACTCGCAGTCCGGCTTCCGGGCCAACCACAGCACCGAGACCGCCCTCATCGCAGCCACCGACGACATCCGAGCCCTGCTCGACAACGGGAAACAGCGGCCCTCATCCTCCTGGACCTCTCCGCAGCGTTCGACACAGTCTGCCACCGCACCCTAGTGCAACGCCTGAACAACGTCGGAATCCAAGAGAAGGCACTGGAGTGGATCATCTCCTTCCTCGCCGGAAGAACCCAGAGAGTCCGCCTCCCCCGTTCAGTTCCGAGGCCACCGAAGTCATCTGCGGCGTACCACAAGGATCATCACTCAGCCCCACCCTCTTCAACGTCTACATGAGCCCCCTCGCAGCCATCGCACGCCAACACAACCTCAACATCATCTCCTACGCCGACGACACCCAGCTGATCCTCTCCCTCACCAACGACCCCACAACCGCCAGAACCAACCTACATGAAGGGATGAAGGACGTAGCCGAGTGGATGAGGAACAGCCGCCTGAAACTGAACTCAGATAAGACGGAAGTCCTCATCCTAGGATCATCACCCTCCGCCTGGGACGACTCCTGGTGGCCCCCTGCCCTGGGCAACGCACCCAAACTAACGGACCACGCACGCAACCTGGGCTTCATCCTGGACTCCTCCCTCTCAATGACCCGACAAGTCAACGCCGTCTCCTCGTCTTGCTTCAACATCCTACGCATGCTGCGCAAGATCTTCCGGTGGATCCCCACCGAAACCAGGAAGACGGTCACCCAGGCCCTCGTCACCAGCCGACTGGACTACGGCAACTCCCTCTACGCCGGAACCACAGCCAAACTTCAAAAAGACTCCAACGCATCCAGAACGCCTCAGCTCGACTCATCCTGGACATCCCCCGACACAGCCACATCGCCGGACACCTGAGAGACCTGCACTGGCTCCCCGTCAGCAAGAGAATCACGTTCCGACTCCTCACCCACGCACACAAAGCTCTCCACAACCAAGGCCCCAGATACCTCAACGACCGTCTGACCTTCTACACTCCCACCCGCCAGCTACGATCGACCAACCACGCCCTCGCCGCCGTCCCCGCATCCGAAGAGCCACAACGGGAGGAAGATCCTTCTCCTACCTGGCTGCCAAGACGTGGAACTCCCTACCCATCCACCTCCGCCTTACCCAAGACCACCTCTCCTTCAGGAAGCAACTCAAGACCTGGCTGTTCGAACAGTAGCGGATCCCCCCCCCCTAGCGCCTTGAGACCCTCCGGGTGAGTAGCGCGCTATACAAATGCTTGATTGATTGATTGATTGAGGAACAAGGTAGGAGGGGAACACTGTGCAGTCACTGAGGAACGAGGTAGGAGTGGAAACACTGTCTGCAGTCACTGAGGACAGGAGGTAGGAGTGGAAACACTGTCTGCAGTCACTGAGGAATGAGGTAGGAGTGGAAACACTGTCTGCAGTCACTGAAGACAGGAGGTAGGAGTAGAAACATATCTGCAGTCACTGATGAACAAGGTAGGAGGGGGAACACTGTCTGCAGTCACTGAGGAACGAGGTAGGAGTAGAAACACTGTCTGCAGTCACTGAGGAACGAGGTAGGAGTGGAAACACTGCATTCACTGAGGACAGAAGGTAGGAGTTGAAACACTGTCTGCAGTCACTGAGGAACTAGGTAGGAGTGGAAACACTGTCTGCAGTCACTGAAGAACGAGGTAGGGGGAACACTGTCTGCAGTCACTGAAAAACAAGGTAGGAGTGGAAATACTGTCTGCAGTCACTGAGGAACGAGGTAGGAGGGGAACACTGCAGTCACTGAGGAACGAGGTAGGAGTTGAAACACTGTCTGCAGGCACTGACGACAGGAGTCAGGAGTAGAAACACTGCAGTCCCTGAGGAACGAGGTAGGAGTGGAATCACTGTCTGCAGTAACTGAGGAACGGGGTAGGAGAGGAACCACTCTCTGCATTCACTGATGATAGGAGGTTGGAGTGGGAACACTCTCTGCAGTCACTGAGGAACTAGGTAGGAGTGGGAACACTATCTGCAGTCACTGAGGAACGAGGTAGGAGGGGGAACACTGTCTGCAGTCACTGAGGAACAAGGTAGGAGAGGGAACACTGCAGTCAATAAGAAATGAGGTAGGAGTGGAAACACTGTCTGCAGTCACTGAGGACAGGAGGTAGGAGTAGAAACACTGTCTGCAGTCACTGAGGAACAAGGTAGGAGGTGGAACACTGTCTGCAGTCACTGAGGAATGAGGTAGGAGTGGAAACACTGTCTGCAGTCACTGAGGACAGGAGGTAGGAGTGGAAACACTGTCTGCAGTCACTGAGGAATGAGGGAGGAGTGGAAACACTGTCTGCAGTCACTGAGGACAGGAGGTAGGAGTGGAAACATATCTGCAGTCACTGATGAACAAGGTAGGAGGGGGAACACTGTCTGCAGTCACTGAGGAACAAGGTAGGAGTAGAAACACTGTCTGCAGTCACTGAGGAACGAGGTAGGAGTGGAAACACTGCATTCACTGAGGACAGAAGGTAGGAGTTGAAACACTGTCTGCGGTCACTGAAGAACTAGGTAGGAGTGGAAAGACTGTCTGCAGTCACTGAGGAACAAGGTAGGAAAGGAAACACTGTCTGCAGTCACTGAGGAACAAAGTAGGAGTGGAAACACTGTTTGCAGTCACTGAGGAACGAGGTAGGAGTGGAAACACTGTCTGCAGTCACTGAGGAACGAGGTAGGAGGGGGAACACTGTCTGCAGTCACTGAGGAACGAGGTAGGAGTTGAAACACCGTCTGCAGGCACTGAGGAACGAAGTAGGAGTAGAAATTGTCTGCAGTCACTGAGGAACTAGGTAGGAGTGGAAACACTGTCTGCAGTCACTGAGGAACGAGGTAGGAGTGGAAACACTGTCTGCAGTCATTGAGGAACGAGGTATGAGTGGAAACACTGTCTGTAGACAATGAGGAACGAGGTAGGAGGGGGTACACTGTCTGCAGTCACTGAGGAACGAGGTATGAGTGGAAACACTGCAGTCACTGAGGAACAAGGTATGAGTGGAAACTGTCTGCAGTCACTGAGGAACGAGGTAGGAGGGGAATACTGTCTACAGTCACTGAGGAACGGGGTAGGAGAGGAACCACTCTCTGCATTCACTGATGATAGGAGGTTGGAGTGGGAACACTCTCTGCAGTCACTGAGGAACTAGGTAGGAGTGGGAACACTATCTGCAGTCACTGAGGAATGAGGTAGGAGGGGAACACTGCAGTCACTGAGGAACAAGGTATGAGTGGAAACTGTCTGCAGTCACTGAGGAACGAGGTAGGAGGGGAATACTGTCTACAGTCACTGAGGAACGGGGTAGGAGAGGAACCACTCTCTGCATTCACTGATGATAGGAGGTTGGAGTGGGAACACTCTCTGCAGTCACTGAGGAACTAGGTAGGAGTGGGAACACTATCTGCAGTCACTGAGGAACGAGGTAGGAGGGGGAACACTGTCTGCAGTCACTGAGGAACAAGGTAGGAGAGGGAACACTGTCTGCAGTCAATAAGAAACGAGGGAGGAGTGGAAACACTGTCTGCAGTCACTGAGGACAGGAGGTAGGAGTAGAAACACTGTCTGCAGTCACTGAGGAACAAGGTAGGAGGTGGAACACTGCAGTCACTGAGGAATGAGGTAGGAGTGGAAACACTGTCTGCAGTCACTGAGGACAGGAGGTAGGAGTGGAAACACTGTCTGCAGTCACTGAGGAATGAGGGAGGAGTGGAAACACTGTCTGCAGTCACTGAGGACAGGAGGTAGGAGTGGAAACATATCTGCAGTCACTGATGAACAAGGTAGGAGGGGGAACACTGTCTGTAGTCACTGAGGAACAAGGTAGGAGTAGAAACACTGTCTGCAGTCACTGAGGAACGAGGTAGGAGTGGAAACACTGCATTCACTGAGGACAGAAGGTAGGAGTTGAAACACTGTCTGAGGTCACTGAAGAACTAGGTAGGAGTGGAAAGACTGTCTGCAGTCACTGAGGAACGAGGTAGGAGTGGAAACACTGTCCGCAGTCATTGAGGAATGAGGTAGGAGTGGAAAAACAGTCTGCAGACAATGAGGAACGAGGTAGGAGGGGGTACACTGTCTGCAGTCACTGAGGAACGAGGTAGGAGGTGGAACATTGCAGTCACTGAGGAACGAGGTAGGAGTGGAAATACTGTCTGCAGTCACTGAGGACAGGAGGTAGAAGTGGAAACACTATCTGCAGTCACTGACGAACGAGGTAGGAGGGGAACCCTGTCTGCAGTCACTGAGGAACGAGGTAGGAGTGGAAACACCGTCTGCAGTCACTGAGGAAGGAGATAGGAGTGGAAATACTGTCTGCAGTCACTGAGGAACGAGGTAGGAGTGGAAACACTGTCTGCAGTCAAAGAGGAACGAGGTAGGAGGGGGAACACTGTCTGCAGTCACTGAGGAACAAGGTAGGAGTGGAAACACTGTCTGCAGACAATGAAGAATGAGGTAGGAGGGGGAACACTGTCTGCAGTCACTGAGGAATGAGGTAGGAGTGGAAACACTGTCTGCAGTCACTGAGTACAGGAGGTAGGAGTAGAAACACTGTCTGCAGTCACTGAGGAACGAGGTTGGAGGGGGAACACTGTCTGCAGTCACTGAGGAACGAGGTAGGAGTCGAAACACTCTGCAGTCACTGAGGAACGAGGTAGGAGTGGAAACACTGCATTCACTGAGGACAGAAGGTAGGAGTTGAAACACTGTCTGCAGTCACTGAGGAACTAGGTAGGAGTGGAAACACTGTCTGCAGTCACTGAAGAACGAGGTAGGGGGAACACTGTCTGCAGTCACTGAGAAACAAGGTAGGAGTGGAAACACTGTCTGCAGTCACTGAGGAACGAGGTAGGAGGGGGAACACTGTCTGCAGTCACTGAGGAACGAGGTAGGAGTTGAAACACTGTCTGCAGGCACTGACGACAGGAGTCAGGAGTAGAAACACTGCAGTCCCTGAGGAACGAGGTAGGAGTGGAATCACTTTCTGCAGTCAATGAGGAACGAGGTAGGAGGGGGAACACTGTCTGCAGTCCCTGAAGACAAGAGGCAGGAGTGTAAACACTGTCTGCAGTCACTGAGGAACAAGGTAGGAAAGGAAACACTGTCTGCAGTCACTGAGGAACGAAGTAGGAGTGGAAACACTGTTTGCAGTCACTGAGGAACAAGGTAGGAGTGGAAACACTGTCTGCAGTAACTGAGGAACGAGGTAGGAGGGGAATACTGTCTACAGTCACTGAGGAACGGGGTAGGAGAAGAACACTGCAGTCACTGAGGAACGAGTGGAAACACTGTCTGTAGTCACTGAGGACAGGGGGTAGGAGTGAATAGACTGTCTGCAGTCACTGAGGAATGAGGTAGGAGGGGGAACACTGTCTGCAGTCCCTGAGGAACGAGGTAGGAGTGGAAACACCATCTGCAGTCACTGAGGACAGGAGGCAGGAGTGGAAACACTGTCTGCAGTCACTGAGGAATGAGGTAGGAGTGGAAACACTGTCTACAGTCACTGAGGAACAAGGTAGGAGGGGAAACACTGTCTGCAGTCACTGAGGAACAAGGTAGGAGGGGGGAACACTGTCTGCAGTCACTGAGGAACGAGGTAGGAGTTGAAACACTGTCTGCAGGCACTGAGGAACGAAGTAGGAGTAGAAATTGTCTGCAGTCACTGAGGAACTAGGTAGGAGTGGAAACACTGTATGCAGTCATTGAGGAACGAGGTATGAGTGGAAACACTGTCTGCAGACAATGAGGAACGAGGTAGGAGGGGGTACACTGTCTGCAGTCACTGAGGAATGAGGTAGGAGGGGGAACATTGCAGTCACTGAGGAACGAGGTAGGAGTGGAAACACTGTCTGCAGTCACTGAGGACAGGAGGTAGAAGTGGAAACACTATCTGCAGTCACTGACGAACGAGGTAGTAGGGGGAACCCTGTCTGCAGTCACTGAGGAACGAGGTAGGAGTGGAAACACCGTCTGCAGTCACTGAGGAACGAGATAGGAGTGGAAATACTGTCTTCAGTCACTGAGGAACGAGGTAGGAGTGGAAACACTGTCTGCAGTCACTGAGGAACGAGGTGGAACACTGTCTGCAGTCACTGAGGAATGAGGTAGGAGTGGAAACACTGTCTGCAGACAATGAAGAATGAGGTAGGAGGGGGAACTTTGTCTGCAGTCACTGAGGAACGAGGTAGGAGGGGGAACACTGTCTGCAGTCACTGAGGAATGAGGTAGGAGTGGAAACACTCTGCAGTCACTGAGGACAGGAGGTAGGAGTAGAAACACTGTCTGCAGTCACTGAGGAACGAGGTCGGAGGGGGAACACTGTCTGCAGTCACTGAGGAACGAGGTAGGAGTCGAAACACTGTCTGCAGTCACTGAGGAACGAGGTAGGGGAACACTGTCTGCAGTCACTGAGAAACAAGGTAGGAGTGGAAACACTGTCTGCAGTCACTGAGGAACGAGGTAGGAGGGGGAACACTGTCTGCAGTCACTGATTCATGAGGTAGGAGTTGAAACACTGTCTGCAGGCACTGAGGACAGGAGTCAGGATTAGAAACACTGTCTGCAGTCACTGAGGAACGAGGTAGGAGTGGAAACACTGTCTGCAGTAACTGAGGGACGAGGCAAGAGGGGGAACACTGTCTGCAGTCACTGAGGAACGAGGTAGGAGTCGAAACACTCTGCAGTCACTGAGGAACGAGGTAGGAGGGGAACACTGTCTGCAGTCACTGATTCATGAGGTAGGAGTTAAACACTGTCTGCAGGCACTGAGGACAGGAGTCAGGATTAGAAACACTGTCTACAGGCACTGAGGAACGAGGTAGGAGTGGAAACACTGTCTGCAGTAACTGAGGGACGAGGTAGGAGTGGAAATACTGTCTGCAGTCACTGAGGAACAAAGTAGGAGCGGAAATTGTCTGCAGTCACTGAGGAACCGGGTAGGAGTGGAAACACTGTCTGCAGTCACTGAGGACAGGAGGTAGGAGTGGAAACACAGCAGTCACTGAGGAACGCAGTAGGAGTGGAAACACTGCAGTCACTGAGGTACAAGGTATGAGTGGAAACACTGTTTGCAGTCACTGAGGAACGAGGTAGGAGGGGAATACTGTCTGCAGTCACTGAGGAACGGGGTAGGAGTGGAAACACTCTCTGCATTCACTGAGGACAGGAGGTTGGAGTGGGAACACTGTCTGCAGTCACTGAGGAACGAGGTAGGAGGGGGAACACTGTCTGCAGTCACTGAGGAACGAGGTAGGAGGGGGAACAATGTCTGCAGTCAATAAAAAACAAGGTAGGAGTGGAAACACTGTCTGCAGTCACTGAGGACAGGAGGTAGGAGTAGAAACACTGTCTGCAGTAACTGAGGACCCCGATCAACACCGAAGACACTATCCGCACGATTAACTCCATCCACTCCGGATCACCAACCGACCCCTGCCCTCACCACATCTTCAACAAGGCCGACGCCGTCATCGCACCCCACCTCCGGGACATCATCAACACCTCCCTCGACACCGCCACCTTCCCAGAGAGCTGGAAGCACGCCGAACTCAGCGCCCTACTGAAGAAACCGTCAGCGGATCCCACCGACCTCAAAAACTACCGCCCCATCTCGCTCCTTCCTTTTCCTGCCAAAGTCATCGAGAAGACCGTCAACAGACAACTGGCCGCCTTCCTCGAGACGAATGGATCCTCGACCACTCGCAGTCCGGCTTCCGGGCCAACCACAGCACCGAGACCGCCCTCATCGCAGCCACCGACGACATCCGAGCCCTGCTCGACAACGGGAAACAGCGGCCCTCATCCTCCTGGACCTCTCCGCAGCGTTCGACACAGTCTGCCACCGCACTCTAGTGCAACGCCTGAACAACGTCGGAATCCAAGAGAAGGCACTGGAGTGGATCATCTCCTTCCTCGCCGGAAGAACCCAGAGAGTCCGCCTCCCCCGTTCAGTTCCGAGGCCACCGAAGTCATCTGCGGCGTACCACAAGGATCATCACTCAGCCCCACCCTCTTCAACGTCTACATGAGCCCCCTCGCAGCCATCGCACGCCAACACAACCTCAACATCATCTCCTACGCCGACGACACCCAGCTGATCCTCTCCCTCACCAACGACCCCACAACCGCCAGAACCAACCTACATGAAGGGATGAAGGACGTAGCCGAGTGGATGAGGAACAGCCGCCTGAAACTGAACTCAGATAAGACGGAAGTCCTCATCCTAGGATCATCACCCTCCGCCTGGGACGACTCCTGGTGGCCCCCTGCCCTGGGCAACGCACCCAAACTAACGGACCACGCACGCAACCTGGGCTTCATCCTGGACTCCTCCCTCTCAATGACCCGACAAGTCAACGCCGTCTCCTCGTCTTGCTTCAACATCCTACGCATGCTGCGCAAGATCTTCCGGTGGATCCCCACCGAAACCAGGAAGACGGTCACCCAGGCCCTCGTCACCAGCCGACTGGACTACGGCAACTCCCTCTACGCCGGAACCACAGCCAAACTTCAAAAAAGACTCCAACGCATCCAGAACGCCTCAGCTCGACTCATCCTGGACATCCCCCGACACAGCCACATCGCCGGACACCTGAGAGACCTGCACTGGCTCCCCGTCAGCAAGAGAATCACGTTCCGACTCCTCACCCACGCACACAAAGCTCTCCACAACCAAGGCCCCAGATACCTCAACGACCGTCTGACCTTCTACACTCCCACCCGCCAGCTACGATCGACCAACCACGCCCTCGCCGCCGTCCCCCGCATCCGAAGAGCCACAACGGGAGGAAGATCCTTCTCCTACCTGGCTGCCAAGACGTGGAACTCAATACCCATCCACCTCCGCCTTACCCAAGACCACCTCTCCTTCAGGAAGCAACTCAAGACCTGGCTGTTCGAACAGTAGCGGATCCCCCTAGCGCCTTGAGACCCTCCGGGTGAGTAGCGCGCTATACAAATGCTTGATTGATTGATTGATTGAGGAACAAGGTAGGAGGGGAACACTGTGCAGTCACTGAGGAACGAGGTAGGAGTGGAAACACTGTCTGCAGTCACTGAGGACAGGAGGTAGGAGTGGAAACACTGTCTGCAGTCACTGAGGAATGAGGTAGGAGTGGAAACACTGTCTGCAGTCACTGAAGACAGGAGGTAGGAGTAGAAACATATCTGCAGTCACTGATGAACAAGGTAGGAGGGGAACACTGTCTGCAGTCACTGAGGAACGAGGTAGGAGTAGAAACACTGTCTGCAGTCACTGAGGAACGAGGTAGGAGTGGAAACACTGCATTCACTGAGGACAGAAGGTAGGAGTTGAAACACTGTCTGCAGTCACTGAGGAACTAGGTAGGAGTGGAAACACTGTCTGCAGTCACTGAAGAACGAGGTAGGGGGAACACTGTCTGCAGTCACTGAAAAACAAGGTAGGAGTGGAAACACTGTCTGCAGTCACTGAGGAACGAGGTAGGAGGGGGAACACTGCAGTCACTAAGGAACGAGGTAGGAGTTGAAACACTGTCTGCAGGCACTGACGACAGGAGTCAGGAGTAGAAACACTGCAGTCCCTGAGGAACGAGGTAGGAGTGGAATCACTGTCTGCAGTAACTGAGGAACGGGGTAGGAGAGGAACCACTCTCTGCATTCACTGATGATAGGAGGTTGGAGTGGGAACACTCTCTGCAGTCACTGAGGAACTAGGTAGGAGTGGGAACACTATCTGCAGTCACTGAGGAACGAGGTAGGAGGGGGAACACTGTCTGCAGTCACTGAGGAACAAGGTAGGAGAGGGAACACTGCAGTCACTAAGAAATGAGGTAGGAGTGGAAACACTGTCTGCAGTCACTGAGGACAGGAGGTAGGAGTAGAAACACTGTCTGCAGTCACTGAGGAACAAGGTAGGAGGTGGAACACTGTCTGCAGTCACTGAGGAATGAGGTAGGAGTGGAAACACTGTCTGCAGTCACTGAGGACAGGAGGTAGGAGTGGAAACACTGTCTGCAGTCACTGAGGAATGAGGGAGGAGTGGAAACACTGTCTGCAGTCACTGAGGACAGGAGGTAGGAGTGGAAACATATCTGCAGTCACTGATGAACAAGGTAGGAGGGGGAACACTGTCTGCAGTCACTGAGGAACAAGGTAGGAGTAGAAACACTGTCTGCAGTCACTGAGGAACGAGGTAGGAGTGGAAACACTGCATTCACTGAGGACAGAAGGTAGGAGTTGAAACACTGTCTGCGGTCACTGAAGAACTAGGTAGGAGTGGAAAGACTGTCTGCAGTCACTGAGGAACAAGGTAGGAAAGGAAACACTGTCTGCAGTCACTGAGGAACAAAGTAGGAGTGGAAACACTGTTTGCAGTCACTGAGGAACGAGGTAGGAGTGGAAACACTGTCTGCAGTCACTGAGGAACGAGGTAGGAGGGGAACACTGTCTGCAGTCACTGAGGAACGAGGTAGGAGTTGAAACACCGTCTGCAGGCACTGAGGAACGAAGTAGGAGTAGAAATTGTCTGCAGTCACTGAGGAACTAGGTAGGAGTGGAAACACTGTCTGCAGTCATTGAGGAACGAGGTATGAGTGGAAACACTGTCTGTAGACAATGAGGAACGAGGTAGGAGGGGGTACACTGTCTGCAGTCACTGAGGAACGAGGTATGAGTGGAAACACTGCAGTCACTGAGGAACAAGGTATGAGTGGAAACTGTCTGCAGTCACTGAGGAACGAGGTAGGAGGGGAATACTGTCTACAGTCATTGAGGAACGGGGTAGGAGAGGAACCACTCTCTGCATTCACTGATGATAGGAGGTTGGAGTGGGAACACTCTCTGCAGTCACTGAGGAACTAGGTAGGAGTGGGAACACTATCTGCAGTCACTGAGGAACGAGGTAGGAGGGGGAACACTGCAGTCACTGAGGAACAAGGTATGAGTGGAAACTGTCTGCAGTCACTGAGGAACGAGGTAGGAGGGGAATACTGTCTACAGTCACTGAGGAACGGGGTAGGAGAGGAACCACTCTCTGCATTCACTGATGATAGGAGGTTGGAGTGGGAACACTCTCTGCAGTCACTGAGGAACTAGGTAGGAGTGGGAACACTATCTGCAGTCACTGAGGAACGAGGTAGGAGGGGGAACACTGTCTGCAGTCACTGAGGAACAAGGTAGGAGAGGGAACACTGTCTGCAGTCAATAAGAAACGAGGTAGGAGTGGAAACACTGTCTGCAGTCACTGAGGACAGGAGGTAGGAGTAGAAACACTGTCTGCAGTCACTGAGGAACAAGGTAGGAGGTGGAACACTGCAGTCACTGAGGAATGAGGTAGGAGTGGAAACACTGTCTGCAGTCACTGAGGACAGGAGGTAGGAGTGGAAACACTGTCTGCAGTCACTGAGGAATGAGGGAGGAGTGGAAACACTGTCTGCAGTCACTGAGGACAGGAGGTAGGAGTGGAAACATATCTGCAGTCACTGATGAACAAGGTAGGAGGGGGAACACTGTCTGCAGTCACTGAGGAACAAGGTAGGAGTAGAAACACTGTCTGCAGTCACTGAGGAACGAGGTAGGAGTGGAAACACTGCATTCACTGAGGACAGAAGGTAGGAGTTGAAACACTGTCTGAGGTCACTGAAGAACTAGGTAGGAGTGGAAAGACTGTCTGCAGTCACTGAGGAACAAGGTAGGAGTGGAAACACTGTCCGCAGTCATTGAGGAATGAGGTAGGAGTGGAAACACAGTCAGCAGACAATGAGGAACGAGGTAGGAGGGGGTACACTGTCTGCAGTCACTGAGGAACGAGGTAGGAGGTGGAACATTGCAGTCACTGAGGAACGAGGTAGGAGTGGAAATACTGTCTGCAGTCACTGAGGACAGGAGGTAGAAGTGGAAACACTATCTGCAGTCACTGACGAACGAGGTAGGAGGGGGAACCCTGTCTGCAGTCACTGAGGAACGAGGTAGGAGTGGAAACACCGTCTGCAGTCACTGAGGAAGGAGATAGGAGTGGAAATACTGTCTGCAGTCACTGAGGAACGAGGTAGGAGTGGAAACACTGTCTGCAGTCAAAGAGGAACGAGGTAGGAGGGGGAACACTGTCTGCAGTCACTGAGGAACAAGGTAGGAGTGGAAACACTGTCTGCAGACAATGAAGAATGAGGTAGGAGGGGGAACACTGTCTGCAGTCACTGAGGAATGAGGTAGGAGTGGAAACACTGTCTGCAGTCACTGAGTACAGGAGGTAGGAGTAGAAACACTGTCTGCAGTCACTGAGGAACGAGGTTGGAGGGGAAACACTGTCTGCAGTCACTGAGGAACGAGGTAGGAGTCGAAACACTCTGCAGTCACTGAGGAACGAGGTAGGGGGAACACTGTCTGCAGTCACTGAGAAACAAGGTAGGAGTGGAAACACTGTCTGCAGTCACTGAGGAACAAGGTAGGAGGGGGAACACTGTCTGCAGTCACTGAGGAATGAGGTAGGAGTTGAAACACTGTCTGCAGGCACTGAGGACAGGAGTCAGGAATAGAAACACTGTCTGCAGTCACTGAGGAACGAGGTAGGAGTGGAAACACTGTCTGCAATAACTGAGGGACGAGGTAGGAGTGGAAATGCTGTCTGCAGTCACTGAGGAACAAAGTAGGAGTGGAAATTGTCTGCAGTCACTGAAGAACGAGGTAGGAGTGGAAACACTGTCTGCAGTCACTGAGGACAGGAGGTAGGAGTGGAAACACTGCAGTCACTGAGGAACGAGGTAGGAGGGGAATACTGTCTGCAGTCACTGAGGAACGGGGTAGGAGTGGAAACACTCTCTGCATTCACTGAGGACAGGAGGTTGGAGTGGGAACACTCTCTGCAGTCACTGAGGAACGAGGTAGGAGTCGGAACACTGTCTGCGAGGAATGAGGTAGGAGGGGAACACTCTGCAGTCACTGAGGAATGAAGTAGGAGGGGGAACACTGTCTGCAGTCATTAAGAAACGAGGTAGGAGTGGAAACACTGTCTGCAGTCACTGAGGACAGGAGGTAGGAGTAGAAACACTGTCTGCAGTCACTGAGGACAGGAGGTAGGAGTGGAAACACTGTCTGCAGTCACTGAGGAACGAGGTAGGAGGGGGAACACTGTCTGCAGTCACTGAGGAACGAAGTAGCAGTGGAAACTGTCTGCAGTCAATGAGGAATGAGGTAGGAGGGGGGACAGTGTCTGCAGTCACTGAGGAAAGTGGTAGGTGTGGAAACACTGTCTGCAGTCACTGAGGACAGGAGGAAGGAGTGGAAACACTGTCTGCAGTAACTGAGGAACGACGTATGAGTGGAAACTGTGTGCAGTAACTGAGGAACGAGGTAGGAGTGGAGACACTGTCTGCAGTCACTGAGCACAGGAGGTAGGAGTGGAAACACTGTGTGCAGTCACTGAGGAACGAGGTAGGAGTGGAAACACTGTCTGCAGTCACTGAGGACAGGAGATAGGAGTGGAAACATTGTCTACAGTCACTGAAGACAGAAGGCACAAGTGTAAACATTGTCTGCCGTCATCAAGGACAGGAGGTAGGAGGGGAAACATTGTCTACAGTCGCTGAGGAATGAGGTAGGCATGGATACATTGTCTGCAGTCGCTGAGGAACGAGGTAGGAGTGGAAACATTGTCTGCAGTGTTTGAGGAACGAGGTAGGAGTGGAAACATTGCAGTAGGTGAGGATAGGAGGAAGGAATGGAAACATTGTCTGCAGTCACTGAGGACAGGAGGTGGGAGTGGAAACATTGCCTGCCGTCACTGAGGACAGGAAGTAGGAGTGGAAACATTTTATCCAGTCGCTGAGGACAGGAGGTGGGACTGGAAACATTGTCTAAAGTTGCTGAGGACAGGAGGTGGAAGTGGAAACACTGTCTACAATCACTGAGGAACGAGGTATGTGTGGATCATTGTCTGCAGTCACTGAGGAATGAGGTAGCAGTGGAAACATTGTCTGCAGTCGCTGAGGACAGGAGGTGGGAGTGTAAACATTAACTACAGTCGCTGAGGACAGGAGGTGGGAGTGTAAATATTGACAGCAGTCACTGAGGACAGGAGGTAGGAGTGGAAACATTGTCTGCAGTCTCGGAAGTAGGAGGTAGGAGTGGAAACATTGTGTGCAGTCACTGATGAACAGGAGGTAGGAGTAGAAACAATGTCTCTAGCCATTGAGGACAAGTGGTGGGAGTGGATACATTGTCTGCAGTCGCTGGGGAAGAAGGTAGGAGTGCAAACATTGTGCCGTCACCGAGGACAGTAAGTAGGAGTGGAAACATTGCAGTCGGTGAGGATAGGAAGAACGAATGGAAACATTGTCTGCCAAAGCCAAGGATAGGAGGTAGGAGTGGAAACTTTATCTGCAGTCGCTAAGGAACAAGGTAGGAGTGGAAACATTGTCTGCAGTCACTGAGGAATGAGGTAGCAGTGGAAACATTGTCTGCTGTCACTGAGGACAGGAGGTCGGAGTGGAAACACTGTCTGTTATCGCTGAAGAGAAGTGGTGGGAGTAGAAACATAGTCTACAGTCACTGAGGACAGGAGGTAGGTGTGGAAACATTGTATACAATCACTGAGGCCAGGAGGAAGGAGTAGAAACATTATCTGCAGTCACTGAGTATAGGAGGTAGGAGTGGAAACATTGTCTGCAGTAACCGACGACAGGAGGTAGGAGTGGAAACATTGTCGGCAGTCACTCAAGAAGGAGGTAGGAGGGAAACATTGTTTGCATTAGCTGAGGGTAGGAGGAAAGAATGGAACATTGTCTACAGTCACTGAGGACAGGAGGTAGGAGTGGAAACACTGTCTGCAGACACTGAGGAATGAGGTAGGAGTGGAAACACTGTCTGCAGGCACTTAGGAACGAGGTAGGAGTGGAAACACTGTCTGCAGCTACTGAGGAACAAGGTAGGAGGGGGAACACTGTCTGCAGTCACTGAGGAACGAGGTAGGAGTGGAAACACTTTCTGCAGTCACTGAGGAACGAGGTAGGAGGGGGAACACTGTCTGCAGTCACTGAGGAACGAAGTAGGAGTGGAAACACTGTTTGCAGTCACTGAGGAACAAGGTAGGAGTGGAAACACTGTCTGCAGTAACTGAGGAACGAGGTAGGAGGAGGAACACTGTTTGCAGTCACTGAGGAACGAGGTAGGAGTGGAAACACTGTCTGCAGTCACTGAGGACAGGAGGTAGGAGTGAATAGACTGTCTGCAGTCACTGAGGAATGAGGTAGGAGGGGGAACACTGTCTGCAGTCCCTGAGGAACGAGGTAGGAGTGGAAACACCATCTGCAGTCACTGAGGACAGGAGGCAGGAGTGGAAACACTGTCTGCAGTCAATGAGGAATGAGGTAGGAGTGGAAACACTGTATACAGTCACTGAGGAACAAGGTAGGAGGGGAAACACTGTCTGCAGTCACTGAGGAACAAGGTAGGAGGGGGAACACTGTCTGCAGTCACTGAGGAACGAGGTAGGAGTGGAAACACTGTCTGCAGTCACTGAAGAACGAGGTAGGAGTGGAAACACTGTCTGCAGTCACTGAGGAACGAGGTAGGAGTGGAAACACTGTATGCAGTCATTGAGGAATGAGGTATGAGTGGAAACACTGTATGCAGTCATTGAGGAACGAGGTATGAGTGGAAACACTGTCTGCAGTCACTGAGGAACAAGGTAGGAGTGGAAACACTGTATGCAGTCATTGAGGAACGAGGTAGGAGTGGAAACACTGTCTGCAGTCACTGAGGAACGAGGTAGGAGTGGAAACGCTGTATGCAGTCATTGAGGAACGAGGTATGAGTGGAAACACTGTCTGCAGACAATGAGGAACGAGGTAGGAGGGGGTACACTGTCTGCAGTCACTGAGGAACAAGGTAGGAGGGGGAACATTGCAGTCACTGAGGAACGAGGTAGGAGTGGAAACACTGTCTGCAGTCACTGAGGACAGGAGGTAGAAGTGGAAACACTATCTGCAGTCACTGACGAACGAGGTAGTAGGGGGAACCCTGTCTGCAGTCACTGAGGAACGAGGTAGGAGTGGAAACACCGTCTGCAGTCACTGAGGAATGAGATAGGAGTGGAAATACTGTCTGCAGTCACTGAGGAACGAGGTAGGAGTGGAAACACTGTCTGCAGTCACTGAGGAACGAGGTAGGAGGGGAACACTGTCTGCAGTCACTGAGGAACGAGGTAGGAGTGGAAACACTGTCTGCAGACAATGAAGAATGAGGTAGGAGGGGGAACTTTGTCTGCAGTCACTGAGGAACGAGGTAGGAGGGGGAACACTGTCTGCAGTCACTGAGGAATGAGGTAGGAGTGGAAACACTGTCTGCAGTCACTGAGGAACGAGGTAGGAGGGGGAACACTGTCTGCAGTCACTGAGGAACGAGGTAGGAGTCGAAACACTGTCTGCAGTCACTGAGGAACGAGGTAGGGGGAACACTGTCTGCAGTCACTGAGAAACAAGGAAGGAGTGGAAACACTGTCTGCAGTCACTGAGGAACGAGGTAGGAGGGGGAACACTGTCTGCAGTCACTGATTCATGAGGTTGGAGTTGAAACACTGTCTGCAGGCACTGAGGACAGGAGTCAGGATTAGAAACACTGTCAGAAGTCACTGAGGAACGAGGTAGGAGTGGAAACACTGTCTGCAGTAACTGAGGGACGAGGTAGGAGTGGAAATACTGTCTGCAGTCACTGAGGAACAAAGTAGGAGCGGAAATTGTCTGCAGTCACTGAGGAACGAGGTAGGGGTGGAAACACTGTCTGCAGTCACTGAGGACAGGAGGTAGGAGTGGAAACACTGCAGTCACTGAGGAACGAGGTAGGAGTGGAAACACTGCAGTCACTGAGGAACAAGGTATGAGTGGAAACACTGTTTGCAGTCACTGAGGAACGAGGTAGGAGGGGAATACTGTCTGCAGTCACTGAGGAACGGGGTAGGAGTGGAAACACTCTCTGCATTCACTGAGGACAGGAGGTTGGAGTGGGAACACTCTCTGCAGTCACTGAGGAACGAGCTAGGAGTGGGAACACTGTCTGCAGTCACTGAGGAACGAGGTAGGAGGGAGAACACTGTCTGCAGTCACTGAGGAACAAGGTAGGAGGGGGAACAATGTCTGCAGTCAATAAGAAACAAGGTAGGAGTGGAAACACTGTCTGCAGTCACTGAGGACAGGAGGTAGGAGTAGAAACACTGTCTGCAGTCACTGATGAACAAGGTAGGAGGGGGAACACTGTCTGCAGTCACTGAGGAATGAGGTAGGAGTGGAAACACTGTCTGCAGTCACTGAGGACAGGTGGTAGGAGTGGAAACACTGTCTGCGTCACTGAGGAATGAGGTAGGAGTGGAAAACTTGCAGTCACTGAGGACAGGAGGTAGGAGTGGAAACATATCTGCAGTCACTGATGAACAAGGTAGGAGGGGGAACACTGTCTGCAGTCACTGAGGAACGAGGTAGGAGGGGGAACACTGTCTGCAGTCACTGATTCATGAGGTAGGAGTTAAACACTGTCTGCAGGCACTGAGGACAGGAGTCAGGATTAGAAACACTGTCTGCAGGCACTGAGGAACGAGGTAGGAGTGGAAACACTGTCTGCAGTAACTGAGGGACGAGGTAGGAGTGGAAATACTGTCTGCAGTCACTGAGGAACAAAGTAGGAGCGGAAATTGTCTGTAGTCACTGAGGAACCGGGTAGGGAGTGGAAACACTGTCTGCAGTCACTGAGGACAGGAGGTAGGAGTGGAAACACTGCAGTCACTGAGGAACGAGGTAGGAGTGGAAACACTGCAGTCACTGAGGAACAAGGTATGAGTGGAAACACTGTTTGCAGTCACTGAGGAACGAGGTAGGAGGGGAATACTGTCTGCAGTCACTGAGGAACGGGGTAGGAGTGGAAACACTCTCTGCATTCACTGAGGACAGGAGGTTGGAGTGGGAACACTGTCTGCAGTCACTGAGGAACGAGGTAGGAGGGGGAACACTGTCTGCAGTCACTGAGGAACGAGGTAGGAGGGGGAACAATGTCTGCAGTCAATAAGAAACAAGGTAGGAGTGGAAACACTGTCTGCAGTCACTGAGGACAGGAGGTAGGAGTAGAAACACTGTCTGCAGTCACTGAGGAACAAGGTAGGAGGGGTAACACTGTCTGCAGTCACTGAGGAATGAGGTAGGAGTGGAAACACTGTCTGCAGTCACTGAGGACAGGTGGTAGGAGTGGAAACACTGTCTGCGTCACTGAGGAATGAGGTAGGAGTGGAAAACTTGCAGTCACTGAGGACAGGAGGTAGGAGTGGAAACATATCTGCAGTCACTGATGAACAAGGTAGGAGGGGAACACTGTCTGCAGTCACTGAGGAACGAGGTAGGAGGGGGAACACTGTCTGCAGTCACTGATTCATGAGGTAGGAGTTAAACACTGTCTGCAGGCACTGAGGACAGGAGTCAGGATTAGAAACACTGTCTGCAGGCACTGAGGAACGAGGTAGGAGTGGAAACACTGTCTGCAGTAACTGAGGGACGAGGTAGGAGTGGAAATACTGTCTGCAGTCACTGAGGAACAAAGTAGGAGCGGAAATTGTCTGTAGTCACTGAGGAACCGGGTAGGAGTGGAAACACTGTCTGCAGTCACTGAGGACAGGAGGTAGGAGTGGAAACACTGCAGTCACTGAGGAACGAGGTAGGAGTGGAAACACTGCAGTCACTGAGGAACAAGGTATGAGTGGAAACACTGTTTGCAGTCACTGAGGAACGAGGTAGGAGGGGAATACTGTCTGCAGTCACTGAGGAACGGGGTAGGAGTGGAAACACTCTCTGCATTCACTGAGGACAGGAGGTTGGAGTGGGAACACTGTCTGCAGTCACTGAGGAACGAGGTAGGAGGGGGAACACTGTCTGCAGTCACTGAGGAACGAGGTAGGAGGGGGAACAATGTCTGCAGTCAATAAGAAACAAGGTAGGAGTGGAAACACTGTCTGCAGTCACTGAGGACAGGAGGTAGGAGTAGAAACACTGTCTGCAGTAACTGAGGAACAAGGTAGGAGGGGAACCCTGTGCAGTCACTGAGGAACGAGGTAGGAGTGGAAACACTGTCTGCAGTCACTGAGGACAGGAGGTAGGAGTGGAAACACTGTCTGCAGTCACTGAGGAATGAGGTAGGAGTGGAAACACTGTCTGCAGTCACTGAAGACAGGAGGTAGGAGTAGAAACATATCTGCAGTCACAGATGAACAAGGTAGGAGGGGGAACACTGTCTGCAGTCACTGAGGAACAAGGTAGGAGTAGAAACACTGTCTGCAGTCACTGAGGAACGAGGTAGGAGTGGAAACACTGCATTCACTGAGGACAGAAGGTAGGAGTTGAAACACTGTCTGCAGTCACTGAGGAACTAGGTAGGAGTGGAAACACTGTCTGCAGTCACTGAAGAACGAGGTAGGGGGAACACTGTCTGCAGTCACTGAAAAACAAGGTAGGAGTGGAAACACTGTCTGCAGTCACTGAGGAACGAGGTAGGAGGGGGAACACTGCAGTCACTAAGGAACGAGGTAGGAGTTGAAACACTGTCTGCAGGCACTGACGACAGGAGTCAGGAGTAGAAACACTGCAGTCCCTGAGGAACGAGGTAGGAGTGGAATCACTGTCTGCAGTAACTGAGGGACGAGGTAGGAGTGGAAATACTGTCTGCAGTCACTGAGGAACAAAGTAGGAGTGGAAATTGTCTGCAGTCACTGAGGAACGAGGTAAGAGTGGAAACACTGTCTGCAGTCACTGAGGACAGGAGGTAGGAGTGGAAACACGAGTCACTGAGGAACGAGGTAGGAGTGGAAACACTGCAGTCACTGAGGAACAAGGTATGAGTGGAAACTGTCTGCAGTCACTGAGGAACGAGGTAGGAGGGGAATACGGTCTACAGTCACTGAGGAACGGGGTAGGAGAGGAACCACTCTCTGCATTCACTGATGATAGGAGGTTGGAGTGGGAACACTCTCTGCAGTCACTGAGGAACTAGGTAGGAGTGGGAACACTATCTGCAGTCACTGAGGAACGAGGTAGGAGGGGGAACACTGTCTGCAGTCACTGAGGAACAAGGTAGGAGAGGGAACACTGTCTGCAGTCAATAAGAAACGAGGTAGGAGTGGAAACACTGTCTGCAGTCACTGAGGACAGGAGGTAGGAGTAGAAACACTGTCTGCAGTCACTGAGGAACAAGGTAGGAGGTGGAACACTGTCTGCAGTCACTGAGGAATGAGGTAGGAGTGGAAACACTGTCTGCAGTCACTGAGGACAGGAGGTAGGAGTGGAAACACTGTCTGCAGTCACTGAGGAATGAGGGAGGAGTGGAAACACTGTCTGCAGTCACTGAGGACAGGAGGTAGGAGTGGAAACATATCTGCAGTCACTGATGAACAAGGTAGGAGGGGGAACACTGTCTGCAGTCACTGAGGAACAAGGTAGGAGTAGAAACACTGTCTGCAGTCACTGAGGAACGAGGTAGGAGTGGAAACACTGCATTCACTGAGGACAGAAGGTAGGAGTTGAAACACTGTCTGCGGTCACTGAAGAACTAGGTAGGAGTGGAAAGACTGTCTGCAGTCACTGAGGAACGAGGTAGGAGTGGAAACCCTGTCCGCAGTCATTGAGGAATGAGGTAGGAGTGGAAACACAGTCAGCAGACAATGAGGAACGAGGTAGGAGGGTACACTGTCTGCAGTCACTGAGGAACGAGGTAGGAGGTGGAACATTGCAGTCACTGAGGAACGAGGTAGGAGTGGAAATACTGTCTGCAGTCACTGAGGACAGGAGGTAGAAGTGGAAACACTATCTGCAGTCACTGACGAACGAGGTAGGAGGGGGAACCCTGTCTGCAGTCACTGAGGAACGAGGTAGGAGTGGAAACACCGTCTGCAGTCACTGAGGAAGGAGATAGGAGTGGAAATACTGTCTGCAGTCACTGAGGAACGAGGTAGGAGTGGAAACACTGTCTGCAGTCAATGAGGAACGAGGTAGGAGGGGGAACACTGTCTGCAGTCACTGAGGAACAAGGTAGGAGTGGAAACACTGTCTGCAGACAATGAAGAATGAGGTAGGAGGGGGAACACTGTCTGCAGTCACTGAGGAATGAGGTAGGAGTGGAAACACTGTCTGCAGTCACTGAGTACAGGAGGTAGGAGTAGAAACACTGTCTGCAGTCACTGAGGAACAAGGTTGGAGGGGGAACACTGTCTGCAGTCACTGAGGAACGAGGTAGGAGTCGAAACACTCTGTAGTCACTGAGAAACAAGGTAGGAGTGGAAACACTGTCTGCAGTCACTGAGGAACAAGGTAGGAGGGGGAACACTGTCTGCAGTCACTGAGGAATGAGGTAGGAGTTGAAACACTGTCTGCAGGCACTGAGGACAGGAGTCAGGAATAGAACCACTGTCTGCAGTCACTGAGGAACGAGGTAGGAGTGGAAACACTGTCTGCAATAACTGAGGGACGAGGTAGGAGTGGAAATGCTGTCTGCAGTCACTGAGGAACAAAGTAGGAGTGGAAATTGTCTGCAGTCACTGAGGAACGAGGTAGGAGTGGAAACACTGTCTGCAGTCACTGAGGACAGGAGGTAGGAGTGGAAACACTGCAGTCACTGAGGAATGAGGTAGGAGGGGAATACTGTCTGCAGTCACTGAGGAACGGGGTAGGAGTGGAAACACTCTCTGCATTCACTGAGGACAGGAGGTTGGAGTGGGAACACTCTCTGCAGTCACTGAGGAACGAGGTAGGAGTGGGAACACTGTCTGCGAGGAATGAGGTAGGAGGGGGAACACTCTGCAGTCACTGAGGAATGAAGTAGGAGGGGAACACTGTCTGCAGTCATTAAGAAACGAGGTAGGAGTGGAAACACTGTCTGCAGTCACTGAGGACAGGAGGTAGGAGTAGAAACACTGTCTGCAGTCACTGAGGAACGAGGTAGGAGGGGGAACACTGTCTGCAGTCACTGAGGAACGAGGTAGCAGTGGAAACTGTCTGCAGTCAATCAGGAATGAGGTAGGAGGGGGGACAGTGTCTGCAGTCACTGAGGAAAGTGGTAGGTGTGGAAACACTGTCTGCAGTCACTGAGGACAGGAGGAAGGAGTGGAAACACTGTCTGCAGTAACTGAGGAACGACGTATGAGTGGAAACTGTGTGCAGTAACTGAGGAACGAGGTAGGAGTGGAGACACTGTCTGCAGTCACTGAGTACAGGAGGTAGGAGTGGAAACACTGTGTGCAGTCACTGAGGAACGAGGTAGGAGTGGAAACACTGTCTGCAGTCACTGAGGACAGGAGATAGGAGTGGAAACATTGTCTACAGTCACTGAAGACAGAAGGCACAAGTGTAAACATTGTCTGCCGTCATCAAGGACAGGAGGTAGGAGGGGAAACATTGTCTACAGTCGCTGAGGAATGAGGTAGGCGTGGATACATTGTCTGCAATCGCTGAGGAACGAGGTAGGAGTGGAAACATTGTCTGAGGAACGAGGTAGGAGTGGAAACATTGCAGTAGGTGAGGATAGGAGGAAGGAATGGAAACATTGTCTGCAGTCACTGAGGACAGGAGGTGGGAGTGGAAACATTGCCTGCCGTCACTGAGGACAGGAAGTAGGAGTGGAAACATTTTATCAAGTCGCTGAGGACAGGAGGTGGGACTGGAAACATTGTCTAAAGTTGCTGAGGACAGGAGGTGGGAGTGGAAACACTGTCTATAATCACTGAGGAACGAGGTATGTGTGGATCATTGTCTGCAGTCACTGAGGAATGAGGTAGCAGTGGAAACATTGTCTGCAGTCGCTGAGGACAGGAGGTGGGAGTGTAAACATTAACTACAGTCGCTGAGGACAGGAGGTGGGAGTGTAAATATTGACAGCAGTCACTGAGGACAGGAGGTAGGAGTGGAAACATTGTCTGCAGTCTCTGAAGTAGGAGGTAGGAGTGGAAACATTGTGTGCAGTCACTGATGAACAGGAGGTAGGAGTAGAAAAAATGTCTCTAGCCATTGAGGACAAGTGGTGGGAGTGGATACATTGTCTGCAGTCGCTGGGGAAGAAGGTAGGAGTGCAAACATTGTGCCGTCACCGAGGACAGTAAGTAGGAGTGGAAACATTGCAGTCGGTGAGGATAGGAAGAACGAATGGAAACATTGTCTGCCAAAGCCAAGGATAGGAGGTAGGAGTGGAAACTTTATCTGCAGTCGCTAAGGAACAAGGTAGGAGTGGAAACATTGTCTGCAGTCACTGAGGAATGAGGTAGCAGTGGAAACATTGTCTGCTGTCACTGAGGACAGGAGGTCGGAGTGGAAACACTGTCTGTTATCGCTGAAGAGAAGAGGTGGGAGTAGAAACATAGTCTACAGTCACTGAGGATAGGAGGTAGGTGTGGAAACATTGTATACAATCACTGAGGCCAGGAGGAAGGAGTAGAAACATTATCTGCAGTCACTGAGTATAGGAGGTAGGAGTGGAAACATTGTCTGCAGTAACCGACGACAGGAGGTAGGAGTGGAAACATTGTCGGCAGTCACTCAAGAAGGAGGTAGGAGGGAAACATTGTTTGCATTAGCTGAGGGTAGGAGGAAAGAATGGAACATTGTCTACAGTCACTGAGGACAGGAGGTAGGAGTGGAAACACTGTCTGCAGACACTGAGGAATGAGGTAGGAGTGGAAACACTGTCTGCAGGCACTTAGGAACGAGGTAGGAGTGGAAACACTGTCTGCAGTCACTGAGGAACAAGGTAGGAGGGGGAACACTGTCTGCAGTCACCGAGGAACGAGGTAGGAGTGGAAACACTGTCTGTAGTCACTGAGGAACGAGGTAGGAGGAGGAACACTGTCTGCAGTCACTGAAGAACGAGGTAGGAGTGGAAACACTGTCTGTAGTCACTGAGGACAGGAGGTAGGAGTGGAAAGACTGTCTGCAGTCACTGAGGAACGAGGTAGGAGGGGGAACACTGTCTGCAGTCCCTGAGGAACAAGGTAGGAGTGGAAACACCATCTGCAGTCACTGAGGACAGGAGGCAGGCGTGGAAACACTGTCTGCAGTCACTGAGGAACGAGGTAGGAGTGGAAACACTCTGCAGTCACTGAGGAACGAAGTAGGAGTGGAAACACTGTTTGCAGTCACTGAGGAATGAGGTAGGAGTGGAAACACTATCTGCAGTCACTGAGGACAAGAGGTAGGAGTGGAAACACTGTCTGCAGTCACTGAGGAACGAGGTAGGAGGTAGGAGGGAACACTGTCTGCAGTCCCTGAAGACAGGAGGCAGGAGTGGAAACACTGTCTGCAGTCACTGAGGAACAAAGTAGGAAAGGAAACACTGTCTGCAGTCACTGAGGAACGAAGTAGGAGTGGAAACACTGTTTGCAGTAACTGAGGAACAAGGTAGGAGTGGAAACACTGTCTGCAGTAACTGAGGAACGAGGTAGGAGGAGGAACACTGTTTGCAGTCACTGAGGAACGAGGTAGGAGTGGAAACACTGTCTGCAGTCACTGAGGACAGGAGGTAGGAGTGAATAGACTGCAGTCACTGAGGAATGAGGTAGGAGGGGGAACACTGTCTGCAGTCCCTGAGGAACGAGGTAGGAGTGGAAACACCATCTGCAGTCACTGAGGACAGGAGGCAGGAGTGGAAACACTGTCTGCAGTCAATGAGGAATGAGGTAGGAGTGGAAACACTGTATACAGTCACTGAGGAACAAGGTAGGAGGGGAAACACTGTCTGCAGTCACTGAGGAACAAGGTAGGAGGGGGAACACTGTCTGCAGTCACTGAGGAACGAGGTAGGAGTTGAAACACTGTCTGCAGGCACTGAGGAACGAGTAGGAGTAGAAATTGTCTGCAGTCAATGAGGAACTAGGTAGGAGTGGAAACACTGTCTGCAGTCACTGAGGAACGAGGTAGGAGTGGAAACACTGTATGCAGTCATTGAGGAACGAGGTATGAGTGGAAACACTGTCTGCAGTCACTGAGGAACGAGGTAGGAGGGGAATACTGTCTGCAGTCACTGAGGAACGGGGTAGGAGTGGAAACACTCTCTGCATTCACTGAGGACAGGAGGTTGGAGTGGGAACACTCTCTGCAGTCACTGAGGAACGAGGTAGGAGTGGGAACACTGTCTGCGAGGAATGAGGTAGGAGGGGGAACACTCTGCAGTCACTGAGGAATGAAGTAGGAGGGGGAACACTGTCTGCAGTCATTAAGAAACGAGGTAGGAGTGGAAACACTGTCTGCAGTCACTGAGGACAGGAGGTAGGAGTAGAAACACTGTCTGCAGTCACTGAGGAACGAGGTAGGAGGGGGAACACTGTCTGCAGTCACTGAGGAACGAGGTAGCAGTGGAAACTGTCTGCAGTCAATGAGGAATGAGGTAGGAGGGGGGACAGTGTCTGCAGTCACTGAGGAAAGTGGTAGGTGTGGAAACACTGTCTGCAGTCACTGAGGACAGGAGGAAGGAGTGGAAACACTGTCTGCAGTAACTGAGGAACGACGTATGAGTGGAAACTGTGTGCAGTAACTGAGGAACGAGGTAGGAGTGGAGACACTGTCTGCAGTCACTGAGCACAGGAGGTAGGAGTGGAAACACTGTGTGCAGTCACTGAGGAACAAGGTAGGAGTGGAAACACTGTCTGCAGTCACTGAGGACAGGAGATAGGAGTGGAAACATTGTCTACAGTCACTGAAGACAGAAGGCACAAGTGTAAACATTGTCTGCCGTCATCAAGGACAGGAGGTAGGAGGGGAAACATTGTCTACAGTCGCTGAGGAATGAGGTAGGCGTGGATACATTGTCTGCAGTCGCTGAGGAACGAGGTAGGAGTGGAAACATTGTCTGCAGTGTTTGAGGAACGAGGTAGGAGTGGAAACATTGCAGTAGGTGAGGATAGGAGGAAGGAATGGAAACATTGTCTGCAGTCACTGAGGACAGGAGGTGGGAGTGGAAACATTGCCTGCCGTCACTGAGGACAGGAAGTAGGAGTGGAAACATTTTATCCAGTCGCTGAGGACAGGAGGTGGGACTGGAAACATTGTCTAAAGTTGCTGAGGACAGGAGGTGGGAGTGTAAACACTGTCTACAATCACTGAGGAACGAGGTATGTGTGGATCATTGTCTGCAGTCACTGAGGAATGAGGTAGCAGTGGAAACATTGTCTGCAGTCGCTGAGGACAGGAGGTGGGAGTGTAAACATTAACTACAGTCGCTGAGGACAGGAGGTGGGAGTGTAAATATTGACAGCAGTCACTGAGGACAGGAGGTAGGAGTGGAAACATTGTCTGCAGTCTCTGAAGTAGGAGGTAGGAGTGGAAACATTGTGTGCAGTCACTGATGAACAGGAGGTAGGAGTAGAAAAAATGTCTCTAGCCATTGAGGACAAGTGGTGGGAGTGGATACATTGTCTGCAGTCGCTGGGGAAGAAGGTAGGAGTGCAAACATTGTGCCGTCACCGAGGACAGTAAGTAGGAGTGGAAACATTGCAGTCGGTGAGGATAGGAAGAACGAATGGAAACATTGTCTGCCAAAGCCAAGGATAGGAGGTAGGAGTGGAAACTTTATCTGCAGTCGCTAAGGAACAAGGTAGGAGTGGAAACATTGTCTGCAGTCACTGAGGAATGAGGTAGCAGTGGAAACATTGTCTGCTGTCACTGAGGACAGGAGGTCGGAGTGGAAACACTGTCTGTTATCGCTGAAGAGAAGAGGTGGGAGTAGAAACATAGTCTACAGTCACTGAGGATAGGAGGTAGGTGTGGAAACATTGTATACAATCACTGAGGCCAGGAGGAAGGAGTAGAAACATTATCTGCAGTCACTGAGTATAGGAGGTAGGAGTGGAAACATTGTCTGCAGTAACCGACGACAGGAGGTAGGAGTGGAAACATTGTCGGCAGTCACTCAAGAAGGAGGTAGGAGGGAAACATTGTTTGCATTAGCTGAGGGTAGGAGGAAAGAATGGAACATTGTCTACAGTCACTGAGGACAGGAGGTAGGAGTGGAAACACTGTCTGCAGACACTGAGGAATGAGGTAGGAGTGGAAACACTGTCTGCAGGCACTTAGGAACGAGGTAGGAGTGGAAACACTGTCTGCAGTCACTGAGGAACAAGGTAGGAGGGGGAACACTGTCTGCAGTCACCGAGGAACGAGGTAGGAGTGGAAACACTGTCTGTAGTCACTGAGGAACGAGGTAGGAGGAGGAACACTGTCTGCAGTCACTGAAGAACGAGGTAGGAGTGGAAACACTGTCTGTAGTCACTGAGGACAGGAGGTAGGAGTGGAAAGACTGTCTGCAGTCACTGAGGAACGAGGTAGGAGGGGGAACACTGTCTGCAGTCCCTGAGGAACAAGGTAGGAGTGGAAACACCATCTGCAGTCACTGAGGACAGGAGGCAGGAGTGGAAACACTGTCTGCAGTCACTGAGGAACGAGGTAGGAGTGGAAACACTCTGCAGTCACTGAGGAACGAAGTAGGAGTGGAAACACTGTTTGCAGTCACTGAGGAATGAGGTAGGAGTGGAAACACTATCTGCAGTCACTGAGGACAAGAGGTAGGAGTGGAAACACTGTCTGCAGTCACTGAGGAACGAGGTAGGAGGTAGGAGGGGGAACACTGTCTGCAGTCCCTGAAGACAGGAGGCAGGAGTGGAAACACTGTCTGCAGTCACTGAGGAACAAGGTAGGAAAGGAAACACTGTCTGCAGTCACTGAGGAACGAAGTAGGAGTGGAAACACTGTTTGCAGTCACTGAGGAACAAGATAGGAGTGGAAACACTGTCTGCAGTAACTGAGGAACGAGGTAGGAGGAGGAACACTGTTTGCAGTCACTGAGGAACGAGGTAGGAGTGGAAACACTGTCTGCAGTCACTGAGGACAGGAGGTAGGAGTGAATAGACTGCAGTCACTGAGGAATGAGGTAGGAGGGGGAACACTGTCTGCAGTCCCTGAGGAACGAGGTAGGAGTGGAAACACCATCTGCAGTCACTGAGGACAGGAGGCAGGAGTGGAAACACTGTCTGCAGTCAATGAGGAATGAGGTAGGAGTGGAAACACTGTATACAGTCACTGAGGAACAAGGTAGGAGGGGAAACACTGTCTGCAGTCACTGAGGAACAAGGTAGGAGGGGGAACACTGTCTGCAGTCACTGAGGAACGAGGTAGGAGTTGAAACACTGTCTGCAGGCACTGAGGAACGAAGTAGGAGTAGAAATTGTCTGCAGTCACTGAGGAACTAGGTAGGAGTGGAAACACTGTCTGCAGTCACTGAGGAACGAGGTAGGAGTGGAAACACTGTATGCAGTCATTGAGGAACGAGGTATGAGTGGAAACACTGTCTGCAGACAATGAGGAACGAGGTAGGAGGGGGTACACTGTCTGCAGTCACTGAGGAACAAGGTAGGAGGGGGAACATTGCAGTCACTGAGGAACGAGGTAGGAGTGGAAACACTGTCTGCAGTCACTGAGGACAGGAGGTAGAAGTGGAAACACTATCTGCAGTCACTGACGAACGAGGTAGTAGGGGGAACCCTGTCTGCAGTCACTGAGGAACGAGGTAGGAGTGGAAACACCATCTGCAGTCACTGAGGAATGAGATAGGAGTGGAAATACTGTCTGCAGTCACTGAGGAACGAGGTAGGAGTGGAAACACTGTCTGCAGTCACTGAGGAACGAGGTAGGAGGGGAACACTGTCTGCAGTCACTGAGGAACGAGGTAGGAGTGGAAACACTGTCTGCAGACAATGAAGAATGAGGTAGGAGGGGGAACTTTGTCTGCAGTCACTGAGGAACGAGGTAGGAGGGGGAACACTGTCTGCAGTCACTGAGGAATGAGGTAGGAGTGGAAACACTGTCTGCAGTCACTGAGGAACGAGGTAGGAGGGGGAACACTGTCTGCAGTCACTGAGGAACGAGGTAGGAGTCGAAACACTGCAGTCACTGAGGAACGAGGTAGGGGGAACACTGTCTGCAGTCACTGAGAAACAAGGAAGGAGTGGAAACACTGTCTGCAGTCACTGAGGAACGAGGTAGGAGGGGGAACACTGTCTGCAGTCACTGATTCATGAGGTAGGAGTTGAAACACTGTCTGCAGGCACTGAGGACAGGAGTCAGGATTAGAAACACTGTCAGCAGTCACTGAGGAACGAGGTAGGAGTGGAAACACTGTCTGCAGTAACTGAGGGACGAGGTAGGAGTGGAAATACTGTCTGCAGTCACTGAGGAACAAAGTAGGAGCGGAAATTGTCTGCAGTCACTGAGGAACGAGGTAGGGGTGGAAACACTGTCTGCAGTCACTGAGGACAGGAGGTAGGAGTGGAAACACTACAGTCACTGAGGAACGAGGTAGGAGTGGAAACACTGCAGTCACTGAGGAACAAGGTATGAGTGGAAACACTGTTTGCAGTCACTGAGGAACGAGGTAGGAGGGGAATACTGTCTGCAGTCACTGAGGAATGGGGTAGGAGTGGAAACACTCTCTGCAGTCACTGAGGAACGAGCTAGGAGTGGGAACACTGTCTGCAGTCACTGAGGAACGAAGTAGGAGGGGGAACACTGTCTGCAGTCACTGAGGAACGAGGTAGGAGGGGGAACAATGTCTGCAGTCAAAAAGAAACAAGGTAGGAGTGGAAACACTGTCTGCAGTCACTGAGGACAGGAGGTAGGAGTAGAAACACTGTCTGCAGTCACTGAGGAACAAGGTAGGAGGGGGAACACTGTCTGCAGTCACTGAGGAACGAGGTAGGAGTGGAAACACTGTCTGCAGTCACTGAGGACAGGTGGTAGGAGTGGAAACACTGTCTGCAGTCACTGAGGAATGAGGTAGGAGTGGAAAACTTGCAGTCACTGAGGACAGGAGGTAGGAGTGGAAACATATCTGCAGTCACTGATGAACAAGGTAGGAGGGGGAACACTGTCTGCAGTCACTGAGGAACGAGGTAGGAGTAGAAACACTGTCTGCAGTCACTGAGGAACGAGGTAGGAGTGGAAACACTGCATTCACTGAGGACAGAAGGTAGGAGTTGAAACACTGTCTGCAGTCACTGAGGAACTAGGTAGGAGTGGAAACACTGTCTGCAGTCACTGAAGAACGAGGTAGGGGGAACACTGTCTGCAGTCACTGAGAAACAAGGTAGGAGTGGAAACACTGTCTGCAGTCACTGAGGAACGAGGTAGGAGGGAGAACACTGTCTGCAGTCACTGAGGAACGAGGTAGGAGTGGAATCACTGTCTGCAGTAACTGAGGGACGAGGTAGGAGTGGAAATACTGTCTGCAATCACTGAGGAACAAAGTAGGAGTGGAAATTGTCTGCAGTCACTGAGGAACGAGGTAGGAGTGGAAACACTGTCTGCAGTCACTGAGGACAGGAGGTAGGAGTGGAAACACTGGAGTCACTGAGGAACGAGGTAATAGTGGAAACACTGCAGTCACTGAGGAACAAGGTATGAGTGGAAACTGTCTGCAGTCACTGAGGAACAAGGTAGGAGGGGAATACTGTCTACAGTCACTGAGGAACGGGGCAGGAGAGGAACCACTCTCTGCATTCACTGAGGAACGAGGTAGGAGTGGGAACACTATCTGTGGTCACTGAGGAACGAGGTAGGAGGGGGAACACTGTCTGCAGTCACTGAGGAACGAGGTAGGAGGGGGAACACTGTCTGCAGTCACTGAGGAACAAGGTAGGAGGGGGAACACTGTCTGCAGTCACTGAGGAATGAGGTAGGATAGGAAACACTGTCTACAGTCATTGAGGCACGAGGTAGGATAGGAAACACTGTCTGAAGTCACTGAGGACAGGAGGTAGGATTGGAAACACTGTCTGCAGTCACTGAGGAACGAGGTAGGAGTGGAAACACTGTCTTCAGTCACTGAGGAACATGGTAGGAGTGGAAACACTGTCTGCAGTCACTGAGGACAGGAGGTAGGAGTGGAAACACTGGAGTCACTGAGGAACGAGGTAATAGTGGAAACACTGCAGTCACTGAGGAACAAGGTATGAGTGGAAACTGTCTGCAGTCACTGAGGAACAAGGTAGGAGGGGAATACTGTCTACAGTCACTGAGGAACGGGGCAGGAGAGGAACCACTCTCTGCATTCACTGAGGATAGGAGGTTGGAGTGGGAACACTCTCTGCAGTCACTGAGGAACGAGGTAGGAGTGGGAACACTATCTGTGGTCACTGAGGAACGAGGTAGGAGGGGGAACACTGTCTGCAGTCACTGAGGAACGAGGTAGGAGGGGGAACACTGTCTGCAGTCACTGAGGAACAAGGTAGGAGGGGGAACACTGTCTGCAGTCACTGAGGAATGAGGTAGGATAGGAAACACTGTCTACAGTCATTGAGGCACGAGGTAGGAGGGGGAACACTGTCTGCAGTCACTGAGGAACAAGGTAGGGGGGAACACTGTTTGCAGTCACTGAGGAACGAGGTAGGAGTGGAAACACTGTCTGAAGTCACTGAGGACAGGAGGTAGGATTGGAAACACTGTCTGCAGTCACTGAGGAACGAGGTAGGAGTGGAAACACTGTCTTCAGTCACTGAGGAACATGGTAGGAGTGGAAACACTGTCTGCAGTCACTGAGGAACAAGGTAGGGGGGGAACACTGTTTGCAGTCACTGAGGAATGAGGTAGGAGTGGAAACACTGTCTGCAGTCATTGAGGAACGAGGTAGGAGGGGGAACACTGTCTGCAGTCACTGAGGAACGAGGTAGGAGTGGTAACACTGTCTGCAGTCACTGAGGAATTAGGTAGGAGTGGAAACACTGTTTCAGGCACTCAGGAATGAGGTAGGAGTGGAAACACTGTCTGCAGTCACTGAGGAACAAGGTAGGAGGGGGAACACTGTCTGCAGTCACTGAGGAATGAGGTAGGAGAGGAAACACTGTCTACAGTCATTGAGGAACGAGGTAGGAGGGGGAACACTGTCTGCAGTCACTGAGGAACGAGGTAGGAGTGGTAACACTGTCTGCAGTTACTGAGGACAAGGAGGTAGGAGTGGAAACACTGTCTGCAGTCACTGAGGAACGAGGTAGCAGTGGAAACACAGTTTGCAGTCACTGAGGAACAAGGTAGGAGTGGAAACACTGTCTGCAGTCACTGAGGAACGAGGTGGGGGAACACTGTTTGCAGTCACTGAGGAACGAGGTAGGAGTGGAAACACTGTCTGCAGTCACTGAGGACAGGAGGTAGGAGTGGAAACACTGTCTGCAGTCACTGAGGAATGAGGCAAGAGGGGGAACACTATCTGCAGTCCCTGAGGAAGGAGGGAGGAGTGGACACATTGTCTGCAGTAGCTGAGGAGAAGAAGTAGGAGTGTAAATATTGTCTGCAGTCACTGAGGACAGGAGGTAGGCCTGGAACCATTGTGTGCAGTCGCTGATGACAAGAGGTAGGAATAGAAACATTGTCTGCAGTCACTGAGGACAGGAGCTAGTAGTGGAAACATTGTCTACAGTCACTGAAGACAGAAGGCAGGAGTGTAAACATTGTCTGCCGTCACCAAGGACAGGAGGTAGGAGGGGAAACATTGTCTACAGTCACTGAGGAACGAGGTAGCAGTGGAAACTGTCTGCAGTCAATGAGGAACGAGGTAGGAGGGGGGACAGTGTCTGCAGTCACTGAGGAAAGTGGTAGGTGTGGAAACACTGTCTGCAGTCACTGAGGACAGGAGGCAGGAGTGGAAACACTGTCTGCAGTAACTGAGGAACGACGTAGGAGTGGAAACTGTGTGCAGTAACTGAGGAACGAGGTAGGAGTGGAGACACTGTCTGCAGTCACTGAGCACAGGAGGTAGGAGTGGAAACACTGTGTGCAGTCACTGAGGAACGAGGTAGGAGTGGAAACACTGTCTGCAGTCACTGGGGAACGAGGTAGGATTGGAAACACTGTCTGCAGTCACTGAGGACAGGAGATAGGAGTGGAAACATTGTCTACAGTCACTGAAGACAGAAGACACAAGTGTAAACATTGTCTGCCGTCATCAAGGACAGGAGGTAGGAGGGGAAACATTGTCTACAGTCGCTGAGGAATGAGGTAGGCGTGGATACATTGTCTGCAGTCGCTGAGGAACGAGGTAGGAGTGGAAACATTGTCTGCAGTGTTTGAGGAACGAGGTAGGAGTGGAAACATTGCAGTAGGTGAGGATAGGAGGAAGGAATGGAAACATTGTCTGCAGTCACTGAGGACAGGAGGTGGGAGTGGAAACATTGCCTGCCGTCACTGAGGACAGGAAGTAGGAGTGGAAACATTTTATCCAGTCGCTGAGGACAGGAGGTGGGACTGGAAACATTGTCTAAAGTTGCTGAGGACAGGAGGTGGGAGTGGAAACACTGTCTACAATCACTGAGGAACGAGGTATGTGTGGATCATTGTCTGCAGTCACTGAGGAATGATGTAGCAGTGGAAACATTGTCTGCAGTCGCTGAGGACAGGAGGTGGGAGTGTAAACATTAACTACAGTCGCTGAGGACAGGAGGTGGGAGTGTAAACATTGACAGCAGTCACTGAGGACAGGAGGTAGGAGTGGAAACATTGTCTGCAGTCTCTGAAGTAGGAGGTAGGAGTGGAAACATTTGTGCAGTCACTGATGAACAGGAGGTAGGAGTAGAAAAATGTCTCTAGCCATTGAGGACAAGTGGTGGGAGTGGATACATTGTCTGCAGTCGCTGGGGAAGAAGGTCGGAGTGCAAACATTGTCTGCCGTCACCGAGGACAGGAAGTAGGAGTGGAAACATTGCAGTCGGTGAGGATAGGAAGAACGAATGGAAACATTGTCTGCCAAAGCCAAGGATAGGAGGTAGGAGTGGAAACTTTATCTGCAGTCGCTAAGGAACAAGGTAGGAGTGGAAACATTGTCTGCAGTCACTGAGGAATGAGGTAGCAGTGGAAACATTGTCTGCTGTCACTGAGGACAGGAGGTCGGAGTGGAAACACTGTCTGTTATCGCTGAAGAGAAGAGGTAGGAGTACAAACATAGTCTACAGTCACTGAGGACAGGAGGTAGGTGTGGAAACATTGTCTACAATCACTGAGGCCAGGAGGAAGGAGTAGAAACATTATCTGCAGTCACTGAGGATAGGAGGTAGGAGTGGAAACATTGTCTGCAGTAACCGACGACAGGAGGTAGGAGTGGAAACATTGTCGGCAGTCACTCAAGAAGGAGGTAGGAGGGAAACATTGTTTGCATTAGCTGAGGGTAGGAGGAAAGAATGGAACATTGTCTACAGTCACTGAGGACAGGAGGTAGGAGTGGAAACACTGTCTGCAGACACTGAGGAATGAGGTAGGAGTGGAAACACTGTCTGCAGGCACATAGGAACGAGGTAGGAGTGGAAACACTGTCTGCAGTCACTGAGAAACAAGGTAGGAGGGGGAACACTGTCTGCAGTCACTGAGGAACGAGGTAGGAGTGGAAACACTTTCTGCAGTCACTGAGGAACGAGGTAGGAGGGGGAACACTGTCTGCAGTCACTGAGGAACGAGGTAGGAGGGGGAAACCTGTCTGCAGTCACTGAGGACAGGAGGTAGGAGTGGAAACACTGTCTGCAGTCACTGAGGAATGAGGTAGGAGTGGAAACACTGTCTGTAGTCACTGAGGAACGAGGTAGGAGGAGAAACACTGTCTGCAGTCATGAAGAACAAGGTAGGAGTGGAAACACTGTCTGTAGTCACTGAGGACAGGAGGTAGGAGTGGAAAGACTGTCTGCAGTCACTGAGGAATGAGGTAGGAGGGGGAACACTGTCTGCAGTCCCTGAGGAACAAGGTAGGAGTGGAAACACCATCTGCAGTCACTGAGGACAGGAGGCAGGAGTGGAAACACTGTCTGCAGTCACTGAGGAATGAGGTAGGAGTGGAAACACTATCTGCAGTCACTGAGGACAGGAGGTAGGAGTGGAAACACTGTCTGCAGTCACTGAGGAACGAGGTAGGAGGGGGAACACTGTCTGCAGTCCCTGAAGACAGGAGGCAGGAGTGGAAACACTGTCTGCAGTCACTGAGGAACAAGGTAGGAAAGGAAACACTGTCTGCAGTCACTGAGGAACGAAGTAGGAGTGGAAACACTGTTTGCAGTCACTGAGGAACAAGGTAGGAGTGGAAACACTGTCTGCAGTAACTGAGGAACGAGGTAGGAGGAGGAACACTGTTTGCAGTCACTGAGGAACGAGGTAGGAGTGGAAACACTGTCTGCAGTCACTGAGGACAGGAGGTAGGAGTGAATAGACTGTCTGCAGTCACTGAGGAATGAGGTAGGAGGGGGAACACTGTCTGCAGTCCCTGAGGAACGAGGTAAGAGTGGAAACACTGTATACAGTCACTGAGGAACAAGGTAGGAGGGGAAACACTGTCTGCAGTCACTGAGGAACAAGGTAGGAGTGGAAACACCATCTGCAGTCACTGAGGACAGGAGGCAGGAGTGGAAACACTGTCTGCAGTCAATGAGGAATGAGGTAAGAGTGGAAACACTGTATACAGTCACTGAGGAACAAGGTAGGAGGGGAAACACTGTCTGCAGTCACTGAGGAACAAGGTAGGAGGGGGAACACTGTCTGCAGTCACTGAGGAACGAGGTAGGAGTTGAAACACTGTCTGCAGGCACTGAGGAACGAAGTAGGAGTAGAAATTGTCTGCAGTCACTGAGGAACTAGGTAGGAGTGGAAACACTGTCTGCAGTCACTGAGGAACGAGGTAGGAGTGGAAACACTGTATGCAGTCATTGAGGAACGAGGTATGAGTGGAAACACTGTCTGCAGACATTGAGGAACGAGGTAGGAGGGGGTACACTGTCTGCAGTCACTGAGGAACGAGGTAGGAGGGGGAACATTGCAGTCACTGAGGAACGAGGTAGGAGTGGAAACACTGTCTGCAGTCACTGAGGACAGGAGGTAGAAGTGGAAACACTATCTGCAGTCACTGACGAACGAGGTAGTAGGGGAACCCTGTCTGCAGTCACTGAGGAACGAGGTAGGAGTGGAAACACCGTCTGCAGTCACTGAGGAACGAGATAGGAGTGGAAATACTGTCTGCAGTCACTGAGGAACGAGGTAGGAGTGGAAACACTGTCTGCAGTCACTGAGGAACGAGGTAGGAGGGGGAACACTGTCTGCAGTCCCTGAGGAATGAGGTAGGAGTGGAAACACCATCTGCAGTCACTGAGGACAGGAGGCAGGAGTGGAAACACTGTCTGCAGTCAATGAGGAATGAGGTAGGAGTGGAAACACTGTATACAGTCACTGAGGAACAAGGTAGGAGGGGAAACACTGTCTGCAGTCACTGAGGAACAAGGTAGGAGGGGGAACACTGTCTGCAGTCACTGAGGAACGAGGTAGGAGTTGAAACACAGTCTGCAGGCACTGAGGAACGAAGTAGGAGTAGAAATTGTCTGCAGTCACTGAGGAACTAGGTAGGAGTGGAAACACTGTCTGCAGTCACTGAGGAACGAGGTATGAGTGGAAACACTGTCTGCAGACAATGAGGAACGAGGTAGGAGGGGGTACACTGTCTGCAGTCACTGAGGAACGAGGTAGGAGGGGGAACATTGCAGTCACTGAGGAACGAGGTAGGAGTGGAAACACTGTCTGCAGTCACTGAGGACAGGAGGTAGAAGTGGAAACACTATCTGCAGTCACTGACGAACGAGGTAGTAGGGGGAACCCTGTCTGCAGTCACTGAGGAACGAGGTAGGAGTGGAAACACCGTCTGCAGTCACTGAGGAACGAGATAGGAGTGGAAATACTGTCTGCAGTCACTGAAGAACGAGGTAGGAGTGGAAACACTGTCTGTAGTCACTGAGGACAGGAGGTAGGAGTGGAAAGACTGTCTGCAGTCACTGAGGAACGAGGTAGGAGGGGAACACTGTCTGCAGTCCCTGAGGAACAAGGTAGGAGTGGAAACACCATCTGCAGTCACTGAGGACAGGAGGCAGGAGTGGAAACACTGTCTGCAGTCACTGAGGAACGAGGTAGGAGTGGAAACACTCTGCAGTCACTGAGGAACGAAGTAGGAGTGGAAACACTGTTTGCAGTCACTGAGGAATGAGATAGGAGTGGAAACACTATCTGCAGTCACTGAGGACAAGAGGTAGGAGTGGAAACACTGTCTGCAGTCACTGAGGAACGAGGTAGGAGGTAGGAGGGGGAACACTGTCTGCAGTCCCTGAAGACAGGAGGCAGGAGTGGAAACACTGTCTGCAGTCACTGAGGAACAAGGTAGGAAAGGAAACACTGTCTGCAGTCACTGAGGAACGAAGTAGGAGTGGAAACACTCTTTGCAGTCACTGAGGAACAAGGTAGGAGTGGAAACACTGTCTGCAGTAACTGAGGAACGAGGTAGGAGGAGGAACACTGTTTGCAGTCACTGAGGAACGAGGTAGGAGTGGAAACACTGTCTGCAGTCACTGAGGACAGGAGGTAGGAGTGAATAGACTGTCTGCAGTCACTGAGGAATGAGGTAGGAGGGGGAACACTGTCTGCAGTCCCTGAGGAACGAGGTAGGAGTGGAAACACCATCTGCAGTCACTGAGGACAGGAGGCAGGAGTGGAAACACTGTCTGCAGTCAATGAGGAATGAGGTAGGAGTGGAAACACTGTATACAGTCACTGAGGAACAAGGTAGGAGGGGGAAACACTGTCTGCAGTCACTGAGGAACAAGGTAGGAGGGGGAACACTGTCTGCAGTCACTGAGGAACGAGGTAGGAGTGGAAACACTGTCTGCAGTCACTGAGGAACGAGGTAGGAGTGGAAACACTGTCTGTAGTCACTGAGGAACGAGGTAGGAGTGGAAACACTGTATGCAGTCATTGAGGAACGAGGTATGAGTGGAAACACTGTATGCAGTCATTGAGGAACGAGGTATGAGTGGAAACACTGTCTGCAGTCACTGAGGAACGAGGTAGGAGTTGAAACACTGTCTGCAGGCACTGAGGAACGAAGTAGGAGTAGAAATTGTCTGCAGTCACTGAGGAACTAGGTAGGAGTGGAAACACTGTCTGCAGTCACTGAGGAACGAGGTAGGAGTAGAAACACTGTATGCAGTCATTGAGGAACGAGGTATGAGTGGAAACACTGTCTGCAGACAATGAGGAACGAGGTAGGAGGGGGTACACTGTCTGCAGTCACTGAGGAACGAGGTAGGAGGGGGAACATTGCAGTCACTGAGGAACGAGGTAGGAGTGGAAACACTGTCTGCAGTCACTGAGGAACGAGGTAGGAGGGGGAACACTGTCTGCAGTCCCTGAGGAATGAGGTAGGAGTGGAAACACCATCTGCAGTCACTGAGGACAGGAGGCAGGAGTGGAAACACTGTCTGCAGTCAATGAGGAATGAGGTAGGAGTGGAAACAATGTATACAGTCACTAAGGAACAAGGTAGGAGGGGAAACACTGTCTGCAGTCACTGAGGAACAAGGTAGGAGGGGGAACACTGTCTGCAGTCACTGAGGAACGAGGTAGGAGTTGAAACACTGTCTGCAGGCACTGAGGAACGAAGTAGGAGTAGAAATTGTCTGCAGTCACTGAGGAACTAGGTAGGAGTGGAAACACTGTCTGCAGTCACTGAGGAACGAGGTATGAGTGGAAACACTGTCTGCAGACAATGAGGAACGAGGTAGGAGGGGGTACACTGTCTGCAGTCACTGAGGAACGAGGTAGGAGGGGGAACATTGCAGTCACTGAGGAACGAGGTAGGAGTGGAAACACTGTCTGCAGTCACTGAGGACAGGAGGTAGAAGTGGAAACACTATCTGCAGTCACTGACGAACGAGGTAGTAGGGGGAACCCTGTCTGCAGTCACTGAGGAACGAGGTAGGAGGGGGAACACTGTCTGCAGTCCCTGAGGAATGAGGTAGGAGTGGAAACACCATCTGCAGTCACTGAGGACAGGAGGCAGGAGTGGAAACACTGTCTGCAGTCAATGAGGAATGAGGTAGGAGTGGAAACAATGTATACAGTCACTAAGGAACGAGGTAGGAGTTGAAACACTGTCTGCAGGCACTGAGGAACGAAGTAGGAGTAGAAATTGTCTGCAGTCACTGAGGAACTAGGTAGGAGTGGAAACACTGTCTGCAGTCACTGAGGAACAAGGTAGGAGTGGAAACACTGTATGCAGTCATTGAGGAACGAGGTATGAGTGGAAACACTGTCTGCAGACATTGAGGAACGAGGTAGGAGGGGGTACACTGTCTGCAGTCACTGAGGAACGAGGTAGGAGGGGGAACATTGCAGTCACTGAGGAACGAGGTAGGAGTGGAAACACTGTCTGCAGTCACTGAGGACAGGAGGTAGAAGTGGAAACACTATCTGCAGTCACTGACGAACGAGGTAGTAGGGGGAACCCTGTCTGCAGTCACTGAGGAACGAGGTAGGAGTGGGAACACTGTCTGCAGTCCCTGAGGAATGAGGTAGGAGTGGAAACACCATCTGCAGTCACTGAGGACAGGAGGCAGGAGTGGAAACACTGTCTGCAGTCAATGAGGAATGAGGTAGGAGTGGAAACAATGTATGCAGTCACTAAGGAACGAGGTAGGAGTTGAAACACTGTCTGCAGGCACTGAGGAACGAAGTAGGAGTAGAAATTGTCTGCAGTCACTGAGGAACTAGGTAGGAGTGGAAACACTGTCTGCAGTCACTGAGGAACGAGGTATGAGTGGAAACACTGTCTGCAGACAATGAGGAACGAGGTAGGAGGGGGTACACTGTCTGCAGTCACTGAGGAACGAGGTAGGAGGGGGAACATTGCAGTCACTGAGGAACGAGGTAGGAGTGGAAACACTGTCTGCAGTCACTGAGGACAGGAGGTAGAAGTGGAAACACTATCTGCAGTCACTGACGAACGAGGTAGTAGGGGGAACCCTGTCTGCAGTCACTGAGGAACGAGGTAGGAGGGGGAACACTGTCTGCAGTCCCTGAGGAATGAGGTAGGAGTGGAAACACCATCTGCAGTCACTGAGGACAGGAGGCAGGAGTGGAAACACTGTCTGCAGTCAATGAGGAATGAGGTAGGAGTGGAAACAATGTATACAGTCACTAAGGAACGAGGTAGGAGTTGAAACACTGTCTGCAGGCACTGAGGAACGAAGTAGGAGTAGAAATTGTCTGCAGTCACCGAGGAACTAGGTAGGAGTGGAAACACTGTCTGCAGTCACTGAGGAACGAGGTAGGAGTGGAAACACTGTATGCAGTCATTGAGGAACGAGGTATGAGTGGAAACACTGTCTGCAGACATTGAGGAACGAGGTAGGAGGGGGTACACTGTCTGCAGTCACTGAGGAACGAGGTAGGAGGGGGAACATTGCAGTCACTGAGGAACGAGGTAGGAGTGGAAACACTGTCTGCAGTCACTGAGGACAGGAGGTAGAAGTGGAAACACTATCTGCAGTCACTGACGAACGAGGTAGTAGGGGGAACCCTGTCTGCAGTCACTGAGGAACGAGGTAGGAGTGGAAACACCGTCTGCAGTCACTGAGGAACGAGATAGGAGTGGAAATACTGTCTGCAGTCACTGAGGAACGAGGTAGGAGTGGAAACACTGTCTGCAGTCACTGAGGAACGAGGTAGGAGGGGGAACACTGTCTGCAGTCCCTGAGGAATGAGGTAGGAGTGGAAACACCATCTGCAGTCACTGAGGACAGGAGGCAGGAGTGGAAACACTGTCTGCAGTCAATGAGGAATGAGGTAGGAGTGGAAACACTGTATACAGTCACTGAGGAACAAGGTAGGAGGGAAACACTGTCTGCAGTCACTGAGGAACAAGGTAGGAGGGGAACACTGTCTGCAGTCACTGAGGAACGAGGTAGGAGTTGAAACACAGTCTGCAGGCACTGAGGAACGAAGTAGGAGTAGAAATTGTCTGCAGTCACTGAGGAACTAGGTAGGAGTGGAAACACTGTCTGCAGTCACTGAGGAACGAGGTATGAGTGGAAACACTGTCTGCAGACAATGAGGAACGAGGTAGGAGGGGGTACACTGTCTGCAGTCACTGAGGAACGAGGTAGGAGGGGGAACATTGCAGTCACTGAGGAACGAGGTAGGAGTGGAAACACTGTCTGCAGTCACTGAGGACAGGAGGTAGAAGTGGAAACACTATCTGCAGTCACTGACGAACGAGGTAGTAGGGGGAACCCTGTCTGCAGTCACTGAGGAACGAGGTAGGAGTGGAAACACCGTCTGCAGTCACTGAGGAACGAGATAGGAGTGGAAATACTGTCTGCAGTCACTGAAGAACGAGGTAGGAGTGGAAACACTGTCTGTAGTCACTGAGGACAGGAGGTAGGAGTGGAAAGACTGTCTGCAGTCACTGAGGAACGAGGTAGGAGGGGGAACACTGTCTGCAGTCCCTGAGGAACAAGGTAGGAGTGGAAACACCATCTGCAGTCACTGAGGACAGGAGGCAGGAGTGGAAACACTGTCTGCAGTCACTGAGGAACGAGGTAGGAGTGGAAACACTCTGCAGTCACTGAGGAACGAAGTAGGAGTGGAAACACTGTTTGCAGTCACTGAGGAATGAGGTAGGAGTGGAAACACTATCTGCAGTCACTGAGGACAAGAGGTAGGAGTGGAAACACTGTCTGCAGTCACTGAGGAACGAGGTAGGAGGTAGGAGGGGGAACACTGTCTGCAGTCCCTGAAGACAGGAGGCAGGAGTGGAAACACTGTCTGCAGTCACTGAGGAACAAGGTAGGAAAGGAAACACTGTCTGCAGTCACTGAGGAACGAAGTAGGAGTGGAAACACTGTTTGCAGTCACTGAGGAACAAGGTAGGAGTGGAAACACTGTCTGCAGTAACTGAGGAACGAGGTAGGAGGAGGAACACTGTTTGCAGTCACTGAGGAACGAGGTAGGAGTGGAAACACTGTCTGCAGTCACTGAGGACAGGAGGTAGGAGTGAATAGACTGTCTGCAGTCACTGAGGAATGAGGTAGGAGGGGGAACACTGTCTGCAGTTCCTGAGGAACGAGGTAGGAGTGGAAACACCATCTGCAGTCACTGAGGACAGGAGGCAGGAGTGGAAACACTGTCTGCAGTCAATGAGGAATGAGGTAGGAGTGGAAACACTGTATACAGTCACTGAGGAACAAGATAGGAGGGGGAAACACTGTCTGCAGTCACTGAGGAACAAGGTAGGAGGGGGAACACTGTCTGCAGTCACTGAGGAACGAGGTAGGAGTGGAAACACTGTCTGCAGTCACTGAGGAACGAGGTAGGAGTGGAAACACTGTCTGTAGTCACTGAGGAACGAGGTAGGAGTGGAAACACTGTATGCAGTCATTGAGGAACGAGGTATGAGTGGAAACACTGTATGCAGTCATTGAGGAACGAGGTATGAGTGGAAACACTGTCTGCAGTCACTGAGGAACGAGGTAGGAGTTGAAACACTGTCTGCAGGCACTGAGGAACGAAGTAGGAGTAGAAATTGTCTGCAGTCACTGAGGAACTAGGTAGGAGTGGAAACACTGTCTGCAGTCACTGAGGAACGAGGTAGGAGTGGAAACACTGTATGCAGTCATTGAGGAACGAGGTATGAGTGGAAACACTGTCTGCAGACAATGAGGAACGAGGTAGGAGGGGGTACACTGTCTGCAGTCACTGAGGAACGAGGTAGGAGGGGGAACATTGCAGTCACTGAGGAACGAGGTAGGAGTGGAAACACTGTCTGCAGTCACTGAGGACAGGAGGTAGAAGTGGAAACACTATCTGCAGTCACTGACGAACGAGGTAGTAGGGGGAACCCTGTCTGCAGTCACTGAGGAACGAGGTAGGAGTGGAAACACCGTCTGCAGTCACTGAGGAACGAGATAGGAGTGGAAATACTGTCTGCAGTCACTGAGGAACGAGGTAGGAGTGGAAACACTGTCTGCAGTCACTGAGGAACGAGGTAGGAGGGGGAACACTGTCTGCAGTCCCTGAGGAATGAGGTAGGAGTGGAAACACCATCTGCAGTCACTGAGGACAGGAGGCAGGAGTGGAAACACTGTCTGCAGTCAATGAGGAATGAGGTAGGAGTGGAAACAATGTATACAGTCACTAAGGAACAAGGTAGGAGGGGAAACACTGTCTGCAGTCACTGAGGAACAAGGTAGGAGGGGGAACACTGTCTGCAGTCACTGAGGAACGAGGTAGGAGTTGAAACACTGTCTGCAGGCACTGAGGAACGAAGTAGGAGTAGAAATTGTCTGCAGTCACTGAGGAACTAGGTAGGAGTGGAAACACTGTCTGCAGTCACTGAGGAACGAGGTATGAGTGGAAACACTGTCTGCAGACAATGAGGAACGAGGTAGGAGGGGGTACACTGTCTGCAGTCACTGAGGAACGAGGTAGGAGGGGGAACATTGCAGTCACTGAGGAACGAGGTAGGAGTGGAAACACTGTCTGCAGTCACTGAGGACAGGAGGTAGAAGTGGAAACACTATCTGCAGTCACTGACGAACGAGGTAGTAGGGGGAACCCTGTCTGCAGTCACTGAGGAACGAGGTAGGAGTGGAAACACCGTCTGCAGTCACTGAGGAACGAGATAGGAGTGGAAATACTGTCTGCAGTCACTGAAGAACGAGGTAGGAGTGGAAACACTGTCTGTAGTCACTGAGGACAGGAGGTAGGAGTGGAAAGACTGTCTGCAGTCACTGAGGAACGAGGTAGGAGGGGAACACTGTCTGCAGTCCCTGAGGAACAAGGTAGGAGTGGAAACACCATCTGCAGTCACTGAGGACAGGAGGCAGGAGTGGAAACACTGTCTGCAGTCACTGAGGAACGAGGTAGGAGTGGAAACACTCTGCAGTCACTGAGGAACGAAGTAGGAGTGGAAACACTGTTTGCAGTCACTGAGGAATGAGGTAGGAGTGGAAACACTATCTGCAGTCACTGAGGACAAGAGGTAGGAGTGGAAACACTGTCTGCAGTCACTGAGGAACGAGGTAGGAGGTAGGAGGGGGAACACTGTCTGCAGTCCCTGAAGACAGGAGGCAGGAGTGGAAACACTGTCTGCAGTCACTGAGGAACAAGGTAGGAAAGGAAACACTGTCTGCAGTCACTGAGGAACGAAGTAGGAGTGGAAACACTGTTTGCAGTCACTGAGGAACAAGGTAGGAGTGGAAACACTGTCTGCAGTAACTGAGGAACGAGGTAGGAGGAGGAACACTGTTTGCAGTCACTGAGGAACGAGGTAGGAGTGGAAACACTGTCTGCAGTCACTGAGGACAGGAGGTAGGAGTGAATAGACTGTCTGCAGTCACTGAGGAATGAGGTAGGAGGGGAACACTGTCTGCAGTCCCTGAGGAACGAGGTAGGAGTGGAAACACCATCTGCAGTCACTGAGGACAGGAGGCAGGAGTGGAAACACTGTCTGCAGTCAATGAGGAATGAGGTAGGAGTGGAAACACTGTATACAGTCACCGAGGAACAAGGTAGGAGCGGAAACACTGTCTGCAGTCACTGAGGAACAAGGTAGGAGGGGGAACACTGTCTGCAGTCACTGAGGAACGAGGTAGGAGTGGAAACACTGTCTGCAGTCACTGAGGAACGAGGTAGGAGTGGAAACACTGTCTGCAGTCACTGAGGAACGAGGTAGGAGTGGAAACACTGTATGCAGTCATTGAGGAACGAGGTATGAGTGGAAACACTGTATGCAGTCATTGAGGAACGAGGTATGAGTGGAAACACTGTCTGCAGTCACTGAGGAACGAGGTAGGAGTGGAAACACTGTATGCAGTCATTGAGGAACGAGGTAGGAGTGGAAACACTGTCTGCAGTCACTGAGGAACGAGGTAGGAGTGGAAACACTGTATGCAGTCATTGAGGAACGAGGTATGAGTGGAAACACTGTCTGCAGACAATGAGGAACGAGGTAGGAGGGGGTACACTGTCTGCAGTCACTGAGGAACAAGGTAGGAGGGGGAACATTGCAGTCACTGAGGAACGAGGTAGGAGTGGAAACACTGTCTGCAGTCACTGAGGACAGGAGGTAGAAGTGGAAACACTATCTGCAGTCACTGACGAACGAGGTAGTAGGGGGATCCCTGTCTGCAGTCACTGAGGAACGAGGTAGGAGTGGAAACACCGTCTGCAGTCACTGAGGAATGAGATAGGAGTGGAAATACTGTCTGCAGTCACTGAGGAACGAGGTAGGAGTGGAAACACTGTCTGCAGTCACTGAGGAACGAGGTAGGAGGGGAACACTGTCTGCAGTCACTGAGGAACGAGGTAGGAGTGGAAACACTGTCTGCAGACAATGAAGAATGAGGTAGGAGGGGGAACTTTGTCTGCAGTCTCTGAGGAACGAGGTAGGAGGGGGAACACTGTCTGCAGTCACTGAGGAATGAGGTAGGAGTGGAAACACTGTCTGCAGTCACTGAGGAACGAGGTAGGAGGGGGAACACTGTCTGCAGTCACTGAGGAACGAGGTAGGAGTCGAAACACTGTCTGCAGTCACTGAGGAACGAGGTAGGGGGAACACTGTCTGCAGTCACTGAGAAACAAGGAAGGAGTGGAAACACTGTCTGCAGTCACTGAGGAACGAGTTAGGAGGGGGAACACTGTCTGCAGTCACTGATTCATGAGGTAGGAGTTGAAACACTGTCTGCAGGCACTGAGGACAGGAGTCAGGATTAGAAACACTGTCAGCAGTCACTGAGGAACGAGGTAGGAGTGGAAACACTGTCTGCAGTAACTGAGGGACGAGGTAGGAGTGGAAATACTGTCTGCAGTCACTGAGGAACAAAGTAGGAGCGGAAATTGTCTGCAGTCACTGAGGAACGAGGTAGGGGTGGAAACACTGTCTGCAGTCACTGAGGACAGGAGGTAGGAGTGGAAACACTGCAGTCACTGAGGAACGAGGTAGGAGTGGAAACACTGCAGTCACTGAGGAACAAGGTATGAGTGGAAACACTGTTTGCAGTCACTGAGGAACGAGGTAGGAGGGGAATACTGTCTGCAGTCACTGAGGAATGGGGTAGGAGTGGAAACACTCTCTGCATTCACTGAGGACAGGAGGTTGGAGTGGGAACACTCTCTGCAGTCACTGAGGAACGAGCTAGGAGTGGGAACACTGTCTGCAGTCACTGAGGAACGAGGTAGGAGGGGGAACACTGTCTGCAGTCACTGAGGAACAAGGTAGGAGGGGGAACAATGTCTGCAGTCAATAAGAAACAAGGTAGGAGTGGAAACACTGTCTGCAGTCACTGAGGACAGGAGGTAGGAGTAGAAACACTGTCTGCAGTCACTGAGGAACAAGGTAGGAGGGGGAACACTGTCTGCAGTCACTGAGGAACGAGGAAGGAGTGGAAACACTGTCTGCAGTCACTGAGGACAGGTGGTAGGAGTGGAAACACTGTCTGCGTCACTGAGGAATGAGGTAGGAGTGGAAAACTTGCAGTCACTGAGGGCAGGAGGTAGGAGTGGAAACATATCTGCAGTCACTGATGAACAAGGTAGGAGGGGGAACACTGTCTGCAGTCACTGAGGAACGAGGTAGGAGGGGGAACTCTGTCTGCAGTCACTGATTCATGAGGTAGGAGTTAAACACTGTCTGCAGGCACTGAGGACAGGAGTCAGGATTAGAAACACTGTCTGCAGGCACTGAGGAACGAGGTAGGAGTGGAAACACTGTCTGTAGTAACTGAGGGACGAGGTAGGAGTGGAAATACTGTCTGCAGTCACTGAGGAACAAAGTAGGAGCGGAAATTGTCTGCAGTCACTGAGGAACCGGGTAGGAGTGGAAACACTGTCTGCAGTCACTGAGGACAGGAGGTAGGAGTGGAAACACTGCAGTCACTGAGGAACGAGGTAGGAGTGGAAACACTGCAGTCACTGAGGAACAAGGTATGAGTGGAAACACTGTTTGCAGTCACTGAGGAACGAGGTAGGAGGGGAATACTGTCTGCAGTCACTGAGGAACGGGGTAGGAGTGGAAACACTCTCTGCATTCACTGAGGACAGGAGGTTGGAGTGGGAACACTGTCTGCAGTCACTGAGGAACGAGGTAGGAGGGGGAACACTGTCTGCAGTCACTGAGGAACGAGGTAGGAGGGGGAACAATGTCTGCAGTCAATAAGAAACAAGGTAGGAGTCGAAACACTGTCTGCAGTCACTGAGGACAGGAGGTAGGAGTAGAAACACTGTCTGCAGTAACTGAGGAACAAGGTAGGAGGGGAACACTGTGCAGTCACTGAGGAACGAGGTAGGAGTGGAAACACTGTCTGCAGTCACTGAGGACAGGAGGTAGGAGTGGAAACAGTGTCTGCAGTCACTGAGGAATGAGGTAGGAGTGGAAACACTGTCTGCAGTCACTGAAGACAGGAGGTAGGAGTAGAAACATATCTGCAGTCACTGATGAACAAGGTAGGAGGGGGAACACTGTCTGCAGTCACTGAGGAACGAGGTAGGAGTAGAAACACTGTCTGCAGTCACTGAGGAACGAGGTAGGAGTGGAAACACTGCATTCACTGAGGACAGAAGGTAGGAGTTGAAACTCTGTCTGCAGTCACTGAGGAACTAGGTAGGAGTGGAAACACTGTCTGCAGTCACTGAAGAACGAGGTAGGGGGAACACTGTCTGCAGTCACTGAAAAACAAGGTAGGAGTGGAAACACTGTCTGCAGCACTGAGGAACGAGGTAAGAGGGGGAACACTGCAGTCACTAAGGAACGAGGTAGGAGTTGAAACACTGTCTGCAGGCACTGACGACAGGAGTCAGGAGTAGAAACACTGCAGTCCCTGAGGAACGAGGTAGGAGTGGAATCACTGTCTGCAGTAACTGAGGGACGAGGTAGGAGTGGAAATACTGTCTGCAGTCACCGAGGAACAAAGTAGGAGTGGAAATTGTCTGCAGTCACTGAGGAACGAGGTAAGAGTGGAAACACTGTCTGCAGTCACTGAGGACAGGAGGTAGGAGTTGAAACACGAGTCACTGAGGAACGAGGTAGGAGTGGAAACACTGCAGTCACTGAGGAACAAGGTATGAGTGGAAACTGTCTACAGTCACTGAGGAACGAGGTAGGAGGGGAATACGGTCTACAGTCACTGAGGAACGGGGTAGGAGAGGAACCACTCTCTGCATTCACTGATGAAAGGAGGTTGGAGTGGGAACACTCTCTGCAGTCACTGAGGAACTAGGTAGGAGTGGGAACACTATCTGCAGTCACTGAGGAACGAGGTAGGAGGGGGAACACTGTCTGCAGTCACTGAAGAACAAGGTAGGAGAGGGAACACTGTCTGCAGTCAATAAGAAACGAGGTAGGAGTGGAAACACTGTCTGCAATCACTGAGGACAGGAGGTAGGAGTAGAAACACTGTCTGCAGTCACTGAGGAACAAGGTAGGAGGTGGAACACTGTCTGCAGTCACTGAGGAATGAGGTAGGAGTGGAAACACTGTCTGCAGTCACTGCGGACAGGAGGTAGGAGTGGAAACACTGTCTGCAGTCACTGAGGAATGAGGGAGGAGTGGAAACACTGTCTGCAGTCACTGAGGACAGGAGGTAGGAGTGGAAACATATCTGCAGTCACTGATGAACAAGGTAGGAGGGGGAACACTGTCTGCAGTCACTGAGGAACAAGGTAGGAGTAGAAACACTGTCTGCAGTCACTGAGGAACGAGGTAGGAGTGGAAACACTGTCTGCGGTCACTGAAGAACTAGGTAGGAGTGGAAAGACTGTCTGCAGTCACTGAGGAACGAGGTAGGAGTGGAAACACTGTCCGCAGTCATTGAGGAATGAGGTAGGAGTGGAAACACAGTCAGCAGACAATGAGGAACGAGGTAGGAGGGGGTACACTGTCTGCAGTCACTGAGGAACGAGGTAGGAGGTGGAACATTGCAGTCACTGAGGAACGAGGTAGGAGTGGAAATACTGTCTGCAGTCACTGAGGACAGGAGGTAGAAGTGGAAACACTATCTGCAGTCACTGACGAACGAGGTAGGAGGGGGAACCCTGTCTGCAGTCACTGAGGAACGAGGTAGGAGTGGAAACACCGTCTGCAGTCACTGAGGAAGGAGATAGGAGTGGAAATACTGTCTGCAGTCACTGAGGAACGAGGTAGGAGTGGAAACACTGTCTGCAGTCAATGAGGAACGAGGTAGGAGGGGGAACACTGTCTGCAGTCACTGAGGAACAAGGTAGGAGTGGAAACACTGTCTGCAGACAATGAAGAATGAGGTAGGAGGGGGAACACTGTTTGCAGTCACTGAGGAACGAGGTAGGAGGGGGAACACTGTCTGCAGTCACTGAGGAATGAGGTAGGAGTGGAAACACTGTCTGCAGTCACTGAGTACAGGAGGTAGGAGTAGAAACACTGTCTGCAGTCACTGAGGAACGAGGTAGGAGTCGAAACACTCTGTAGTCACTGAGAAACAAGGTAGGAGTGGAAACACTGTCTGCAGTCACTGAGGAACAAGGTAGGAGGGGGAACACTGTCTGCAGTCACTGAGGAATGAGGTAGGAGTTGAAACACTGTCTGCAGGCACTGAGGACAGGAGTCAGGAATAGAAACACTGTCTGCAGTCACTGAGGAACGAGGTAGGAGTGGAAACACTGTCTGCAATAACTGAGGGACGAGGTAGGAGTGGAAATGCTGTCTGCAGTCACTGAGGAACAAAGTAGGAGTGGAAATTGTCTGCAGTCACTGAGGAACGAGGTAGGAGTGGAAACACTGTCTGCAGTCACTGAGGACAGGAGGTAGGAGTGGAAACACTGCAGTCACTGAGGAACGAGGTAGGAGGGGAATACTGTCTGCAGTCACTGAGGAACGGGGTAGGAGTGGAAACACTCTCTGCATTCACTGAGGACAGGAGGTTGGAGTGGGAACACTCTCTGCAGTCACTGAGGAACGAGGTAGGAGTCGGAACACTGTCTGCGAGGAATGAGGTAGGAGGGGGAACACTCTGCAGTCACTGAGGAATGAAGTAGGAGGGGGAACACTGTCTGCAGTCATTAAGAAACGAGGTAGGAGTGGAAACACTGTCTGCAGTCACTGAGGACAGGAGGTAGGAGTAGAAACACTGTCTGCAGTCACTGAGGAACGAGGTAGGAGGGGGAACACTGTCTGCAGTCACTGAGGAACGAGGTAGCAGTGGAAACTGTCTGCAGTCAATGAGGAATGAGGTAGGAGGGGGACAGTGTCTGCAGTCACTGAGGAAAGTGGTAGGTGTGGAAACACTGTCTGCAGTCACTGAGGACAGGAGGAAGGAGTGGAAACACTGTCTGCAGTAACTGAGGAACGACGTATGAGTGGAAACTGTGTGCAGTAACTGAGGAACGAGGTAGGAGTGGAGACACTGTCTGCAGTCACTGAGCACAGGAGGTAGGAGTGGAAACACTGTGTGCAGTCACTGAGGAACGAGGTAGGAGTGGAAACACTGTCTGCAGTCACTGAGGACAGGAGATAGGAGTGGAAACATTGTCTACAGTCACTGAAGACAGAAGGCACAAGTGTAAACATTGTCTGCCGTCATCAAGGACAGGAGGTAGGAGGGAAACATTGTCTACAGTCGCTGAGGAATGAGGTAGGCGTGGATACATTGTCTGCAGTCGCTGAGGAACGAGGTAGGAGTGGAAACATTGTCTGCAGTGTTTGAGGAACGAGGTAGGAGTGGAAACATTGCAGTAGGTGAGGATAGGAGGAAGGAATGGAAACATTGTCTGCAGTCACTGAGGACAGGAGGTGGGAGTGGAAACATTGCCTGCCGTCACTGAGGACAGGAAGTAGGAGTGGAAACATTTTATCCAGTCGCTGAGGACAGGAGGTGGGACTGGAAACATTGTCTAAAGTTGCTGAGGACAGGAGGTGGGAGTGGAAACACTGTCTACAATCACTGAGGAACGAGGTATGTGTGGATCATTGTCTGCAGTCACTGAGGAATGAGGTAGCAGTGGAAACATTGTCTGCAGTCGCTGAGGACAGGAGGTGGGAGTGTAAACATTAACCACAGTCGCTGAGGACAGGAGGTGGGAGTGTAAATATTGACAGCAGTCACTGAGGACAGGAGGTAGGAGTGGAAACATTGTCTGCAGTCTCTGAAGTAGGAGGTAGGAGTGGAAACATTGTGTGCAGTCACTGATGAACAGGAGGTAGGAGTAGAAAAAATGTCTCTAGCCATTGAGGACAAGTGGTGGGAGTGGATACATTGTCTGCAGTCGCTGGGGAAGAAGGTAGGAGTGCAAACATTGTGCCGTCACCGAGGACAGTAAGTAGGAGTGGAAACATTGCAGTCGGTGAGGATAGGAAGAACGAATGGAAACATTGTCTGCCAAAGCCAAGGATAGGAGGTAGGAGTGGAAACTTTATCTGCAGTCGCTAAGGAACAAGGTAGGAGTGGAAACATTGTCTGCAGTCACTGAGGAATGAGGTAGCAGTGGAAACATTGTCTGCTGTCACTGAGGACAGGAGGTCGGAGTGGAAACACTGTCTGTTATCGCTGAAGAGAAGAGGTGGGAGTAGAAACATAGTCTACAGTCACTGAGGACAGGAGGTAGGTGTGGAAACATTGTATACAATCACTGAGGCTAGGAGGAAGGAGTAGAAACATTATCTGCAGTCACTGAGTATAGGAGGTAGGAGTGGAAACATTGTCTGCAGTAACCGATGACAGGAGGTAGGAGTGGAAACATTGTCGGCAGTCACTCAAGAAGGAGGTAGGAGAGAAACATTGTTTGCATTAGCTGAGGGTAGGAGGAAAGAATGGAACATTGTCTACAGTCACTGAGGACAGGAGGTAGGAGTGGAAACACTGTCTGCAGACACTGAGGAATGAGGTAGGAGTGGAAACACTGTCTGCAGGCACTTAGGAACGAGGTAGGAGTGGAAACACTGTCTGCAGTCACTGAGGAACAAGGTAGGAGGGGGAACACTGTCTGCAGTCACTGAGGAACGAGGTAGGAGTGGAAACACTGTCTGTAGTCACTGAGGAACGAGGTAGGAGGAGGAACACTGTCTGCAGTCACTGAAGAACGAGGTAGGAGTGGAAACACTGTCTGTAGTCACTGAGGACAGGAGGTAGGAGTGGAAAGACTGTCTGCAGTCACTGAGGAACGAGGTAGGAGGGGGAACACTGTCTGCAGTCCCTGAGGAACAAGGTAGGAGTGGAAACACCATCTGCAGTCACTGAGGACAGGAGGCAGGAGTGGAAACACTGTCTGCAGTCACTGAGGACAAGAGGTAGGAGTGGAAACACTGTCTGCAGTCACTGAGGAACGAGGTAGGAGGTAGGAGGGAACACTGTCTGCAGTCCCTGAAGACAGGAGGCAGGAGTGGAAACACTGTCTGCAGTCACTGAGGAACAAGGTAGGAAAGGAAACACTGTCTGCAGTCACTGAGGAACGAAGTAGGAGTGGAAACACTGTTTGCAGTCACTGAGGAACAAGGTAGGAGTGGAAACACTGTCTGCAGTAACTGAGGAACGAGGTAGGAGGAGGAACACTGTTTGCAGTCACTGAGGAACGAGGTAGGAGTGGAAACACTGTCTGCAGTCACTGAGGACAGGAGGTAGGAGTGAATAGACTGTCTGCAGTCACTGAGGAATGAGGTAGGAGGGGGAACACTGTCTGCAGTCCCTGAGGAACGAGGTAGGAGTGGAAACACCATCTGCAGTCACTGAGGACAGGAGGCAGGAGTGGAAACACTGTCTGCAGTCAATGAGGAATGAGGTAGGAGTGGAAACACTGTATACAGTCACTGAGGAACAAGGTAGGAGGGGAAACACTGTCTGCAGTCACTGAGGAACAAGGTAGGAGGGGGAACACTGTCTGCAGTCACTGAGGAACGAGGTAGGAGTTGAAACACTGTCTGCAGGCACTGAGGAACGAAGTAGGAGTAGAAATTGTCTGCAGTCACTGAGGAACTAGGTAGGAGTGGAAACACTGTCTGCAGTCACTGAGGAACGAGGTAGGAGTGGAAACACTGTATGCAGTCATTGAGGAACGAGGTATGAGTGGAAACACTGTCTGCAGACAATGAGGAACGAGGTAGGAGGGGGTACACTGTCTGCAGTCACTGAGGAACAAGGTAGGAGGGGGAACATTGCAGTCACTGAGGAATGAGGTAGGAGTGGAAACACTGTCTGCAGTCACTGAGGACAGGAGGTAGAAGTGGAAACACTATCTGCAGTCACTGACGAACGAGGTAGTAGGGGAACCCTGTCTGCAGTCACTGAGGAACGAGGTAGGAGTGGAAACACCATCTGCAGTCACTGAGGAATGAGATAGGAGTGGAAATACTGTCTGCAGTCACTGAGGAACGAGGTAGGAGTGGAAACACTGTCTGCAGTCACTGAGGAACGAGGTAGGAGGGGAACACTGTCTGCAGTCACTGAGGAACGAGGTAGGAGTGGAAACACTGTCTGCAGACAATGAAGAATGAGGTAGGAGGGGGAACTTTGTCTGCAGTCACTGAGGAACGAGGTAGGAGGGGGAACACTGTCTGCAGTCACTGAGGAATGAGGTAGGAGTGGAAACACTGTCTGCAGTCACTGAGGAATGAGGTAGGAGGGGGAACACTGTCTGCAGTCACTGAGGAACGAGGTAGGAGTCGAAACACTGCAGTCACTGAGGAACGAGGTAGGGGGAACACTGTCTGCAGTCACTGAGAAACAAGGAAGGAGTGGAAACACTGTCTGCAGTCACTGAGGAACGAGGTAGGAGGGGGAACACTGTCTGCAGTCACTGATTCATGAGGTAGGAGTTGAAACACTGTCTGCAGGCACTGAGGACAGGAGTCAGGATTAGAAACACTGTCAGCAGTCACTGAGGAACGAGGTAGGAGTGGAAACACTGTCTGCAGTAACTGAGGGACGAGGTAGGAGTGGAAATACTGTCTGCAGTCACTGAGGAACAAAGTAGGAGCGGAAATTGTCTGCAGTCACTGAGGAACGAGGTAGGGGTGGAAACACTGTCTGCAGTCACTGAGGACAGGAGGTAGGAGTGGAAACACTACAGTCACTGAGGAACGAGGTAGGAGTGGAAACACTGCAGTCACTGAGGAACAAGGTATGAGTGGAAACACTGTTTGCAGTCACTGAGGAACGAGGTAGGAGGGGAATACTGTCTGCAGTCACTGAGGAATGGGGTAGGAGTGGAAACACTCTCTGCATTCACTGAGGACAGGAGGTTGGAGGGAACACTCTCTGCAGTCACTGAGGAACGAGCTAGGAGTGGGAACACTGTCTGCAGTCACTGAGGAACGAGGTAGGAGGGGGAACACTGTCTGCAGTCACTGAGGAACGAGGTAGGAGGGGGAACAATGTCTGCAGTCAAAAAGAAACAAGGTAGGAGTGGAAACACTGTCTGCAGTCACTGAGGACAGGAGGTAGGAGTAGAAACACTGTCTGCAGTCACTGAGGAACAAGGTAGGAGGGGAACACTGTCTGCAGTCACTGAGGAACGAGGTAGGAGTGGAAACACTGTCTGCAGTCACTGAGGACAGGTGGTAGGAGTGGAAACACTGTCTGCAGTCACTGAGGAATGAGGTAGGAGTGGAAAACTTGCAGTCACTGAGGACAGGAGGTAGGAGTGGAAACATATCTGCAGTCACTGATGAACAAGGTAGGAGGGGGAACACTGTCTGCAGTCACTGAGGAACGAGGTAGGAGTAGAAACACTGTCTGCAGTCACTGAGGAACGAGGTAGGAGTGGAAACACTGCATTCACTGAGGACAGAAGGTAGGAGTTGAAACACTGTCTGCAGTCACTGAGGAACTAGGTAGGAGTGGAAACACTGTCTGCAGTCACTGAAGAACGAGGTAGGGGGAACACTGTCTGCAGTCACTGAGAAACAAGGTAGGAGTGGAAACACTGTCTGCAGTCACTGAGGAACGAGGTAGGAGGGAGAACACTGTCTGCAGTCACTGAGGAACGAGGTAGGAGTTGAAACACTATCTGCAGGCACTGACGACAGGAGTCAGGAGTAGAAACACTGCAGTCCCTGAGGAACGAGGTAGGAGTGGAATCACTGTCTGCAGTAACTGAGGGACGAGGTAGGAGTGGAAATACTGTCTGCAATCACTGAGGAACAAAGTAGGAGTGGAAACTTGTCTGCAGTCACTGAGGAACGATGGTAGGAGTGGAAACACTGTCTGCAGTCACTGAGGACAGGAGGTAGGAGTGGAAACACTGGAGTCACTGAGGAACGAGGTAATAGTGGAAACACTGCAGTCACTGAGGAACAAGGTATGAGTGGAAACTGTCTGCAGTCACTGAGGAACAAGGTAGGAGGGGAATACTGTCTACAGTCACTGAGGAACGGGGCAGGAGAGAAACCACTCTCTGCATTCACTGAGGATAGAAGGTTGGAGTGGGAACACTCTCTGCAGTCACTGAGGAACGAGGTAGGAGTGGGAACACTATCTGTGGTCACTGAGGAACGAGGTAAGAGGGGGAACACTGTCTGCAGTCACTGAGGAACGAGGTAGGAGGGGGAACACTGTCTGAAGTCACTGAGGAACAAGGTAGGAGGGGGAACACTGTCTGCAGTCACTGAGGAATGAGGTAGGATAGGAAACACTGTCTACAGTCATTGAGGCACGAGGTAGGAGGGGGAACACTGTCTGCAGTCACTGAGGAACAAGGTAGGGGGAACACTGTTTGCAGTCACTGAGGAACGAGGTAGGAGTGGAAACACTGTCTGAAGTCACTGAGGACAGGAGGTAGGATTGGAAACACTGTCTGCAGTCACTGAGGAACGAGGTAGGAGTGGAAACACTGTCTTCAGTCACTGAGGAACATGGTAGGAGTGGAAACACTGTCTGCAGTCACTGAGGAACAAGGTAGGGGGGAACACTGTTTGCAGTCACTGAGGAATAAGGTAGGAGTGGAAACTGTCTGAAGTCACTGAGGACAGGAGGTAGGAGTGGAAACACTGTCTGCAGTCACTGAGGAAGGAGGTAGGAGTGGAAACACTGCCTGCAGTCACTGGGGAACGAGGTAGGAGGGGAACACTGTCTGCAGTCACTGAGGAATGAGGTAGGAGTGGAAACACTGTCTGCAGTCATTGAGGAACGAGGTAGGAGGGGGAACACTGTCTGCAGTCACTGAGGAACGAGGTAGGAGTGGTAACACTGTCTGCAGTCACTGAGGAATTAGGTAGGAGTGGAAACACTGTCTGCAGGCACTCAGGAATGAGGTAGGAGTGGAAACACTGTCTGCAGTCACTGAGGAACAAGGTAGGAGGGGGAACACTGTCTGCAGTCACTGAGGAATGAGGTAGGAGAGGAAACACTGTCTACAGTCATTGAGGAACGAGGTAGGAGGGGGAACACTGTCTGCAGTCACTGAGGAACGAGGTAGGAGTGGTAACACTGTCTGCAGTTACTGAGGACAAGGAGGTAGGAGTGGAAACACTGTCTGCAGTCACTGAGGAACGAGGTAGGAGTGGAAACACAGTCTGCAGTCACTGAGGAACAAGGTAGGAGTGGAAACACTGTCTGCAGTCACTGAGGAACGAGGTGGGGGAACACTGTTTGCAGTCACTGAGGAACGAGGTAGGAGTGGAAACACTGTCTGCAGTCACTGAGGACAGGAGGTAGGAGTGGAAACACTGTCTGCAGTCACTGAGGAACGAGGTAGGAGTGGAAACACTGTCTGCAGTCACTGAGGACAGGAGGTAGGAGTGGAAACACTGTCTGCAGTCACTGAGGAATGAGGCAAGAGGGGGAACACTATCTGCAGTCCCTGAGGAAGGAGGGAGGAGTGGACACATTGTCTGCAGTAGCTGAGGAGAAGAAGTAGGAGTGTAAATATTGTCTGCAGTCACTGAGGACAGGAGGTAGGCGTGGAACCATTGTGTGCAGTCGCTGATGACAAGAGGTAGGAATAGAAACATTGTCTGCAGTCACTGAGGACAGGAGCTAGTAGTGGAAACATTGTCTACAGTCACTGAAGACAGAAGGCAGGAGTGTAAACATTGTCTGCCGTCACCAAGGACAGGAGGTAGGAGGGGAAACATTGTCTACAATCGCTGAGGAATGAGGTAGGAGGGGGAACACTGTCTGCAGTCACTGAGGAACGAGGTAGCAGTGGAAACTGTCTGCAGTCAATGAGGAACGAGGTAGGAGGGAGGACAGTGTCTGCAGTCACTGAGGAAAGTGGTAGGTGTGGAAACACTGTCTGCAGTCACTGAGGACAGGAGGCAGGAGTGGAAACACTGTCTGCAGTAACTGAGGAACGACGTAGGAGTGGAAACTGTGTGCAGTAACTGAGGAACGAGGTAGGAGTGGAGACACTGTCTGCAGTCACTGAGCACAGGAGGTAGGAGTGGAAACACTGTGTGCAGTCACTGAGGAACGAGGTAGGAGTGGAAACACTGTCTGCAGTCACTGGGGAACGAGGTAGGATTGGAAACACTGTCTGCAGTCACTGAGGACAGGAGATAGGAGTGGAAACATTGTCTACAGTCACTGAAGACAGAAGACACAAGTGTAAACATTGTCTGCCGTCATCAAGGACAGGAAGAAGGAGGGGAAACATTGTCTACAGTCGCTGAGGAATGAGGTAGGCGTGGATACATTGTCTGCAGTCGCTGAGGAACGAGGTAGGAGTGGAAACATTGTCTGCAGTGTTTGAGGAACGAGGTAGGAGTGGAAACATTGCAGTAGGTGAGGATAGGAGGAAGGAATGGAAACATTGTCTGCAGTCACTGAGGACAGGAGGTGGGAGTGGAAACATTGCCTGCCGTCACTGAGGACAGGAAGTAGGAGTGGAAACATTTTATCCAGTCGCTGAGGACAGGAGGTGGGACTGGAAACATTGTCTAAAGTTGCTGAGGACAGGAGGTGGGAGTGGAAACACTGTCTACAATCACTGAGGAACGAGGTATGTGTGGATCATTGTCTGCAGTCACTGAGGAATGATGTAGCAGTGGAAACATTGTCTGCAGTCGCTGAGGACAGGAGGTGGGAGTGTAAACATTAACTACAGTCGCTGAGGACAGGAGGTGGGAGTGTAAACATTGACAGCAGTCACTGAGGACAGGAGGTAGGAGTGGAAACATTGTCTGCAGTCTCTGAAGTAGGAGGTAGGAGTGGAAACATTTGTGCAGTCACTGATGAACAGGAGGTAGGAGTAGAAAAATGTCTCTAGCCATTGAGGACAAGTGGTGGGAGTGGATACATTGTCTGCAGTCGCTGGGGAAGAAGGTAGGAGTGCAAACATTGTCTGCCGTCACCGAGGACAGGAAGTAGGAGTGGAAACATTGCAGTCGGTGAGGATAGGAAGAACGAATGGAAACATTGTCTGCCAAAGCCAAGGATAGGAGGTAGGAGTGGAAACTTTATCTGCAGTCGCTAAGGAACAAGGTAGGAGTGGAAACATTGTCTGCAGTCACTGAGGAATGAGGTAGCAGTGGAAACATTGTCTGCTGTCACTGAGGACAGGAGGTCGGAGTGGAAACACTGTCTGTTATTGCTGAAGAGAAGAGGTAGGAGTACAAACATAGTCTACAGTCACTGAGGACAGGAGGTAGGTGTGGAAACATTGTCTACAATCACTGAGGCCAGGAGGAAGGAGTAGAAACATTATCTGCAGTCACTGAGGATAGGAGGTAGTAGTGGAAACATTGTCTGCAGTAACCGACGACAGGAGGTAGGAGTGGAAACATTGTCGGCAGTCACTCAAGAAGGAGGTAGGAGGGAAACATTGTTTGCATTAGCTGAGGGTAGGAGGAAAGAATGGAACATTGTCTACAGTCACTGAGGACAGGAGGTAGGAGTGGAAACACTGTCTGCAGACACTGAGGAATGAGGTAGGAGTGGAAACACTGTCTGCAGGCACTTAGGAACGAGGTAGGAGGGGGAACACTGTCTGCAGTCACTGAGGAACGAGGTAGGAGTGGAAACACTTTCTGCAGTCACTGAGGAACGAGGTAGGAGGGGGAACACTGTCTGCAGTCACTGAGGAACGAGGTAGGAGGGGGAAACCTGTCTAGAGTCACTGAGGACAGGAGGTAGGAGTGGAAACACTGTCTGCAGTCACTGAGGAATGAGGTAGGAGTGGAAACACTGTCTGTAGTCACTGAGGAACGAGGTAGGAGGAGAAACACTGTCTGCAGTCATGAAGAACAAGGTAGGAGTGGAAACACTGTCTGTAGTCACTGAGGACAGGAGGTAGGAGTGGAAAGACTGTCTGCAGTCACTGAGGAATGAGGTAGGAGGGGGAACACTGTCTGCAGTCCCTGAGGAACAAGGTAGGAGTGGAAACACCATCTGCAGTCACTGAGGACAGGAGGCAGGAGTGGAAACACTGTCTGCAGTCACTGAGGAATGAGGTAGGAGTGGAAACACTCTGCAGTCACTGAGGAACGAAGTAGGAGTGGAAACACTGTTTGCAGTCACTGAGGAATGAGGTAGGAGTGGAAACACTATCTGCAGTCACTGAGGACAAGAGGTAGGAGTGGAAACACTGTCTGCAGTCACTGAGGAACGAGGTAGGAGGGGGAACACTGTCTGCAGTCCCTGAAGACAGGAGGCAGTAGTGGAAACACTGTCTGCAGTCACTGAGGAACAAGGTAGGAAAGGAAACACTGTCTGCAGTCACTGAGGAACGAAGTAGGAGTGGAAACACTGTTTGCAGTCACTGAGGAACAAGGTAGGAGTGGAAACACTGTCTGCAGTAACTGAGGAACGAGGTAGGAGGAGGAACACTGTTTGCAGTCACTGAGGAACGAGGTAGGAGGGGAACACTGTCTGCAGTCCCTGAAGACAGGAGGCAGGAGTGGAAACACTGTCTGCAGTCACTGAGGAACAAGGTAGGAAAGGAAACACTGTCTGCAGTCACTGAGGAACGAAGTAGGAGTGGAAACACTGTTTGCAGTCACTGAGGAACAAGGTAGGAGTGGAAACACTGTCTGCAGTAACTGAGGAACGAGGTAGGAGGAGGAACACTGTTTGCAGTCACTGAGGAACGAGGTAGGAGTGGAAACACTGTCTGCAGTCACTGAGGACAGGAGGTAGGAGTGAATAGACTGTCTGCAGTCACTGAGGAATGAGGTATGAGGGGGAACACTGTCTGCAGTCCCTGAGGAACGAGGTAGGAGTGGAAACACCATCTGCAGTCACTGAGGACAGGAGGCAGGAGTGGAAACACTGTCTGCAGTCACTGAGGACAGGAGGTAGGAGTGAATAGACTGTCTGCAGTCACTGAGGAATGAGGTAGGAGGGGGAACACTGTCTGCAGTCCCTGAGGAACGAGGTAGGAGTGGAAACACCATCTGCAGTCACTGAGGACAGGAGGCAGGAGTGGAAACACTGTCTGCAGTCAATGAGGAATGAGGTAGGAGTGGAAACACTGTATACAGTCACTGAGGAACAAGGTAGGAGGGGAAACACTGTCTGCAGTCACTGAGGAACAAGGTAGGAGGGGGAACACTGTCTGCAGTCACTGAGGAACGAGGTAGGAGTTGAAACACTGTCTGCAGGCACTGAGGAACGAAGTAGGAGTAGAAATTGTCTGCAGTCACTGAGGAACTAGGTAGGAGTGGAAACACTGTCTGCAGTCACTGAGGAACGAGGTAGGAGTGGAAACACTGTATGCAGTCATTGAGGAACGAGGTATGAGTGGAAACACTGTCTGCAGACAATGAGGAACGAGGTAGGAGGGGGTACACTGTCTGCAGTCACTGAGGAACGAGGTAGGAGGGGGAACATTGCAGTCACTGAGGAACGAGGTAGGAGTGGAAACACTGTCTGCAGTCACTGAGGACAGGAGGTAGAAGTGGAAACACTATCTGCAGTCACTGACGAACGAGGTAGTAGGGGGAACCCTGTCTGCAGTCACTGAGGAACGAGGTAGGAGTGGAAACACCGTCTGCAGTCACTGAGGAACGAGAATAGGAGTGGAAATACTGTCTGCAGTCACTGAAGAACGAGGTAGGAGGGGGAACACTGTCTGCAGTCCCTGAGGAATGAGGTAGGAGTGGAAACACCATCTGCAGTCACTGAGGACAGGAGGCAGGAGTGGAAACACTGTCTGCAGTCAATGAGGAATGAGGTAGGAGTGGAAACACTGTATACAGTCACTGAGGAACAAGGTAGGAGGGGAAACACTGTCTGCAGTCACTGAGGAACAAGGTAGGAGGGGGAACACTGTCTGCAGTCACTGAGGAACGAGGTAGGAGTTGAAACACTGTCTGCAGGCACTGAGGAACGAAGTAGGAGTAGAAATTGTCTGCAGTCACTGAGGAACTAGGTAGGAGTGGAAACACTGTCTGCAGTCACTGAGGAACGAGGTAGGAGTGGAAACACTGTATGCAGTCATTGAGGAACGAGGTATGAGTGGAAACACTGTCTGCAGACAATGAGGAACGAGGTAGGAGGGGGTACACTGTCTGCAGTCACTGAGGAACGAGTTAGGAGTGGAAACACTGTCTGCAGTCACTGAGGACAGGAGGTAGAAGTGGAAACACTATCTGCAGTCACTGACGAACGAGGTAGGAGTGGAAACACCGTCTGCAGTCACTGAGGAACGAGAATAGGAGTGGAAATACTGTCTGCAGTCACTGAAGAACGAGGTAGGAGGGGGAACACTGTCTGCAGTCCCTGAGGAATGAGGTAGGAGTGGAAACACCATCTGCAGTCACTGAGGACAGGAGGCAGGAGTGGAAACACTGTCTGCAGTCACTGATGAACAAGGTAGGAGGGGAAACACTGTCTGTAGTCACTGAGGACAGGAGGTAGGAGTGGAAAGACTGTCTGCAGTCACTGAGGAACGAGGTAGGAGGGGGAACACTGTCTGCAGTCCCTGAGGAACAAGGTAGGAGTGGAAACACCATCTGCAGTCACTGAGGACAGGAGGCAGGAGTGGAAACACTGTCTGCAGTCACTGAGGACAAGAGGTAGGAGTGGAAACACTGTCTGCAGTCACTGAGGAACGAGGTAGGAGGGGGAACACTGTCTGCAGTCCCTGAAGACAGGAGGCAGGAGTGGAAACACTGTCTGCAGTCACTGAGGAACAAGGTAGGAAAGGAAACACTGTCTGCAGTCACTGAGGAACGAAGTAGGAGTGGAAACACTGTTTGCAGTCACTGAGGAACAAGGTAGGAGTGGAAACACTGTCTGCAGTAACTGAGGAACGAGGTAGGAGGAGGAACACTGTTTGCAGTCACTGAGGAACGAGGTAGGAGTGGAAACACTGTCTGCAGTCACTGAGGACAGGAGGTAGGAGTGAATAGACTGTCTGCAGTCACTGAGGAATGAGGTAGGAGGGGGAACACTGTCTGCAGTCCCTGAGGAACAAGGTAGGAGTGGAAACACCATCTGCAGTCACTGAGGACAGGAGGCAGGAGTGGAAACACTGTCTGCAGTCAATGAGGAATGAGGTAGGAGTGGAAACACTGTATACAGTCACTGAGGAACAAGGTAGGAGGGGAAACACTGTCTGCAGGCACTGAGGAACGAAATAGGAGTAGAAATTGTCTGCAGTCACTGAGGAACTAGGTAGGAGTGGAAACACTGTCTGCAGTCACTGAGGAACGAGGTAGGAGTGGAAACACTGTATGCAGTCATTGAGGAACGAGGTATGAGTGGAAACACTGTCTGCAGACAATGAGGAATGAGGTAGGAGGGGGTACACTGTCTGCAGTCACTGAGGAACAAGGTAGGAGGGGGAACATTGCAGTCACTGAGGAATGAGGTAGGAGTGGAAACACTGTCTGCAGTCACTGAGGACAGGAGGTAGAAGTGGAAACACTATCTGCAGTCACTGACGAACGAGGTAGTAGGGGGAACCCTGTCTGCAGTCACTGAGGAACGAGGTAGGAGTGGAAACACCGTCTGCAGTCACTGAGGAATGAGATAGGAGTGGAAATACTGCCTGCAGTCACTGAGGAACGAGGTAGGAGTGGAAACACTGTCTGCAGTCACTGAGGAACGAGGTAGGAGGGGAACACTGTCTGCAGTCACTGAGGAACGAGGTAGGAGTGGAAACACTGTCTGCAGACAATGAAGAATGAGGTAGGAGGGGGAACTTTGTCTGCAGTCACTGAGGAACGAGGTAGGAGGGGGAACACTGTCTGCAGTCACTGAGGAATGAGGTAGGAGTGGAAACACTGTCTGCAGTCACTGAGGAACGAGGTAGGAGGGGGAACACTGTCTGCAGTCACTGAGGAACGAGGTAGGAGTCGAAACACTGCAGTCACTGAGGAACGAGGTAGGGGGAACACTGTCTGCAGTCACTGAGAAACAAGGAAGGAGTGGAAACACTGCAGTCACTGAGGAACGAGGTAGGAGGGGGAACACTGTCTGCAGTCACTGATTCATGAGCTAGGAGTTGAAACACTGTCTGCAGGCACTGAGGACAGGAGTCAGGATTAGAAACACTGTCAGCAGTCACTGAGGAACGAGGTAGGAGTGGAAACACTGTCTGCAGTAACTGAGGGACGAGGAAGGAGTGGAAATACTGTCTGCAGTCACTGAGGAACAAAGTAGGAGCGGAAATTGTCTGCAGTCACTGAGGAACGAGGTAGGGGTGGAAACACTGTCTGCAGTCACTGAGGACAGGAGGTAGGAGTGGAAACACTGCAGTCACTGAGGAACGAGGTAGGAGTGGAAACACTGCAGTCACTGAGGAACAAGGTATGAGTGGAAACACTGTTTGCAGTCACTGAGGAACGAGGTAGGAGGGGAATACTGTCTGCAGTCACTGAGGAATGGGGTAGGAGTGGAAACACTCTCTGCATTCACTGAGGACAGGAGGTTGGAGTGGGAACACTCTCTGCAGTCACTGAGGAACGAGCTAGGAGTGGGAACACTGTCTGCAGTCACTGAGGAACGAGGTAGGAGGGGGAACACTGTCTGCAGTCACTGAGGAACGAGGTAGGAGGGGGAACAATGTCTGCAGTCAAAAAGAAACAAGGTAGGAGTGGAAACACTGTCTGCAGTACCTGAGGACCGGAGGTAGGAGTAGAAACACTGTCTGCAGTCACTGAGGAACAAGGTAGGAGGGGGAACACTGTCTGCAGTCACTGAGGAACAAGGTAGGAGTGGAAACACTGTCTGCAGTCACTGAGGACAGGTGGTAGGAGTGGAAACACTGTCTGCAGTCACTGAGGAATGAGGTAGGAGTGGAAAACTTGCAGTCACTGAGGACAGGAGGTAGGAGTGGAAACATATCTGCAGTCACTGATGAACAAGGTAGGAGGGGGAACACTGTCTGCAGTCACTGAGGAACGAGGTAGGAGTAGAAACACTGTCTGCAGTCACTGAGGAACGAGGTAGGAGTGGAAACACTGCATTCACTGAGGACAGAAGGTAGGAGTTGAAACACTGTCTGCAGTCACTGAGGAACTAGGTAGGAGTGGAAACACTGTCTGCAGTCACTGAAGAACGAGGTAGGGGGAACACTGTCTGCAGTCACTGAGAAACAAGGTAGGAGTGGAAACACTGTCTGCAGTCACTGAGGAACGAGGTAGGAGGGAGAACACTGTCTGCAGTCACTGAGGAACGAGGTAGGAGTTGAAACACTATCTGCAGGCACTGAGCGACAGGAGTCAGGAGTAGAAACACTGCAGTCCCTGAGGAACGAGGTAGGAGTGGAATCACTGTCTGCAGTAACTGAGGGACGAGGTAGGAGTGGAAATACTGTCTGCAATCACTGAGGAACAAAGTAGGAGTGGAAATTGTCTGCAGTCACTGAGGAACGAGGTAGGAGTGGAAACACTGTCTGCAGTCACTGAGGACAGGAGGTAGGAGTGGAAACACTGGAGTCACTGAGGAACGAGGTAATAGTGGAAACACTGCAGTCACTGAGGAACAAGGTATGAGTGGAAACTGTCTGCAGTCACTGAGGAAGGAGGGGAATACTGTCTACAGTCACTGAGGAACGGGGCAGGAGAGAAACCACTCTCTGCATTCACTGAGGATAGAAGGTTGGAGTGGGAACACTCTCTGCAGTCACTGAGGAACGAGGTAGGAGTGGGAACACTATCTGTGGTCACTGAGGAACGAGGTAAGAGGGGAACACTGTCTGCAGTCACTGAGGAACGAGGTAGGAGGGGGAACACTGTCTGAAGTCACTGAGGAACAAGGTAGGAGGGGGAACACTGTCTGCAGTCACTGAGGAATGAGGTAGGATAGGAAACACTGTCTACAGTCATTGAGGCACGAGGTAGGAGGGGGAACACTGTCTGCAGTCACTGAGGAACAAGGTAGGGGGAACACTGTTTGCAGTCACTGAGGAACGAGGTAGGAGTGGAAACACTGTCTGAAGTCACTGAGGACAGGAGGTAGGATTGGAAACACTGTCTGCAGTCACTGAGGAACGAGGTAGGAGTGGAAACACTGTCTTCAGTCACTGAGGAACATGGTAGGAGTGGAAACACTGTCTGCAGTCACTGAGGAACAAGGTAGGGGGGAACACTGTTTGCAGTCACTGAGGAATAAGGTAGGAGTGGAAACTGTCTGAAGTCACTGAGGACAGGAGGTAGGAGTGGAAACACTGTCTGCAGTCACTGAGGAAGGAGGTAGGAGTGGAAACACTGCCTGCAGTCACTGGGGAACGAGGTAGGAGGGGAACACTGTCTGCAGTCACTGAGGAATGAGGTAGAAGAGATGTTGTATTCCCACCTTAGGAATAGACGAAGACTGCAGCAGGTAGGTTTATAACTTTTATTGTGGGTACAAGAGAGCCACCGCTCCTCACTCCAACAGCTACCGGCTCCAACTGCCTGACCTAGAACCCCCATAAGAACCACAATGGGGTGGAACACACAGGGGTTCTAATCGGGAAACAACAAGCACATATACATGCAATGGAGGCACTGGTGAGTGCAATACAACATTACCTCTTTTTTAATAAGAGAAACAAAAAGAAAAGAAACAAAAGGAAGAGCAAAGAAAACCATATAAACGCAAATAGAGCAAGCTACACAAATAAACTGCACATGTTACTACCTAAGCTTCCAAGGACGTTGCTTAACCCGGCTAGATCTCCTTGGAGCCAAACCAGGTAAAACCATGTGTCCATCGTGAACAGGAGAAGCATCAGTATTTCTCTTAAGACCATTTGCAAGGTCAAGCCTAACTGGAACTGTGTGAGTTTTGGCAACTTTAGCGGCATTCCACCAGTGACCACCACTCACTCTAACAGCACCCCCACACACTTTTTCAATGCACACTGGTTCTCCATAGGACGCACATCCTTTCTTGACAAAGTTAGGGTTTTTACCCGAACCATATCACCAGGGTGCAGATCAACGGTCATTGCAGACTTCTTAAGGTTATACCTATCAGCCATCTTCTTTTGTGCTACACCTACCCTGGATTCTAAAGCTGCATTATCCACCCAACAGGAGACTTTGTTGCGAACCGTTCTAAGGAGCCAAGCCGGATACAAAGAGGAGGTGGGAATTCTGCCTCTAAGTGACACAAACGGCGCCACTTTAGTGAGGGAATGAGGCGTGGTGCGGTAAAACCACAACATGGACCTGACCGCACTCTCCACATCAAATCCACTCTGTTTTGCCCATTTGATGCACTCCACCACCACTCTATTCATCCTCTCGACCAAACCATTGGTTTGAGGATGTCCAACAGAACTTCTAAGATGTTTAATACCAGACTCTTTCAAAAATACATCCATTTCCGCATTCACAAATTGCACTCCATTGTCTGATACAAGTGTTTCAGGAAATCCTTCCCGCATGAAAATTTCTTTCAGAAAAAGAATCGCACACTTGGCAGTGGGAGAGGCACAAAATCTAACCTCTGGCCACTTACTATGAAAGTCCATTAATACAAAAGCGAAACGTAAATTGAAAGGAAGGAAATTGAAAGGACCAACCAGATCTATTCCCACCTTAAGCCAAGGCTTTACTGGAAAAGGAATGGGTTGTAGAGGAGGGGTACACACTTTCAAACCTTTTTCTGCTCCACCACAAACTACACACTCCTTCACTCTCAGATCAACATCGTTGTCCATTGACGGCCACCAGTAGTGCTGCCTCACCCTCCTTTTCGTCATGGTGGCACCCAAGTGCCCATCATGTGCAGAATCAACCAGTCTGGAACGCACACCAAAAGGCGGGATGCACCTACCATCTCTCATCAACACCCCATCTTCTATGGACAACTCCTCTGCAATTTTACAAAAAGGCTGTATCTCAGAGGAGACACACCTCTCCTTCGGCCAACCATTCACAATGTATTCTTTGACTTTACCTAGAACAGAATCCTCCCCACAAGCTTTAGTCCATTCATGTTCACTGCACGTTTTAGTATCCACCGTATCAATAAACGCAATAAAACAATCCTCCTTATCTTCCTCCACATCCAGAGGCTCCTTCTCACTCAAGGGAAGTCTTGACAACAAATCAGCCCTGACATTTTCTTTACCGGGAATATGTTTCACACTGAAATCATATTGCAACAACTTAGTTGTGAGACGCGCAATGCGGGGAGTGGCATACTTTAGACGCTCCCTCCCAGAATGTAAACCAATGGCTTGTGATCCGTTTGAATAAGAAACTTCCTACCCCAAATGTACGTTCTAAACTTTTCACACGCCCAATAACACGCCAATAACTCCTTCTCAATAACTGAGTAATTCAACTCAGGGTCACGCAGTACTCTGGACGCATAGCTAATAGTCACTTCACTGAAACCAGATGATTGCGTCAGGACAAGGGGGAACACTGTCTGCAGTCACTGAGGAATGAGGTAGGAGAGGAAACACTGTCTACAGTCATTGAGGAACGAGGTAGGAGGGGGAACACTGTCTGCAGTCACTGAGGAACGAGGTAGGAGTGGTAACACTGTCTGCAGTTACTGAGGACAAGGAGGTAGGAGTGGAAACACTGTCTGCAGTCACTGAGGAACGAGGTAGGAGTGGAAACACAGTCTGCAGTCACTGAGGAACAAGGTAGGAGTGGAAACACTGTCTGCAGTCACTGAGGAACGAGGTGGGGGGAACACTGTTTGCAGTCACTGAGGAACGAGGTAGGAGTGGAAACACTGTCTGCAGTCACTGAGGACAGGAGGTAGGAGTGGAAACACTGTCTGCAGTCACTGAGGAACGAGGTAGGAGTGGAAACACTGTCTGCAGTCACTGAGGACAAGAGGTAGGAGTGGAAACACTGTCTGCAGTCACTGAGGAATGAGGCAAGAGGGGGAACACTATCTGCAGTCCCTGAGGAAGGAGGGAGGAGTGGACACATTGTCTGCAGTAGCTGAGGAGAAGAAGTAGGAGTGTAAATATTGTCTGCAGTCACTGAGGACAGGAGGTAGGCGTGGAACCATTGTGTGCAGTCGCTGATGACAAGAGGTAGGAATAGAAACATTGTCTGCAGTCACTGAGGACAGGAGCTAGTAGTGGAAACATTGTCTACAGTCACTGAAGACAGAAGGCAGGAGTGTAAACATTGTCTGCCGTCACCAAGGACAGGAGGTAGGAGGGGAAACATTGTCTACAATCGCTGAGGAATGAGGTAGGAGGGGAACACTGTCTGCAGTCACTGAGGAACGAGGTAGCAGTGGAAACTGTCTGCAGTCAATGAGGAACGAGGTAGGAGGGAGGACAGTGTCTGCAGTCACTGAGGAAAGTGGTAGGTGTGGAAACACTGTCTGCAGTCACTGAGGACAGGAGGCAGGAGTGGAAACACTGTCTGCAGTAACTGAGGAACGACGTAGGAGTGGAAACTGTGTGCAGTAACTGAGGAACGAGGTAGGAGTGGAGACACTGTCTGCAGTCACTGAGCACAGGAGGTAGGAGTGGAAACACTGTGTGCAGTCACTGAGGAACGAGGTAGGAGTGGAAACACTGTCTGCAGTCACTGGGGAACGAGGTAGGATTGGAAACACTGTCTGCAGTCACTGAGGAGAGGAGATAGGAGTGGAAACATTGTCTACAGTCACTGAAGACAGAAGACACAAGTGTAAACATTGTCTGCCGTCATCAAGGACAGGAAGAAGGAGGGGAAACATTGTCTACAGTCGCTGAGGAATGAGGTAGGCGTGGATACATTGTCTGCAGTCGCTGAGGAACGAGGTAGGAGTGGAAACATTGTCTGCAGTGTTTGAGGAACGAGGTAGGAGTGGAAACATTGCAGTAGGTGAGGATAGGAGGAAGGAATGGAAACATTGTCTGCAGTCACTGAGGACAGGAGGTGGGAGTGGAAACATTGCCTGCCGTCACTGAGGACAGGAAGTAGGAGTGGAAACATTTTATCCAGTCGCTGAGGACAGGAGGTGGGACTGGAAACATTGTCTAAAGTTGCTGAGGACAGGAGGTGGGAGTGGAAACACTGTCTACAATCACTGAGGAACGAGGTATGTGTGGATCATTGTCTGCAGTCACTGAGGAATGATGTAGCAGTGGAAACATTGTCTGCAGTCGCTGAGGACAGGAGGTGGGAGTGTAAACATTAACTACAGTCGCTGAGGACAGGAGGTGGGAGTGTAAACATTGACAGCAGTCACTGAGGACAGGAGGTAGGAGTGGAAACATTGTCTGCAGTCTCTGAAGTAGGAGGTAGGAGTGGAAACATTTGTGCAGTCACTGATGAACAGGAGGTAGGAGTAGAAAAAATGTCTCTAGCCATTGAGGACAAGTGGTGGGAGTGGATACATTGTCTGCAGTCGCTGGGGAAGAAGGTCGGAGTGCAAACATTGTCTGCCGTCACCGAGGACAGGAAGTAGGAGTGGAAACATTGCAGTCGGTGAGGATAGGAAGAACGAATGGAAACATTGTCTGCCAAAGCCAAGGATAGGAGGTAGGAGTGGAAACTTTATCTGCAGTCGCTAAGGAACAAGGTAGGAGTGGAAACATTGTCTGCAGTCACTGAGGAATGAGGTAGCAGTGGAAACATTGTCTGCTGTCACTGAGGACAGGAGGTCGGAGTGGAAACACTGTCTGTTATCGCTGAAGAGAAGAGGTAGGAGTACAAACATAGTCTACAGTCACTGAGGACAGGAGGTAGGTGTGGAAACATTGTCTACAATCACTGAGGCCAGGAGGAAGGAGTAGAAACATTATCTGCAGTCACTGAGGATAGGAGGTAGTAGTGGAAACATTGTCTGCAGTAACCGACGACAGGAGGTAGAAGTGGAAACATTGTCGGCAGTCACTCAAGAAGGAGGTAGGAGGGAAACATTGTTTGCATTAGCTGAGGGTAGGAGGAAAGAATGGAACATTGTCTACAGTCACTGAGGACAGGAGGTAGGAGTGGAAACACTGTCTGCAGACACTGAGGAATGAGGTAGGAGTGGAAACACTGTCTGCAGGCACTTAGGAACGAGGTAGGAGTGGAAACACTGTCTGCAGTCACTGAGGAACAAGGTAGGAGGGGGAACACTGTCTGCAGTCACTGAGGAACGAGGTAGGAGTGGAAACACTTTCTGCAGTCACTGAGGAACGAGGTAGGAGGGGGAACACTGTCTGCAGTCACTGAGGAACGAGGTAGGAGGGGGAAACCTGTCTGCAGTCACTGAGGACAGGAGGTAGGAGTGGAAACACTGTCTGCAGTCACTGAGGAATGAGGTAGGAGTGGAAACACTGTCTGTAGTCACTGAGGAACGAGGTAGGAGGAGAAACACTGTCTGCAGTCATGAAGAACAAGGTAGGAGGCGAAACACTGTCTGTAGTCACTGAGGACAGGAGGTAGGAGTGGAAAGACTGTCTGCAGTCACTGAGGAATGAGGTAGGAGGGGGAACACTGTCTGCAGTCCCTGAGGAACAAGGTAGGAGTGGAAACACCATCTGCAGTCACTGAGGACAGGAGGCAGGAGTGGAAACACTGTCTGCAGTCACTGAGGAATGAGGTAGGAGTGGAAACACTCTGCAGTCACTGAGGAACGAAGTAGGAGTGGAAACACTGTTTGCAGTCACTGAGGAATGAGGTAGGAGTGGAAACACTATCTGCAGTCACTGAGGACAGGAGGTAGGAGTGGAAACACTGTCTGCAGTCACTGAGGAACGAGGTAGGAGGGGGAACACTGTCTGCAGTCCCTGAAGACAGGAGGCAGGAGTGGAAACACTGTCTGCAGTCACTGAGGAACAAGGTAGGAAAGGAAAAACTGTCTGCAGTCACTGAGGAACGAAGTAGGAGTGGAAACACTGTTTGCAGTCACTGAGGAACAAGGTAGGAGTGGAAACACTGTCTGCAGTAACTGAGGAACGAGGTAGGAGGAGGAACACTGTTTGCAGTCACTGAGGAACGAGGTAGGAGGGGGAACACTGTCTGCAGTCCCTGAAGACAGGAGGCAGGAGTGGAAACACTGTCTGCAGTCACTGAGGAACAAGGTAGGAAAGGAAACACTGTCTGCAGTCACTGAGGAACGAAGTAGGAGTGGAAACACTGTTTGCAGTCACTGAGGAACAAGGTAGGAGTGGAAACACTGTCTGCAGTAACTGAGGAACGAGGTAGGAGGAGGAACACTGTTTGCAGTCACTGAGGAACGAGGTAGGAGTGGAAACACTGTCTGCAGTCACTGAGGACAGGAGGTAGGAGTGAATAGACTGTCTGCAGTCACTGAGGAATGAGGTATGAGGGGGAACACTGTCTGCAGTCCCTGAGGAACGAAGTATGAGTGGAAACACCATCTGCAGTCACTGAGGACAGGAGGCAGGAGTGGAAACACTGTCTGCAGTCACTGAGGACAGGAGGTAGGAGTGAATAGACTGTCTGCAGTCACTGAGGAATGAGGTAGGAGGGGGAACACTGTCTGCAGTCCCTGAGGAACGAGGTAGGAGTGGAAACACCATCTGCAGGGGGAAAAAAGGTCTCAATCCCTTAGTAACCATATTATTGAGTTTAATATGGATGAGGTATTTGTCCTTAACAGTGGGAAACCCCCTGTCCCACTGGCGATAAGAGAGTTCCAAAGGGGTGTCAGGACAAATCTTGGTTATTTGTGATTTCTTGCGGAAATAATTCCAAAGGCAGTTTTATGTTTTGCAACCTTGTTTTGTGCAATTTCTGAGATACTGAGACTTTCTCTCAGGTGAGCAACACCAAGTAACAGCCAACACGTGTTTCGCCCCTTTGCATGGCCATCTGGCCTGGGGCTTCCTCAGGGCTGTACAGTATATGTGACAAAAGCATGCAATATATACAGTGTGTAAGAATAGTAGTAAGAAAGCCATTGGTATGTTTGAAAGGCAAACCGTGCAGTATTTACAGAGTTGGAGTATTTCATAAAACATAAGTCATATCACAACGTATAAATTGTACATGATGTCAATATCAGTGATCATATGGTACATTTAGTAGATAATGGGTTTAGACGTTGCCAGGAAAGGAAGGCCGCACAGGAATAAAAAACGATAGTGGAGAAGTATTTTGAGACATGAAGTAAGATTTAAAAGTGGACAGTGTTTAGAAACGTACGAAGTGTGGAGGAGGGAATCAGAAAGCAAGAGGGAAATGGATAAGGCAGGGAATATCAAAATCATAGTATAAAAAGAGAAGAGAGACACGTCGGTACATAAAATTTAAATGGCCATTTGCATGTACCACAGTAATCGAACGCGATAAAAGGCACATAGGGGGGGAAAGGGTTAAGGGAAGACGAATGTACATATCATGCATAAATTGTGGCATGAGGACGACGTGGAGAGCATACTAAATAAATTTGGGTACAATGGCAACCATATGGTATCGAAGCACGCATTCGCATAAGGATAAAAAAAATCATAGTAACGACGATTACGAATCAAAGTAAAGCAATAATATGAGGAGGTATATTACCGTGAATGTCAGGTTTCATGGTCGCGGGTCAGGGCAGAGGGAGGAAGTGGGGAGGAAAGGGAAAAAGTTAGATAAAATACATTGTACAGCGCGGGGTGATGGGAATGGATGGACCCAGGTGGTAGCTTATTCAAGGTAAATCGGTCATATCTTCTAGGTCTCGTGTGCTATGAGGTGTCAAGGGGATAGCCAAGCTTTAAGTGCATACAAGCGGTATGGAGGATGCTAGTAAGAGCAAAGACGTATGTGGTATAAAAATGCAAAGAGCGTGAGGGGGAGCACGGACTAAAAACTGTAAATTTGAGTGCGGTAAAGCGGTGGTGAACTCGAGGTAGCGTGTCATTAGTAGCACGCTTACCGTATAGAAATAATGAGGGACACAAATTTGTCCCGTGTTGTCTGGTGGTGTATCCCTTGGATCTGTGAGAAAATCAAAGGGACACCGGACGGATTAGGGACTGGCATCGCAATCGGAGGCCACGTCAGGAAGAGCGGACTCCCGTGCAGGAGCCTAAAATGCTGGCTTACCTAGTATCATGAAGTGAAGGACGCATTGCCCGCGTACAGTCTGTCCTAGCGGTCGGCATCAGCAGCTGACTTCGGGAGAAGGAACACTAGTTATGTGTCTTCTCCTGGGAAGTTCTGGGTCGGGGGGGGCTAAACGAAGTCCCGGGTCAAGTCCTGATGGCGGGCGCCATCTTGGAGTGTAGTTCCCGATTGGGAAGGACAGTGAAAAGATAGTGGTGGCGGTATGACTGGAGGGGGCAGAGGACTAGAAAATGTATAATAAGGCATATTAGCATAATAAAAAGATAAGAGCGGACTGACACTTAAAACTCATAGTTTGAGAACCCTGTATGAGGGTGGATGGGTAGCAAATATTGGTGGCCATTGGTATGACAAAGGAAAGTAAGCACTGAGTCATGCTGGATGGGAGGGTAAGTGGGATAGGAGTGGGGAGGGATTGGGGGGAAATTAATTTTTATTTTGGTCAGGGTTTTGGTGGATGTGATGTTCATGGGAGCATAAGAGAAACAGTATACAGAAAAATATTCATAAGAATCTACCCCATCCCAATGTCACTGTTATTGTCTAGAAAGTCCGTCATGGGAAGTGTCTGTTGTCCGTATTGGTGTAAAGTGGACATGATTCAGAAGCATATGTGTGACAGTCATTCTTCACCTAGCCAAACGTGCATCTCGGCGTCTTTATTAAGACCGAGTTTGACCGTGTTGAAATGGAGGATGAGTTCACTTTCCCTCCTCCTGAGTTTGAGTTCACGGTTGCCCCCTCGCTTGGCTGGTCGTACTAGTTCTAAACCAAAGAAGAGGTAATCTTTTTTGTGCGGATGTGCAAGATGAAAGTGTTTAGTAAGTGGAAGGCCAGTGTTATGTTTGTGTATGTTCCTGTAATGTTCTTGGATGCGAGTACGTAGTGGTCGAATGGTACTCCCAATGTACGGTCGGTTGCAGGGGCAGATGATTACATAAATGACAAATTGGCTGTTGCAATCAATCCACTCCCTGATGGAAAAGTTTTTCCCTTGTGGCATTGGTACTGTGGTGGTTTTGTTGATGCTAAGTTTGCATATGTTGCAATTTCGGCAAATGTGGAATCCAGGAGGTCTATCTAGAAATGTGGTTACTTGTTTTCTTCTGTCTGTAATTTCAGAACGGCACAGCATTTTCTTCAGGTTTGGTGCTCTTCGGAAGGTCATTTCTGGGTGGTTCTTAAGGTGTTCATTTAGACTTGAATTATGTTGTAGAAGGTGCCAATGTCGTTTCAGAATTTTTCTTATGTGTTGATGTCCATTATGGTAGTTGGTGATAAAGCGGATACTGGTATTCCCATCTTTTTTGTTTTTGGGTTTCAGAGTATTCTTCCGTTCAATTTTGGATACCGTCATCAGAGTGTTTTCCAGAATGTTACGGTTGTATCCTCGTTGTTCTAATCTGGATACAATTTCTTTTCCTTTGTCCATGAATACTTGATCTTCGCTACAATTTCTACGGTCTTTGCTTTTCAAACATACCAATGGCTTTCTTACTACTATTCTTTCACACTGTATATATCGCATGCTTTTGTCACATATACTGTACAGCCCTGAGGAAGCCCCAGGCCGGATGGCCATGCAAAGGGGCGAAACACGTGTTGGCTGTTACTTGGTGTTGCTCACCTAAGAGAAAGTCTCAGTATCTCAGAAATTGCATAAAACAAGGTTGCAAAAGATGCAAAAGATAAAACTGCCTTTGGAATTATTTCCGCAAGAAATCACAAATAACCATGGAATGGAAACTGTGTCTGCAGTTGCTGAAGACAGGAGGTAGAAGTGGAAACATTGTCTGCCGTCACCAAGGACAGGAGGTAGGAGTGGAAACATTGTCTGCAGTCTCTGAGGACAAGAGGTAGGAGTGCAAACATTGTCTGCCTTCACTGAAGAAACGCGGTAGGAGTGGAAACAGTGTCTGCAGTAGCCAAGGACATGAGGTTGATGTGAAAACATTGTCTGCAGTCGCTGAGGAAGGAGGTAGGAGTGGAAACAGTGTCTGCAGTCGCTGAGGACAGGAGGTAGGAGTGCAAACATTGCCTGCCGTCGCCAAGGACAGGGGGTAGGAGTGGAAACATTGTCTGATGCTACCAAGGACAGGAGGTAGGTGTGAAAGCATTGTCTGCAGTCGCTGCGGAAGGAGGTAGGAGTGGAAACATTTCCTGCAGAAGCTGAGGAAAGAGGTAGGAGTGGAAACAGTGTCTGCAGTCGCTGAGGACAGGAGGTAGGAGTGCAAACATTGTCTGCCGTCGCCAAGTACAGGAGGTAGGAGTGGAAACATTGTCTGATGTTACCAAGGACAGGAGGTAGGAGTGGAAATATTGTCTGCTGTTTAAGGCTGGAGATAGGAGTGGAAACATTGTCTGCAGTCACCTAGAACAGGAGGTTGCAGTGGAAACATCGTCTGCCATCACCGAGGACAGGAGGTAGGAGTGAAAACATTGTCTGCAGTCACCGAGGGCAGGAGGCAGGAGTGGAAACATTGTCTGCCGTCATTGAGGACAGGAGGTAGGAGTGGAAACATTTTCTGCAGTCGCCGAGAACAGGAGGTAGGATTGGAAACATTGTCTGTAGTCACTGAGGATAGGAGGTAGGAGTAGAAACATTGTCTACAGTCGCCGAGGACAGGATGTAGGAGTGGAAACATTGTCTGCCATCGCCAAGGACAGGAGGTAGGAGTGGAAATATTGTCTGCAGTCACCGAGGATAGAAGGTAGGAGTCGAAACATTGTCTGCAGTCGCTGAGGACAGAGTTGGGAGTGGAAACATTATTTGCAGTTGCTGATGACAGGAGGTACAAGTGGAAACACTGTCTGCCGTCACATAGGACAGGAGGTAGGAGTGGAAACATTGTCTGCAGTTGCCGAGAAAGGAGGTAGGAGGGCAAACATTGTCTGCAGTCACTGAGGACAGGAGGTAGGAGTGGAAACATTCTTTGCAGTCACTGAGGACAGGAAGTAGGAGTGGAAACAGTGTCTTTAGTCACCAAGGACAGGAGATAGAAGTGCAGACATTGTATATCGTTGCTGAGGACAGGAGGTAGGAGTGGAAAAGTTGGCTGCAGTCGCTGTGGACAGGAGATAGGAGTGAAAACAGTGTCTGCCGTCACTGAGGACAGGAGGTAGGAGTGGAAACATTGTCTGCAGTCGCTGAGGACAGGAGGTAGGAGTGGAAACATTGTCTGCAGCCGCTGAGGACAGGAGGTAGGAGTGGAAACATTGCCTGCAGTCGCTGGGGACAGGAGGTAGGAGTGGAAACATTGTCTGCAGTCACTGAGGATAGAAGGTAGGAGTGGAAAGATTGTCTGCAGTCGCTGAGGACAGGATGTGGGAGTGGAAACATTATTTTCAGTCGCTGATGACAGGAGGTGGGAGTGGAAACATTGGCTGCAGTCGCTGAGGACAGGAGGCGAGAGTGGAAACAGTCTCTGCATTCACTGAGGACAGGAGGTAGGAGTGCAAACATTGTCTGCAGTCGCTGAGGAAGGAGGTAGGAGTACAAACATTGTGTGCAGTCACCAAGGACAGGAGGTAGGAGTGCAAACAGTGTCTGCAGTCGTTGAGGACTGGAGGAAGGAGTGCAAGCATTGCAGTCGCGGAGGACAGGAGGAAGGAGTGTAAACATTGTCTGCAGTCACAGAGGACAGGAGGTAGGAGTGGAAACAGTGTCTGCAGTCACCAAGGACAGGAGGTAGGAGTGGAAACATTGCTTGCTGGAACTGAGGACAGAATGTAGGGTTGCAAACATTGTCTCCCCTTGCCAAGGACAGGTGGTAGGAGTGGAAAAAGTGTCTGCCGTCACTGAGGACAGGAGGTAGGAGCGGGAACAGTGTCTGCAGTCGCCAAGGACAGGATGTAGGAGTGGAAACAGTGTCTGCAGTCGCCGAGGACAGGAAGTAGGAGTGGAAACAGTGTCTGCAGTCGCCGAGGACAAGAGGTAGGAGTGGAAACATTGCTTGCCAGAACCGAGGACAGGAGGTAGGAGTGGAAACAGTGTCTGCAGTCGCCCAGGACAGGAGGTAGGAGTAGAAACAGTGTCTGCAGTCGCCGAAGGACAGGGACAGCTGTGTACTAGTGAATATTGTCCGGTACTCACTCAAAGAGCTCCTCTTGCTGTGCACGCAGGCGGCGCCGTTGATACACAGGCATCATTGCCCTCTCAATCGCAACTTTGAAAAGGACCGACACAGGGTTCACAGGGTAGGTGCGATTCAACAAATGAAGGGCCTTCTTCAGCAAATGCTTTGCTTCGGTGATATTACCCATGTTAAATGAAACCTGGAAGGAAGATCAGAAGTAAGCAGTGAATAGAAAAGGCTAGGGATGTGGAAACACATGCAATGGCTTCTCTGTTCTGAGTGCTACCCTAACTAACATAAAGGGGTTATTGTATCAATGAAATGATATGACAAGATGATGTCCTAAGAGGCAGATGCCAATGCTACCTTTCAGACTCTGTCCATGCCACCTGTCACACTCTGACCATGTCAAATGTCAGTCTCTGGCCATATCACATGTCAGACTCTGACCCTGGCACCTGTCACACTCTGGCCTTGCCACTTGTCACACTCTGACCATGCCACCTGTCACAATCCAGCCATGCCACCTGTAACACTGTGACCATGCTACCTATCAGACTTTGGCCATGCCACCTGTCAGACTCTGGCAATGCCACCTGTCGCACTCTGGCCATGCCACCTGCCACACTCTGGCCATTCCACTTGTCACACTCTGACCATGCCAACTGTAAGACTCTGGCCATGCCACCTGTCACACTATGACTATGCCACCTGTCAGACTCTGGCCATGCCATCTGTCACACTCTGACCTTCCCACTTGTCACACTCAGGCCATGCCACTTGTCACGCTCCGGCCATACCACCTAAAACACTTTGTCCATGTCACCTGTCAGACTCTGGACATGCAACCTTTCACACTCTAGTCATGCCACCTGTCAGACTCTAGACATGCCACCTGTCACACTCTGACCAAATGACCTGTCACACTCTGCGTATGCCATCGGTAACACTTTGGCTATGACACCTGTCAGACTCTGACCATATCACATATCAGACTCTGGCCATATCACCTGTCAGACTCTGACCATGCCACCTGTCAAACTCTGGCCATGCCACCTGTCACACTCTGCCCATGCCTCCTGTAACACTCTGACCATCCCACCTGTCAGACTCTGGCCATGCCACCTGTCACACTCTGATCATGCCACTTGTCACACTCTGACCAGGCCACCTGTCACCCTCTGACCATGCCCCCTGTCACCCTCTGACCATGCCATCTGTCAGACTCTGACCATGCCACCTGTCACACTCTGACAATGCCACCTGTCAGACTCTGACCAGGCCACCTGTCAGACTCTGGCCATACCACCTGTCACACTCTGGCCATGCCACCTGTCACACTCTGATCTTGCCACCTGTCATCCTCTGGTCATGCCACCTGTCACCCTCTGGCCATGCCACCTGTCACCTGCTGACCATACCACCTGTCAAACTCTGACTATGCCACCTGTCACCCTATGACTATGCCACATGTCAGACTCTGGCCGTGCCACCTGTCACACTGAGGCCATGCCACCTGTCATACTCTGCTGATGCCACTGCTAGCACTCAAACCATCCCCCAGTCACTCTCTGACCATGCGACCTATCACACTCTGCCCATGCCAACTGTCACTCTATGACCATGCCACCTGTCATGCTCTGGCCATGCCTTCTGTCAGACTCTGGCCATGCCACCTGTCAGACAGACTTTGGCAATGCTGTAGGAGAGTAGGATCTGCTTCACATGGGTACCCCCACTTTTTGCTGATGCTTCACTGTTTTTCGACCTTAGTCTGGCTGGGGCCCTGCTAATCAGAACCCCAGCCTAGTGCTTCCTCTTTAAAATGGTTTCCATGTGCCTTAGGCACATCTCTGATTGGAATCTGGAGTGCCCTTATAAGTCCCTAGTATATGGTATACTATGTACCCAGGGCATAGGTACCTCAGAGGCCTGCCAGGGGCTGCAGCATGTATTATGCCACCCCTGGAAGGCCATCCAAACTGACACCACAGGTCTGCTACTGCAGCCTGGGTAAGGTGGTGCATGCACCCTTTACTGTGATATAGGCTACCTATATCACTACATACCTACACACATATAAACCTATAAGTCACTCCTATGGCAGGCCTTGTCAATCCTGAAGGCAGAGTGCATGGTTCCTATGTGAGAGGGTGCC